>JAAWVA010000034.1:7644184-8244184 GCA_015227895.2 Colaptes auratus
AAGGGGCGAAAGTTCTGGTTTGCTTGTGTCTTTCTGAAGTGCATGCAACAACATTGGGCACAGAATCACAGAATGCCAGGTTGGAAGGGACCTCAAGGATCATAGAATAGAATCAATAAGGTTGGAAAAGACCTCAAAAATCATCAAGTCCAACCTGTCACCCAGCACCTCAGGACTACTAAACCATGGCACCAAGTGTCATGTCTAATCCCATCTTGAACGCCTCCAGGGATGGTGACTCCACCACCTCCCTGGGCAGCACATTCCAATGGCTAACAACTCTCTCTGTGAAGAACTTTCTCCTCACCTCCAGCCTAAACTTCCCTTGGTGCACCTTGAGATTATGTCCTCTTGTTCAGGTGCTGGTTGCCTGGGAGAAGAGACCTCATGTGGTCCAACCTTCCTAGGTAATGCTATAGTTGGAATGAGGTGGCCCAGCACCCTGTCAAGCTGAGTCTGAAGACTGGCCAGTGTATGGGAATCCACTGCTTCCCATTGGGAGATGATTCCAACAGTTATCTTCAGCTAACTGAAGTTATTTTTCACATTTGGTGCAATTTTCATTTTCCCCCCCCCCTTGCACTCATCAACTCTTCCAACACAGTATTGGCACACCAAATTGTTACTGTCAGTAATATTAATGATAATACAGCCTTTGAATGGGGCATAGGCAGGAAGATCACTAAATGTGCTGTTCATTTCTAAGCAGTTAGGCTCCATAGTGTGACCCAGGGGGAATTCTCCTAATTAGCAAATAATTTATAAGCCACATTGGGTAATGGCATGTTTGCAATGGTAATCCATACATTCTTAAAGAGATGGGCCAGTTTTTCTTCTCTAAAATGGATGTTGTCCATTATGGCTGTGTGCTGTGGATATTGATCTGGTGAGAGCAGAATCTTTGCCTTGGCACCTGGGGCTGCTGCTGTGATTCTTCACGTCACGCTGACACTGCTGCTTCCAGCCACCAAACAACAAATGTCACCAAAGTGCTTTTTGCTCTTTAGTCTGCAGTAGATAAAGGAAAAAGCCTATGAGTAAGAGCTCTTTCTTCTCCCCACCCCTTAGACTCTGTCCTGTCCTGTTTTTACAGCAGCACAAGTCTTGAAATGGCTTGAGACAATTTACATCTATTTATCATTTATACCTTTGAACTTGATATGGTTTTGCTGCTGTTTTCTGGAACAGAAGATAACACATCTTAGTTTGTAAATTCATCAGCTGACTCGGGCCAGGACTAATATAATGCCTGAAGTTGCAAATGAATGCAAAGCACAGCCAGAATCAGGATCAGATAGTATCAATGATTTTCAAAGTTTTGCAGATATCTTATGAGGGAACATCATAAGAGAGAGACCTGAAGCTGTTTAGTCTGGAGAAGAGAGGACTGAGAGGGGATCTTTATTTTTACAAGTATCTGAAGGGTGGGTGTCAAGATGAAGGGGTCAGGCTTTTTTCAGTGGTGCCCTGTGATAGGATAAGGGGTCAAGGGGCACAGCCTGGAGCACAACAAGTTTCAGCTCATCAGGAGGCAAAATGTCTTTATGGTGAGGGTGACAGAGCACTGGAACAGACAGGAGAGGTTGTGGAGTCTCATGGACCTGCCTGGATGTGGACCTGTGTGATCTGCCCTAGGTGATCCTGCTTTGGTTGATGATATGTACTCAAAGAGCTCCAGAAGTCCCTTTTAACCCTCACCATTCTGATGTTCTGCCAGCTTTTGAGATTTTGTTCTTTAAGGTCTCCAAAAGGTTTATGTCCTTCATATTGACATCCTAGATTTTCTGGTCATGTTGCTGCGCTGAGTTAGGAAAGATTTGTGTCCTGTGGTTTAGTTCATTTAGTTTTGTATTCCACTTTTCTTTCATGAATGGCTGTCATCAATTGTTGCTTTGTTTGTTTTCTGACTTTGAGGAGTTCAAAAGGGTGGGGGGTTGGTCTCTTCTCCCAGGCAACCAGTGACAGGAGAGAAGAGTCTCAAGCTGCACCAGGGGAGGTTTAGCTGGATGTTAGGAAGAAATTCTTCACAGAAAGAGAGATTGGCCACTGGGATGTGCTGCCCAGGAGGTGGTGGAATCACCATCACTGGGAGTGTTTATAAAGAGCCTGGATGAGGCACTTGGTGCCGTGGTTTAGTCGATTAGATGGTGTTGGGGGATAGATTGGACTTGATGATCTCAAAGGTCTTTTTCAACCTGGTTAATTCTGTATTCTGTAAATATCTGCCAAATCATTTCCCTGGCAGGCACTGAGAGATCACTAAGCTATAAGCTGATCAAATTGAGGCTCAGGCAGAAATCTGCTTAGCCAAAACAGAAGCTGTCTCTTTTCTGGATCCTGTAATCCTAAATCTGCTAATCAAACGCTGGATGCTGCTCCTGCATGCTCAGACACTGCAGTGCTTCAGAGGAATCTGGAACCAATTGCAAAGATAATGGTGCATTTTTATGTGCTGGTTTTTTCCCCTCCTCACTTGTGATGTGGCTGCATTTTTTAACCCAGAGATGAACCCCAAATTGAAAGGCAAAATGTGTACAAAGAAGAACTGGATTTTTCAGTTATTTCATAAGTGATTAAAATACAGAAAGGGGAATGTTTGGTCATTGGGGGTGGAGGTTTTTGGGGGTTTTTTGTGTGAGTTATAAGGGTCTTATACTGTTGTTGTCGTCTCTTTTGGGGTTTTGGTTTTTTGTTGGCTGTTGTGGGGTGGTTTATTTTTGTTGGTTGTAGTTCTGGGTTTTTTTTGTTTTTTTTTTTTTCTGTTTTGGTGTGCTGGTTTTTAGAATAGAATAGAATAGACCAGGTTGGAAGAGACCTTCGAGATCATCACGTCCAACCTGTCATCCAACACCACCTAAACAACTAAAGCATGCAAGCAAGCACCCTCTCAAGTCTCCTCCTAAACACTTCCAACGATGGTGACTCTACCACCTCCCTGGGCAGCACATTCCATTGGGCAATCACTCACTCTGTGTAGAATTTCTTCCTAACCTCCAGCCTAAACCACCCCTGGTGCAGCTTGAAACTGTGTCCTCTTGTTCTGGTGCTGGGTGCCTGCCTGGGAGAAGAGACCAACCTCTGCCTGTCTACAGCCTCCCTTTAGGTAGTTGTAGACAGCAATAAGGTCTCCCCTGAGCCTCCTCTTCTCCAGGCTAAGCAACCCCAGCTCCCTCAGCCTCTCCTCACAGCGCTTGTGCTCCAAACCCCTCACCAACTTTGTTGCCCTTCTCTGGACACATTCCAGCAAGTCAACATCCTTCCTTCTTTTTGCTTTATTTTGGTTTTGGGTTTTTCTTGTTTTATTTTTAATTTTATTTGTCTTTTTTTTTTTTAATCCTGTCTTTTTCTCCACCACCCCCCCTAAGATATCCTGAAGGCTGTGACAGTTTTAAGCATGGAATTCACAGACCTGCGCTTGCCATTAGGATGCTGCTCCATCTGTATGTGTGGGAGACTGAGACTGAAATAAATGTCTTTTAATCATGAATTGAATATACTGTTAGTGTGCAAGGCATGGCCCTTACTTCATCAGCATGCAGCCTCTACTGTACAGGTTTAAAGTACGAGTTAGAAATGTTTTTGGCTGGTTATATGTTGCATTGCTCTGGCTTTATCCAGGTGAAAATAAGAAGCATCGGGAGCATCTACAAGATAAGAATTGAACTTGATGGATGGCTGTATGAACAATCAGAGTGGAACTTACAGAGGGTGAGATTTTGGAATGGTGACCTTTATTCTGCTCTTTTTGTTTGTTTGCTTGTTTTAATGAACCAAAAGCCCATCTTCTCATGAAGCCACAGCCTCATAAATAAATAAAGCAAATAGATAAATAAATAAATAAGTGCCGATTGGGGTATGCCATTGCTTTGTCTTCTTAGGTTGCTTTAAAGATGATCAAAGCACAAATACAGCCCACCTCCTGAGAGACTGGAAATAGGGAAACATTATTTTGCAGTTATTCCTAATTCCTGGGGTTCCTAAATAACCATTTTAGTGTATTGATGGGTTGTATCAGGTTTTGCTTTCTGAAAGCTCGCCTGTACTCTTCAGTGGTGTGTGTGTTAGAGAGATTCTAGCCATAAATTCCAGCTCTGAGAAAGTGAAAATGATGGAGCAACAACTATCTCATGTGAAGAAGGAACACTTTGCTTAAGAGCAGGCTAATACCAGATGGCCCAAACATAGCTCACAATCACCATTTTCAGGGATAAAGAAGCTGCTGGCTGGGTTTTTCCCCCCCCTCAGTTATGGAGTAGGAGTAGGAATAGGAGAGGGTAGAGTAGAGTAGAGTAGAGTAGAGTAGAGTAGAAGGGGTGACATTATTGCTCTCTACAACTACCTGAAGGGAGGTTGTAGACAGGCAGAGGTTGGTCTCTTCTCCCAGGCAGGCAGCACCAGAACAAGACGACACAGTCTCAGGCTGCACCAGGGGAGGTTTAGACTGGATGTTCGGAGGAAGTTCTATACAGAGAGAGTGATTGCCCATTGGAATGGGCTGCCCAGGGAGGTGGTGGAGTCACTGTCATTGGAGGTGTTCAGGAGGAGACTTGATGGGGTGCTTGGTGCCATGATCAAGTTGTTTAGGTGGGTTGGATTGGTTGATAGGTTGGACATGATGATCTTGAAGGTCTCTTCCAACCTGGATTTATTGTATTGTATTGTATCTAATAGAATAGAATAGACCAGGCTGGAAAAGACCTTTGAGATCATCGAGTCCAACCTGTCATCCAACACCATCTAATCAACTAAGCCATGGCACCAAGTGCCCCATCCAGTCTCTTCCTAAACACCTCCAGTGATGGTGACTCCACCACCGCCCTGGGCAGCCCATTCCAATGGCCAATCACTCTTGAATTCTGCTTTTCTGCTTCTGTTTTAATTCTGGTTTTCCTCATATGCATGAAATAAAACTAATACTGAATTCTTGCTAATACTGACACCTCCCCCACCATAAGATTTATTTCAGAATTGGACCTAAGTATTTGTTTTCTGTTTCTGAGCTTGGATCTGTAAAACACACAAGCTTGTCCTTCAGCCTTTAATATTAAAATTCCTCACTTAGACAACCAGAATGACACAGTAATAGCAGATGGAGGGTTGGAACTAGATGATCCTTGTGGTCCCTTCCAACCCTGACTGATGCTATGATACTATGATACTATGTTGATATTAAACCAAAGACCTTAACTCTAAATCTACCAAACTGAAAGTGAGTCTAAATGTTTCAGTTGCAGGAAGAGTCATGCTTTCCATCCTGGTGCTTATAAAGAAATAGATATATTCTTATATATTTATATATTTTTTTTTCACCATATTGGTCCAAATTTCAGAGGGTAACCCTGAGGTTTCAGCTATTTCTTTTCACACAAAGCAATAAATCAAGTTGAAGGCTGTGTGGGTTTTTTTTTTTCCTCCCCCTGACAAAAGAGTTAATATTTGTGATTGTTCCGTATCAGCAGGGGGAGCTCTGCCAATAAACATTAGAGATTGAGGCTCTCTGCTGCAGGAGTGTTCCGTGTTAGGTTAAATGCATGCTTTGGCGTTCTTTAAAAGGAGTGTTTATTTTACTTAAAACAGTATTTTGTTGCAAAAGCGAGATAAAGACATCTATTGTCCTGATTTCCTAAGTGCTCACATTTGCACTTGAACCCTTATTTTCATCATTTTGGATGCAAAACTTGTGCACATTCAAAACACAACTGCAGAGAGAAATTTTTTGGCACTGTTTTCCTTTTGCTAGTGGAGGCCTATGGAAAACCTGTAGTGAGCATTGTTACAATGCAAGACCAAGAAAAACTGCTCCCATAAAAGAGAGGAAAGACTGCTTTAGCTGGAGGAAGCAAGTAAGATTTGTACATGAGGCACAGTGGCAAATAACCTAGGGATTTTCATTCTATCTTCAAAAGAATAAGTGGAGGGTGCAGGTATCCAGGTTCTCTTTTGCTCTGCTGTAGAAGAGCCAAATATAATACAAACTGATTTAACATTTCAGCATATTTTCTCCTTGCCAGATTGAGAAGGATATAGATGATGATTTTCATCCTGTTCCCAATTTCATATAAAAATGTGTCAATCCTTTCACACTTTCCAAAAGCTCTGTCTTACCTGACCTCACTCACCAGAGAGCTGTCAGTCTAGAGTCCTCCAGACAGAGTTACACACAGGCAGGAATTGGAATCGGTGACTTTCCTTGTGGCAAAAAGTGAAAATTCAATTACAGAGGTGCTTGTCCCAAGGATAGATCATTTTAAAGTCAAGGCATATTCAAAGAACAGAGCCTTGCAGTTTCAGCTGCAATGCCAGGAATCTGAGCAGAGACCCTCCCTGGTGAGGAGTCAAGTTGCAAAGCAGTGGCCGAAATGAAAACGTATCCGTGCTGCGCAGTTTGGTTCGTTGTGTTTACTGATTGTGTCTCTGTTTCCTGAGGCAGAAGATACAGAAATATGTGCTTGGCTGTTGAGAAGCAAAGCACTGGTAAGAGTGGGCTGAGTAACAGCTGGAATTTCTTCATCTCTAGGTGACACTGCAGCATCTAAAGAGCAAGAAAACCCTGGGTTTTCCGACAAACACATGGCTGTCAAGGCGCCGTGAGGACGGAGATTTCATCTGTGAACTTCCAGTGTTGCAAGCTGGCAAACCTGTCTACCCAAGTATGTGTGGACTTCAGTTATGCATGTATCAGCTTCCTGGTTTTCAGTACTAATGCCTTCTGAGTTGTATTCCATCTACTCTCTGTTCCTAAACGTGGTCTTGGTGATCTCAAAGCAGATAGTCTGCTTCGTGGGGAATGCATTCCAGCAAATGAATTGCAAATCAATTGTACTGGCCTTGCTGCCATTAAGCTAGAGTGGTGAGCAACATGATTTTGATTATAGATATGTGCTTTCTTCTTTTGGCTGCTTTTGGAAGTTGTTTCATACCAGGTTTATGTCTACACGGGTGACATGGAGCAAGCTGGGACAGATTCTGCAGTTCATCTGTGTATCTATGGGGAAAGAGGAGACTCTGGTCTAAGGCTTCTGCATCAATCTGGTACACCAGTGGCATTTCAGAGAGGAATGGTAAGTTTTAAAATCAATTTGCTTAGCCATACAAATAAAACTAAGTAATTTTAGCTAATCCTGACAGGTTCCTAATAAAAACAACCACAGAGGTCTAGAAAAGTTATTTTTAAGAACTCAGGGAACTGATTTTATACTGATCAAGAATGAAAATGCAGGTAGGGAAAGGGGAAGGAAAATGATGGGAAGAACCTCCCCAGGATGAGAAGAGCTGCCTGTGAATATAAAACAGACTCTGGCAAGCTTTAATGAGTACAGCTGATTCCAAAGGTCTGCACAGAAACCCTTCCATGATTTCAGCTCTTAGTAGGGCTCTTCATTATGTACTTCTTTAAATGTAGGATAGTATAATATTGTGACTAATGCATGCCAGAATTAATTAAAATCTTCTTTCAATTACCTCTGGTCTCCTCCATAAGCAAAATACACACCATCCATATTTTCTGCAGCAGTGCAGGGATGAATTTCAGGAACTATTGAATTTAATCTCAGGTCTGCCACTAGCCCCCTTATGACCTCCTATTAAGCCTATTTCTTCTTTTGTGAGCTGTTGATTAGCATTTGTGTGGCTGAAACTTGGCATTGAGCTGGCAGTGGAATTGCATTGCATTATTTAATTACATTTCCTAATGACAAAATCAAAAGCAGGATCTGAAATGCTAAGTATAAAAATAACCCACTGGGGCATTTTAGAGGTATTTATACTAGTTTTTTTCTTTAATATATATAATACCATTGCTAATGTATTAGAGATATAAAAATAACCCACTGGCAAACTTCAGAGGTATTGATGCTATTTTTGTCTTTAAACTATATATAATACTATTGCTAATGTATTAGATCTAAAGGTCTATTGCAATTGAAATTCAGAATTTAAGTGGTGTGTTCTGGGGGGAATTATTGTAGCCAGACTGATAGTAAGCTCAGCTTATTATTTATACAGGGGCTAAGGGGGGTGGTGGCTCAAAGTGCACTTTGTTATGGAAATGGGTGATCCAGACAGTGGATTGCATGGAGCAGCTGAGCAGGACCTGGGGTCTGTGATTTTACGATGCAGTGCTGGCTTGAACAAGGTCATTTAATCCTGGTACTGATATGCTACGTGGTATTGGGCAAATCACTTAAGGAACAGTAGCCCTGAGTGACCACATTTTGAATGCTTCTGGTTTGCTGCCTAACCAGCTCAACTTTTTTGAGCAGCCACAGCGGTAGCTGAGGTTTGTTCGAAGAGAATTCTGCTCTGTTCATAGTAGTAAGCTCTTTGAAATGCTAAATGTACCAATAAATTAACCCCTCTGTTTCTCAGCTGAGCACCCCAAACTACTTTCCTGGCAGCTTTTGGCAATAATGTCTGTCTAGGTAAAATGAAATATTACTCAGATGGCCTTTGAGGAAATAGATTTCAGCATTTGCAGCAAACTGGGATATCATGGGCAAAGTGCAAAAGTGAAGTCACTGGGGAAATCAGTTGTGCTTCACTGAGCTGTTTGGGTGGTTGGGGTAAATAATGCAGAGAGTCATCTAGATAATGAAGATAAAAAGAAGTATTTAAAAGCTGCAGTCCTGCCAGTGCATAATTTGAGGCAGGGATGCTTCAGAGAGAATAGCTTATGATTATATATTACAGAAGGATCATATATATAGGCACAAGGGAGAACTAAAGTTGCACAGGCAGCCTCCAGTCTGCCATTTACTAAGGACTGAGAAATTTACAGATATGAATTTTCCAGTGTAATCTTTTCCTTCATTATTTTCCTTTTTGTTTTGAAGTGTGACCTAGACTGTTACATTTACAGAGAGAAAGCTTTATGCTTTTCACTGTGGCAGAGAATCACCAACCTGAACCTTTTACCTGATCAGCTTTGTGCTCCTGTAATGATAAACTTGGCCGCTGTAAGCTCAAGCCTAAATGAGTAACAGGGGAAAGCTGCATGGAAAGTTTCAATCCCTTCCAGCAGAATAAAATGTTAATAGAGGAGGTCAGACCAAAAGGAGAAAAAGATCATAGAATCAATGAGGTTGGAAAAGACTTCAAAGATCATCATATCCAACCTGTCACCCAAGACCTCATGACCACTAAACCATGGCTTCAAGTGCCACGTCTAATCCCCTCTTGAACACCTCCAGGAATGGTGACTGCACCACCTCCCTGGGCAGCACATTCCAAAGGCTAAAAACTCTCTCTAGGAAGAAACTTTCTCCTCACCTCCAGCCTAAACTTCCCCTGGTGCAGCTTGAGACTGTGTCCTCTTGTTCTGGTGCTGCTTGCCTGGGAGAAGAGACCAACTCCCTCCTGGCTACAACCTCCCTTCAGGTGGTTGTAGACAGCAATAAGGTCTCCCCTGAGCCTCCTCTTCTCTAGGCTAAACAATCCCAACTCCCTCAGCCTCTCCTTATAGGGCTTGTGTTTGATGACAAAGTCTGTATTTTAAATCAATATCAACAAAGGATGGCTTTAACTTTTGTGTACCTTGAAGAATAAATGCAAATGGCAAGGCACTGAAACAGAAGCAAAGGCTTGTGTGCAGTGTTTGGGATGCTGGCTGAACCCCCAGTTTACTTGGGATTATTACTGCAGTTTGACTGCAGTTGTGTTTTCTCATTTACTCTGATCCATAATCAAAAGACTTTTCACTTTGCAGATCCAAACACATTAAATGCAGTCCAGCTGTCATTCAGAACAACAGGAACCTTTGGGTACTGTGGCAGTTGATCAGGCTGTAATAACATAGATTTTGTATGGACGGTGTATTTGCCTCGTGCAATGCTTTCTGGACCAGATGTAAGCAGGCAAAGACCTTTATTATGTCATATAGTAAAGTTCTATAGCCTATACGAAGGCACATGTGTCACATCTCAACTGGCATTTTCTGCTGGCATGCAGGTAATTAAGGCATACAATAGGTCAAAATAACAAAACAATATTTTACCACATCCAACCAAATTCTGCCTAGTTTCTCTCCTTCAGTTCCAAGGTGTTTACAGAGTCAAAGACAAAGCATAGCTTTCTCTAACTCGAGCAAAGGTAAATCCTCCCTATAGCCTTCCAAAGCTATCTGAAAACAAGCTCTTCCCACATCAGCCTTTTAAGATACTTCAACTTTCAGCCTGACTTGGTGGTGCCACTTGCAGAGTGCTGTCTCCTCTGTCTTCTAGGTCAGTGCTTTTGGAGTGGAAGCTGTGTCTCTTGGAAAGCTGCAGAAGGTGCTGTTGCGCTGCGAGGCTAATGCCAAGCCCCAGCGTTGGTACTGTGACAAAGTCCTTGTCAGAGAAGCTGAGAACAACTCGGAATGCGTTTTCAGTTGTGAAAGGTAGTATTGACAACAGTGCTCTTTAATGTGTGTCACTAACTCTGTTCTATCTAGCAGTGTAGTAAATATGACTTTGAAGGTCATTTCTGGAGAGCCCATGGGAGTGAGCTGTGTAATTAGGAGAGGGACAGCCCAGAAGCTTGCTGAATTTTTGTATTTCCTGTAGAATGCTGGCTGATTGTTTTTTTTTTACCAAGCAGGAGGAAGCTAAAAGAGTTCTGAATGATGAGGTTTCAAACTTCTCCATAGTCTAGAGTAACATGAGTAGGAAACCCAGCCAATGTCTGCCTTACTTGTGCTTTTTCAGACTCATTTCTCAGCCCTCAATCTGCAGGAGGCATAAGGAAAAGCAATAACAGAACAGAAGAGGAGAGGATAGGATAGGATAGGATAGGATAGGATAGGATAGGATAGGATAGGATAGGATAGGATAGGATAGGATAGGATAGAATTAAGCAGGTTGGAAAAGACCTTTGAGATCATCATGTTCATCCTATCATCCAACACTATCTAATCAACTAAACCATGGCACCAAGCACCCCATCCAGTCTCCTCCTAAACACCTCCAGTGATGGTGACTCCACCACCTCCCTGGGCAGCACATTTCAATGGCCAATCACTCTTTCTATGGAGAACTTCTTCCTAACACCCAGCCTAAACCTCCCCTGGCACAGCTTGAGACTTGTTCTGGTGCTGGTTGCCTGGGAGAAGAGACCAGCCCCCACCTGGCTACAACCTCCCTTTGTTTTTAACACTGAACTCTGATTTTAAGAAATAGTGCAATATATAAACACAAATGTTAGTTGACTCTCTATCCCTAGTAATGAGAAGGTTTGTGCCATCTTCTTCAGCTGCACAAATTAGGACAGTTGTGCCACATGAGTCTCTGACACCATGGTTCCTTTAATCCAACACAAGTATATTTTACACTTACACAGCCCTTGTGTTTGCACAAATAAGGCTTTGCTGAGCCAAATAATTTCTGCTTTAACATCAATCAAATCAAACACTAAAATTGCAGAGGTTATGTGTATTCAGTATGAAAATAAGATGTGGGCCATTCAGTTCTATGGTATTGTGGTAGAGGGAATAATGTCGATTCCTACCTAACAACTTATCGTAGAATCAATAAGGTTGGAAAAGACCTCAAGGGTCATCAAGTCCAACCTGTCACCCAACACCTCATGAATACTAAACCATGGCACCAATTGCCATGTCCAATCCCCTCTTGAACACCTCCAGGGATGGTGACTCCACCACCTCCCTGGGCAGCATATTCCAATGGCTAACAACTCTCTCTGTGAAGAACTTTCTCCTCACCTTGAGCCTAAATCTCCCCTGGTGCAGCTTGAGACTGTGTCCTCTTGTTCTGGTGCTGATTGCCTGGGAGAAGAGACTAACTCCCTAACTTATTTTCTTTCTTATTCTTAGGTGGCTTCCATTTGTGTCCCAAGGTAAAATTCACTCAGAAATTGAGCTGTACCCTCGAGGTAAGGTTTATTGTAACTTTATGATAGTAACATCAGGAACTTGTGATTTCCCCCTCCCGAACAAATCTGTGCTGAATTTACCTTTTAAATATCAGAGTTAATGATTTTGTGGCTTCCTTTGCTCTCTTTCTGAGTGAACACACTTTGTGTTTGCATTGTGTAATGGGTATAGGTGATAGAGGGAGAGTAATAAAGGAACAAATGAGAAGGGAAGTTTGCTTGTGTTGACTAGAATCACAGAATATCTGTTTCATTTCTTCTTTCAAACCTTTTCTTTAACTTTGAAGGATGAATCTTTTCTTAGCTGCCTTATTATTTTTTTCCCCCCCCAGAATTTCAAATAAATCAACAGCTGAAAATGCAAGAAGCAGCAAATGGTAAGTGCTGCTCCAGTCTCCTGTCTTTAATGAAAACTGTTTCTCTCTCAGAACTAATTGCTCTACACATCTATTGCTGTTTCTATTTATTTTAAAACATTAATTAAAGCACACTATTTGAACATTTTAGGAAGCTCTGAACTCCACATTCTAATTTAAGCCATAAATCACTTTGTTTATGCTTTCTTTTATTTGGTCTGTCGTTTTTATTTCCATAATGTTAATTTTCTGTCTGTTGGATAATTCATATTTTCTAGTACTTCCTGCTAATCTGTCTCAATTGGAGTTAACATTTAAAACCATGATCCTTCCTCCTGGGCTACATATAGTTTTGTTCTCACCATTGGTTTTTAATGTTTCATTTTACCTGTGACTCCACATTTGTTCAGCCTGACTTTTCTGTCCTTGCAGAGATCTTTAAAGACCACCTAGTTCCAAACCCCCTGCCATGGCAGGGATAGGTTGCTCAAAGCCCCATCCAACCTGGCCTTGAGTGCTTCCAGGGATAGGGCATCCATGGCTTCTTTGGGCAACCCATTTCCATGTCTTACCACACTTACTGTAAAAAATGTCTTCCTTCTTACTGTAAAAAATGTCTTCCTTCTGTCCTATCCAAATGTGTCCTCTTTCAGTTGAAAGCCATGCAAATTGTCCTGTCACTACAGGGCTTGATAAAAAGTCTTTGCCTTTCATGTAGACTCCCTTCCTATATTAAAAGGCTGCAATAAGGTCTCTCTGAAACCTACCTCTCCAGACTGACCACCTTTTCCTTATGGGAAAGATGTTGCACCCCCCTGGTCATTTTCCTGGCCCTCCTCTGGACCCACTCAAGCTGGTCCTTGTTTGTCTTGTGCTGAGGTCCCCACAGATGCCTACCATAGTGCAGATTTGTTCTCACCAGCATGGAATACCAGGGGAGAATCAGCTCCCTCAACCTGCTGGCCAGGTTTTATCAGTCAAACCAAACGAGAGGTTGGTGTTTTCTGAATTCCCAGCTGTGTATTTATGTGTATTTGAAAAACCTCTCCCCTTCCACAACCAAGTGCCAGCCAGACCTCAACAGATCTGGGAAACAGGAGCTCAAGCTTTCGGCCGGCGGCGCCTCTTTGCGGAGGCAAATTACTGAGGGGATAAGGGGGCTGGCCCAAATAAATACTTCTGTCAGACAACAGGCTTAATTCATCCAGGTATTACCAGACAGCTGCCTGTTAATAAAGCTGCAGTGCATACTGTGGCTCTTATTTTCCACTGTGGGCTGCTATTTCATCTGTTGTTTGCCTTGCACAGAATGAATCCCAGTCACTAAGTGGCAGTTGTTTCTTAGAGGCAAAAGCTGCAATCAAAAGAGGGGTGGGGGGTGTGTGAGCCCAGCTTTTCAGATGCAGAAATGCATTTTCCAATTATGAATTGTTCTCTCTCTCTCTCTCCTTTTTTCTTTTAATAAGATTTATATTCATCCTCTTTCAGCTATTTAAATAACTTGGGTGCATTGTGTGGCAGCAGAGATGACATTTTATTATCAGGAAAGCTTTATATAAAATGATTTTCTGAAGAGTCCCTACTGTTAGAATTTCCTCCAAAATATTTGCTTATATTCCCCCCCCCCCCGCCCCCCCTTTTAATGCTAATCTCTGTGTCATGCCTCCACCCAGGCAAACAGAGCTGTTGTTGATGTGCCACATTGACATGGTGAGAGGGAATTGTACTTAATTGGGATGCTTTGATGCCTTTTGGGTTTTTTTTTCCCTGATATATTTATTGGTTATGTATGTTGGCATAATCCAGATTCTGGAGTTTGGGCTTTTTCTATGATGACCCACAGAGTTATCATGAGAAAGCTCTCTAGGCATTGTGTTTGTATTTCCAGCTTTAGCACTCTGCAAGCCTCCCAGGTCTTTAAAGTGACACAACTTGCCTAAGATGAGTGTGGATGATGTGGTATTTAGCCAGCCTTCTGCTGCCTCTCCCAGCATCTTTACATTTTGGGGGCTCAGTAGTCACAGTCCCTGGGCTGAACTGTGCATTTATTTGTCTTTCAAGGATATTTCTACGTATCAATAACAGTTCTAAAAGCATTTTGATTTTATCTTTCACTTTACAGAAGGAGACTGGAAGATTACTGTCGTCACTGGGGATTTGGAAACAGCTGGCACAACAGCAACAGTATCCCTTTATGCTTATGGAGAAAACAAAGCTTCTGGTCCTATTATTTTGGGATCTGGGAAACACCAGCTGTTTAATCCCAGCAGTGAAGATACATTTAAGGTATGTATGGCTTTTACATGAACACTGGAGAATGCAAAACATATGCAAAATAGCTTTTCTCAGAACTGGATAAAAGTGGCAATAGAAAGGCCTTGAAACACGACGTGAGGATCATTAAGTGTTGCTGAGGAAGCAGCTGACTTTCATGATAGTGAGAATCTGAACCAACAAATGTTTGCAGAACTGCATCAGGCAGACATGCCTCTCAGAGTCTGCTTCATACCTGCATCTGCTTGATGTGCTAGTTTGAACCAGATGGTGTTCATCTTGCAGAGGCAGAAAAGACTTTTTGCCTCTTCTTTGTGTTGATCTAATAAGGTAGTTCTGTTTATGGCTTGTGGTGCATATCTGTCTTTGGAAGTGTCCACTGGAGATTCTTCCTGGGGCTTTCTCGGACTTCCATTGAATCACACTGTCTTTCTTGGAGAAGGTAGGAAGGAAAAGGGGGATGGTTAGGGGCTAGAGTCAAATCACACCAAATAGGTTGACTCAGGTGATGTAGACTGGCGGTGTCCTACTTCTCCAAGCAAATGGGAGATTCCTCTCTTGGCAGAGAAACTTCTGAGAGGTGCTTCAGAATCAGGACTTTTCTCAGGGCTTCTCAAAGTTCCTCTAATGCCTACAATTTCCTCCAGTTCCTATAGTTCCTCATGACTGTGTATGTTACTATCATGAAACCTGCACTGTGCCTTTTAGGTCAAAAGAATATGTGCATAATAAAAAGATGATGAGGAATCAGCGGCAGAGAGGACTGGAAGGTCCTCTAATATTTCTTTTAACTAACTCTTTTCAAGTTTGAAGTATAAATACACAAATTCTTGCAGAGGCAAGTCAGTGATGGTCTTTCCCCTGCATTAATTTAAATTGACAGTAACTTGGCCAAAGTGACAGATAGTGCTGGCTTAGCATTATCTTGGATCAAAACAGGAAGGTGAAATCAGAGTTTATCTGAAGACTGAATCGAAGTCTTCCTTTTTAAATCATTCTGGATCATCTTGGGTATTTATTCAAATGGTTAATGCTATCTGACAGCAAATTTATTCAGTTCATTGAAGGAAGTGCCAAGAACATTTGTTTGCTTGCTTTCTCTTTGGAAGGAACAGAATGTTTCTCAAAGCATCAGTTTTATCCTCCCAGCATCAAGGCAAAACCTGATACCTGTCCCAGGAGCTCTGATAATCAGTTGCTGTCCATATTAGTACTCAGGTTTTGATCTTCCACAGCATACACAGATCTTAGTGCCTGAAGTTTTTCTTTGCTGATAGACCACTGAAAGGCTGTAAGAAGGTTGGAGGCTAGTCACAGCACTTAGGCACAGCTTAAGTGAGATGAATCTGGACAAAGGAGTAAAACTTGAACCTGTTATAAAATCCAATTGTGCAACCAACCTTTTAAATCTGTGTGTAATGAGACCTTTAAACTTCAGAGGTGCGTGAGAAAGCTTCTCCCTGTGTCCTAACCACACCATGGAAGCTTCAAGGTTGACCACATTAGTGTCCATTATTTCTCAAAACCACTTACTTAGCTTTCAGTCAGAGCTGATCAATGAAGAGAGAAAGAAAAGAACAGATAAAGTAATTGTGTTTCCTTTTCCTATACCCCCTCCCACCCCTTAAATATCTCCATTTAATAAGGTGGCTGAATTTTTTGTTGTTAATCCAAATGAAAGCTGCATTCTCCAAGCACTTCAGCACTTTGTAACTGCAGTTTTCCACCATTAAGAGCACTGTGGAATTACATCAATACTGCCAAAAAAGCTGTGGAGTTGCAGAAAAGTTGGGCAGCCTCAATTGCTTTCTGTTAGGCTAGCTTAACCTGTTAAGCACATTGGGGAGAATCATTACTAAATGGTCTTGGATTTGCAGCCTTTGTGCATATTTCAAGGCTGTTTAAATTCCAGGTATTACCCCCCACCTTTTTTTTTTTTGTTTGTTTAAAAAAAGTGTTAACTGATGCAGGGAGCTGCAAGAGCTCAACATAATATAACAGAAAAAATAAAGCACAAGCATGTCCCAAGGAAAAAAAAATCAAAGCAACATTTAAGGGCAACAAAGTTGATGAGGGGTGTGGAGCACGAGCCCTATGAGGGGAGGCTGAGGGAGCTGGGGTTGCTTAGCCTGAAGAAGAGGAGGCTCAGGGGAGACCTCATTGCTCTCTACAACTCCCTGAAGAGAGGTTGTAGGCAGGAGGGGGTTGGTCTCTTCTCCCAGGCAACCAGCACCAGAACAAGAGGTCACAGTCCCAAGCTGCACCAGGGGAAGTTTAGGCTCAAGGTTATGAAAAAGCTCTTCACAGGGAGAGTCATTAGCCATTGGAATGTGCTGCTCAGGGAGGTGGTGGGGTCACCATCATTGGAGATGTTTAGGAGGAGACTTGATGGGGTGCTTGGTGCCATGATTTAGTTGACTAGGTGGTGTTGGATGATAGGTTGGATGCGATGATCTCGAAGGTCTCTTCCAACCTGGTCTGGTCTGGTCTGGTCTGGTCTGGTCTGGTCTGGTCTGGTCTATCCTATCCTATCCTATCCTATCCTATCCCCCTTGAAAATCCCTTTGGCCACAGAAATAATCACAAGACATGGCAGAGGAATGGCTCACGAAAAGAGAATTAGACAAACCTGTTGTTAAAAATCAAGGCTAGGAAGTACAGTTGACTGCAGAGTAACTTGGATACCTAAATGTAAATAATGAGTAATCAGTAATGTTAAAAAGAATGAAGAAGTTATTCAAACCTGAGTAAATCAGTGATGCTTCTCTATATACTCCTGAGATGATGTTGCTCATCTGGAACTTGATTTTGATCTTGTTTGCATTGCTGTACACAGCTGGTGTGACTTCATACACTTTGGCTATCATTAAGGCTTCAGGAAATCAGATTAAAAATGGATTGTCCTCCAGTGTAACACAGGTAGAGCACAACAAAGCTTTTCACCCTTGGCACATGAAATTCACTGAAGGCAATTTGCAGTTGTGTGATGATGGGGAGAGGTTTTGTTCCTGGCTGCAGTCGGGGTTCTAGGTTCTCACAAGGTAGTTGTGTATAAACAGCACCATACTGCCCTTGTGACTTAGCAATTTTTCCTAGCAGATGGGAAAGTCAGGGATGAACAACAAAGGAATGGAAAGAAGGGGAATTTAAATTTGATGGATTTCCCTTTCTGCTCTGTAATTGTTCCTGCATGTTCAAAGAAGCTACTTCGAGGCTACGGTTTGCTGCTCTGTTTCAATTCAGGCGTAGTTTTTAGGGTATAATTTTTCTGTTGAGAGTCATTCCTCCTCCAATGGAGAGATATCAATCTACCATAACTTACAGCTCTCATCACAACTGTGATCTGCTTCCTGCTTTTTCATCTGGTATCATCCCAGTCCCTGAGCATTCCTCAGTGTTTCAGAAGTACTGATTTTGGCAGCATGTTGAGCTGCTCAAGACACTGAAGCTTTAATTGCACTGTAAATTATATTCTCCAGACCCCTGTATTCTGTATCATCATTCTTTGAAACCTGGCAAATTATCTCTTATGAATATACACACTGTTTGACAAAGAAATGCTTTTTGTAAGTATTCTTTTAATGTTTGGTCATGCCAAATATTCCCTTCTGTGTCAAAGACAACTAAGCAGAGGGCTGTAAGTGTGTTAGCTTCTGTAACAGCCAGCTACAATCTCTCAGGTTTTATTACTTCAATGCAAAATAATTCCATACCTCCAGGTACAAATTCTGCCTTTCTAGTAATAATGAAGTCAGTAAAAGCAGCAACTGGTTCAGTAGATCTGCTTTCAAAATACTCTGTGCTAGCAGCAGCTTCTTAACAGGAATTCTTCCATCTTTTGCGTTGTGAGTTTGCTTCAGCTCTGCAATCTCTTTAGAGCAGCATTGGTCCTACTGATCTCAACATGTTGTCAAGTTTATCTTAAATAGAACTGTATAAAGCTATTAAGAGAGCTGGATTTTTTCCCCCCCCCTAAGAAATCTTCACAATCTTCACTTTCACTTTAAGTTATATTTTGTAGCTGGTGGATGTCTTTCTAAGGAAGATAGTTCCACACTTGCAAGCAGGGGGCATGGAGCATGCCTGGTGTTTTAGGAGACCTGGAAACTGGAATCCATCTCTGTTCTGAGAATTGCTACATGATCCCCTTTCTCTGTCTTTTAAAGCTGGTGCCCTCTCCAGTTAAACCATTTACATTTCTTCAGCTGCCTAAACACTGCCATACTCAAAATGCCAGAAAGTAATATAGGTAACTAAAAAAGCAGGGCTCCTACTAATACCCACAGAGGTACTTGATCATAGAATCATAGAATGACTTAGGCTGGAAGGGACCTTAGAGATCATCTACTCCCTGCCATGGATGTAAACAACAGCATGGGAGATTCCACCTCAACACCTCTCAACCAGACTTGGCTGCTCGAGGGCTCAAGGTACATCTCTGCCGCAGAGGTGCTGTAGAAGGTCTATGAAGATTAAAACCCCATTCTGTTTGTTACATAAATGCAATCAGCCACACTCTCAAGGTCTACCAACTCAAGAGGATTAAAGACTTTCAAAGTGAAGCAAAACTCATAAAACTTAACAAACAGTGATCTTGTGTTCCTGTGTTCTAGTGTTCATGAGCCTGTTCAAGTGTTAAACCCCTTTTCCTTCCAGCTGGATGTCTCTTCTTTGGAAAGAGTTGCCTTCAGCTGGTACCTTTGTGCTGTGCTGCATCACGTGGAGGCATTAACAGTTTATCTGTTGGTTGTCATTTGTTTTCCTCCTCTTTAAGTAAAAGATATCAGTCATTTAAAATAATCTGTGCATTGAGAATTGACACCCCTTCTTTTAGAATCAGCCCTAGGACTGTCAGAATCTGCCAGGTTTCACCACGTGTCTTTAATTCCTGAATCCATATTCACTTTTTTTTTCCCCATCAGTCAAAGCTGAGATCTCAGAAGTAAAACGAGAAGCAGTGGGGAGAAAACCAAATGCTATAAAAATAGGTTGAAACAAATCCATTTCCATGCTTTTCTTACCATTGTTAAAATAGAAAAGCCTGTAATGAGCTCAGTGAGAATTCTTCCTGAGTAGAAAAACTGGGGAAATGACCACAAGCACTAAAATAATCTCCACTCTCTTCACCATGCGACTGGCAGTGCCTGAAAACTGGGCATAGCTTCTGCCCTGCTACTTCCCAGCTGCTCCTGCTTGCCATAATGACCATTTAGGACCAGATGCATTTAGTCAGACACACTTAAGGCAGAATAAACCAGTCATACTCTTGGCTTTAACTCCACTTCAAACTGTCCATCTCTCAGCAAAATTTATTTGACGGCAAAATGAACTTCATTCCTCACTCAGAGAAGGCAGAAGTGCGTAAAATGATCTCCATCAGCTACAGGGTCTGCATGAATCAAAATTTGGCTTGTTTCAAGAAAGCCAGGTGGAAGGATCATAAAGAACTCACCATGTTGGAGAAAACCACAATTCATCTCATCTTCAAGAAATGAGGGTGATTGATCTTGGTCTTACCTGTTCAGCCACTCTGCAGGATGTTATGTATGCTGTTCTCTTTCAAGGTGGTTTTGTGAGAGAACTTTATGTGCTCAATTTCAGGCTTAATCTTTCATATCTACAACCCTTTAATTTTTTTTCTCCCCTACCCAATGGCAACACAAGTCCAAGATGAATACATATTAAACCCCCTTGACTGTCTCTCTTGAGTCAGTCCCCTCTGCCTGGTTATCCTGTTTGTTTAGCCCCATTGTAGGCTTCAGGTGATTGTTTCTGACATTCAGGGACACTGGCTTCCTTTGTTAAGAGTCTCTCTGTTAAGAGCTCACCTACCTTCCCATGTCAAGTGCTCAGACTCAGTTTCTGTCTTTACTAATCCTTCTGCCTTGTCTTCCCCTCAGCCATTTTCTAGTCTGTTCACATTCTTATGCCTCCCATCATCTCAGTGTCTAAGCACTTTTCAGAAGTGAGTGGTGTGATTAATGTGTAGCTTATTCTCTCACTCTTACTCTTACAAATCATTTTTCTGGTCTGGGATTGGAACAACTCTGTAAAGAGAATAGACACTTTAGCCAGTACAGGGCTTATGCTAAACAAGATAGATCAATTTAGCTTGCATTGAAATAGAAGATGGTAAAGTGATAAAGTTTTTGATGGCCTTTACTTTACATGCACAGCTTTTTGTCAGTCCTATAACAGTTCTCTCTCCTGCAAAAATTGTTTTCATTGTGCATTACAGAGCTTTCTTAGCACTAGCAATGTTGAATCTTCTAAAACATCTTCCCATTTATTGTACTTGATGGAGCAGGGCCAGAGGAGGGCCATGAAAATGATCAGGGGGCTGGAACACCTTTCCTATGTGGACAAGCTGAGGGAGTTGGGGTTGTTCAGCCTGCAGAAGAGAAGTCCCCGGACAGACCTTGGTGCTGATTCTAGTACCTCAAGGGGCTACAAGAAAGCTGCAGAGGAACTGTTTACAACGGCCTGCAGTAACAGGACGTGGGGCAATGGCTTCAAACTAGAGAAGAGCAGATTTTGGTTGGGTGTTAGAAACAAAGTCTGTAGCATGACAGTGGTGGAACGCTGGAACAGGTTGCCCAGGTAAGCAGCTGAGGCCCCATCCTCGAGGTATTCAAGGTCTGGCTCAACAAGGCTCAGAGCAACCTGATCCAGAGGAGGATGTCCCTGCTCACTGCAGGGGGATTGGACTGGATGACCTTTGGAGGTCCCTTCCACCATAAACCATTCCATGAGTCTATAATTCTATGCTTCTGTGAAAGTGGAAAAGAACCCTAAGCTATCTGTTAGTACTATCAGTTTAGTAGGTAACAATAACAGCATTTCTTTAGTTAACCTGGTAAGAGATAACTGGCATCTCTTTTAATGTGGAGCAGCACGTTGTTAGTCTGGGCAGGAAGGTCAAGTGAGTGAGTATTAACACTGGACTAGTTGCAGGATGGAAAGAGCTTGAGTGGATTGGAAAATCAAGTGTTTAGCTGTCGCTATGCAATAAGCAGTCCTTGTTTACCCAGCTTATTTCTGTGACCAAAGCACATGTGAAACAGGGGTAAAAATGATGACAATTTTGGTGATGCCTTTAATCCTACTCCTTACATGCCTATATCCACCTTGTTCATGAGACTCTTCTGTTTCTGTGGCATAGTTTAATTCTTGACTTAGCCTATAACTGTACAAGCTTGGCCACAATTAACAAATGGCTGAATCCAGACATCTTGATACTGCAAGCACCATGGGTGGACCCTGGGTACTTTACTGGTACATTAGTTATGATATTCTTGGCAACATTTACCAGCTGCGTGCTTGCAATTAAAGAACATCCTCTGCTGCTGAAGATTTCTCCATTATAGGCAGAAGGTAAACAAATGCAGTCAATGATTTCTCTTTCTTTTGGGAATGCAGCTGCTGCACATGATTCCTCTGAAATCCTGTTAATGAGATGATCTTACTTGAAATTAATAACTGTCTGTCAAGCATAGCCTCTGGTGATAGCGTTAGACATTGGGAGTTTGGTGTAGCTGTTGACTTATCCAAATGATTTTCATGCTAGCCTGAGTTTATTTCAAAGAGATTGCAGGATATTTTCTGCACAACAGGAAATGCAGTGCCATTATTTTGCTTATTCCAGTATATAAAAGAGAAATGGAGTCATTTACATATATTCAGACCATCCTTTTACTGGAGCATCTTTCCTCTGAACAGTCTCTTCTTAAGCTGAGGGTCTCTTACTCAACTTTTCACTTTCTTAAACATCTCAAGAACCTGAAAATAGGTCATGCTTTCTTCACTCAAGATATCATAGGTATGCTAGGGACTGAAAAGAGTATTTGCAGAGCTCATTTAGCAAAAGAAGTAAAATGTAGTCCTTGCATCCTTTTTGTCTTGCTGATAAACCTAGTTTTCAATTGATCATAGAATCATAGAATAAATAAGGTTGGAAAAGACCTCAAAGATCATCAAGTCCAACCTGTCACCCAACACCTCATGACTAACTAAACCATGGCACCAAGTGCCATGTCCAATCCCCTCTTGAACACCTCCAGGGACGGTGACTCCACCACCTCCCTGGGCAGCACATTCCAATGGCAAATTACTCTTTCTATGAAGAATTTCTCCCTAACATCCAGCCTAAACTTCCCCTGGCACAGCTTGAGACTGTGTCCTCTTGTTCTGCTGCTGGTTGCCTGGGAGAAGAGACCAACCCCAACCTGGCTACAACCTCCCTTCAGGTAGTTGTAGACAGCAAGAAGGTCTCCCCTGAACCTCCTCTTCTCCAGTTTAAGCAACCCCAGCTCCCTTAACCTCTCCTCACAGGGCTTGTGCAGAGGTCTCTCACCAGCCTCGTTGCCCTTCTCTGGACACATTCGTGCTTGAAGACATTGATGCTTGCCATGTTGATGCTTGGAGACAAGTTATAAAAGACAAGATTTGTTAAGCTTCAGTTTGAAGCAATAAGGCCAAGTTTTCTAATGCATGGCTTAATGAAAATGTTCCTTTTTGCTTCCAGGAAAAACACCCACAGAAAGAGAGCAGGTGGTTTGCTTTCTGCCATTGATATTTTGGCCTTAATTTCCACCCAAGAATAAATATGGATTTGGGTTTTTTTTTTCTGTTTGCTTGGTTGTTTTGTTTTTCTCCAAGAAAACCCCTAAAATATAGTTCTATTCAGACTTCTACACCACCAGCATATGTCATGATAGCATACAATACAATACACCAGGTTGGAAGATATCCTTTGAGGTAGAGTTGTGCCAGGCTTGCTTCAGGGATGCAAGGAGGTGTTGATCAGTTAGGGCTTCAAGACTTGTCTGTGATGGTCCTCATGACCAAGAAACATCAGTGGTATGCTAAACTGTAGGAAAACACCTCAACAAAAGAGTGAGAGGGATATGTCTTCATTGCTTCTGACATTTCCCAGCTCCACAGACATTGCCTTTTAGTCTTCATTATCACATAACTTTGAACAGGGAACTCTCACTCTGGGACAGACTTACTAATATTACCTTCCAGAACAGACACAATGAACCTCCAAACACACACGGATCTTAGTTCATCCTTCTTGGTGATTCAGGTGACTGAGGCAATGCTGATGCTGTCCATTGATCTGGGTTTTGTTTGTTTGCTTTTTGTTTTGATGGTAAACAGTACAAAATCAGTATAATGGTAAAAGAAACAACAGGTTTTTTGTTCTCTTCCCCCCCCCCCCCCCTGTGAGTTGTTTGTTTTGGTTTAGTTTGGTTTTGGTTTTCTCCCCCCTTCAATATGATGAGCTTCCAAATGCATCACCCTGCTCCAGAAAAACTTCTGCAGCCCAAAATCCAAAGTGGGTTTTCTTTCAGGGCTGTGGAATTCAGTGTGGCATAGTCATGGTTTATTGTTTAAATTTGCTGCAGCCTGGCGTTAGCACTTAAAGAAATAGTTAACTCTGACACCGATGCACATAAAAAGAGAAGCCAAAGTGAAAAGTGAGCCATAGCAGACTGGTAAGTGGTAGGAATAGTTAATAGGGCTCTGCTGATGGTAACTGTATGGACTGCAAAAAACATTATTTCATGCAGCAATGACTGAAGTCGTTTCTGCTTGTTTAAGTATTTGACTAGAAACAGAGATTTACAGTGTAACACCACGGACTTGATTCTGTAAAGAGATTTAAAACCAGACTGAATTGTTTAAGCCCTTTAGTCACTTTAAACAATAGGGTGCTGAAGTCAATACAATTACATTTGCAGACTGCTCTGTATGCTTTTGCTTGATTGCTTTGGGATTCATTGTATATTGAGGCTTCATTTTCTAAAGCACCCCATTACTCTCAGTTATGTTAGCTGCACATCTAGTTTGCACACCCAGCCTAAGAAGGATTGCTAAAAGACAACATTATAGTGCTTTATTGAACCCCAGGATATTTTATTTTGCCGTTACAGATTAATCTCAGAGGTCTCGGACAGCTGTATAAAATTCGCATTGGCCACGACAACACTGGAAATGATCCCAGCTGGTACTTGGAGGAGCTCAGACTTGAAAGAGCAGCCCCTTTTTCTGATGGGCTTTGTCTCCCCATACAGTGTTGGCTTGCAGAAGACAAGGGTGAAGGTGACACGTGGAGGGAAGTGGCAATAAGGAACGCCGCAATGGAGCTTTTGCCACGTATGTGCTCGTTATTTTTAGATCATGTGTTCCTTTGCCATAGCCTAGAATAGAATCATAGAATCATTTCAGTTGGAAAAGTCACAGAATCACCAAGGTTGGAGGAGACCTCAAAGATCATCGAGTCCAACCTGTCACCACAGACCTCATGACTAAACCATGGCACCAAGTTTACAGCCCTCTAAGATTATCTAGTCCAACCACCAACCCAGCACCACCAAGCCCATTAAACCCCGTCCCAACGTGCCACATCTACAAGTATTTTGAATACCTCCAGGGATGGTGACTCTACCACTTCCCTGGGCAGCCTGTTCCAAGGTTTAGCCAATGTTTGATCCTGTGAGTATACAACAGCTTTTCACGTTTCTTCCAGGGCAGCCTGCCTAGTAGCCAGCATAACCATGGAATTATCTCCTCCAGATCCTTTCTGCTTCCACAGAAGTGGGAGGCAATCATTTCGGCACTCTTCTTTCCCAAAATCTGAACAATAGCTGTGGCCAGGGCATGTTACCCCTATAAAATTAGTGGTTTCTCCAAGTGCCCCTAAATCACTGGCACGTTCTCCTCTTCAGAGCAGTACATCAGGCAGGAAATCAAGGCATTATCAAGATGTGTAACGCGATGTGACACCCGGTTGCTTTCAGCAACTTTGATACCATCCTTTCTAATGCTGCATGAAATATTCTCCACCAGAAATTCATGATCTGAATCATCACACACGTGTTTTTCCAAATCAGACTGAAGTCACAGGCATTCACACAGAAATTGCTAGCTGCAGGGTGGCACTTTGGTACTTCAAAGTTTACCACAGCTTTGACGCACTTTGTTCTCTTCAAGCGAAGCGGGAAATGGCCCCTCAGAGAAAGTTGTTATTTAAAAAGTCCTGGACCTCTACAAAGGAACAGGGAGCCAATCCCATCATTTAGCACGATGGGGTATTTCTGCTAGAGAATTCTCTTTGCATTAAGAGAATGAGAGTGGTGCAGCTGGTAGACAATGGTGCCTGACGGTGGTAGAGATAGGTGCCGTCGTTCAGGCCATCTCTATCAGAAATGAGACGGTGCATATTGCATGGAGTCAGTGATTTAGCATTTAAAAAGGGTCATTATGCACTTAGTGACAATCAAATCATTTCAGAAGAAAATATCAAGCAAGTGAAAAATGCTTCTCTGACAAAACCATCAAGACTGGTGGCGTGTGGATGTTTTTGATGGGCTTTAAGGCCAAAGGGGACTACTGATCTCTGTGACAAAGGCCAGAAGATGCTGAGCAACACGTATGTGCCAGCTCACGTTGCCCATCTGCTCTTTATTTATTTTAGAAGCTATTCTCCAGAGTGCAGTGACTTCAATAAGGGATTTCGAAAGCTGGGCCTGCTCAGGATGAACCAGGCCCTAATTATAATTTTCTTCCATGTTACGCAGAACCTTCACTCCATGTATTTTTAGGCTATTGCTCCAAATAGCAACAGTGGAGGTTAGAAACTGAAAGCTGTGATTCTAATTGAAATGTCTTCAGCTGATAGTGGAGTTTTTTGTGTTACTGTATCTGCTCAAATGACAAGTGAGGCACTTCTGAGGAACGTAGTCCCTCTCAACCACTATCTGCCACTAAGAAATCGTTCCCTTCTAGCCTTAACGCTGCACCAATGTGTATCTTTACCCTTTTGCCGTGGCAAAATGCCAAACAATTTTGTGCAGCACATGATGAAACCCTGTGGCAGACTCATTTCTTCCGTTTAGCAGATGAAGGCAAAACAACTGTTTTGTTCAGGTGGGTATGTCATCTGGAACAAAAGCAGAACATGGAGCAGCGCTGTGTAGTGCCATTCTAATGTCTCAGAGTGTCAGCATTAAGGGAGGACTCAACAGAGGCAGTTTGAAGGTGTTAACATTATGTGTTGTTTACCATCTCTCCAGGTTGTCTTTCTTTGGCCACTGTGTCTGTTTACTCTGGCAGCCTGATGGGGCTGGATGAGTGTAGTGAAGTGCTTGGTGCTAGAAGTCCGATGAGCTACAGGTCCCATGTCCTCCTTATGTGTGCTCAGGGTGACCTTACTCCAGCCTTGCTCTAGTGTGTTCTTATGGACTGGCTGCCTATTTGTGGTGAGATTGTTATTGTGTTCCTGCAACATATCCTCTGGTTTAGTTTCATCCAAAAATGTTTCTTTTTTTTCCCCTCTAAAATCACTCCATGCTGCAAACCAGACTGAAGTGAGGAAGGCCAACCAGGGGATTCAGTTTCTCAATTCGAGCTAATGTGCTGCTGTAGGCACACCAGTGTCGTTAAGCTCAGACAGCTGTAATGCAGAGGAAGCTTATCTAATGTACTTTGAGTCATAACTGATAAGCATATTCATGTTGAATTCATCTGCTGTTAGTGAGAGCTCTACAATAATGACTGTACTTCTCTTGTAGTAGAACTACTTTGAAAAGAACTGGCAATGGGACAGTAATTTATATGAAGTCAGCAGAATAAGCCCAATATTTATGCAGTGGAAAAAAAAAGCATTTTCTTATTCATGGAGCTATTAAGGTTGGAAAAGAGCTCTAAGAACTTCAAGTCCAACCTTCATGCAACACCACCATGCCTGCTAAACCATCTCCCAAAGTGCCATGTCCACATGTTTCTTCAACATCTCCAGGGATGGTGACTTCACCACCTCCCTGGGCAGCCTGTTCCAATGCCTGACCACTCTTTCAGTAGAAATGTTTCCTAATATCCAACCTAAACCTCCTCTGGCACAACCTGAGGCTAGTCACTTCTCACCAGTAAGTTCCTATTTAAGTCTATTAGGATTATTTTCTTCTTCTCCTCTCAAAACCTATCAAAATACTAACACAGTCTTTAATACAAAGCAACCTACTATGCTCACTGTTTGTATTTTCCAAAGGAAAATGTCAAAGTACACTGAATTTGGTACAGTGTTTCCTCTGAAGGAAGTGAGAATTATGTACTGTGCTTGCAGACTGGGGCCAAGCTAGCTCTTATCATTTGTGAATGATCAGGAATATACCAGCTCTCTGTACTGGAAACCCTGATTCAGGTGCCCAGAATAAGCTGTCTGGAAAAACAAACCAACAAACAAAAAGCCCAACAGATTTTCATTCTCTTGCCCTTAGGATTATGCCCAGGAGTTACCTTTACTTTATAAGCAGTGAAACAAAACTTCCCTTCTCTCTCCCCTTTATTCCAGATGGTTCATGTTCTCAAGAGATGTCAGAAGGTGGAGCTGAGACTTTAAAAAAAACCCACCTGAAGGCTCATGAGAGGTTCAAGAGAGAGCAGTAGTGGCATAGTTATGGACTGAGCAAGGATAAATTTGCTACTTGGACACTCGACTGCTCTGTGACTTCTGTAGTACTTTTGATGTGTTTTGATATGTCACTTTTTGATACAGTTATTAGAATGCTCTGATGTCTGGGTTTTTTTTTTTCATGAAGCCTTTGAGAAACTCCCCACCTCTGCCTGAAAACATTTTACCTTCCCTTTTTTCCCCCATCTGTTTCATCCATACATCCATGCCACTGAGTTTTCTGTTTGATTGTAGAGCTTATCTAAAGTTACCCTGGTAGCAATTTGAAGATTTCAATCACTTATTTTCTGAAAGGTCATTTTCTTTTTCACTGAGTGCTAGCTGAGGTTTTTTTTTTCTCCCCTGCTATTCTGTATTAATTAATCCTTTTATATCCTTTATCAAAGTTATAGTGCTTTTCAGGATGTTTCCTCTATTACTTTGAAGTGCCCCCACGTTAGACAGATGCCCAAATGTGAGGCTAACAGGTCCCTGAAACAGGATTTCCTGGCTTCTGCTAGGTGGTTGGATTTATGATACAATTCTGAAGTTTTTCTTTCCCTTTTTTTTTGCCTGTGGGCCTACCTCTCCTCTCTGCTTTGTCACCCCAGTTTTCAGCTGGTGTAGTTTCACTGTATCAGTGTATAGCGAAATGAGATTACACTGGAGAACAAAGGACTGAGCCATGGAGCTCTCCCGGAGTTTTGGGGTGGCTTGTTCTTATTGCAGTGAAGCAGCTCTCAGAGTTTCTCAAAGGAAAGTAAACCAGAGTGACAGAGGCTCAACTTATTTTTTTTGTTTTAGGGTCCTTTTGGTTTACTTTCTACACAAAGCCTTGTGTTTTGTGAACAAACAGGCAAATTCTGCACGCACATTGCAGCGGCAGGCTCCTTCTCCAGATCTGATGTTTTCTGTCCCTTGTGCTTATCAAACTGCTGCTGCCTCTTGTCTTGCCTGCTATGGAGTGGCATCATCCTTCTCATTCTCGTCTTTCAGCAGTCTGTAGCTCAGGGCCCATTGATATTGGCACCTTTTATAGCTATTCTGCAATCTACAGGAACTGCTTACACCAGATTGAAAACATCACATCCCCTCAGGCTGCTCTGTGCTGAGCTGTAGAAGAGACCTAACCTCTGCAATCTAGTTCGTGGGTGCTTATACGAGTGTCCAATCAGTTCTCCATAATGCACCTCTCCTATGAGGACAGACAGAGGGAGCTGGGGCTGTTCAGTCTGGAGAAAAGAAGGTTCTGAGGAGACCTTATTGTGGCCTTCCAGTATCTTAAGGGGGCTACAAGAAAGCTGGAGAGGGACTTTTTAGGGTGTCAGGGAGTGATAAGACTAGGGGGGAATGGAAAAAAACTAGAACTGGGTAGATTCAGATTGGATGTTAGGAAGAAGTTCTTGCCCATGAGGGTGGTGAGACACTGGCACAGGTTGCCCAGGGAGGTGGTGGAAGCCTCATCCCTGGAGGTTTTGAAAGCTGGATGTGGCTGTGGGCAACCTGATGTAGTGTGAGGTGCCCCTGCTCATGGCGGGGGGATGATCCTTGAGGTCCCTTCCAACCCTAACAAGTCTGTGATTCTATGAATGCCATGTTCCAAGGAGGCAGGTACAGCGTGGTTTAAAGGCTATTTTTGTTGCTTACTCTTTGTAGTTTGACTACAAAACGTGCCACATCATATGCTGAAGTTTAAGGGAAATGACTGTTCCATTTATTACCCTAATGCAGCAGCCCCATATTGCTAATTTGCACAAAAACATTTCAAAGCACAAACCCCTCTTTTTGTCAGGAAGGTTCCTTTATAAATAATGCAGATTTTGTAGCTTAAATAGATGCCAGACCTAACGTTTTCCAGATGGTGAGAGATGTATAGACACGAGGAGCTACAGAAAACATTTCCCAGTTCTTTACATTTCAGCATTTGCATGTTTTCTACTTCAGACTGATTTATTTAGGCTTGTAGCAATAGAAAGTTGTATCTGATTAGATCATTATCATCTCTCTGGTTACCACGGGGATGCACAGTGGTACAAAAGGAACTGTTATTTATTTATCTGTTAATCTTTGTGGTGTGTTGCACTGATCCCTAATTCTGTGCTGCTGTGTCCCGTGCTTGATCCATTTGGTTTGGTCTCCCCTCCAGAAATGTAAGCACTTGTTGGTATTTTCTTCTGGTAATTGTTTATTATTAAAGGGCTGCTTTAGAGGAAAAACAAAAAAGAAAAGCTTTGGATATGCTTTAAAATTGTGCTTATATGTTGCAGTTTTGATCATGGGCAATACTGGTCGGTGTAAGCATTACAGATGCCAGTCTTTGTCTATAAAGAGGACACAGTCTCAAGCTGCACCAGGAGAAGTTTAGGCAGGATGTTAGGAAGAAGTTCTTCATAGAAAGAGAGATTGGCCATTGGGATGTGCTGCCCAGGGAGGTGGTGGTGTCACCATCTCTGGATGTGTTTAAAAAGAGACTGATGAGGCACTTAGTGCCTCATTGATGAGATGGTGTTGGGTGAGAGGTTGGACTCGATCTCAAAGGTCTTTTCCCATGTGGTTAATTCTGTATTCTGTAAACAGACATAACATTAACAGTCTATAACCTTTCCTTAGCTCCACTGTTGCTTTGTCCATACTGAGAATGTAAGTAAGAATGTTGCAAGCATGGATGAGACTTGGTATTGATTATAGATTAACAGTATAGTTTGGGTTGGAAGGGACCCTGCAGATAATCTAGGGGCACCCTCCACTAGACCACATTGCTTAAGGCCTCATCCAGCCTGGCCTTGAACACCTCCAGGGAGAGGGCATCCACAGCCTTCCTGGGCAACCTGTTCCAGGGTCTCACCAGCCTCACTGTAAAGGATTTCTTTTTAATATCCAGTCTAAATCTGCTCTCCTCAAGCTTCTGGAAGACTCTGTGACTAAGCTGAAATAATAATAGTACAGGATTGAAATCTGAGAAACCAAATGGAAAAGATTTAGTGGTGGACAAGGAAGTGTGAAGTTAACAGAATCACAGAAACATAGAATCATAGAATTGTCTGGGTCAGAAGGGACCTCCAGAGGTCCTCTAGTTCAACCACCCTCAGTCAGGGACACTTCCCCCAGACCAGGTTGCTCAAGGCCTTATCCAACCAGTCCTCATACACCTCCAGGGAGAGGGCATCCACAGCCTTCCTGGGCATCCTGTGCCAGCGTCTCACCACCCTCACTGTCAAAATCTGCTCTCCTCAAGCTTCAATCCATTCCTTCTTGTCCTGCTTGCTTGCATCTTGCCCCATGGACAGTCCTGCCCTAGTATTCAAATGGCTGCTCACAGATTAATACAATGGTTGGGTTTTCTTTTGGAAAGTTTTCCCCCTTTGTGGTCAGGGTGGCTCTTGGCTTTGTTGCATGTTTCCTTTCACAGTTTGCTCCATCCTCCATCCTTTGGCCAGTTTCTTGTTTGTTTATATTCTCCTGCTGCTAAACTGCACAATTATGATTATGCTAAGAGTATGATACAGAGTGGCATTTGGATATATAGCTCAATTATGGTAATTATCAGGTTTGTTTATCTTTGTTACTTTCCATTCATATCTACCATTTGTTTTAACATGGTAGCTTTATGCTAAAATCCTTGAAACTAGTTTTTACAAGGCTCTGCCAAGTTTTTGGGAGGGGGTGTGTGTATTACTGAGATCAATTCTATGTGCCAGGCTTTTCAGTACACTAATGCATGGCTGTGGGAGCTGCAGTGAATGCTTGGGGTTACAGAAGATAATAATACTGACCAAAGGACACCACTCCTATTTTTAAGTCACAGTTACAATAGTGAGAGAGTTGGAGGCACTCTCTGTGCCAATTTAGGATCATTTGATATAGGTTAAAAGGGATATCCTGATTTGGTTAAGCATTTAGTCTATCCACATTTCCTTCTTGTCTCTGCATAGACGTGGAGCTATGTCTTTCCCTTGAACTGCAGTGTTTGCTACTTGTTTAACTTCTCCCCTGGGAATCAGAAATAGCCTTTCCTCAGTGCTGATGGGTGATGTGATACTGGAGTTTTATAAAATGCTTGGAATTCACTGAATTAAAAATGCATGGAAATGTCAGAATCTATTAGCTATTTGGTGGCTTAGGAGTAATGGTGTTTTAATTAGGTTTTTTGCAGCATATTGTCCACTTTCAAGCCTTTTGTTACGATTTTTTCTGGCTTCAGTTTAGTTCCTTCTTGACAGTGGTGTTGTGCTGTGTTTGTTAGGGCTTCTCCCAGCTTGCTTCTCTCTCAAGAACTATTAAAAATTACCCATTAGTGAAACAATCTCCTCTGTGATCTGCTGCATAGCAGCTGAAATGGCCAACTGTGATTAGAGCAGAAACGCTGCATGGAAAAACAGCTCTTAAGATGTAAACAGGAAAATTTTCCTCTAAAAGTCATCCCAAGAAAACCCCAAATGAAATGTAAGAGTGTGTGATTACTGCAAACCATTTTTCATAAAGAAACCTTCATATTTGGATAAATGTAATGTGGAGGGTTGAAATTTCCCCCTCAACGTTGTATTTGCCAGACCAGCCCAGTTGGAAGCAAATGAAAGCTGTATTTACAAGCAGAACTGCAATCTACAATGGAATGCAACAAGTAGGTACAAAATACACAGTATTTACAATATTTACAGGCTTTTACAATAAATAAACAGCACAAGGACCCCCTCTGCCTCCCCAGACCTCCCTGTACAAAAGGGAGAAAGGACAAAAAAGCAGAGAAGTTAATACCAAAAACAATGCAGCCAAGGTTGAGCAGAACTAAGTCAGTATCTCTCCAGAGCTGAGAAGAAATTAGGAATAGAATAGAATAGAATAGAATAGAATAGAATAGAATAGAATAGAATAGAATAGAATAGAATTAACCAAGTTGGAAGAGACCTCTGCGATCATCGAGTCCAACCTATCATCCAGCACCCCATCCAGTCTCTTCCTAAACACCACCAGTGATAGTGACTCCACCACCTCCCTGGGCAGCACATTCCAATGGCCAATCTCTCTTTCTATGAAGAACTTCTTCCTAACATCCAGCCTAAACTTCCCCTGGTGCAGCTTGAGAGTGTGTCCTCTTGTTCTAGTGCTGGTTGCCTGGGAGAAGAGACCAGCCCCCACCTGTCTACAACCTCCCTTCAGGTAGCTGTAGAGAGCAATAAGGTCTCTCCTGAGCCTCCTCTTCTCCAGGCTAAGCAACCCCAGCTCCCTCAGCCTCTCCTCACAGGGCTGTGCTCCAAACCCCTCCCCAGCTTTGTTGCCCTTCTCTGGACACCTTCCAGCAACTCAACATCTTTCCTATACTGAGGGGCCCAGGACTGGACACAGGACTCAAGGTGTGACCTAACCAGTGCTGAGCACGGGGCAGAATGACCTCCCTGCTCCTTCTGGCCACACTGTTCCTGATCCAGGCCAGGATGCTATTGGCCTTCTTGGCCATCTGGGCACACTGCTGGCTCATGTTTAGCCTGCTATCAACCAGTACCCCTAGGTCCCTTTCTGCCTGGCCGCTCTCCAGTCACTCTGACCCCAGTTGCTTTGGTACAACCAATCTTCTGGTAGATATCTCTTCAATGGGGTTGTTTAGAACTATCTTCATTTTCCTTTTACATCCAATAGTGATTTATTTACATTTTACTGCATTTCTGCTCGAGATCTGTGAAAAACTTTAAAGGCATAGCTTAAAACTACCACAACATAAAAGCAATGTTAGTGTGGCACAAAATATGTTAATGCAGTTGCTTTGAATTATAGTCCAGAATTATTGGGTGGTAAGTGCATATTTTTTTACTGGTGGTCTGGGTGAGAAGGAGAGGCATTAAAAAGCTGTAAATAGATTCTGACTGGGAGCTGTTTAGGAAAGTGCTAGCATCCACTAGTGATAAATGTTGAAACCTTCAAAAGCAAGTGGAGTGCCTGCATTTTATAGATGAGGGAGCCCATCCATCTGCTTTCCCACCTTTGTATGTGTGGTGAAAATCTAAACCCTCTGGGCTTCATGACTGCTATTAAGATGAAATGAAGGTTAACCACCCAGAAAATTCTGATTTGCACAAATCCAGAGGTTGAAAATGCCTTGGTACCAGTGAAAAAGAGCTACTGTTTGAGGCCATGACTAGACACAGTTAGGTGGTCTAAAAATACCATGCCAAGAATGACTTCACAGATTAGGTCCTGCAGTTGTGAATGGTCAGCAGGGAGCGAAGGAAGAAAATGAGCACTAGGGAACACTTGCTTGATGGGCTGCTTTGGTGAGCAGTGCACAGCTGTACTCAATTTTCATCCAGAGAATGACAAAATATAACTGCTGGACTCCATCATCTTAATGATCTTTATGATTCTATGATTCCATGATTTGAACCTTGAGGTGACAAATGCATGGAGATAGATGCTGCTGCTTCCAAACTGGAACGTCACAAAATCATAGCATCATAGAATTGCTTCAGCTGGAAAGGACCTCTAAGATACAATACACAATAATACACAATACAATACAATACAATACACCACCAGGTTGGAAGAGACCTTCAAGATCATCACGTCCAACCCATCAACCAATCCAACCCACCTCAATACAATACAATGCAACCCACCTAAACAACTAACCCATGGCACCAAGCACCCCATCAAGTCTCCTCCTGAACACCTCCAATGAAGGTGACTCCACCACCTCCACGGGTAGCCGATTCCAATGGGCAATCACTCTCTCTGTATAGAACTTCTTCCTAACATCCAGCCTAAACCTGCCCTGGCACAGCCTGAGACTGTGTCCTCTTGTTCTGGTACTGTCTGCCTGGGAGAAGAGACAAACCTCTGCCTGTCTACAACCTCCCTTCAGGTAGTTGTAGAGAGCAATAAGGTCTCCCCTGAGTATCCTCTTCTCCAGGCTAAGATCTTCAATTCTGACAAGCAACCCAACACCACCATGGCCACTAAAACATGTCCTGAAGTGCCATGTCTACATGTTTGCTGAACATCTCCAAGGACAGTGACTCCACCTTTCTAGGCAACTATTCCAGTGCCTGACCAGTACAGTCTTCTGGCAAAATTTGGATGGGAAGCTTTTGAATCATGTGCAAACAACCAAGATAACCTCAGGTTCACTGTTTTTTTCTTCTAGTGTTGGTGTACGAGGTCCATGTACATACAGGTGCCAGGCTTGGTGCTGAAACGGATTCTAATGCTTATATCAACCTCATTGGGACAAGAGGAGATGCTGGCAAAAGGAAGCTCCACAGATCTAAGAATAATAGTGTAAAGTTTCAACGTGGACAGGTGAAGTATAAACAATGCCACTGCTGATCAGCATCTTTTTTGCCTGTAATATGTTCCTGCATCTGCAGGAGGTCATTCTTGTACACAGCACTGGTTAGGCCACACCTGGAGTCCTGTGTCCAGTTCTGGGCACCTCAGTTTAGGAAGGAGGTTGAGTTGCTGGAACGTGTCCAGAGAAGGGCAACAAGGTTGGTGAGGGGTTTGGAACACAGCCCTATGAGGAGAGGCTGAGGGAGCTGGGGTTGCTTAGCCTGGAGAGGAGGAGACTCAGGGGTGACCTTATTGCTCTCTACAACTACCTGAGGGGAGATTGTAGACAGGCAGAGGTTGGTCTGTTTTCCCAGGCAGGCAGCACCAGAACAAGAAGACACAGTCTCAGGCTGCGCCAGGGGAGGTTTAGACTGGATGTTAGGAGAAAGTTCTTTACAGAGAGAGTGATTGCCCATTGGAATGGGCTGCCCAGGGAGGTGGTGGAGTCACCATCATTGGAGGTATTGAGGAGGAGACTTGATGGGGTACTGGGTGCCATGATCTAGTTGTTTAGGTGGGTTGGATTGGTTGATAGGTTGGACACGATGATCTTGAAGGTCTCTTCCAACCTGGATTTATTGTATTGTATTGTATGCTTCTCACAAGTCTTATTCAAGCACTTTACCATTTCCTCACCTGTTCTCTTGATTCAAAATGACTCACAAAATTACATCATATTAATATGGGTGTTTTTTTATCTGGTGGATCATTCATTTACTGAGAGCTTTGGGAAAAGGATTCAAGTGCTCCTGGTTATTTATGTTGTAAATGTAGCTTAGCTGGTCACAATAACATTTTGTCCTCCTGAAGAGATCACTGAGATTTTTAGAATCAGGTTCTAAATCCTTACTCACTGCCATTTTAGAATCAGGTCCTAAATCCTCACTCCCAAGTATGCTTTCCAGTCTTGGTGAGGCAGATGGGGCTAGAAAATGTTATAGGGAATTGACCAGATAAATCTTTGCAGCTGTTCATCGTGTCATGCCAAGAGAATCGAGTGATGTCTCTGTGGAGTAATTTTAAGGTGTTACTCACCTTAGAAAGCTTTAAAAGATCTTCACTGACTGGCCAGGACCAATATATGACACCTATATTTATTCTGAAGGGGAAAAAAAGAGAGAGAAAAGATAAAAAGCCAACTCTTCTCAACTCTTATAGTCAAAGCAATAGCTGTGTTCAAGACCTTTATCATTTTCCTTGTGTGGTTCCACAGACTGATATTTTCTGCATAAAGGCTGTCTCACTGGGAGAGCTGGAGAAAGTTCTGATTAGCCATGATGGAGCTGATCCAGGTAGGATTTAACTTCCTAGAGACCAATCTGTTTTCAATCCCTCTTTAAGCACAATGCACTTTATTTGTACTGCATCCTGCACACAAAATGCGACAGAAGGTCTTGCAGTGATAAAAAGTCTCCCTGCAGACAGGTCACTGTGATGGGAGGGTGAAAAACAGTGGTAACAGGCAGTGAGAAGGACATGAGTTTAATGTCAAGCACTGTCATTCCACTCCCTGCTTTTGAGTTTATCTGTAAGGAAGTGCTATTCATTTGCATGCAGAAAACTCCTCAAAGCATTGCTCACCCAGGTAAAACAATCCTTCGTTAGACAAAGCCTGAAGACTGGCCAGAATAGAATTAAAGACATGCAACACCATCTTAGCTACCAAATCTCCTTGCTCCTGTGGGCAACAGTAGAAGATCTGGTTAGTTATTTAATCTGTGCAAGTCAACGTGGAGCTGCTCCAGTGAGTGGCATTGCATTCAGCTTGTAGGCTTACCAGACAAAAAAACCCAAACTAAACCAAACTTTTGTGATGTGATCAATTTTTGGCAGAGATCTTTGGTATATGTTTCCCAGGACAGGAAGTCCTGTTCCCTGAAGGCGTTCAAGATCAGGCTTGATGGGGCTCAGAGCAGCTTGATCTAGTTGGGGATGTCCTGTTCACTGTGGGTGGGTCAGACTAGATGACCTCTAGAGCTCTCTTCCATCCCAGTGATTTTGCTATGATTCTAACATACCCTGGTCCCGAAGTCTTGAAGGGAAAATGCCATTCTGCTCCACACACTGCCTGGGCAACCCCTCCCTATGGGACAGAGACCTCTGCTTTCTAGGGACTTCCAGCCTCAGATGCAGCCAGGGAGGCAGAGAATAATTAGGACAATTGTCTGCTTCTGACCAGAACATCCTTCATGCTGTTTTGCTACAATGTGCTGATAAATAATGGTGTGAGTCAGGCAAAACCTGGTAAGCAAAATGACAATTGTGAGTGGTGCTGACACGGAGAACAGTTTGTTTGAAAAGGGCTGTGGAGGAGAATGGCACCACTCACTGTGATGCTTATTGGAGGGAATCTAGCATCAGTATGGATGTGGCAGTCACTGCTGTTAGGGAGAGGATATATATTTACAGTATGGATGCATGAGGCCTCCAGGAGCTGGGCTTAGGCACTCAGTCTATCCAGCTGCTGGCCCTGGATACTTGGATCCTCGATTTTTACTGGCACCTAGGACGTGCAAAGGCTCTGCAAGGCTGCAGCCCCACTCTGTCTGCAAATGGCAGCAGTAGTTATAATGCTTTATTATCTTATTTAATGATTTTAAATTTAGTTTAATTTATTATTAATGATCAAATACTTTAATATATGCAAAACCAACTTCACTCACAGGTGACCAAACTTCCCAGTTCTCACACTGGTCTCCGTTAGTTGAATGAACATATTTGTACCAACATCCTTGTGCCTGCTTGCAAAGAATCAAAAGATGTAGCTGGGGTGTGAATGGTGTTGGCAGTCCACAGATGTATACATCTCCAAGAAAAAAAACTCCACCCCTCTCAAAATTAAAGCAGAGGAAGGCAGAGAAGAATTAACATTGTGCCGCTTGTAAGAGATGCAGAATAATGTGGCTTTGGTTCTGTTAATATGTCTTATCTGTTTAGCTGAGCTCTGGCTTGTGTTTCTGCTGGAAAAAGATAATCTGGCCTTTTCCCCCTAAATTTATCCTTAAAAAAAATGCATTCTTTCACCTGATAAATGTTTGTCATTTCAACACAGGCGATGGATGGTTCCTGGATAAGATTGTCGTCAAATACAAAGAAGGAAAGGAAGCTCGGGAGGTTGTATTTCCTTGTAATAGGTATGTCATTCATGGAGCAAAAAGAATGTCTTACACTGCTGGCAACCTGAGGAAGAAAATAGCACAAGAGGCATTTGCACACAACCTAGATGTATGAGCAATGCCCCAGAGGTTTCCAACATACACAGGATGAAAAATTTTGCCTTTGAAGGCCAAGCACAACGTTGCTGAAGTGATATAGGAGCCATAGCCTAATAATGCAGAGGAGCCCAAACCCAACTGCTGCCTAGGAGAAAAAGTGCATTGATCTGTTCTTAATCTAAATTATGCAGAGACCACAGGAAAAATAAATAGTTTCATAGTTTCATAGTTTCAGTTAGGGTTGGAAGGGACCACAAGGATCATCTAGTTCCAACCCCCCCTGCCATGGACAGGGGCACCTCACACTAGATCAGCCTGGCCAGAGCCTCATCCAGCCTGGGCTTAAACACCTCCAGGGATGGGTCCTCAACCACCTCCCTGCACAATCCATTCCAGGGCCTCACCACCCTCACGGTGAAGAACTTCCTCCTCACGTCTAGCCTGAATCTCCCCACCTCCAGCTTCATCCCTTTCCCCCTAGTCCTATCACTCCCTGATAGCCTGAAAAGTCCCTCCCCAGCCTTCTTGTAGGCCCCCTTCAGATACTGGAAGGCCACAATGAGGTCACCTCGGAGCCTTCTCTTCTCCAGACCGAACAGCCCCAACTCCTTCAGTCTGTCCTCATAGGAGAGGTGCTCCAGCCCTCTGATCATCCTCATGGCCCTTCTCTGGACACCTTCCAGCACCTCCAGATCCCTCTTGTAATAGGGGCTCCAGACCTGGACACAGTACTCCAGGTGGGGTCTCCCCAGAGCTGAGTAGAGGGGGAGAATCACCTCCCTTGCCCTGCTGGCCACACTTCTCCTGCTGCAGCCCAGGATCTGATTGGCTTTCTGGGCTGCAAGTGCACATTGAGAGCTCCTGGTGAGCTTCTCGTCCACCAGCACCCCCAAGTCTCTCTCCTCTGAGCTGCTCCCCAGCCAGTCACTGCCCACTGCTTTCAGTTCTCAGTCTTTTAAGAAGTCTTACGTGGAAAGTTCTAGCTGCACAGATTTGGGCCAATTTTTCCTTCTTAGTCCTGAAAAAACTTATATACAGCCTGAAATCTCTTGAAAGACCTTTAACCTCTCTCCAAAAGGAGAGCTACAATATTTCCTTTCATTTAGTAAATCTCTCCTCATCTGCCTGCAATAGATCTACAATTTTGCTGTCCTAGGCAAAATCCAAAAATACTCCACTGTCTCCATTCTAACCAGCCTGCTCTTCCAAATTCTCTTATTATCTGAGGCAGCTACAAGCTGAACTTTTAGCAGTCATTAAGTTGAATCATCTGGCTAAAAAAACAAGAAAAAAAAAATCCATAGAATCAGTCAGGGTTGGAAGGGACCACAAGGATCATCTAGTTCCAACCCCCCCTCCCATGGACAGGGACACCTCACACTAGATCAGGCTGGCTAGAGCCTCATCCAGCCTGGGCTTAAACCCCTCCAGGGACAGGTCCTCAACCACCTCCCTGAACAACCCATTCCAGGGCTTCACCACTCTCATGGTGAAGAACTCCTTCCTCACATCCAGCCTGAATGAAATGATATTGCAGGAAAGCTTCTTAAACTCATCAATACAGCAAAAAGAAAGTGAAAAAGGGAAGTTCAGTTAATTGCTGCAGATCTAGAGAAGGTTTAGAACTTCCAGACCTGCAGGGGTTCTATATCATTTTAAGTACAATGAATGTAAGTAATCGCTGCAGATTGCATAAGCCCCCCCAAAATGAGCAGCTGAGTCTCTGATCCTGAAAATGCTTAGTGTTTCATCTAATGCACTTCATCTAGTGCTGTAGGACCTCATACAGCTAGCATGAAAATTCCTATTTGCCTGAAGCAGAGTGAGCCAAATCCACCTAATAATGAATAAGGCCAACTATAATAAATGTGTAAAAGAAAAAGCTAATCTATGAAGCAGTTTCAAGGTATAATTTGATTAAAAAGCATATATACATATAAAAAAAAAGCTGTTTGAGGGAGAAGGCAATTGTCAGGTTCCATGTAATATGCTGATCACTTTAATTAATCATATGATTTTCATTCTTTTGCAATGAAAGATGGCTAGATGAATATCAAGATGATGGGAAAACTGAGAGGGAGCTAACTGCCACAAGTAAGTCTTTTGCTCCTGAAAATTTGTATTACAACTATATAATGTATACTTAATGTCTACTTATTACTGAAGAACCCTGCTGAATAAGGCTGTGACTTCAGAGGGAAAGTGATAACAAAGCCTGCTCACATTATTTATTTCTCCTGTTCATATTTTAGAAGATGGCAATGCAAGGATGGCATTCCTTGGAGGTAAGAGTTGTTTTCTACACCATTGCTTTTCCTGTGTGAATTTAACCTGCAGGTCAGGATTAAGTGACAAATATGTGAGCAAACGACCTCATTGTGTATGTAAATATCAACTGTGAGAGAAAATGAAGACAAACTGCTGGCAATAGTTAGAGAAAGGGCTAGACCTTTCTAGGTAATTGAGGTAAATGTGCTGCTGGGTTTCTTCATATTCTGGATTTCTCCATATTTCTACTGTTCTGTCCTGAAATCGGCCAGGAATTCCTCTGAGAAGAGATTCAGGCGTTGTTTTGTTTATCCCAGTGTCACTGCCTTTTAATACATGGGGACAGGTCCCCCAGCAAACATCAGCAAGCTGAAAAATGTGTTGTGAAGTGTCAGTGGAAGCATTTTCAGGTCAAAATCCATCAGGGGTATTCCTAAAGCAGTCAGAAATAGTGCAGCTTTAAAGTCCAAATCTGCTAGTGAAGCTAAATGTGGTACGATCTTGAAGGCCTTTTCCAATCAAAAGGGCTCTGAGATTCTGTTCAGTTGGCTAAATCTGCTTGAATTATTAAAAACAAGTCAGGGAAACAAAACCCTACATGCCCAGTTGTCTGGGTTTATCCCCACAAAGACAACCTCACCACTGTAATACCCTCCCAAGTATTTCAAATCTGCGATGCCATCTCTGTCTTTCTCCTGAACAAGACAAGAGAAGCAGACTGACACAAGTTTATCTATGAACATTTAACTGTAAAGGCATATTCTGTGCAGAATATGCACTGAGAACTCTGTGAGAGAGGCCAAAGTAAAACCAAACACACACACACAGAATCACCAAGGTTGGAAGAGATCTCAAAGATCGTCAAGTCCAACCTGTCACCACAGACCGCATGACTAAACCATGGCACCATCCCCTCTTGTCCAATCCCCTCTTGAACACCTCCAGGGACAGTGAATCCACCACCTCCCTGGGCAGCACATTCCAATGGCTAACAACTCTCTCAGTGAAGAACTTTCTCTTCACCTCCAGCCTAAACTTCCCCTGGTGCAGCTTGAGACTGTGTCCTCTTGTTCTGGTGCTGGTTGCCTGGGAGAGGATACCAACCACCTCCTTGCTACAACCACCCTCCAGGTAGTTGTAGAGAGCAATAAGGTCTCTCCTGAACCTCCTCTTCTCCAGGCTAAACAACCCCAGGTCCCTCAGCCTCTCCTCACAGGCTCAAGGCCTCTCCCTAGCCTCGTACCCTTCTCTGGACACATTCAAGGGTGTCAATGTCCTTCTTAAACTGAGGGGCCCAGAACTGAACACAGTACTCAAGGTGGCACCTAACCAGTGCTGAGTACAGGGGCACAATGACTTCCCTGCTCCTGCTGGCCACACTCTTGCAGGATGCCATTGGCCTTCTTGACCACTTGGACACACTGCTGGCTCATGTTCAGGTGGCTGTCAATCAGCACCCCCAGGTCCCTCTCTGTTTGGCAGAAAACCCCCAAACAAACACACAAAAAGGAATGTTTAAATTTATCTCTGAAAACAGTGACTTACTTCTGCATGATGAGTCCTCATCTCTCAATCTAACTCCAGTTTTAGCAAAAATTAAATCATTTGCATTCAATCAAGCAGTTTAGCCAACACTTATTGTTCCATGGCAACATAACTTTGACAAGAGGAGACTGATTAACTCGGGCAAGTAAAAGCTTCCCCACAGAGGGTTTTGATTTTTCACAAGGGTGGGCTTGGGATTGCATTGAGCATTCTGCTAAGTGCACAGTTCAGAGTTGCAGCCACAATATCTATTTCACCTTCTGTTCAGAAAATAGACTGTATTTTGCTACTAATCTGAGGGTTTGGTGGGTTTTTTTGCAGTGCTGATTCATTTTGTATTGTGCTATACTAAGCAGGCACAGATGCACAGGCTGCTGAGAGCCTGTGAGTGTCAAGAGCAGTTAGACACAGTATATTGATTATGAGGAGAAAGGAGTGGGCTCATTCTTAATCAGTCTGTGAAACCTCACACTGTCAGAGTCTCCAGGAGGACCCAAAGCTTGTGTGCTGATTTCTTAGGTTGAGATCAGAGCTTCTGAATAATGGAGGTATAAAGGAGAACATTCTGAGGAAGCATTCTGCCAATTAGCTTGTGTTAGCTTAGCTCGAATTGCTCTTGAGCCGTCTTTTCTTCACCCAAGGGCTCATTCCAGTGAGGAGCTGAGATAGCTGTGAGATTGTGCTTTTGTGCCTTATGTAAAAAAGATGATGGGCAGGACTGATCTCAGGATTGTTCAGTTTAATTTGTGGCGTTGTACTGGTGAGTTCATAGACCTTGCATGTCAGAAGACTGTGCTTTATAGGAAGGTAACAATCACAAGAGATTTGGTAAGGTGTCTTGTACTCAGTTCTGTGTCAATTCATCATGACACAGTACCAGGATTAGAGATGATAAGTGAAAATTCCAGAGATGCAGAGTCTTGAAAGAAAGAAAGGGCCTCAAATTCTCCAAGCAACTGCAGCGGTTGAGATTTCATGAGGTAGAGCAGACAGCAGCGATAAGCAGTCCTGCTCACAGTGGAAGGGAAAACTTTCCATTAAGATTTTCCTTGGCTATATTACATGATATTATTTTACAAAAGAGGAATTCTGAGATTATTTTTTTTTTTCCCCTCACAGAATTTTGTTTCCCCCCCCTGCCATTCACTTTAGCAGCTGTAATAGCAATGCCTCAAAGAAAATGGCCCCATAGCTTTACAGATAAGCTGAAAGTACCAAAATACTTTAGCACGCTAAGTCACTCTGAAGGGAAGCTACACACAGCTCAGTAGACTCAGGGGAAAAGTCTCTTTTTCAGTGTGGCAAAACATATGAAACATAGAAGATGACCTGCTCAAGCCCATCTATCTGATTTCCAGAACTTCAGAACGTCCTGAAAAGAGATAACAGAAATCACTGAACGCAATAGATGTTTGGCATCAGTCTGCTGTCTGGTGTAGCCATCCCTACCAGCTAGCTGTCTGAGTGAATATAGTATTGCACAAAAGATACTTTTTTTTTGCTTTTTCTGGCATGAGCAGGTTAAATGAATTTGCTGAACTGAGAGAAAATGCAATCAGTCTGGGTTAGCTTGGTAGCCAAATTGTAGGAGCATTAAAAGTAAATGTAGGAGAACAAACAGTCACAGATGTTAAGAGGCCCTTAAATCTGTTAGTCACTGATTTATTCCCTGGAAAACTCCCAACTGGTGTCTTAGCCTTTCTTCTGAGATAATAATTAAAAACACAATCATGGATATTAATTGAAATAAATCACCTTGCCTGAAATATCTTCTCTAACCCTGCTGCCTCTTTGAGCAGGGAACAAGCAGTTATGAATCTGTGCTTTCTCTTAACTTGGGGCTTGCTCTCTCCTGAACTAGAGGAATATGAAAAAGTGGGAACCAAAAAAAAAAAAAACCCCAAAACAACAAAGTTCACCTTGGAAATCACAGTAAGGCTAAAATTATCTTAATCTCTTCTTGGCTGTGTTCCTGGGCCAGTCTGCACAATGGGGCATGGCTGGAGAGGATGAGAGCTTCAGGGCTATGCTGGGAGTCTTTGTGAAAATTCAAAGATGCTCAAAACCCCTCGAGAGTGCTCAGGAACCTCCAAAGCTCAAGCCATGCTTGCCTTCACCAAGCGTGACACCCTGAAGGCTACCACATGCCAAGCTGGCACAAGCAGATAAAACTCAAAGCTGGCACATGGAGCACACTACAGAAGTTCCTCGTTAGGCAAATTGTGGACCTTCCACACCCGATATCTGACTCACTCCTGGAAATGACCTCAAAAACCCCAAAGGGTTCAGATGGAAGGCTCCTTTCAGCTGGTGTGTTACTCAGCAGTCTGACTGCGAGATTTGTATTTGCCTGCTGTTTTGTAGCTGAGCCCAGAAGAGTCAGGGAAGAGTTAGATGTAATGCAGAAAAAGCTTCTGCAACAAGGGGGAAAGCACAATTAGCTGAAAGAACACAATATGGAAAACCAAAGGGAATTCTAAATCAAGAAAGCCAGATCAGGTGTCACTTAGTCTCCATCTGCAAACAGATGAAGGAGGAAAAAGAGAAGGAATGAAATAAAAGCCACCCACAAAGTACTGTAAGAAAAAGAATCCCTTCCAAGTCATTTTTGGCCTGAAATAGTCTCAGATTTATTTGGTCAGCACGTTGCACTGTAGGCTTACACACAGTCATGAAATTAATCCCGTGAGCAAATGAATCATATTATCACAACACTGGTCACAGCCTAAATACAGGCTTTTAATTTCCTTCCACTGTTAAGTTCCCCTTGCTCTGCAGGATCAAGTGACTTTTCTACATACTGAGTTCAGGGGAATATTTACTTTCAAGGAATTAAGTAACAAACTAATCTATGGGTTCCACCTAAGGCACTGTAGGTATTCCCACACCAGAAATGGTTCTCTGTAGCTTCTCAGCTGCATTCCAGGCTTCAAACATTGTTATGGGTACAGGTCACCACCCAAAAAAGAATCTCTGCAAGTCCCAAGCTTTGAGCTGAGGTCAGTGCAAAGACTTCTCTGGAATTCCCTAAACTTTAGATTCAGCCCTCATGAATGATCTGATCAAACAGCAGAATGGAGATGACAAAATTACCTTAGAAAAATCCGAGGAAATGGGTTTAAGTTGCTTTGTTTAGCTTGTGTAGTAGGCAGCGCTTACAAGTGGATCACACAGAAGAATTTCAGTTGTGAGTTTTCTTTTCTCATGTCACAGACACTTTGAGGACTGACATGTAGCAAATTCATCACTGCAACTTAAGCAACTATTTTGCTATAAAGAACAGAAAAAACCTAGCCAAATATTCCCTGCTTTTTGGTCTTAATTTCTGCTTGCATATTGGATGATTAAGGGACTGGGGCATGTGCCCTATGAGGAGAGACTGAGAGCCTTGGGGCTTTTTAGTCTGGAGAAGAGAAGACCGAGAGGAGATTTTAACTGCTTCTAAATATCTGAGGGCTGAGTGTCAAGAGGGAAGGGACAGGCTCTGCTCAGTTGCACCCTGCAATAGGACAAGGGGAAATAGATATAAACTACAGCACAGAAGGTTCCACCTCAGCATGAGGAGGAACTTCTTCACTGTCAGGGTCACAGAGCACTGGAACAGGCTCCCCAGAGGGGTTGTGGAGTCTCCTTCTCTGGAGACTTTCAAGACCCATCTGGATGTATTCCTGTGTTGCCTGTGCTAAATTCTATGGTCTTGCTCTGGCAGGGGGGTTGGACTTGGTGATCTCTTTGGGTCCCGTCCAAACCTTAACATCCTGTGATCCTATGATCCTGTGAACAGTGCTTTGTGTTTATTTGGTCTTACTTAAGTTATAGTTCTCTACAAGAGAAGGAATTACCATAGTTCTCTACAAGAGAAGGAATTCCCATCTGTCTGTTCTTACAAAGTATGATGTGAGTTCATGGTCATCTTTAATAATCACAGTAATAATAACCTAACCATTGAGACTGAAAAATAATGGTGCTTTCATTTTGTTTAGCCCATCAGTGGAGAGTGCAGGTTAAAACAGATGGGGATTCTCCAGAGCCACAAGAGTGTAAAAGGACCCTTGTGATTTATGGCTCAAAGGGCAAGAGTGATGAGCTTCTACTTTCTGCCCCAAACCCAGGACACGTGTGCTTTCTACCCAGAGCAATGGATGAATTCATGGTAAGTCATAAATACACTGTACCTCACAGAGCTTATCATGACAGTCCTCTCTAGCCAAAAGATATACAGATATATATGGGCTGCTGGGTTGACTGGTACAAATGACATCTTTATTTACAAAAATGGAATCATCTAACTTTAGCTCCTGGGTCATCCTCTGCTCGCAGTCCTGTTCTACTACGGCCATCTGTGCTCTCTTTGAATTTTCAGTGTCTTCAAGGATATGTATCATGTAGAAAAATGGCCCTTTTTGTGTGATTTATTGCATTCACCAGCCTGTCTTGCATTTCCCTAATTCTCTAGAGGTTCCTGAATTGCAGTTTATACAAAAGGCAAAATACAATTATTTGAGAATGCAGAAGATGAGGGATTGGCCAGCGTTCCCAGAGGACATAAATGGGCTTTTCTGTCCTTTATTTCAGTCTCTCTACAGCAGTCTCCACTCTCCCCCAAAATAGTTCTGCCTCTCAGGCCAGCAGGCAGAGGATTTTTCTGGATGATCATAAATCGCAGGAGAATGCATTCACACCTATCAAAGCATGATGAACCCTGAAGAAATGGCACACGCATGGCCCGTGCTAAAATCAGCCCTAATATAGTCCTGTCTACCTGCACAGCTGGCACACATCCTGCTGCTTTGAAAGGATTCATCTGAGGCACTTTTTTAATGTTCAAATTCTGCCCTGGCTTTCTCGGCTAAGTCACTGCAAATTCTTTTGCTTGACATGAAGTGCAGCTTCTAACCAGCTAGAGGAGAGAAACAGCTTGCAATTCAAGGCAGTTTTGTACAGCTCAGAGATACTCTTCAATAGCTACAAGAAACTCCTCTGAAAACAATGGCAAAATCACCTTTAAAAGAAGTTGGCAGATCTTCACCATAATGACCTGGTCCAGGCAGACTTTTTTATTCATATAACAAGCTAAAGGAATTTAGGAACTTTGTGGGGAGTAAATGAAAAGGTAAGTGGCACCTGTTAAACTCAAGAAAGGAGCTGCCTTACCAGAAAAGATACAGGAAACACACTGAGCAACCTAAAGGAGGTTCCTAAGCCATCAACATAAACCGAAGTGGTCAATAGAGGCAGAATCTGTGTACGGAGCAACCACAGCATCTGACTGAATTTTGGCCTTCCACAGAGCAGACCTCTGCTTCATCCAGCTGGTTGGTCTTTTCCCAAATGGCAGGTACTCCTTGTTAGACTATGTAATTTCCCTGACTGGATATCATGGTAGGATCAGTTAGTATTGTTGTGTCAATTATGACCCTCACAGTCTAATGTCTGAAGTACCAGAGTGCCACAGAATCATAGAACCGTTGAGGTTGGAAGAGGACTTTGAGGTCAACAAGTCCAACCACTTGCCTAGAGCTCATAATCAGTACTACTGCTAAGACACTACCACCACGCCATGTCCCTAAGCACCGCATCCACGCTTCTTTCAAATACCTTGAGGCATGGTGACTCCAGCACTTCCCTGGGCAGCCTGTTCCAATGATTTAGAACTGTTCTGTGAAGAAATTTTTCCCAATATCCAACCTACACCTCCCCTGGCACAATTTGAGGCCATTTCCTCTTGTCCTGTTGCTGGTTGCATGTGAGAAGGGACTGATCCCCAACTCCCTCCAACCTCCTTTGAGGTAGTTGCAAAGGTTGGTGAGGTCTCAGCCTCCTCTTCTGAAGACCAAGCAACCTCATATCCATCATACTGGGCTTCCACTCCAACAGCTTTCTGAATTCTTGTTTACTCTTTGGATTGGCTTTAGGCTAGTGCCTGTATTTTCCCCTTAGCTATTTGCATGGTGTTTTCATTGCTTTGTGTGAAGATGTTAATGCTGACTACTGTTTACTGTGCTCGAGATTTTTGTCCCTTTGCCAGATTGCTTACAGTGTTTTACAGTTTTTGTGGCATTCTGAGGAAATCAGGATGGCAGGTCTGAGAGGAAGGAGCAGTTGGGGGATTCATAGCTATCTCCACCAATACCTTTATACCTTCTCTAGGTGGTTCAGCTAACAAACCCAGTTTCTTTTTGCTCTCCTGTTCTTTGTTCTTACTGAGGCTATTCAGAAGAATGCAGAAGCTTTGCTCACAGTCTCCCACTGTAGCAGCAGGCTGGAGGCGTGAGCATGATACCACAAGGATGACAAGCTGTGAATTCAGCTTTCCAACAAGCAAGGAGTAAATGAACTTTTAAACCTCCCCAAAGATCCTGGTCCTAAAAAAAAAAACAAATAAAAGGTCTTAGTAATACAGTGCAGTAAAAAGAACAACAGGTTGTGTGCTGTGAGCAGCTCACATTTTTGTGAAGCAGTAAGCTTAATTTTGATCTGAGCTCCTTTTATTGCACACTGAGGACAGGCAGGCACGTAAATTCCTGCTTTTCCAGGTGCTCTCATGCAGAGGCATGCACAGATGTGCACTGTATTCAGGATGATTATTTGATCCCAAATATTTCTAACCAATTCCTGTGAAAGAACAGGTGGAGTTTAATTGCATGTTGAAAGCAGAAAGAATAAATCGGTTAAAAGGATAAAGCAGCAGCAATGCTGTCAGGTAGAGCTGTTGGGTTTCAGTGGTCTTAGGCATCAGGAGTGGGTGAACTGCTTAAATAAAAATATAATTAATTAGCCTGAAGAAGAGGAAGCTGAGAGGAGACCTTATTGTTCTCTACAACTACCTGAAAGGAGGCTGGAGGGATGCCAGTGTTGGCTGCTTCTCCCAAGTAAATAAGACGTGGCACTTGGTGCCATGGTTTAGTAGTCATGAGGTCTTGGGTGACAGGTTGGACTTGATGATCTTTGAGGTCTTTTCCAACCTTATTGCTTCTATGATAGGTCCAAAGGTCAAGGCCTCCTCAAGCTGTGACAGGGGAGGTTTAAATTGGATATTAGGATTCTCTCACCACATTTATCTCAGCCTCCAATTCAGCTTTTCCATTGGTTAGTGATAACTTCAGGGATTCTATACGGAGATTTGGGGAAATCTCTGCAAGTGACCCAGCCCCTGACAGAATGCTTTTCCTCATGATATCTGTTGCAGGTTGAGACAGGAGATCTGGGAGATGTATACAAGATTCGGGTCAGCTGTGACGACGTTCCAGGCTTTGAGGGCTGGCATTTGAAGTCTTTTCACTTAGAAGAGCTACACACAAAACAAGATCTGAACTTTGACTGCAACTGCTGGCTTGCTCTTAACAGAGAAGACAAGGAGCTGGTGAAAGAATTCCCTGCAGTTAATGAGGGCCAGAAAACTTTACCAGGTAAAAACACTCAGAAGGTATAAACAGTGCCAAGTAACCTCTTGAAAAAAAGAATCAGCACTACAGATATAATCATGGAATAGAATCATAGAATCATGGAATCAATAAGGTTGGAAAAGACCTCAGAGATCATCAAGTCCAACCTATCACCCAACACCTTATGACTAACTAAACTATGGCACCAAGTGCCACATCCAATCCTTTTTTGAGCACCTCCAGGGATGGTGACTCCACCACCTCCCTGGGCAGCCCATTCCAATGGCTAACATCTCTCTCTGTGAAGAACTTTCTCCTTACCTTGAGCCTAAACATCTCCTGGCGCAGCTTGAGACTGTGTCCTCTTGTTCTGGTGCTGGTTGCCTGGGAGAAGAGACCAACCATCTCCTGGCCACAACCTCCCTTCAGGTAGTTGAAAAGAGCCTCCTCTTCTCCAGGCTAAACACCCCCAGCTCCCTCAGCCTCTCCTCACAGTGCTGTGCTCCAGACCCCTCCCCAGCCTCGCTGCCCTTCTCTGGACACCTTCAAGTGTTTCAGTATCCTTTGCCTAGATTTGATGTCTCCTGTGGCTCTTTTGTAACTGTCTTCATATCTGCACTGCAAAAATGCTGACCACAGAAGAAATTTCAATTTTCTAGTGAAGCCACCTGTCGGGTTTCACAGTTGCTAAATCTTCTGCATGATTCTGTGTGTGCGAAGCTGAGCAGTAGAACTGTGCTTTGTTAAAGATAAAGCACACATTTAAAGCCATGGAAATGATTTGTAGTAGAACTTGCTCCTGAATTACTTAGCTCATAACAACTTCCTAACACAAGTATCAGAAGTGAGCCTCATTGAGCAAAAGTTTTTAATCTGTTTTTCCCCCAAGGCCTATTTCTTTAGAATAGAATAGAATAGAATAGAATTGAATTGAATTGAATTAACCAGGTTGGAAAAGACCTTCAAGATCATCGAGTCCAACCTATTACCCAACACCACCTAATCAACTAAACCATGGCACCAAATGCCTCATCCAGTCTCTTCCTGAACACCTCCAGTGATGGTGACTCCACCACCTCCCAGGGCAGCACATTCCAGCAGCCAATCACTCTTTATGTAAAGAATTTCTTCCTAGCATCCAGCCTAAACCACCCCTGATGCAGCTTGAGACTGTGTCCTCTTGTTCTGGTGCTGGTTGCCTGGGAGAAGAAACCAACCCCCACCTGGCTACAACCTCCCTTCAGGTAGTTGTAGACAGCAATAAGGTCTTCCCTGAGCCCCTCTTCTCCAGGCTAAGCAATCCCAACTCCCTCAGCCTCTCCTCACAGGGCTTGTGCTCCAAACCCCTCACCAGATTTGTTGCCCTTCTCTGGACATGTTCAAGAGTCTCAATTTCCTTCTTATACTGAGGAGCCCAGAACTGGACACAGTACTCAAGATGTGACCTAACCAGTGCTGAGTACAGGGGCACAATGACCTCCCTTGACACGCTGAGAGTTTCAGAACACATTCAGAGATTGCCCTGGAATGTGAGGGCCTGCAGAAGCACCACATTTGTTCAGAGAAGTTAGCAGTTACACAGGAGATAAAAGTAATTAAAGACATGACTGCACTTCAAAAGTTCCAGAAGTTGTGGTCCCTGAATGTTTCACACCTATTCACGACCTTAAAAGAAACTGCAGTGTTGTATTATTTAAATGTTAACTCAGCAGGACAGTGCATTAAAAATGACATTTGAAGACGTTTGGTTCTTCTTCTGTGTCTTAATATGTCTGCAATTTAATGATGTGCCTCAGAAGACGATCCAGTCTGACCACGTAGAAGTGTGTTTATACAGGAGCACTGTGGAGGCAAAAAGTTTATAGTTCCTGTCATGCACCTGAAATTAATAGGTGCATTTTGGTAAATTTTTGTATTTATATGTCATGTCATGCATCAGGATGCTATGCTACATCTGTCTCTGCTGTTCTAATTTGCATAAATTTTACATAGTGCCTTATTCTCTGACCTGTGATCGTTATTAGCTGCCGCAAAGATAATTCAGTTTCTAACAGTGCCTGAACAAACTCATTTGAGTTCTTATTTTCCAGATCTTGCACAGTAAAATGGAGTTGGGCAGAATCTGTATGGATTTTTTTTTTTTTTTTAGTGCCTTAAAGCTGCAGAAGTTTAAATTGTCCAAGCCATATTCCCTTTGAATTTCTAAGGAAGTTAATGAAAAGCCTTCATTGAGCTTAGCAGGAAGAAATCAGACTCAAGAGCAACCTATTTCAGTCGCTGTGTAGCAGATTTTTTGGCAGCTGCAGAAATAAAACCAAGCAGCAGTCTTACTAAATACTCTGTGTTGCTGTTCTCTTTTAAGTACACCTTGTACATAATCAACTTTATTTACTCTTTTTTTTTCCCCCCTTCTTTTTGTGCAGTCTATAAATACCTTGTCTCTGTTCATATTGGTGACCACTGGGGAGCAGAGACTTTTGCAAATGTTTACATCAACCTCTATGGCAGAAGAGGGGACACAGGTGTGAGGAAGCTTCATGCATCTTTAGCAGAAGGAAGAAAGTTTCAAAGGAATAAGGTAGGGGCACAAAATTGGTGTCTTACACGTGTAGGGGTAAGCACTGTTTTAGGTAGCACTTAATGCCTACCTAGAATACAGATGGGCAACGATTGGGAAACAGAATTTGTCTTCCAGATATTCACAGCAGACCCATGTGTTATTTCCTTCATGTACAAGAACACCCCCACATGATGATAAAGGCTCCATATGAGCACAAAGAAAGCAGATTACTGGAGAGAACTGTGATCATGCTGCTTCCATTCCAAAAATAGGAAAGCCAAGGTCCAAAGAATTAAACATAAGTTGTTTGAAATAAGTTGCAGATAGTGTTGTGAGACTTGTGCAATCGATGATGTTTCTGTAACTACCATCCTACATGAAACACTAACTCAATATCTATTTGCTAAGTATAGACAAGAGACAAGAATTTCATTAAAGGAGGAGAATGCACAAACCCCCAGTGTTTCTAGATGACTAATAGCAATACAATTCTTCTCTTGTGCATTAGCCTTTCCTATGAGAGGTTCACTCACTGAGAGATTGAAAAGACTCACTACCAAGGCCTGCATTGTCAAGGAGAGTCTTAGATTTCTGTGAATTTTATTAGACAGCATTTCATAGAATCATAGAATCCTACAATGGCTCAGGTTGGAAGTGGCTATAGAGATCATCTGCTTCAACATCCCTGCCATGGGCAAGGATGCCTCTCGACTTGGTTGTTCAAGGTCTCGTCCAACCTGGCCTTGAACACCTGGAGGGAGGTGGCATCCACAACCTCCCTGGGCTGCCTATTCCAGGGTATCACCACCTTCATAGTGAAGAACTTCTAAAGATCCAATCTTGACAACACCTGGTTTAGTAAGTTCCTACTATTGGATTAATGTTTTGTTAGGATGGCAGCATTAATTACAATGCTAGACCCTTCTGTTTAAAAACCGAGTTGTTCCCAACCTTGTTGACTCTTGCTAGCTCCCATCAGGACTGTCTGGCCCTAGGCTGAGCCACATGCAGAACACCTGGCTTTCTTACACAAGCAAGAATTTAGTGGGGCATATAATTTCTTCCTTTGCAGTTCACATTTTAGCTTACCTTATTCATTTTGTTGTCCCTGCTCTCATCTGGTGATGCTTGTGTTTACTTTGCTGTTGTCTCACTCTGACTTCTTTCTAATTCACTTTCCAAACCCATATTTTCCTCAATTTATTCCTTCACCTTAGTCTTAATTTCTCTCTTTCTCTTGCTTACTCTTTTCTCTATTTGCTGTTTCCACAATTATTTTAATTTAGTAAGAAAAACAGGCAAGCTTTTCTGACTATTGGAGAAGAATTTCAAGGCTACCATGGACAGAACATGCTCTTTGTGGAATTGTAACTCTTTGTTAAGACTATTAAGATATAATTAGGTTGTATGATCACAGAATGTTAAGGGTTGGAAGGGACCTCCAGAGATCATGGGCTCCAACCCCCCTGCCAAAGCAGGATCACTTTGGGCAGGTCACACAGGAGCACATCCAGGCAGGTTTGAGACTCTACAAACTCTCTGGGCAGCCTGGTCCAGTACTCTGTCACACTCACCGTGAAGAAGTGTCTCCTTGTGTTGAGGTGGAGCCTCCTGTGTTCTAGCTTGGAAAGATAGAAATTTGATCAAAACCAAAATCTTATCATAAGAGTTTGACTGTCAGAAGGTTGAGGGAAATGCATTTTCATGTCATATGAAGTGACTAATGAAATGATTCATGTTGTCCAAAGATCGTGAAGTTACAACACATCATTAATGATGAATGTGGGATTGGATTCAGTGCTAGGTATAATCAGTGCGTGGCCTCTGAGATTCAGAGAGGAGATGTTATGTTAAATAGTACCAAGAAGCAGACACAAATTTTAAACCCTTAACTGAATCCAGGCCTACATTGTCCCCAAAGTCCAAATTCTGCTTGAAGTGTTTCCCTTTTTTTGCAGGTGGACTCATTTTTGGTGGAAGCTGTTTCTCTGGGTCATTTGCAAAAAGTGGTCATAGGACATGATGGAGAAGGATATGGGGCTGGGATGTACCTCAAGATGCTAACAGTCAAGGAATCACAGGACTCAGATGAAGAATGGGTCTTCCCATTGTGGAACTGGCTGGATTCCCATTTGGGGTTGTGTGAGACTGTCTGTGAGATTGTGACAGTTGGTAAGATCTGCTGCATAACTGAAATGTGAGATAGATAGATAGAGAGAGAGAGAGAGAGAGAGAGAGAGAGAGATACAGAGATAGATAGAGAGGTAGAGAGGTAGATTGGTAGATAGATTGGTAGATAGGTAGAAAGAAGAAAGATGTTAGATGATAGATAGATGTTAGATTAAAGATAGATGTTAGATAGGTAGAGAGATGAAAGATGTTAGATGATAGATAGATGTTAGATGATAGATAGATGTTAGATGATAGATAGATGTTAGATGATAGATAGATGTTAGATGATAGATAGATAGATAGATGATGCATGATAGATGATGCATGACAGATAGATGGACTATTTTAGCTGCAGATCTTTTAGGTCTCTATAGTGTCTTTCCTCTATTGAAAATGTGAAGAAAAGTTACTTCAGTGAAGCAAGCTTAGTCTATACCTGTGGTGTAATTCCACAGCACAGAGCAACAGCTCTGCTATGGTTAGTTTCTGCTGATTTCAAGCTTGCAAGGCCACAGTTAGTGCAAATATAAACCTGGATGTGTTTAGAAGCAGAGGAATAGATTCCTTCAGTCCTATGAGAACCACATCATGTAAATACAAAGATTTGTCCAGGGGGAGAAAGGCAGTTGGAAAACTTAAGGTGCCCATGATAGATATGCAAGTATTCAGCTGTGTGTTGTGTCTGAATTGTACAAAGTACATTTTACTGAGCTGTTCCTTTCCATTAAGCTGCTTTCATTTCCCATGGAATGGTTAGAACAGAAGGAAAATGAAGAATAGCAGCAAGTAATGAGGAAAAAGAGAGGGAGGTAGTAATATTGATCTTGTGAGGGGCTGGCAAATATTTTTGTGTGTTTATTATGGGCTTACCTGTCAGTCCCATACTACCACAGCACACATTACATTGCTAGGTAAGGTCTAGGTACAAGCAGAGTTCATTAGTATTACTCATTTTGCATTAGGTACCTACATGCTACAGATGGCTGGTGCTTCTAAATGATAAATTGGTTTTAGTAGCATTGATTGCTGTTTTAAGAACAATTAATTAGCCCTCTGAAAGGTAACTGAATGTTCTCTTAGCAATTACTCCCAAACATGACAAGGAAAATACCTTGGCATCAAGAAAAGACCCCTGAAACTAAATTTAAAACACAGAAAGAACATTAAGCTGTTAAAATCTTGGCCAAAAAACCAATACAATAAAGGTATTGATGTGTTATTCTGACTGAACTGTTGCTATAGATACAACATAACCTGCAAATAGAGCTTTGTTTGTGTACCATAAAGGCTATGGTCTTGATATATCACACCATTGTCTCATGCTCTCATCTTTCCACTTTCCTTTTCATGATTTTTAAAGGTAGAAGATTAACTTCTAGTCCTACACTGCCTGAAATCAACAGGAAGTCATTGGGAGTCTGGATAATGGACATCACTGGATCTAATTTGAGCAAGGAAGAGGATCCAATATGCCTTTCTCTTATCTTCTATGACAACCTGAGTCACAAAAAGTTGCCAATTCAAGTTACAGGAAGCACAACTCAGATCAAAGTACTTCAGCCTTTCCCTCTTGAAAGAAAAGCCCAAGAATCCTGCAGCTGATAACCCTCTTAATTCTGAGATAAACTGTTTCTTTAAACTAAGCCACCAAATTCATTTCTATGCCCTCTGTGCAGTTTGGCACAGGTCATAATTTTTGATTTTAGGTAGTAACACTGGCACATGAACAATGGGGCTTGAATGAGCAGATTCTCCCAGTGCCTCATGCTGAGAATGCTTAAGTGAGCAAATTGGTCCCCTGGTGCATATCACAGTGTATACCATGCTGATTTACAGGTTCTGTTGATCTCACACAACCAAGTAATTTGGAAACATAAAATATGCCATGTGATGCTGCAGAGCTTTTGGGCATGATGGTGGAGAAGGAAGAATCATGAAAGAGAGAGAACTTACAGAAAGTTCATTTTTCTCTTTCCCATAATTTATTCATCCCTGCCACCACATTCCTCTGGGCTGACTGACTTTTCCTCCATAGTTTGTCTCTTTTTGTGTGTGTGTGTGTCATTATCACTTTCTTTTCCCTTCTTGATCAGATCATTTTTAACCCATGAGTTTTCTCCTTCTTCTTGATTTCTTCTGCCTTTCCATCATTTGTTTTCTCCTTCTTCTTTATTTCTTCTGCCTTTCCATCATTTGTTTTCTCCTCCTTCTGGATTTCTTCTGCCTTTCCATCATTTGTTTTCTCCTCCTTCTGGATTTCTTCTGCCTTTCCATCATTTTTCTCCTTCTTCTTGATTTCTTCTGCCTATCCATCATTTCTCTTCACTTCTTTCTGTTACCCATTAACTGAAATATTATCAAGTTCCTGAAGTGTAACCTGCTACTTTTCACAATGCTCTTACTTCCCTCTTGGAGGTATAATTCCTTACTGGTGTCAGCACTGTTTTACTCTGAATACCTCTCTGGTTTTCCTCTCCATGAAAGCCCAGTTGAGCAGAGCTTGGAACTGACCAGAAGGTAAACACTGCAGACATCTCCTGTGGCTCAGGAAATCCCTCAGCCACAAAGTGCTGGAAGCTAGGAATTCAAAGGAAGTGCGAGTGCTCCCTGTCCTGTTCTTCTACTGCTTGTTTCATCCTTCTGTTGACCTTTGTAGATTTTGAGATGATTGATCCCTGTGAGAAAATGAGATGGAGGGAATGTGGGAATAAAGTGGGCAGACAGGGAAGTGGGAAATTTCACAGTCCAGCATTGCTGGAGAGGCTGAAGTCAGATCTCATGCAATTCCACTACCTGGGTAAGGTTTGAAATGAAGGAGCAGGGCAAAGAATACAAGAAGCAGAGAACAGGAAAAGACAACTTCTGTTTCTCTCTTCCTTTGCCCTTACAGGGGAAAATTATTGGTTTCAAACTAATAATTAGTTATCTAAAGCATCCTCTGCTTCCCCTTACTCAAGCAATGCTACTTCACAGGGAAGCTGTACTGTCCCTAGTAAACCTAGATTTTCCCCTCAGGCATGAATTCTAGAAGAGGAAGGTTTTAATGGACAGCTTCTATCAATACAAAATGTGTAGTGAAGATGAAGCATCTCTTGGATGTTTCCTCCAAATAGGGTTAATTGTCCTTCAAATTTGTAGTTGCAAGTTGTAAGCAATATTTCTGGTAGTGTTCAAAACACTTTAAATTGACTAAAACTTCTGTGTCTGCAAATGGTCTGTAGTGTAATAGTGCACTATCTAGTGCAGTAGTGTGGTATCTGAGAACCTGTGCCTTATTCTGTGTACACATGTCAGCAGGGACTGCCGATATCAGACCCCAACAATTCCTTATTCACATAGTAAATCGATTTTGTATTGATTAAAAGGGGAGGGGGAACAGTAGCAGGTATAAATCTGTCCAAATTCTTTACCCCCCAAAGTTTATTCAAGTGTTGCTTACAGCTGTCAGCTGCATTTCATCTGCCGTGATCACAATGAGTTCCACTCATGTTCTTTTCCCTCATGTAGGACGAACTGGCAGGTATTGGCTCAATATCCAAAGTTCAGGTGACTGGCCCACACAGCGAGCTGAAACAGCCATGGCACTTGGATTTACTGCATCTGAAGCACACAGGCACAAAGGAAGAGATGTATTTAGCTTTTGACTGCTGGTTCAACCCTAATGAAGACAAATGTGTAGAGCTGCCAGCTCTCTATGCAGATCAGGAGCCTTTGCCTGGTAAGCTGTCTTTTCTGCTGTTGTCATTACTGGGGCCAGGATCTGTCACTGGAATACCAGTGTATCTCATTGGGGCCTGAAATACTGTGTGAGGATTTCCACAACAGTTTGATATCAAGGAATATGTTGGGTTTGCACATGCACTTAGCACAAAAGAAAGCTGCACAGAAAATATTGGTATCAGGATTATGACAGATGCTGTAGCTGCTGACATCAAACACAGGATTTGGCTTCTTTCATGTTAGAGGACGTTCCAGTTTTAGCTCTTGATTATTCATTATCTCTTCAGATTAATGCTGTTTTAGCTGAATGTATGAACACACTGTCATCTGCTGTGTGATATTACCTGCATTTTCCTGTTCATAAAGAAATGTGTGTGACCTAGAAGCACAGCCAGTTTATTAAGAATGCAAGAATTGCAGAGACCCCCTACAAACCAGAGAGACTATTGAAGATGTGCTACAATTAGCCAGCCAAGAGATATCCAAGAATTTCAATTGCACTGGTATTCTATTGATGTCAATGAGAAATTTATAGCACAGTAAGTAATATTCCACTAAAAAATATATATATTAAATTGGCTCTTTCTCTGCTGTTGGTAACACATGTAAATTGCATGATGCCAGAGAGATAATAAAGTGATTTCTCCCAACCCCCCAGGAACAAGGAGAGGAACAACCAATTGCATACTGATAACTTGATCAGTAGCTCTTTGTGAACAGACTTCCCATCTATCCAGCTCATTAGAATAAAGAGGATTGATGGGGATAGTAAAGATCATATATTGAAGCTTTTAGTGACAGTTAAGAGGTTTATTGCTAGAGGCTATAGTACAAAGAGTGGTCTGCTTAAAGAGGAACTAATAGAAAAAGATGGAAGCAGCCCAGAAAGAGGAATAAAATATTCCATGTGAACTCTTGCACACAATTCTCTGGGGAGAGCTCCCTAAATATTTTATCCCATTTAAAGTTGAAACCTGAACAAATAAAACACAGAAGACCTTTTAAATCTGTGTTTCTGTGTGGGCTTACATAATTTTAAACAATTAATAGCCTTGAATGCATGTGCTGGATAAAAAAAAAAATATGATTTTAGGGGTTTGATCTGTCAGGTTCCAAACAGCATTGGATGTTGAATGTAATATATGCAGGGTGTCCAATTATGAATCCAGTAAATCTACAGCTTGTGGGCTATGGAAGTGATTCTTCACACCCATTAAATGCCATCAGTTATCAGCTGCCATTTAATCTAGTCTTAATGGCTAAAAATAAACACATGGGCAAAAAAAAGAGCCAAATTTGAATGTTAATCACTGAAATGGATTTTGTTTGCTTCCTTTTATTTTCTTGTCTGTAGGAATGGAATAGAATGGAATAGAATAGGATAGAATAGGATAGGATAGAATAGAATAGGATAGGATAGAATAGAATAGAATAGAATAGAATAGAATAGAATAGAATAGAATAGAATAGAATAGAATAGAATAGACCTGGTTGGAATTTCTTCTTAAAAGTGACTGCCCAAGTAGATAACTTCCCAGATATAATTTTAGCAAGAAAAACATGGCCCAAGTGATTCTATTGCATCATTTCATTGGCTTCTGTAGGAGTATCTTAGAGAGGAATTTGTATTCTAGGTATTAGCCAGTGTCACAGAAGCAAATCATTTTTGTGCTTTCTTCTCTTTAGTCTGTCCATCCTGGTATTTGTGAGCATATTCTTTTAGTCCTGCTGTATCACAGGCTAAAATGCTTGTCATGGAGATGGTAAACCTTTCAGGACTTTGGATTAAGTTGATAGGGGTTAAAAATGTGATAATTCTGTGCAGAACATTGAATTGCATATTAACACTCTGGGACAAAGCCATTGCACATGACAGCAATTGCTGTTAGCCTGTGAAAAGAAAGTCCCTGTCAGCTATACCAAACACCTCTGAAATACAGCATCCTAGCCTGCTCCACATGGATTCTCATCCTCACCATCTTATCTTTCCATGGAGAGCCTGACCAGCTGCAGAGGAAAACAGTAAGAGAAAAGGTCTTGAGAGCTTGAGCAGAAGAGCTCATTTGATAGTTCATTGCCTTCCCCACAGCTTTTCATACTGTTTCCCTCCCTGTTGGAAAAATTACCTGCATTGCCTGATTTCATTACAAAGCTAAAATCACAATGGTGTGAAAGGCTTGACTGTGCCTCTGACATTCAGAAATGATGTGTTTGTATCAGTTTAAACTGCTCGCCCTTGAAAGGCTACTGAGAGTTCTGTGGATAAATGTTACTGAATTATCACAGTAAATGATATTTGAACACATAGTAAATTCAATAACAGAAGAAGGCAAATTCAAAGCAACACCTTTTATCTTTAATTCATGGGGTGCCCCCCACTCCCTCCCCCCCCCCCTTTTTGATGAGCAGTAGGTGATCACTGTAGTTTTGCACTATGTTGGTTTTACACCTGAAAGAGAGCTTGTGTAAATAAGAGTTGTGAAGGCACAAAGAATAGCAAGGTTGAATAGAATATCTTATGTTCATAGATTTTTGTTGTTGGGGTGTGTTCATCAGAGAGTCAGAATGGTCCCAAACTCACCATAAAAGCTTTTGCCTTGTCTCCCACCATCTCTGTTCTGTTATGTCTTCCCTCATAGGGGTTACTTTGGTGTCCTTTTAAAAAAGGGTCATTTATTTAGTGGAAGACCTTCCTCTGATCCAGAATCTAAAAACTAATGGGAAATATTTGCTGTGACTACACTGAGCTTTAAATTATGCATCAATAGATTCAGCTGAAAATCCTGACTTGGCAAAAACACCAGAGATGTTTCTAATGTTCAGTGTGTATCTCATTTGAATACTACTACATAGAATCATAGAGTTGTTTTGGTTGGAAGAGAACTTTAAGATCATCAAGTCCAACCATTACTGCCAGGTCATCAATAAACCATATCCCTCAGCACCACAATGATTTCTGGTAACAGAGCCCAACACCAGGCTTCAGATTCAGTTCAGTAAAGTAAGTGACTGGGAAGTTTCCAAACAGCCAATGGATGGTCTTGTACAGAGGGAAAATCTTCTACTTGTGTGGTTAAAGCTAAGATTGTGATTAAGTGTATTAATGATTCTGGATGAAAGCAGTGAAGATGATTATGAGCACCATGATTTCTCATCTACCATACATGAGAGATCACATCTGGGGATCACACTCTTCTGGTCTTGTTCAGATGAGCAGTCTTTTGACTTCAACGAATCTGCTTCCATGGCCAATGCAATGCACACAAGGCAACATTCTAGAGGGCTAACACAGAATCTTACTTGCACATCCTAGCTCCTCTAAAAGCAAAAGTGTCATTTGCCATATGCCAGAGAGTCACTTGGACAGCTCTTGTCCTTTCAGCTACCTGGTGTCTCCAGCAAGAGCAAATCTGTAGCTGCACTGATTGATTGCAGCTACGCTGCCTTTCACCTGACAGGGTGTTTGACTGCCTTAAAGAAAGGGATGAGGTGCATTAGAGCCTCAGGCTAGCAAAGCTCTTGGGTTACTTCTTATCATCAAACATGAGAGAAGTCATCAATTATGAGTACCTTCCCAGCTTTTGATTTAAATGATGATTACATTATTATTATTATCATCATTATCATTATTACTTTCATTATTATTTTTATTATTATTATAATTACTATTATTATCATTACTATTATTATGATTACTATTGTTATTATTACAGAAAGAGTAATTGGCCATTGAAAGAGTTGTTCACCATTGGAATGTGCTGCCCAGGGAGGTGGTGGAGTCACCATCCCTGGAGGTGTTCAAAAAGGGTTTGGACGTGGCACTTGGTGCCATGGGTTAGTAGCCATGAGCTGTTGGGTGACAGGTTGGACTTGATGACCTCTGAGGTCTTTTCCAACCTTATTGATTCTGTGATTCAGTGGTGATGATTGTTATTATTATTGTTATTGTTAAATTGGAATCCCAGGGAAGTCCCTGAAGGAAACAGTGCTGTAGTGAAGCAAAGATCCCTTTCGCAAACTAGATTTGCCCAGACACCATCCCCTCACTGTGAAAGATGAAGAGACACAAAGACATCTCAGAAGCTTATTTCAAGGCATGCACCTTTATTATCAGACTGATAACACTCTTATTATCTAATGAATCCTTTCAGATACTGATTTTTCAATCAGCATGCAAACCCAACCTTCAGAACCCTCGTTCCAGCGGCGTGACCTTTTAATTTTAGGCATATAAAGAAATAGCTCCACAAGATGTCACAATATTTGAATTCAGGCCTTTTGATTATAACACTCGGTATGAATAGCACCAACTTGTGAAAAGAGCTGTAAGAAAAGCTTAAAAATAAATATCCTTGGTACACTTCTCTTCCCCCCACACCCCACCCCCCCACACCCCTCCTTGTTTTCCTATCACCTACGCAGGAAAATAAATGACAGGCTTTAGCGTTTGGGTTCTAACACTCATTCTCAAAACCTGCTAGAAATTTCTCATAATTACATCTCTTTAAGGGATGTACAGTTTGGTTAAATTGGACCATTTGAAACTTGGGATAAATTTGTTTCAAGAAGCAAACCGTACTGAAAATATCAGACGTTTTCGGAATGTATACTTAGAGATTTGTGTATCCTGTGACGTATTTCAGCCTGAAATATGTCTTTCAGACTTGAATAATGTGTATTTCACTGCTCTCTGGCTTGTAGTGTTGTTGGCTGAGGTTGAAAGTGCTTCTTAGTTTCCCCTTGGTTTCATGTCTGTCTAAAGCACTGTTTCCCTTCGCACAAATCCTCGTAGGGCTTGTGCTCAAGGCCTCTCCCCAGCCTCACTGCCCTTCTCTGGACATGTTCAAGTGTCTCAATGTCCTTCTTAAACTGAGGGGCCCAGAACTGGACACACTACTCAAGGTGTGGCCTAACCAGCGCTGAGTACAGGGGCGCAGTGACTTCCCTGCTCCGGCTCACCACACTATTCTTGATGCAGGGTCTGTGGTGACAGGTTGGACTTGGTGATCCTGGAGGTCTTTTCCAACCTTGGTGATTCTGTGTGCGAATCTGTGTGTGAAATGCAACATCTTTACGCACATCTGCTTTTCCTGGGGAAGCAGGTGTTGTAGAGCCAGCCAGATCCCAGGTAGGGACAAGAGGGAGAGTGAGGCTGGAAGGCTTTCTCTAGCATGTAACTGTCACACAGTCTAGATGTTGTCTATATCTGCTTTACTGCACCAGTGAGGAAGGTTGTGGGCGTCAGGGCTGAATAGTTTGGAGTAGTCAAAGATAGCTCACTATTTGCAAAATGCTGGATTTTAAGGGTGTTCAATCCTTAAAAAAAAACCCAGCCAGCCAAAAAAAACCCACCCCAACAAAACCCAAAACAGTCTTGAAGCTTGTGACAAGAAATGTTCAAGAGGTATTATATGCATTCGTGAATACAGTCCTGGTGCATGTGCAGTGTTTGCTATCCACATCCCATATGTGACTTTGAATTTTACAGCAGATAAAAATGCTTCCCTGCTTCTGAAAAAATCATAGGAAGGTGTGGCTTAGAATCCTGTGTTCCCACAAAATACCTTTGGTTTGGTTTGGTTTGGTTTGGTTTGGTTTGGTTTGGTTTGGTTTGGTTTTTTACCTTAGGTCAAGTTAATGATGCCTGTTGGTTGGAAGCAGAAAACCTGCAGACCACCTAAGTTTAGACTCCTAACTTCTAGTGTCTATCCCAAAAATACATGGCAACCTATCTTAGAATAGGATAGGATGGAATGGAATGGAATGGAATGGAATGGAATGGAATGGAATGGAATGGAATGGAATGGAATGGAATGGAATGGAATGGAATGGAATAGCATAGCACAGAATAGCATTGCATAGCATAGCATTGCATAGCATAACATAGCATAGAATAAACCAGGTTGCAAGAGACCTTCAAGATCATTGTGTCCAACCTATCATCCAACACCACCCAATCAACTAAACCATGCAACCAAGCACCCTATCAAGTCTTCTCCTGAACACCTCCAGTGATGGTGACTCCACCACCTCCCCAGGCAGCCCATTCCAATGGGCAATCATTCTCTCTGTGTAGAATTTCCTCCTAACCTCCAGCCTAAACCTCCCCTGGCGCAGCCTGAGACTGTGTCCTCTTGTTTTGGTGCTGGTTGCCTGGGAGAAGAGACCAACCTCTGCCTGTCTACAACCTCCCTTAAGGTAGATGTAGAGAACAATAAGGTCACCCCTGAGTCTCCTCTTCTTCAGGCTAAGCAACCCCAGCTCCCTCAGTCTCTCTGGTGTTTTCCACAGCACCTACCTGTCCCTGCTGACTACAAAAGGATCCTGCTCCTAATATAGCAACCAGAGTTAGATTCCTGTAGTGACAGCACCTGTATCATACTAATGAGCAGAGATTCATTATTGTAATCTGAGTAAGAGCAGACTTGCAACACAAGAAGGAAAAAAAAAAACAACCCAACACCTGATCCCCTTTATTTTTGTTCCTGGCTCCTTCTTGTTGAGATGATGCAAATAATCACAAATACTGAGATTGCAACCTGCTTCCATTTAAGTGTTTCCTTTTCCCTTATTTCCATGATAAACTTGGGACTAAAATAGGTCATTTAAAAAAAGGAACATAGAAGTTTTCCATAAAGTTTCTTTGGGATTAATGCAATCTGGTCTCATCTGCCTCACTCCTCTGAGTGTTGTGGCAGAAAGAGGCAAGGAAGTAGAAGCTCCACAGGGTGGCCATAGGTGTCTCGTCTCATCTCATCTCTCTGCTATGACTGCAGCTGGGAAAATCAGGAGTGCTTTCCTTTAAACTCCAGTTTCCCTTAGTTGATCTGTGTTTGTGGGTTAGTATATAGTACCTGGGATGTTCTTTGGAGAGTGGTACAGAACGTGAGGTGTTCTTTGTGATTTGGGTATCAAAACCAATGTTCAATGAATTTTTAATTCAGCATTTCTGCCACACTTTAATATGTTTCAACTCAAAAATATTGCAGCAACATTGCTACAGCAAGGAAGCTTGATAGCCCTGGTGTGTTTATTCATTGGAAGATACTTCCATGAGTTTAATGCCTAAGACAATTGGGTCCCAGCTTTCTTTTAAGCTACTTGAAACCTCTCATTTAATTTCAAGGAGAAAATACTAGACAAGGGAGGAAAGGGAAGGAAGGGAGGGAGGGAGGAAGAAAGGAAGGAAGGGAGGGAGGGAGGGAGGAAGGAAGGGAGGGAGGGAGGGAGGGAGGGAGGAAGAAGGGAAGGAAGGGAGGGAGGGAGGAAGGGAGGAAGAAAGGAGGGAGGGAAGGAGGGAGGGAGGGGAGGAAGGAAGGAAGGGGGGAAGGAAGGAAGGAAGGAAGGGGAGAAGGAAGGAAGGAGGGAGGGAAGGAAGGAGGGAAGGAGGAAGGGAGGGAAGGAAGGAAGGAAGGAAGGGGAGAAGGAAGGGGAGAAGGAAGGGGGGAAGGAAGGGAAGACAGTTTTAGAAAGGAGAATTTAGACTCTCTAAAGAGCATGTAAACATGACTGTGCATCAAGAATGTGTTTTGGTTGTATATTTAACTGTCACTGAAAGAGACCTGTTCCTCTTTGCTCTGTGGCACAGTATGGCATTCAGATGAAACTTGTGATGGTTTCTACCATGGGCTGGTACATCATGCAGGTGCTGGGCAAGAAGACAAGGAGCATTTTCTCCTGCTGACCTTATTATTATTTCTGTTTGATTTGGTTTTCTTTTTGTTTTTTTTTCCCTCTGAAGTGGTGGAGTATGCAATCCATTTGCACACAGGAGACCTGAAGAAAGCAGATGCCACCCGGTGAGGCTTATCTTTGTATACAAGGAGAGAGGAGTGACTCGGGGGAAACGATGGCTTAACTCAAGAAACAGCCTGATCACATTTGCTAGAGGACAGGTAAAAAAAAAAAACAAATAGAGTTAAAATGCAACTCAGTCTGAGAGTTTCTTTTTGTTAAAACTCATATTTACATAAAGCATTTCATGGGCAGAGTATCAAAGATGCTAATATTTTGATTTCCATTTAGATACAGTTTCCTAAGAGGTGGTTGTCTTCATAAGTAACATCAGCAGCACTGTGCAACAATGAAAAGGTTAAGCTGCTGAAGTAATTTTGGGTTGGACTAAATATACTCTAAATGTGCTATCGCTGGAGGTGTTTAGGAAGAGACTGGATGGGGTGCTTGGTGCCATGGTTTAGTTGATTAGATGGAGTTGGATGATAGGTTGGACTTGATGATATCAAAAGTCTTTTCCAACCTGGTCTGGTCTGGTCTATTCTATTCTATTCTATTCTATTCTATTCTATTCTATTCTATTCTATTCTATTCTATTCTATTCTATCCTATTCTATCCTATTCTGTTCCCATTCCATTCTATTCTGTTACCATTCCATTATCTCAAAGGTCTTTTCCAACCTGGTCTATTCTATTCTATTCTATTCTATTCTATTCTATTCTATTCTATTCTATTCTATTCTATTCTATTCTATTCTATTCCATTCCATTCCATTCCATTCCATTCCATTCCATTCCATTCCATTCCATTCCATTCCATTCCATTCCATTCTCTCAAAGGTATTTTCCAACCTGGTTAATTCTATTCCATTCTGTTCTGTTCTATTCTATTCTATTCTATTCTATTCTATTCTATTCTATTCTATTCTATTCTATTCTATTCTATTCTATTCTATTCTATTCTATTCCCATTCCATTCCATCTCCCAGACTTTTAAGGCCAGGGAGGCACCAGTGCTTTGTTAAAACATGCCTGATTTATAGAACTGATATTGTTTCTGTAGGTTATCTTGCCTTTTCTACCTAGTTCAGACCATGACCTTTTCTTGTTAACTTTTCTGAACATTAATGTGAGTGTTCCAAGCAGAGCTTGTTTGCTTTCTTTCTTTCTTTCTTATTTTTTCCATGTTTCCAATTCTTCCACCTACTTATGCTTTTAAATGTAGCAAACATATTCTTGCCTTTTGAGGTTTAAAGGGTTTTTCCTAGAAGAGTAATTCCTGGAGTAGTTCCTGGCATAAGAACAAAGTAACAAACAAATTTCAGATCAGAAGGAAGTATCTGTTTCAGATCAAAAGGAAATGTCTAGCTGATACTTGACTAGAACTTACTGTTTATTCTGAGCTGAGATTTGGAAGGGTTTTGTTGTTGTTTGTTTTTTTCTTTTTTCATTTTAGTTTTAAAAGAATCATTTAAAAAAATCCTTGCAAAGCACATAGGAATCTTCTTTTGGGGAGGGCAGGAGACAGTATTTTGTTGTTGCCAGTTAACCCAGACCAGATCTGCTTGCAACACGCTTCATTTCCTCTTTGAATGTGCCTCTGTTGGTTTTGATTTCCTTTCCTGTTCTAAAGGTTCTATAAGACACAACAGGTTCTGTATCAAAACCAAACGAATCCCTTGTCAGTCAAGCCCTCTGCATTTTCTTTCTCCTTTGTGGAAGAGAATATGCATGCCCAGCCTCAAAGAATCATGGAAACACTGAATGCTTTGGGTTAGAATAAACCTGGTCCAACCTCTACTTCAGACATCACAAAATGATTGTGAAAATAATAATGACATAGTCTTAGGACTCATCTGGCTTTAAAGGAGTAATGTGGGAAATTCTATGAATTAATCATTTTGTTGATGCTGATAATAGTTGCACAGAGACTTGGGGGTGCTGGTGGATGAGAAACTCAACATGAGCTCTCAGTGTGCACTTGCAGCCCAGAAGGCCAATCAGATCCTGGGCTGCATCAAGAGAAGTGTGGCCAGCAGGTCAAGGGAGGTGATTCTCCCCCTCTACTCAGCTCTGGTGAGACCCCACCTGGAGCACTGCGTCCAGTTCTGGAGCCCCTATTGCAAGAGGGATCTGGAGGTGCTGGAAGGTGTCCAGAGAAGGGCCACGAGGATGATCAGAGGGCTGGAGCACCTCTCCTGTGAGGACAGACTGAGGGAGTTCGGGCTGTTCAGTCTGGAGAAGAGAAGGCTCCGAGGTGACCTCATTGTGGCCTTCCAGTATCTGAAGGGGGCCTCCAAGAAGGCTGGGGAGAGACTTCTCAGACTATCAGGTAGTGATAGGACTAGGGGGAATGGAATGAAGCTGGAGGTGGGGAGATTCAGGCTGGATGTGAGGAGGAAGTTCTTCCCCATGAGAGTGGTGAAGCCCTGGAATGGGTTGTCCAGGGAGGTGGTTGAGGCCCCGTCCTTGGAGGTGTTTAAGCCCAGGCTGGATGAGGCTCTGGCCAGCCTGATCTAGTGTGAGGTGTCCCTGCCCATGGCAGGAGGGTTGGAACTAGCTGATCCTTGTGGTCCCTTCCAACCCTGACTGATGCTATGATACCTCTTAAAGATTAGAGAAATCTGAACAGCAAGCCTGCTTGCTACAGTGCATAAGGTGCAGTACAGACTGAAAGGGGAGCAATTCCTGTTTCTTTCTAGAAGACCAAGCTGTCCTGAGCTTTTTGGTTGTCATTATTCTGTAAGAACACATCTTAAATTTTCTTTTAGCATAAAACTTGTAGAGAAATATCTGTGAACAATGCAACTGCCTTCTGTGAATTCTCAGTGCAGCGGAAGTAGAACTCATCTGCAAATTCACAAGGATTTTTTCCTAGCTAATCCAGATTCTGTGTCAGTTTTTGAATGGGGCTGTTCAGGAGGCTAAATCCTTCATCTAAAACTCTAAAGGGCTTTCCTGTATCCTGAGTTATAACACACTAATCATATAGGAAAGATTTTGAGCAACAACTCTTTGGGTATTCATTCTCTTACAGCTTTCTTTACTCCAACTTGCCCTCAAATGTCTAATTCTCTGTTCTGTCTTTGCTCATTTTTGTTTCTCTTTCAAGATGACTCTTGTGATCAGTATGGTTCTCAAAGGCAGCATGAATTTTTTTCTTTCTGTCATTGTGCTTGGCAGCAACAATGGAACCATACATCATTGTTATTGTCTGTTTTCAAACCCTCAAATTGGTCCCCAGCTCTTGTTTTCTAATTGCGTTTTCAACCCAACCTTTCCAAGACAACTGCTGCCATCTCCAACAGCACAGCTCACAAAGTCACAAGAGATAAAGCAATCTTGCCCATGGAGCTTTTATTCCACAACTGGTTTGCCAAAAGAGTAGAGTAGAGTAGAGTAGAATTAGGATAGGATAGGATAGGACAGGATAGAGTAGAGTAGAGTAGAGTAGAATTAGGATAGGATAGAGTAGAGTAGAGTAGAGTAGAGTAGAGTAGAATTAGGATAGGATAGTAGAGTAGAGTAGAGTAGAGTAGAGTAGAGTAGAGTAGAGTAGAGTAGAGTAGAGTAGAGTAGAGTAGAGTAGAGTAGACCAGACCAGGTTGGAAAAGACTTTTGTGATCATCAAGTCCAACCTATCACCAGCACCATCTAATCAATTAAACCATGGCACCAAGCACCCCATGCAGTCTCTTCCTAAACACCTCCAGGGATGGTGACTCCACCACCTCCCTGGGCAGCCCATTCCAATGGCAAATAACTCTTTTTATGATGACCTGTTATTTTCATGCTGCAGGTGGATGTCTTCAAAATCAAAGCAGTACACCTTGGCAAGTTGAAGCAAGTTCTTGTTGGATTTAAGAGTTTTAAAAAAGGTCAGCATTTTTTCCTCCAATTGATGTATGGCAATAATAATGTTAGGTGATCAGATTGAAGAGATCCTAAGACTTCAGGAATAAGCTTCTAGGGAATTTGACATTGCTCTGCTGTTCGGTATTGCAGCATTCAGCTTGGTTTGGCTAAAGTGCATAAAGGATTTCCTGGGAAATGTTGTGAGAATGCCAAATGGTTAAATCATCTGTGAAACCTTTCTCCACAGAGGTTACTGTGTGTTTATGAGTACAGCTCACAGAGCTTGTGGTGTTTTTTTGGGAAGCAATATGACATCATACTTTTTTGGGTCAATTGTTATACTTATTTTCTTCCCCTTAATTTTTAGGTAATGGAGTGGGGTTTTTTTTTCCCCTTCCCCCTCCAAGGGTAAATGTTTATAGGTAGAGATAACAAAAAATCAATTCATCATATTGGGAAGTGGAACTTGGCAGAAAGGCTCTTTTGGTCTCTTAGCCTTTTTATCTTCCCTCCCAGGAGAAAGAGGTTATTTCTAAAGGGATTCTGCATAAGTGAGGTTGAGTGGCAGATAAAAAAGGCTGCAAGGCTGTACCTCATGCAGCATCATTTCTTGTCCTCTTTCTGATTGCACAGCAGCTGCTGGAGTTAAAGAGCATTGCTTACTTCTTAAATAGCAACAGCAAGGAGCATCATGAATTGATATTTTTTCTCAATGATTTGGCTGCAATTTTGGCACTTGATGGTTTTTCTCTTAAAAAAATAATAATTATCTCAATCAAGAGAAAACCTTCAGCTGAAGTTTGTGCTTTGTAGGATAGCATAGAACCCCAGCAGAAAGAAAGTTGTGTGTCCAGTGGATTTTCTGAGGTAGAAATCCTGACCCTTTTTCCTTTGGGACATGAATAATACTTCCTGTGGGGGGGATTCTTGTATAAAGAGAGCTCATACTCTCTGTTTTGAGGCACTAATAGGTCATTCTATCAAATCTATCACCATATTTAATTTCCTAAGGTCTGTGAAAACTTCAGGACTTCTTCACTTGGTCCAGTGTTTTGGAGTGTAGGGGGGAAGACAAGCATATAGAGGCAGATAATATATTCTTCACCACAGACACATGAGAATTCATGTGAGTAGAGTAGAGCAGAGCAGAGTAGAGCAGAGCAGAGTAGAGCAGAGCAGAGTAGAGTAGAGCAGAGTAGAGTAGAATAGAGTAGAGTAGAATAGAGTAGAACAGAATAGAGTAGGTTGGAAAAGACCTCAGAGATCATTAATATGTTTTCAGAAGTCTTTTTTCCTTCAGAAGATCAGAAAAAAGAAAACATGTTATTCTTTAGATCCTTTAGACTGGATGTTAGGAACAAGTTCTTTACCATGAGGGTGGTGGAACACTGCAACAGGTTACCCAGGGAGGTATAAAAGGCTCTGTGCAGCCTGGTCCAGTGGAGGATGTCCCTGCTCATTGCAGGGGGCTTGGACTAGATGACCTTTAGAGGTCCCTTTCAACCCAAACTGTTGTATGATTCTCTAAAGATAAGAACTTCTGACTGCATACACAGAGTATTTTGTTATTTAAGCAATGTAAATGAATAACATCCTGTTTATTTTCTGTCAGATGAGTGGTTCTTGGAAAAAATAGTTATAAAAGAAGTCTTCTACCCTTTTTCTGCACACGCTTTTGTTCACAATGACTGGATCAATAAACGCTCCAAGAAAGAGTTTGTAGAAGTGGCAATTCCACTCACAGGTAATCCCAGCATGAGTGTCCTTCCTTTGGATGAATCACTCCTGCATGGCACAGCAGACCAGAACCAGGACAAGACTGCCTCACAGAGTAGGCAGAAATAAGCTTTGGTAGCCCAATAGTGAGGGGCAGGTGCCTGGGCCAAGGTGAAGCATGCCTTTTGTAGACAAGGAGAAAGAAATTGTGCTTAGGAGGAAGAAGATGGAAATGAAGGCAATGAAAAAGTCTCCTCTGGCAGTATGGGTCTTGTCCTTGGAACAATACAGAGAAGATAGGCATGGCCCCTGCCATGGGTTCATGAAGCAGCAGCTACAATGAGAGCCTTGTGGTTCCGTTGCCTGACTTGCCTGTGCCAGAGCCAGCACTACCAGGCAATTTGGCTTACCCTGTCTTATAACTCAGACACAGGCTCTGATTGTGGTTTTTTTTTCACTTGCAGAAACCTCTGTGGCATCTCTTCTCACCAAAAAATGCTGACACTAAAAGCAGAGGACGATGGCAAACGTGGATGCACTGTACCCAAGTACCAGACGATGTTCCCGATATTGAAGTTGTTGTATTTGGAAGCAAAGGGAAATCACCTGCACAGAAAGTTCAGAACCTGAGTGATAATCCATTTTTGGTTGGTTTCATTTTTATTTCACACCAATCTTACCAAACAGTTTCAGTAAAGCAAGAGTTGCAGCCAGTGAATGTGAAGTTGTGTGGAATGACTTTTCTGCCAGAGTTAATGCTTATACCTCCATGCCTTAACTAAACAGCACTTGGAGAACTTGTGGGATAATACATATCACTTAGGAAAGCTCTCCTGAGCAAATGCCAGCTTTGGCATGAAAAATCTCACTAACCTTGAATTAAGGCTTGCAGACCACCCCTCCTGTCAAACAGGACCATTTAGGGCAGCTCACATAGGAACGCATCCAGGTGAGTTTTGATGTCCAGGTGGGGTTGAGATCTCTCCAGAGAAGATCCCATTGTCCAGGTGGGTTTGGGATCACTTCAGAGAAGGAGAGGATCCAAATGTCCAGGTAGGTTTGGGATCTCTCCAGAGAAGGAGAAGATCCCAGTGTCCAGGTGGGTTTGGGTGCTGGGACATCTTATTTAAACTATACTCTTACTCTGAAAGGGACATCTTATTTAAACTATACTCTTACTCTGAAAGTTTGGACTAAGTGGTCCTTGAGGTCCCTTCCAACCTGGTATTCTGTGAGTAAGGAAATAAGTAATGAAGCTAATCCATACTTCCTTTATGATCTACTTCTCAAACCTCAACTAATCCATTTTCACTCCTTAGAATCTGTGTTTCTTTTCAGTGAACTTGGGCCTGGGTCAAAATCAGTTCTGTAGTTTGCCCACAAGGTTACTGGCAGCTTCTGGACAGGTGAATCTGGTTCACCCCTGGCAGAGGTTCTTCATGGTATCATAGTATCAGTATTGTATTATTGTATTGTATTGTATTCTGGACAGGTGTGTGAACCTGGGTCCCCCCTGGCAGAGGTTCTTCATAGTATCATAGTATCAGTATTGTATTATTGTATTGTATTGTATTCTGGACAGGTGTGTGAACCTGGGTCCCCCCTGGCAGAGGTTCTTGCTCTTAAACATTGAGAAAAAAAAGGAAATTGCCAATCTTTTGCAAAAAAAAAAGACAAGATGAGCATCACTTGCTTAACTGGTGCAAGAGGAAAAGCCACATGCAGTAGAGCACAATCTGTCTTATAGAAACCAGCCCTCCTTCCGTTGGAGCCCTGGACTAACAGAACACAACCAATAACCAGGGCTAAAAAATCATCTTGAGTTCAAAATTTCACTTCGAGTTTGAGAACAAAAGATGTGATGGAGAAGAGGTCAATAGGAAAGTGAAAAGAATAGCAATATGAATGTGTCAATGTTCTATAAATTCTCTCATTGTCAAAATTCCATGAATCTGGCTTAGAAATATAGAACCAGCCACAGCCATGAAGTTCCTTGCTTTTCATGCTGGCCTAAGCTCTGCAGCCAATTCACCCAGCTGAAAAGAAACATAAATCATGATGCAAGTGTGAGTCCAGGTTAACTCACAGTCTTCATGGGACTTCCTCACCCTGCCATTAACACCCTTTACTAGTATTTTTACCATGTGTGTGTCTGTTTGCCTGGGCTTGAAGTATGTCTGCCAAATTCTTACATACAATGTATAGTGATTTTTTCTCCCCCTCTGTTTTTCTAACAGCTGACTGTTGGCGATATTGGAGAGGTTACAAAAGTTGCCTTTGTGTTATCTGCTCCGTGCTTGAGAAGAGGAATTAAGCTTCATAAGGTATTCCAAATACACTGCATGTAAACTTGCAATATTCCCCACAATGCCAGTGAATATCTTTTGTTGAGAGACAGATTGTTAGCTTTGCTTTGCACCACGCTATCAAGGGCACACATCCCTCCAGCTGGACTCCAGAAGGAAATTTTTCATCATGAGAGCAGTCAGACATCAGAAGCCTCTCTCAAGGAAAGTACTGGGTTCCTCTATATTAGACAGTTTTAAGACTCAGCTTGACAGGATGCTGGCCCATCTCTTTTAAACTGTGCTATTACATAGAGAGGTTGGACCAGATGATTCTTGGGGTCCCTTCCAACCTGGCATTCTGTGATCCTCTGGTGCAGTTACCTAGTGTCTACAGATGATTGCCTACAGCTTCCAGAGCTCTCTGTGGGCAGATCTACTTTGTTCATGCCTGCTGAAGTGCATGTAGTTATACCTCTTCACTGCTGTGAAGATCTATCTGCATAGCTCATCATGACATGGAAGGGCAGGGGTTTTCTGCTGATACTAGGAAATGCTAATCCCTGCATGGAAATATCAACAGTCTCCTGACACAGAGCAACCTACTTGTGGAAAGCAATTAAGCTGATACTTTAGTATTTATTCATTACAACACAGTCATCAGTGGGCCTTAAACATCTGATTGTAGTTTAATATGCCCTTCAGATCACTCATAAAAAGGGATGGAGAAATGACTTAATGCTGTCAATACCCTAATTCAGCCAGATATTAAATGTATACCCTTCCCCAGGGTGGGTAAGAAGATTGACCAGCAAGGTGTTGGGCCTGACAATACCTGGGTTTTGGGGTAGTGCTTAAACTTGAAGGTTAATGCAGAGAAAACTCAAGTCAATGGTCTCTGCCTGGAAGCAAGGGCCCAAAAAGCATTGTGAACATAGCATTTAATTAGTCTGAAGTTAGTAGAAGAATGTTTTTCTGAACTGGGCCACATAGTACCTTAACTCCACTATGAATTTAGGGTGACTCCCTAAATGAATAAACAGTCCAGAAACTGCTCTGACGGGAAATGCTAAAAGCAGCTGTACTCCAAGCTAAAATTTGAATGGGTTTGTGGTACTCACAGGAACATTAAGTCTGAGTTTATGAGCTCCTCTGAGGATAGAGGAGGAGTATATCTTGTTCATATTTTCTCCCCAAATGTGTTCCTTGTCAGCTAATTTTGTAGTCTCAGTTTAGGCTATGAGAATGGAAGGAGTAGGTAAGCAAAACTAATTTCTCATTTTAAATGTGCACCTCCAGGCCACTTGATAAAGCATTCAAAAATATGTTGACATTACCCTCACAGTGTGCTTTAAGTGATTATCTCATGGAAGATTTCAGCTTCCCTTCTCTTCTCTTCTCTTCTCTTCTCTTCTCTTCTCTTCTCTTCTCTTCTCTTCTCTTCTCTTCTCTCTCTTCTCTCTTCTCTTCTCTTCTCTTCTCTTCTCTTCTCTTCTCTTCTCTTCTCTTCTCTTCTCTTCTCTTCTCTTCTCCTCCTCTCTTCTCCTCTCCTCTCCTCTCCTCTCCTCTCCTCTCTCCCCTCTTCTTCCCCTCTTCTTCCCCTCTTCTTCCCCTCTTCTTCCCCTCTTCTTCCCCTCTTCTCCCCCTCTTCTTCCCCTCTTCTTCCCCTCTTCCCCCTCCCCCCCTCCTCCCCTCCTCTCCCCTCCTCTCCCCTCCTCCTCCCCTCCTCTCCCCTCCTCTCCCCCAATGGTGATTTATTTATTTTTTTTCCACTTTTCTGCTCAAAATCTGCAGCTAAATTTTAAAGGCATAGCCTGAAACTACCACAGTCGCTACAGACCTATGTAGTCTCTTCTACCAATGCACTTAGAACCCACAACCTAAGCCACAGTAATGCACACTGCCTGTGCCAGTAATGTGCTTATAACATCTGTTACTCATTTATTAGTCTGTTTAGAAATTATTTATACATGGAGGCATAATCTAAAGTGTAACAAGTTGATTTTGCTTCAACAGGACTCTCACAGTGGAGTCAGAAATAGAGTTTCATAGTTTCAGTTAGGGTTGGAAGGGACCACAAGGATCAGCTAGTTCCAACCCCCCTGCCATGGGCAGGGACACTCTACCCTAGATCAGGCTGGCCAGAGCCTCATCCAGCCTGGGCTTAAACACCTCCAGGGACGGGGCCTCAACCACCTCCCTGGACAACCCATTCCAGGGCTTCACCACTCTCATGGGGAAGAACTTCCTCCTCATGTCCAGCCTGAATCTCCCCACCTCCAGCTTCATTCCATTCCCCCTAGTCCTATCACTCCCTGATAGCCTGAGAAGTCCCTCTCCAGCCTTCTTGTAGGCCCCTTCAGATACTGGAAGGCCACAATGAGGTCACCTGGGAGCCTTCTCTTCTCCAGACTGAACAGCCCCAACTCCTTCAGTCTGTCCTCACAGGAGAGGTGCTCCAGCCCTCTGCTCATCCTCGTGGCCCTTCTCTGGACACCTTCCAGCACCTCCAGATCCCTCTTGTAATAGGGGCTCCAGAACTGGAGGCAGTACTCCAGGTGGGGTCTCACCAGAGCTGAGTAGAGGGGGAGAATCACCTCCCTTGACCTGCTGGCCACACTTCTCCTGATGCAGCCCAGGCTCTGATTGGCTTTCCGGGCTGCAAGTGCACCCTGAGAGCTCCTGTTGAGCTTCTCGTCCACCAGCACCCCCAGGTCTCTCTCCTCTGGGCTGCTCCCCAGCCAGTCCCTGCCCAGCCTGGATTTGTGCCTGGGATGCTGTATAGCAATAGAAGGAGGCAAGCAGTGTGTGTAAGGCACCAGCGGCCAAACCCATCCCCAGCTGAAAAGAATTCCCTTCCTTGCTTTCTCCTTCAGTGAAAGAAGTAACAGCCAAAGTTTCTGAAATGTTACAGAAACAGAGATTACAGATGAAACAGCAAAGGTTAAAAAGGATATAAATGCTCTGTGTTGCTTTTGCTACCCTCTGTTTTCTCTATCTGGTCTCAACAGCGGCGTAAGAGTGTTTTCTGATGATCTCCTACAGGTTTCTGCACACTTCTGTTGAAAGTGTTATGACCTTAGCTAAAATTTATAGAACCACAGACACATAGAATTGTTTTGATTGGAAAGACCTTTGAGATCATAGAGTCCAGCCATTATCTTACTCCGCCAAGCCTGGTCCTAAACCATGTCCCTCAGCACCACATCTCATATCTTGGCTCATATCACAGCTCTGGAAGATTTATGTATTAAACACCACTCAAAACCAGAGTTTCTGGCCCTCAAGGGCAACACAGTCCAGCAAAGGTTTTAGGAGTGGAGCTGTCAGATTCCTAGAGATTTCAGTTATATAAATATTTATGCATTTCAAAGCTTGCACTTGGTCTGTGTAGGGAAATCTCTACTCAGAACTTCCAAATAGTGGTGTGTGTATCTTGTACAAAGAGCCACAAACTTCTGCTGCAGGGGTCAGTGCCAGTAGTGGTTTTAAGTCATAGAATCAAATCATAGAATCAATAAGGTTGGATAAGACCTCAAAGATCATCAAGTCCAACCTGTCACCCAACACCTCATGACAGTCAGCACAGTGATTTTGGGAATCCCTGCCTAAGAACTATAACTACTTAGTGTCCTGATGAAGTTAATTTCTCTTGTTTTTAGTGTCTCAGTATAATATTTATATACAAATTGATTCTAAAGGCTGAAGAAACCCTTTCTGCAAGCTTGGAGCCATTTGCTCTGCATGAAGTTCCATCCTGCATATGCTACTGGAGATGTTTCTGCGTATCATAGAATCAACAAGGTTGGAAAAGACCTCAAAGATTGTCAAGTACAACCTGTCACCCAAGACCAAGTGCCATGTCAAATCCCCTCTTGAACACTTCCAGGGATGGTGACTCCACCACCTCCCTGGGCAGCCCATTCCAATGGCTAACAACTCTATCTGTGAAGACCTTTCTCCTTACTTCGTGCCTAAACTCCCCCTGGCACAGCTTGATTGTTAGTCATTCTGTATATTATAACCTAACTTAGGATAGATTCCACAATCTGGGTTGTCCTCCTGTGAATCTGATCTCTACATTGACTAGGTTAGGTGGGGGCCCTAGCTGTGCTTCCTCACTTGGTTTAGAGGTTTTAAGTTCCCAGATTTGGAACCTAATTTTTTGTCAGTGTCCACTGAGTATTCCAGTGTTTGAATTCCAAGAGAAGGTGCAAACTTAGGACCAGCTCCATTCCACCTGACTTGAAATGGAATGAAGCTGGACCTAAGTTTGCACCTTCTCTTGGAATTCAAATAACTTATTTCCCCAGGGAGCCCTGAAGAATAGAATTAACCAGGTTGGAAGAGACCTTTGAGGTCATCGAGTCCAAAAGGCCACTGAAGGCCACTGGACACCTAATTCCTGCCGGCTTGGAAAATCCCAGCTGAGATACAGCAAGTCAAATGTAAACAGCAGATAAAAATAAAGAAATAGACAAATAAAGAGCAACAAACCACATCTTTTTGCAAAATGGGCATGTGCTGCTAAGATTGATGTCACTCCATTCATTTGACACTCTGAAATTGCCAAGTATATCCAGGTCAATTTAATCTGCATCCTCCACTGGCTTTCTACAAATGGGTCCTATGCCTGTGTCAATATGTGATGAAGGATGCACCTACAAGCATCAGGCTGCAGAATCAGTGGCTTGCAGCAGCTGCTGTAGCTCTCATGCAGAATCAGGTTGCTTTCATAAAGCCTGTGCAGATCTTAGCAAGAGGAAGAAAAGAGTTTTCTGTTGGGATGGAAACAAGGAACAAAATAATTCACATAAATGAATTTCATCTTTGGTTCTGCCTGCAGCTTCGCTTAAAAGACCTGGACACTAAACAAGAGCTGGGCTTTCACATGGAAGCCCAGTGTCTGTTTGGAGAAGACGGATGTGAGACTGTGACAGAGCTGGCAGTGGTCAAGCCAGACAAGCCACCACTCAGGGGTATGTTGCTGAGCTGGAAGATAAATACACAAGCAAATGTACACCCAGAAAATTGTGAACTGCCTAATGGGATGGACACAATGGGCAGGATCCTAAAGCAGGTTACTTATATTAAACCCCCCATTTCTTAAAGGTTCATTCAATACACCTGTGCAAACCTTGTGGGGTCTTTAACAAGATCTATCCTTGAAGACCTTTCCCTCTGTTTTAAACAACTGGTGTGTTTTCATGGGATAGTTGTATTTATTTAGCTAGTTTCATTTAATGTTGGGAGGGGTATGGGGGGTGGAGTTTTCAACCCACCACATTACACTAGGCTAAATTACCAACCTGGAACTCTGAAGAATATGCCAAGTCCACTTAGTGCCTTCCCAGTGATGCTTGGTGAGGGACTAAACCCCAGGTTTAGAAAGGGCATCTACAAAATCATGATGGTCTGAACTGCACAAAGCAAACCCTGGTCTTTTCTGAGGTTTTCTTCAGGCCCCATTCCTGCTCCAGAAACCATTTCATCTCTGTATTTAAAATATGATCACATCTGCTTTTGTTCTGATTACATTGTATGAAATATTTAGAAAAGAACTCTCATTTCTTATCCTCTATGAGCAGAAGGCTCAGTTAAAATATTTAAAACTTTTTGCATTTAATATCTAACTGAAGGCCAGCCTGCAAATGGGAATATATCTTAGCAGTCTCATACAGTGTTTAATTCTTCACTTTGCTTACAGAACCCATAAAAATAAAAATCCTTTGTCATGTTGCCTCAAGGAATATGTATTACAGAGCCCATCAGCCAAAAGTCATTGACAAGCCAGCCTTTTTGGTGAGGAAGAAGAATAGCAATGCATATCTGTATAAACAGCTGAGCCATGTCTCCTGAACTAGGATAGGATAGGATAGGATAGGATAGGATAGGATAGGATAGGATAGGATAGGATAGGGTACGGTAGGGTAGGGTAGGATAGGATAGGGTACGGTAGGGTAAGGTAGGGTAGGGTAGGGTAGGATAGAGTAGGATAGGACAGGGTAGGGTAGGATAGGATAGGGTAAGATAGAGAAGAGTAGAGTAGAGTGGAATGGAATGGAATAGAATAGAATAGAATAGAATAGAATAGAATAGAATAGAATAGAATAGAATAGAATAGAATAGAATAGAATAGAATAGAATAGAATAGACCCAGTTGGAAGAGACCTTTGAGGTCATCGAGTCCAACCTGTCATCCAACACTCTCTAATCAACTAAACCATGGCTGTAATTATCAAAATGCCTGACTGAACCAGAATTCAGCTAATCCAGAACAAGAATTGGATTTCCTCTATTAGATCTCTGGTCTTATTTTCCTTTGCTAAAAGGGTGTTGGAGTCAATAAATCCTAGCTCAATTTAAGACCTTTAATTCCATTTTTCAAAGCCTGGTAAAAGCAGTGTGAATCTTTCAGCTGATTTCAGTGACCCCTGGACAGGGCTCCAGAACTGCAACATTTTCTCCTTCTTTTGTGTGCATAAACATGGATCTTTGCATTGATTCCTAAAGGATTTTCCATTTCATTTCTAATGTGAAGTAGCCAGCAATCCGTGCTGAACTCAGAGTGAACATTAATGTCAATTACTATAACTTGAAATAAATCTTTTGCCTAAAATAAAGGGGTTTATAATGTTTGGTGATTCCATTGTGAAATAGGCTGACTTGGTAATGTCCTCTGTCACTGTTTTTTCATGACAGAAGTTCTCTACTCGATCAGTGTTCACACAGGAGCATTGCCTGCATCAGGGACTGATGCAGATGTGTTTCTCACAGTGTTTGGAGAGCAAGGAGATTCCTGCAAAAGGAGACTAAGGCACTCAAGATTTGAAAGAGGACAGGTTAGTACCAAGTTATTTTCCTTACGTGTTTGCTTAATGTGTCTTCCAACATTTTGGTTTAGATGAGCTGGTTTTGACTGTGGACAATGAAAGTTTTCTTCAGCTAAGGTATTTAGTATCTGCATGTTCTTCATTGAGCAATAGGTTCTTGGCAAGGGGCTGAGCAGTGAGGTGGAAAAACATTCTGATGATGCTAACTTATTTAAGGTGATAAATATGAAAGTTGGTGGCAGTGCCTGCAGAAGGACCTCATGCAAAGTGACTGGGTGGTAAAATGGCAGATGAAAGTCATTGCAGCTAAATGAGAAGCAGTGGTTATGAGAGGGAAACCCCTTTAAAAGGCATGAAAAAGGATAAAAGAAGATGAGTTCTGAAATACAAAAGGACCTTAGCATTAGGAGAGTCCTGTAATGATGGCAGCCCAGTGCTCCTTAGAGGGAAAACAACAGCTCAAATGTTTAGCCATTACTAGTAAAAAGAAACGTGGTCGTGACCCAGGTAAGTTGTCTGGTGTAATTGCTTAATAGATGCTTTGTTTTGTTCTGATTCACTTGCCTCAAAAAGTGCAAGAAGAATGTTGAGTGCTATGAAACATCTTCCATGCAAGGAACAGCTAAGCAAACAAGTACTGTTCGGCCTGGAAAAGGGAGGATGAGAGGCAGGGAGAGGGAGATAAGGAATATCAAATGGCATAGAGAAAATGAGTAATTCTGTTTTCACATGAAATACAAGGGCTCAAGAACATTAACTGAAACTTGCAGGTGGCAGATTGAAAACAAAAGGAGGTGGTTTTTTACACAGTGCATAATTAATACATTTTACTTTCTGGCACAAGATGTTGCAGATGGTAAAACTCCTGTTGGTGCAAAAAGCCGTTGCACATTGTCATGGAAGATAGCTCTCCACTGAGGGCTGTTAAGGGCAAAGACACAATCTCTGGCTCAGCAAATCTCTGAACCACAAACTGCTAAAGCCTGAGAGACTTTATATTCAAGAAGCATCTCTATATATTACCCCTGTTTTTCAAGTTTTCCCTAGAAACCTGTTATTGGTAGCTGTTGGCAACAGTATGCTGGGCTGGATGGATCTGTGGTCTGACATACCAGTCTTACAGCCTTTTTACATAGGAGTAGAGTAGTAGAATAGTTGGAACAAGGTTTCAGTGAGAGTATCTAAGAACAGGAGGTGAAAGGAAGGGATGTAAAGGGCAAGCTGGCTTGAGAGACAAGATTACATCAGCAACATCCCTGGAAAGTATGGAATGGACAGGCAAAGAAAACAAAGTTAAGGAAACTTGAGATATGAAGAAAAGGATCCTCTCCTTGACTGATAAAGGACTGGAATATAAGGAAAAGCCAAGGAGACAGAAAATCGCAACAAAGTGTAAGTAAAGAGAGGGAAGTCAATTTAACTACTACAGAAAGCAAGGCTGGCTTATGTTTAAGTAATTGCAGGTCTGAGTTTTTCATCAGAGTAATGGGTTAAATAAATTTTGCCCAACTGAGACTTTATCTGAAGCAAAACAATTTAAATGAAATCGTTTTAGCTTTCATTAATTACACTTTCAGTACCGTGTTGAATGCAGTTCCAAATGTCTCTATACTGGAGGGGGGGGAGGGGGAAAGAAGAAGAAATGTAATGACATCAATCTAAACCATGTTCTTGCTAATGCTGAGGGAGTAGGCAATTTAATGTATTATTATGGGAATTCATTGATAACAATGGGTGATTATGACCACTGTTGTCTAATGACTGCTAATTAGTATCACAAAGAATGAGCCTAATGATAGGTCCCTTTTCCAGATAGAGTTAGCTGTGAAGGAAGATGAATATTAGCAATGCAGGCTATTTCCTCTAAGTCAAGGGTCATGTAGACTGACAGGAAAATTATATTTGGCTCAGGAGTACAAAGAATGAAATTAAAAAGCAATGAGTGCTCCCTAAAAGTTATTTGCTAAGTGTTCCTCACAGCTAGATCTTATTTTGGGCTACATATGCATTAAAGTGATGGGGTAGAACTTGCCATGGTAACTGTTTGAGGAGACTGTGGGCATAACAAGGTAGGAACGCTGGAAGTCCTCTGGCTGTGATAGGAATAATAACGCTGGTGCTTTCTGAGCACCCTGTAAGGAATGGTCCAACACTGACAGGAGAATGGAGCAGATGACATAATTCTTTCTCAGAATCATCTCTTCCTTTGTTACTTTCTGGTCCTCATGCTTTTTCCTGCCTGGTGGCAAACTGGTTGGCAACAAATAAAAATTATAACGTCTGCTTCTACTATCCATCTGGGGTTTTTTAATGTCACCCACACACATGCCCATGTATCTACCCACCCACTCATATTATCTCTTGCACAGAACACATTCATTCTCTCACTCACATAAGCTATTCATCCCAAAATGCACTGGTGCAGTTGCCATTTAGCTTTTGTTTACTGGTAGCCGTAGCAATATTTAAACAGATGTCTATTTACATCCAAAGAGCACATCAATTCTTGCCTGCACGCGTGCACAGCCTTACTTATAGTTTCTAATGTCAGTTTCTTTGTTTGCACAGTCATCAGCAGTGTCAGTATTGCTGCTCAGAGTTGAATGATGCCCCATTTCCCATTTGAAAAATAGGGTGCCTTAGAATATAAAAGACTTTGAAACGTTTCCAAATAAAATGCCTAATCTAAACTAAAGTTCAAGTTGCTAAGCCTGTCCTGATCATTTGAGGCACTCCTTTGTTTTGGTTGTGAGGGATTGGTTGAACTTCAAATTTTCCATGAGATTTCTGCAAGTAAATTAATGATCATTAATGATCAGACTTTTCTTTCTCCCTCTAATAGTGGAGGTTTTCATCATGAAGCCCAGGATCATGAGCGAGGAAAAAGTTACACACTCATATTTTCTGGACAGGATCTCCAAATCAGTCCATAATATATTTCTTCACTATGAGAAAAGGAAGAAAAAACCACTTCAGCATCAAATGCAATCTGTCTTTCCAAACAAGCTTCTTAAAGGAGGACCATAAAAGATGTGTTTTAATCAGTTTGCTGTTCATTTTGCCGCTGTCTTCTCAGGTTTGTGTCTCTGAAATGAGAGCGGTAGACCTTGGACAGTTATGCAGAGTGCTTGTTCAACACCATGACGTGGGTTATGGAGCTGGATGGTACCTGGACCAAATTGTCATCCAGGAATCAGGCAAGACCGATGGCCAATACGCATTTCTTTGCCAGCAGTGGCTAGACAGTGGAGTTGGTGATGGACAGACGGAACGAATGCTGAAACTTCTTGGAAAAGTCAGGAATGGGAAGCTGGCAGGAAAGATTTCAGGTAAGGTCTGAAGTCATCACAGCTCCTTCTAGCTTTGAATTGCAATTCATGTTATTCTTCAGGTTATTTTTAAGACTAAACCCACAACAGAGAAATAATGTGGCTGAGATGCGCGTTTCATCTCTCCCACAAATCATCTCTCCCACAAATCATCTCTCCAAGCACTTTCTAGAGCTGGTAAATACAATCATAATGTTGAGGGAAGAAAGACTAGAGCAGAAGGGGGGGGGGGTATTAAGTGATGGAGGCCATGAAGGGAACTATGTTTTCAGTTGAGACTAGGAAAAAAGCTGAAGCAGAAAGAGGTAGGTTGCTCCATATGGCAATCAATGCAGAGCAGAAGGCCCCTGCAACAGCGATGAAATCACAAGGAGAGATACAAAAACTCTCCTAGCAGAATGAGATTTTCCCTTATGTTCATATATTTGCAGAAAGCAGTTGCTTTTATTTGCAGTTCTCTTTTTGTACTTACATCAATGGCACAAGTTCTTGCAAACAACTAGTTGACCTGAGCCTGATATCCCATTCATATTGTTTAATGGGGAAAAAAAAGAAGAGATCATAATTCACCAGCAACACTGAAAACATGATGTCTTTTTTTTTTCCTGCTTTACCAGGGTGCAGGATTTCTGAGCTCTCTCACATGTCTTTTTTTTTTTTTTTTGAAGAGGTGTAAAATGTTGGTTTGGGTCCATTTATGAGATATGAATCAGAACTGATAGACCAAACTATGCAAAGTTTAACTAAGCTGAAGGTGTGAATTTGCATTCTGTATCGGCAGGTCTTAAGCTGATCTTTATCAGTTTCTGTGCTCATGGACATTGCAGTTTATACTCAGAGAGTTTCATGTTATACATAGTTGTAGCCACGGTTAGTAGAGTCTATCCTCATGTTTAGCTACCTGTACACAGTCCACCAGCAAATATATCATCTAAAGAAACAGAAAAATAATGTCACTGAGACAACAGAAGGGCAGGAAACCACTGCAGAGGGGTTGGACAAGATGTCCTTTTAAGAGTCCCTTCCAACCTGATGCAATCTGTGAGGAGAAGCATAAGAGAAGCAGCTGGAGAAGTGATACTTTCAGAATAAGCAACAGCTGTATTGCACCACTGCAAGCATCCCAGGTCTCTAAAAAGTAGATTCCATAGGTGCCCTACATAATCCACAGAGCGAGGCAGGCTTCTCCTGAGGGTAATTCAGAGAAGCCCAAGCTTGGTCAGAGTCTATTGCATCTTTCTTCCCTGATAAGGAGCGAGAGAAATCTTTCATCCTTGTTTATGCACCTTAACCAGTGTCTGAATGTAGCTATCTAAAAACTGTCTAAAATTTCCTTCCTCTGTTTCCCACACAGAGTCCTCAAAAATCTGAGTGCAGACTTGCTGGTATTTTCCAGTCTATGCTTATAAATACTCAGCTCTCTGTCTATTTTCAATAGCTGGGATGTATAGCAGGGTGTATAATAGATACAGCTTTAGAATAGCTTTAGGAAGGATCTGCCCACTATACAGAGAGCCTGTAAGGAACAGAGAGGGACTGGTTCAGGCTGGAACAGCTGTAGTGAAGACACAGTGACTGGGAATATGGCAAGACTTTGGCTGTGAAAAGGTATTTTAAAAGCTCAACACATTCAGACTAGCAAATTAAATGCCCCAAATGGACACAGTTGTGATTTATCAAATTAACAGCAGCTTGCACATCAAGGAGGGAAAGGAGTTATTTCAGATAACAAAGTTGTCATAAAAATAAATGGCTTTCAGCAGTCCCTCAGTGCCATTCTGAGGGAATGAAAAGATTTCTGAGAAAGAAGAATGAGTTTTCAGCATAGCTCTCTTTAGACTTAACTGAAGAGAAGGAAAGAAGCTTTATGTGGCTGCTTTTAAGCTGGATCTTAACAAATTTATCAGAGATGATACGATATAATTAATGTGTAATATCAACGTGTGGTACTGCATGATCCAGCAGAGAGAGGGTCTGGTGAGACCCCACCTGGAGTACTGCCTCCAGTTCTTGAGCCCCTATTGCAAGAGGGATCTGGAGGTGCTGGAGGGTGTCCAGAGAAGGGCCACGAGGATGAGCAGAGGGCTGGAGCTCCTCTCCTATGAGGACAGACTGAAGGAGTTGGGGCTGTTCAGCCTGAAGAAGAGAAGGCTCCGAGGTGAACTGATTGTGGCCTTCCAGTATCTGAAGGGGGCCTACAAGAAGGCTGGGGAGGGACTTCTCAGGCTATCAGGTAGTGATAGGACTAGGGGGAATGGAATGAAGCTGGAGGTGGGGAGATTCAGGCTAGATGTGAGGAAGAAGTTCTTCACCATGAGGGTGGTGAAGCCCTGGAATGGGTTGTCCAGGGAGGTGGTTGAGGCCCCGTCCCTGGAGGTGTTTAAGCCCAGGCTGGATGTGGCTCTGGCCAGCCTGATCTAGTGTAGAGTGTCCCTGCTCATGGCAGGGGGGTTGGAACTAGATGATCCTTGTGGTCCCTGCCAACCCTAACTGAAACTATGAAACTATGAAGAGAGAGTTCTTCGGTTCAGTCTTACTAGATAGCTTCACACTGATAGTTTAAAGCCTTAATAGATTAGTACTAAAGAGCTAGAAAAATCTTGGATTATGGGGTTATGATAAATTTTCATTTGACTTCCATTTTTTTAATGGCTATCATTGGTTACATCTAAAGTTCATAGACATGAAGATTGTAGCTATTTATGATTATCCATAAAGTCATAATATATGAAGTTACTTTAGGTTATTTTAAGGATGGTTAGTACTAACTCTTTGCCTTCACTAAGTCCTGAATTTATGGCACAGGTCCTCACCTCATCTAGAGCAATAAAGCTTTATTTGCATTAGTTTATAGCAGGAGATAAAGATTTGCCTGTTGTGGTAAGGGAGCTGGACTTTAGAGGCCTATGGACATGAAATCCAAAAGTTACTGCTTCCATTACTCAGAGAAAAACACCCTGCTTTACAAATGAGCTGTTTGAAATGATTCAGCCCCTATTTTGCCTCACTTTGCATAAAGAGAGAGCAGTTGGTCATGCTGCAACCTGCACCGGTCCAGGTAACCAAAGCCTCTCTGTAAGAGCCAGGAAGAACCACAGGATATGAAAACCAAACAAAAAAATTGGGAGAATAAGAAGTCATTGCTTTAATTTGTATTTTAGAATGGAATGGAATGGAATGGAATGGAATGGAATGGAATGGAATGGAATGGAATGGAATGGAATAGAATAGAATAGAATAGAATAGAATAGAATAGAATAGAATAGAATAGAATAGAATAGAATAGAATAGAATAGAATAGAATTTGAATTTAATTGACCATGTTGGAAAAGACCTTTGAGATCATCAAGTCCAACCTATCATCCAACACCATCTAATCATCTAAACCATGGCACCAAGCGCTGCATCCATCAAGGGCTTCAGTTCAGACCTTTAGTTTGAGCTCAAGCTACTCTTCTTTTTCAATACAATTTTGCATTTAAAAACCCAATAAAGATTAAAACACTTGGGTTTGAGTGTTTCCTGTGTCCCTAAAGTGGGCAAATCTAAGTGCTGGACTATTTTTAATCCCTCAGCTAACATCACTTCTTCACAGGAGAAGTGGGTAAAGTTTTGTACTTTGCTGGTATGATGATTGTGGTGATCTGCTCTAAAAATACCACATTTCAAGCTTGGAACCACTTTATCTCCCCCAGTATCTTGTTATAGAATACATGTAGCAAAATTTCACATCCTTGTTGAAGTAGCTTCTCAGAAAGTCAAGATGAATAAACACCCTCTCCTGACCAAGGCAGACCTGATATGCAGCACTACCTAGTAGAAAATATGCTGTTTGCAATGGCAACTAGTAAGGGGGGTGGGAATAAAAAGGAAAAATATTTTTGAGGAGAAAAAGTCAACACATTGACATAGCTTGGAGACCTTATTATGGCCTTACAGTCTCTGAAGGGGGCTTGCAGGAAAGCTGAAGAGGGACTTTTTAGGATGTCAGGTAGTGACAGGGCTTGGGGGAATGGAGAAAAAACAGAAGTGGGTAGATTCAGATTGAATGTGAGGAAAAAGTTCTGCACCATGAGGGTGGTGAGACACTAGAACAGGTTGTCCAGGGAGGATGTGTTGGAAGCCTCATCCCTGGATTTTTTTTAAGGCCAGGCTGGATGTGGCTCTGAGCAGCATGCTCTAGTGTGAGGTGTCCCTGCCCATGGCAGGGGGGTGGGAACTGAATGATCCTTGAGGTCCCTTCCAACCCTGACAATTCTATGATTCTGTAAGTCTCTAACGTGGAGCTGGCAACCTTATCTGTATGGTGCTGTTGGACTGGTCTGTATCTCAAAGGTCAGACAGTACTATGGAAGGGCTGCTGTCCAAATCTGCTTCTCACTACATGAGTGATAATAAGTAAACCTGTTATATGTCAGTGCAAAGGGTTGCTAGTCACTCACTAACTCAGGCTTAATTATCTTGGATACTTAGCTAACCCATTCATTTTTCCTTCTTTTTTCAACAGGGACTTGGGATGTCCTTGTCACAACTAGTAATACTCCTTCTACTTCCACGAATCCTAAAATGTCTCTAACTGTGTGTGATGAAAAAGGTGCCTGTACTTCAGTCATCTTCCCCAAAGGATCTCTTAAAAAAACCCAGATTTTTGAGACTTCAATGGAACTAAATAAGAAATTCAGTACCATATTCAAAGTTCGCCTGGAAATTGAAGAAGCTGAAGAAGGAGAGAGTTGGCATTGTCGAGAGGTATAACAAAGCTGGTGAGGGGTTTGGAGCACAAGTTCTTTGAGGAGAGGCTGAGGGAGCTGGGGTTGCTTAGCCTGGAGAAGAGGAGGCTCAGGGTAGACCTTCTTGTTGTCTACAACTACCTGAAGGGAGGTTGTAGCCAGGTGGGGTCTAGTCTCTTCTCCCAGGCAACCAGCATCAGAAGAAGACAACACGAGGGTCTCTTCCAACCTGGTCCATTCCATTCCATTCCATTCCATTCCATTCCATTCCATTCCATTCCATTCCATTCCATTCCATTCCATTCCATTCCATTCCATTCCATTCTAAAATACAAATGAAAGCTATGACTTCTTATTCTCCTAATTTTTTGGTTTTCATATTCTGTGGTTATTGCTCCCAGTCTCCAGCTCTGTCTGAAATGATGTCATTTTTCATTTGCAAAAGTAAGTGCAGTTGATAACAGCACTTGTAGAGGGATAACTTCAGAGACTGCTCAAAACATGTCCTGGGATAGCTGTGGATAACAAACACCTTGTAAAGGGAGGTGGGTTTCTGGAGGGCATACATGCAGCTGTGCCATCATCCCTAGCAGACCCAGCAGTGTCTTTTCAGCACTGCACCCACTGGCATGCATTGCAGAATTTACATAACTCCAAACTGGCTGTTACGTGTTGCACACCCAGTGATCCAGGGCAAATAATTAAGCCAGACACTAGAAATGCCTTTTGAGGAAAATATCTGCCTTTGAAGTTGGCATGTGAAAAAAAGAAGTGAATAGCAAAAGTGACAATCTTGCTTCTGATGTCCAAGACGCTGAAGCTAACATCTGACGTCGCGCTGAAATTGCTGTGGCACTTCGCGATACACAAAATATCTTCATCCCCTTATGCTGGCAAAAGAGAAATAAGTCTAAGGGAAAGAATCTTCTTGTTGTTGTTGTTCAAATTGCAGACACACTTTTGTCTGTCCATACTTGCATTCTGCTCTCAACAAAACCTGGTTAAAAAAAAAAGCAACCCAAACCAAAACTTTCCCTTCTAACACATGATCTTAGTGAGCTGAACCCCCCCCTGACATTTAAATAGTAGGCAGGTTGTCAATTTTGCCTTTGTAACCAGGCAAAATAGTCATCTAATAAACCTACTGATGAAATTAAGGCTGCTGCTTGAATGTGGCAGGTAAAAAATTCAGAATGGAAACTTGGCAGTTGAAAAGAGTGCCAGCTATTCATCTGTTTTACTTCATTAGCTCAGAACGTGGACTCAAAGCTGACTTGGGGGGGGGGAGGGGGAATCAACAGCATTTATGTAAGTAAGAAAAAGATGCACATTTACTTTTGAAAGGCCACACCTTGAGCACTGTGTCCAGTTCGGGGCCCCTCAGTTTAGGAAAGATGTTGACTTGCTGGAAGGTGTCCAGAGATGGGCAACAAAGCTGGGGAGGGGTTTGGAGCACAGCCCTGTGAGGAGAAGGCTGAGGGAGCTGGAGTTCCTTAGCCTGGAGAAGAGGAGGCTCAGGGGAGACCTTATTGCTCTCTACAACTACCTGAAGGGAGGTTATAGCCAGCAACCCGCACCAGAACAAGAGGACACAGTCTCAAGATGCACCAGGGGAGGTTTAGGTTGGATGTTAGGAAGAAGTTCTTCATAGAAAGAGTTATTGGCCGTTGGAATGGGCTGCCCAGGGAGGTGGTGGAGTCACCATCACTGAAGGTGTTTAGGAAGAGACTGGTTGGGGTGCTTGGTGCCATGGTTTAGTTGGTTAGATGGTGTTGGGTGATAAGTTGGACTTGATGATCTCAGCGGTCTCTTCCGACCTGGTCTGGTCTATCCTATCCTATCCTATCCTATCCTATCCTATCCTATCCTATCCTATCCTATCCTATCCTATCCTATCTTATCCTATCCCATTCCATTCCATTCCATTCCATTCCATTCCTCTGCTTTGGGGTATATTGGGGTTTAAGGGAGACTTTTCCTCTGTTCAGTGGATTCCATAGCAGGACTGACTGAATCCTTGTTTGAAATAACTAGGTTGGTATAAGAGGTTGGAGGTAATGCCTGTTATTAAAGACAGGCTAGCAGTCTATTTACACTGCTGGTTAGAACCAGGAGGTAATTTCTTTGCTATTTTATTTTGATTTTACAAGATTGCACCTCACAGAGTGTCTGAGATTTCCCCCTTCTATCACAAGTGCAGGTGCAGTTGGTTGAATTCCATATTTAGAATCAGAATTCATTTTTGTAACCATAACTGCAAAATAATTCCTGGGATGTTTTTGAGGCAATTGAAATAATTACAAAATAATGCCCAGGCCAAAATTAATTAAGATCTGCTTTGTTGCTGGAGCACATAATAGCTTTATTCCTGCTTCTTTCATTTCTTGGGGAAAAAAAATATATATCATAATAAAGCACAGTAAATGAAATCTGATTTCCCAGAGCCTGTTCAGGAATGCAGATGTTAGTATGAAAAGGAAATTGTATTAACATTCCACCTTACATTGCATTTTAGGAAATCTTTTCAATGTGTCTGTCAGAATGAGACATAATAGGAGCTTTGTGAAGGCAAAATAACGGTGCCATCTCCTAGTGACAATTGCTAACCAGAGATGGTAGAGCTTCCTGGGTTAAGGGTTAAGTCATAGGATCATAGAATCAGTGAGGTTGGAAAAGAGCTCAAAGATCATCAAGTCCAACCTGTCACCCAACACCTCATGGCTACTAAACTATGGCACCAAGCACCCCATCCAGTCTCTTCCTAAACACCTCCAGGGATGGTGACTCCACCACCTCCCTGGGCAGCACATTCCAATGGCCAACAATGCTCTCTGTGAAGAACTTTCTCCTCACCTTGAGCCTAAACCTCCCCTGGCATAGCTTGAGACTGCATCCTCTTGTTCTGGTGCTGGTTGCCTGGGAGAAGAGACCAACCCCCACCTTTTAGTGAGTTATGAAGTCATGCGTGCAGAGAAGTGCAACGAGGCTGGTGAGAGGTCTTAAGCACAAGCCCTATGAGGAGAGGCTGAGGGAGCTGAGGTTGCTTAGGCTGGAGAAGAGGAGGCTCAGGAGAGACCTTCTTGCTGTCTACAACTACTTGAAGGGAGGTTGTAGACAAGTGGGGGCTGGTCTCTTCTCCCAGGCAACCAGCACCAGAACAAGAGGACACAGTCTCAAACTGCACGAGGGGAGGTTTAGGCTTGAGGTGAAGAGAAAGTTCTTCACAGAGTTGTTAGCCATTGGAATGTGCTGCCCAGGGAGGTGGTGGAGTCACCATCCCTGGAGGTGTTCAAAAAAGGGAGGGGAGCTTGCACTTGAAGCCATGGTTTAGTAGTTATGAGGTCTTTTGAGGTCTTTGAGTGCCAGGTTGAACTTGATGATATTTGAGGTCTCTTTCAACCTTGGTGATTCTATGAAGAAATGTATGAGCGGAATCTCTGTGCCCTTTTCAAAACACAGTTCCTTCCTGCAATATATTTTCACCTATTTTGTGTTATCTGCTTTTAAATAGTTTAGAGACTGGTACTTTAGGTCTGTGTGTAGCTGGTAGTACTCACAGGGTAGGACACCTCAATGTGAAAATGGAATTTCCTATAGCAAGACGAAGCCGTTCAGCTCAGGATCACCCTCTCATTCCATTCCACACAAAACTCCATGGAGATCTAAAATATTTAGTAACATACTCTAAATATTCACACCATGCATATGTACAGATAGAGATGCATGCCATAAATTCTTAATTTCTGTTTTGCAGTTTTCCCAGAAACACTTCATTTTCTTTCTCCTGTTACTTAGAAGGAGAAAACATTCTGCACTGAAAAAATGTTGTGGCATATTGACATTTCTCACAAGCTGAAATGGGCATATCAACACTTCTTTTACTTCCATATGCTGAAGGAATAGGTTGCATAAAGGATTAGGTTTTTTTGCCATCCCAAATACTCTTTCCCCCCACCTCCCCTACTGCAGTCTCTGCAGCAATAATGTTGACAACATTTCCCTTATTTTTAACTGGGGAAGGTATTTACTCCTCCTCTTTGGATTGGAATAGAATAAACCAGGTTGGAAGAGACCTTCAAGATCATTGCATCTGACCCATCATCCAACACCACCTAATCAACTAAACCATGCAACCAAGCACCCTATCAGGTCTCCTCCTGAACACCTCCAATGATGGAGACTCCACCACCTCCCTGGGCAGCACATTCCAATGGGCAATCACACTCTCTGTGTAGAATTTCTTCCTGACATCCAGTCTGAACCTCCCCTGATACAGCTTGAGGCTGTATCATCTTCTGGTGCTGGTTGCCTGGGAGAAGAGACCAGCCCCTGCCTGTCTGCAACCTTCCTTCAGGTAGTTGTAGACAGCAGTAGTCTCCCCTGAGCCTCCTCTTCTCCAGGCTAAGCAACCCCAGCTCCCTCAGCCTCTCTTCAGAGGGCTTGCATTCCAAACCCCTTTCAAAAGGCTGCTTTCAGTAACGCAGGAAAATTTATATCCTCTTCTCTTTTGATATTGAGATGATGTGGCAAAGCTGTTTGGCAGTATGGCTTTTGTTATATAGTGTCCATCAGGGCACAACAGATGCTGAAGGCATTTCTTTTTTGCTCTTTGCTCAGGTAAAGCTTCAACACAGAGCAAGCAAGAGTGTTCTGGAATTCCCTTTTTGTCAGAGATTTGCCGATGAAGAAGGAGGAAGAGTGGCTGAGCTTCCCGTTCTCACAGCTGGCTCTCCTTTTCCAGCAGGTTTGGCACAACTCAGAGACACTGCAAAAGATTTGGTCAGTGATGATGGCTGATTTTTCAGAGCAGTCCAGAGGATTTAGCAGATAGTTTCTATTCATTTTAGCTAGTGCTGCATGGCTGGGTCCAAGCCAGTCTGGTGCTTTGAAAAAGATGGATCTCAGCCCCTGTAACTGAGCATCGTGCATCCAAGTCTGATTGGTATCACTTTGTGACACATGAAAAAGCAAGTGCACAGCACTGAAAATATTAAAAAAGTTTTGAACTGTGCTCAGAGTTCAGCTTTTTCTCATTAATATGATTTGGCTCTCCCCCAGAGGAAACAAAGGAAATCCAGAGGAAATAACTCTCCTACTGTAATTTCAGATAAGAAGGAGATCCACAGCCCTTCACTACAGAAGCACATCTGTTTGTGCTCTTAGAATTTCAGGCATTCTTCTTCTGTGACCTAGCAGTTGTGTGTCACCAAACTCCTTCATGCAAGCTCTGCCTTGATCACCTCCAAACTGGATTTGTTTTAGTTTGCTGCATGTTTCTTAGTAGCTTTTCTAACCAAAGCTAGTGAAGAATGGAAGAGCTCTAGTCCTAAAAGGATACTTTATCATGAGAATATCCCAGACTCCTCCAAGTGTTCCCAGGAGTTATGGGTTGAGAGCAGCAGCCCAAATGATCTGTGCATTCCTTGCCTTCCCTGCTTTCACAGCTAATCTCAAAAAAAGCAGTTGGGCAGGAGCCCCTTGAAAGCGAGTTTGAGAAGAGTACAGCTGGGTTATTCCCTGGAAAGGCTCTTTGGTGTGGTTGGTTGGTTGGTTTGGTTGGTTGGTTGGTTGGTTTGGTTTGGTTTGGTTTGGTTTGGTTTGGTTTGTGGGGTTTTTGGTTTAGTTTGGTTATTTTTCCTGGAGGAGCACAGATATTTAAATCTTCAGAACTGCTGCTGCTCCTCTTTCCAAGGAGCATTTAAGATGAGGACAGATGTTGTTTTCTTGACCCCTCCCCATATTTTTTTCCCCACTTTTTTTTCCCAATTGACTGTTTTGGGTATGTGGCTCTTTTCTTATTTGGAGCTCACCAGCATGCTGTGCATTACTCTGGGAGTACAAACAGATGCTTAACATCAACAGGCATCCACAAAATGCTCAGCTGAAGGGTTGGAAGTAAGCTGACATGTCACAGAACACACCAAGTTTCTGGAAACCCTCTGCTGAGGACAATAACTGCAAATGGTAGAGTGTCAGTCATGGGCTGGAGCATGACCAGAGGAAATGCAAACATTGCATCTTTCTGACAGAGTTCAGCTTCATTAGAACTCCGTGAGGCCCACAGCTTTTTGGAGTAATTTAGTGTACTCAGGAGCTGGAACTAGATGGTCTTTAAGGTCCCTTCCAGCCCAAATCATTCTGTGACTCTATGAACATGTAAATGCATGCAGCTGTGTGGCAGAGTATTATTTGCAGGCTTTTATAACAATTTGGTGTGTTTCTTTCCATTTCCTTTTCCTTCCTGCTTATGTTTCAGACTCACTCACCACATATTTAGCTTATTAGTCCTTATAATAGTGGTTCTTAAATTTTAATGACCGTGCTTCTATGTGCTTTTCTAAGCATTTTAATACAGTTTGGCCTTTTGATTACTCTGAGCAGGAGCAAGGCTGAAAAATACAACGCTGGTAATTTATTAAATAACATATTTTTGAACAGATTAAGCGTTGGTAAACCTTTGATCTCTTTTTCCCAACAGTGAAAAGCTATGTTCTCTATATCACTACGGGAGCAGCCCCCGGGTCAGGAACAGATGCTGCTGTGTATGTCAAGCTGCAAGGCCTTTTGGGAGATACCGGCAGGAGAAAGTTAATTAGAAAAGGAGAGGATAATTTCACGAAAGGAAAGGTATACTTAATATTCCTGCATGATATTTGGCTCTTTCAGATTCCAGTCAATTCACTTGGACTTAATGGGAGTGGGGTAGAATCTGCGAAGTCCAGTTCGCAATGCTCCGGGACTCTAAGTGCTTGTGGCTGGTTGCAGCCAGGTGGGGGTTGGTCTCTTCTCCCAGGCAACCAACACCAGAACAAGAGGACACAGTCTCAAGCTATGCCAGGGTAGGTTTAGCCTGGATGTTCAGGATTAGTTCTTCATAGAAAGAGAGACTGGCAATTGGAATGTGCTGCCCAGGGAGGTGGTGGAGTCACCATCACTGGAGGTGTTTAGGGAGAGACTGGATGGGGCTCTCGGTGCCGTGGTTTAATTGATTAGATAGTGTTGGGTGATAGGTTGGACTTGATGATCTCAAAGGTCTTTTCCAACCTGGTTTATGCTATGCTATTCTATTCTATTCTATTCTATTCTATTCTATTCTATTCTATTCTATTCTATTCTATTCTACTCTACCCCACCCCACCCTACCCCACCCTATCCTACCCTATCCTACTCTCTCCTCTCCTCTCCGAACCTCTCCGAACCTCTCCGAACCTCTCCTCTCCTCTCCGAACCTCTCCGAACCTCTCCTCTCCTCTCCGAACCTCTCCTCTCCGAACCTCTCCTCTCCGAACCTCTCCTCTTCTATGGGGTTTGGAACTAGATGATCCTTGTGGTCCCTTCCAACCTTGACTGATACTATGATACTATTCTATCTCTATCTTATGTGGGAAATATTGATGCCTACAGAGGATGTTAACGATACTGGCAAGTTAAAAAATGGCTGTATCAGGTGCTTTTAAGTTGAATTTTGCAAATATTGAAGGTTCTCAGTGACATGCCTGTGGTTTTCCTGTGCATTTGTATTACAGTAGAACTGCAAAGAGGCTCATTTCCCTTTAACACATCTTTTCTTCCCATCCCACTCTTCAGGCTAAAGCTCCTGGTTTCTCTCCAGTCAGCCACTACATTCCACAGGTGTTTGCTGTGGTCCTAGTGCTGAAATTCAGATTATGGTTAATTAGTAAGATGTTTTAATTGGATTTTAGAGCTACAGTCCTTTTGTCCTCACAAGCTAAAGTTAGCTTTACTGGATTTCCACTTTGATCATAATTCCACAAGAGAGCAATCTGATTTCCGGGTTGGTAGTTTATAATGGGAAAGGACCAGAGATGCACATCCAGAAATGTTCCCTAAGAGAACAGAAATTAACTACAATGGCCTTCATAACATGAAGGGTGTTTGTGTAGTATCTGTATCTACTTCAGTGTGGCACAGGATTTTCCTGTCTGTATTGCAGAGTAAGAGGGAGAGCTGGCATGTACCCATTTCTTCATTACTTATTTGACATTTTATGGGAGCAGTGTGTGAATGTAACACAGCTTCTTTATATTTCTAAAAGTGGATATCAGCATGGGAATATTTTATGGCCCCAGAAAGAACTAGCTTGTAGATAAGTAACAGAGAAGCACAGGAAAGTCTTGATGCACTCTTCATGCAGTGAAAATAAAGGTGCCTGCTTAATTGACAGAGTGTAAATTGATCCTGCAAGCAAGGCTCCTGCCTTTGGAGCAACATTTTGTTCATGACACGTTTTGGAAGGTTCCCAATGTTTGCCTCCCTTTGGAAGAAAGCTCCAAAAAGACTCTCAAGCGTAGAATGCCTCTTCCTGTACCTGCTCAACCACATATTGCGCTGAGCACCCCTGCAGTTAGAGAGTCTGGACATGGTGGTTCAAGGGATTTTGGAGTATAATAGACAGAATTTGCATTCTGAATCTTAAGAGTTGTTCTGACATTTTAAAAGGTGCTTTTCCTTGCAATAATTTACCCCCTGACTATACCGTAACAGCTAGTGAACTGGAACAGTGTTTCTCTTGGAAATCACATCAAAATGTGGTGTTAGTCTCTCAGAATGCCAGGGCTGCTACAAACAACAGCTTAGCAATGCAGAAACATGTGGAATTATTTAAATATTCAGGGGGCTTAGCAGCAGATTGGAGATATGTTTCCCTCATTTAACAGGTCTTTCACCTACATGACCTGAATTACGTGACAATAAAAGCCCGAGTGGCTTTTTGTACCTGAAAAGTTGCTTTGTGTCTTGCCAAGGTCCTTATACCTGTGGAACCATCACAGAACTGGTAAATAACGTGCAGGATATTATTAATTCACCAGCAAGCTCTCTCTAGCTCACCCTGTGTCTGAGGGAGCAGCACTGTCACCAAGAGAGCTGAGCTCGTGGTGATCGAGTCCAAGGGGTGTGAAGATTAGTGCAGCAAGAACCATTTTCCTTCAAATTGCTGTGACATAGATGCCTTGCTTGGTGTTCTCTTAGAAACTGTAAGGCTAGGCAAAGCAATCTCAGCACACTCCTTCATGCAGCTCAGCTTCCATGAAACCCTAATAGTATTTATTCATACTTCATGACTCAGTTTCGATCTGATAAATCTTACCCACTGCAAACACTTTCTCCGAGCTGAGTACACTCGGCGCAGACGTTCGTTTTGTGCCATCCTCACAGTATCTCCATATTGCTTCTGGCACCCTACATTTTTCTGCAGATGAAGTTCTTTGTGCTTCTTTATATGGTCTTTGATAGACTTGCTGTATGCTCTGTCATATGGCTGTGAGTTACCCAGATTTCCTCTTTGAAAATGTGGCTTTTTTTTTTTCCCCCCCAGATCAGTTCCATCAAAGCCAATAAATTACACTGAATATGTTATGGCTGATATTTAAGTAGTTTAATCTCAGTCAGATGAAAGTGACCAGTATTTTAAGTACTCTAAGTCACTGAAGCAGTAAAATCCCTGTGAATTCTTTACTTCATTCTATTAGTTGTTGAAAAAGATATATCCTTTATCCTGCCCTATATTTAGACATCAACTGCTCAGGTTGGTACCATGGTAACTGCAGCACATACAAAATTGTCAGTAAGAGGTGACTGTTGGTGTTCAGTTTCAGAACTCACTTACAGATTAAGCATTGGCAATTAAAACAAATTACTTCAGGGAAGAATCCCCATGTGCCAGAATACGCTAAGAAGGGCCAGAATGTGAGACCATAAGGAAGAGAATATCCCTGTGCAACCCCCATGTCTCATCAGATCTAGAATGCTGCTCTTCTGTAACTGCAGATAAACCTTCTCTTGTGGGAAGCATCTTTGACAAAATCTTTAAGTAACTGAAAAATGCCATTGATCCAAATGCATTAACCACAGTGGCAGGCTCTTGGCCACCTTATTGTAGTGCAGAAGTGAACAGTGGAATAGTCTGGTCATCAAGCAGAAGGATTAATCAGATGGAAACTAGGAAAAGATGGAATACCACCATCACAGTGAAGGAAAGACTTGTGGAGGTTGTCAGAAACTGAGAGGAGAAATGCAGAAAGAACATAACTAAAGCTTTATAGAACACCAGGAGGCTGTGTTGCTACTCCTTAAGTCTGCTGGCGCAGTGACACTTACCTTATGATACACATTTAAGTGTTTGTTTAGTTTGAGCAAGTGATATTGCAAATAATTTGGGATTTCTTTTTCACTTGATGAAATGTGAGTGGGGAGAAGCAAAATGTGCCTCCCTGTGCTAAAACTCTTGTGTTTTCTGTGGAGTTTCTCCAGATTAACAACTGAGATCAAAATAATCAGGCAGTAAATCGATAGGTTTGCTAAGCTTAATAGAAAAGGTCCTTTATCTAGACATTCTAACTCCTTTTCCAATAAAAGCCTATTAAAATGATAGCAACATTAGCAGTATGGGAAATCACTTGTGCATACAGGTTGATGAAATTAAGCATATGGTGTGTCTTGACTTGCCATTTTCAGTTCTGCTGGGAGTGTCGTCATTAACCAACCATCAAGTCTCAATACTGAGCCTATAAAATGATTGGCATTTAGAAAGGTAAATATTGCAGTGTGACTGTTCAAATGCTGCTTCTGTTACAAGAGCTATTGCAGCTGCTACAGACAGTGATATGTTGCCAGCACTGATGCTGAAGGGTACTGAATAATGTCGGACTGGGCCAAAGATTCAAAGGGAATGCTCAAAACGTGGGCCCCAGAATAGGAAGAAGCATCTCTGAAGGAAAATATGGAAAGGAGTTAACCAAAATTAACCTTGAAGTAGTCTGAAAGGGTTGCTGGGATCGTTGGTTTTAAGGCATTTTTCACTGCTAATTCTCTTATCCAAGGAATGTGCGAAGTGTCAAGTCCAGGTTTGCTAGGGCAGCTCTTCTGGGTCACAGAGGATGTATGGCTCTCACGTTGTCAGTCTCAGCTGCTCAGCTTTGGAGAATATCTTTCTTTTTCCAGACAGTGCCAGCTTAAAAAAAAAAAAAAGAAGTTAAAAAATTAGCAGGCTATGCATAGACACAAATTGTCCTAATACTGTTCTGAGAAAATTCAATATAAACTCTACTGAATTAGGCAATCTGCATTATCACCAATATTTAAGGTGACTTTTCCCCATTCAAATCTAATTTGTTAGTAGTAACTAAACAACAATTAATGCTTTTCCCTAAGGGAAAATGAAATGAGTTTCATCTTCTGTAGGTTTACCTATCTCCTGTGTGTTTTCTCCCTCTCTCTTTCTCTTTCTGCCTTGAGAATTAAGCCTCCGACTGACTTAAAGGGTCCCCGTTTGGAAACCAGGCAGGAGAGAGAGTATCGTGTGTCAACACCTCAAGCATCTCCTGCTTTATGACTAATCCATGGTTTGCAATCAATCCCCACACAAAAAATATTAGCAGAATTATTGATTCCATCTTTTAAAAAAATCTAATTAAATATATGTCATCATCTGTCTGCAGGCAGCTTGCAAGGAGAAATGTAGATTCAATTTGGCAAATAAATTAGCTCCAGCAAATTGTTCATCTACCTCTTACAATTATAGTTGATGCTCTTTCCCTGCTCTTTTTTGGTCTCTGGACTACAATAAAGCTCATTACACCACATAGATTTTCAAGTGTACACATAAAGAGAAAATTAAATCCTGTCTGTGTAGTGAGTTGACTCAATTCCGGGTCTAGCTAGGAGTTTTTCACCTTGCAGTGTATCAGATGGCTGAATCCTCGGCAAATTTGGGCACGGATTTCGGAGGGTTTAGGTGCTCTGAAACGGGCCTGTTAAAATGGCACACTGAGAAATGACGAAGCAGCGTGCCTAATGCAAAGCAAAGTGTCACAAGTGTTTATTCAGCCCAAAGGCACCTATTTTCAGAGGAAAAAGGACTGGGGAAACCTTTCGTGCATTACTTACACCTACAAATTGGCTGCTGCCTGCGGCTGGGTCATGCAGGTTGCGTGGTGCACCTGGGTTATGAAGTGCTCTCAGAACCACTGCCCCTACAGAGAACGGTGTACAACTTCTGCTGAGCTTCTGGGAAGTGTTCCTAGCTTAATTGACCTTATTATTACTGGCCTTCCAGTATCTGAAGGGGGCCCACAAGAGGGCTGGGGAGAGACTTCTTAGGATATCAGGCAGTGATAGGACTAGGGGGAATGGAATGAAGCTGGAGGTGGGGAGATTCAGGCTGGATGTGAGGAGGAAGTTCTTCACCATGAGAGTGGTGAAGCCCTGGAATGGGTTTGTGCAGGGAGGTGGTTGAGGCCCCGTCCCTGGAGGTGTTTAAGCCCAGGCTGGATGAGGCTCTGGCCAGCCTGATCTAGTGTGAGGTGTCCCCTGCCCAGGGCAGGGGAGTTGGAAGTAGATGTTCCTTGTGGTCCCTCCCAACTGACTGATTCTATGATTCTATGATTAATTGTCAAGCTCAATGCAAGTCAGACCCAACTGTCAGACCCAACTATCCTTCTTCTGGAGACAGCACAAGTCTAGGAGTCTGCAAAATACTGTCTGCTTTTTTTTTCCCCTTTCTTTCTAACTCTCTCTCCTTTCCAAAGTGGATCACTGACAACAGATTTTTTGGAGACACTGAGGGTAGTGTCACTAAATTAGTCATCCTCTGGCAAACTCTTTTTCTCTTAGAAATCTGTTCTGACAAGTATTCTAATCTGACAAAAGCTTCCTCATCCGTCTGCAATAAAATAAATCATGCACTAATACCAGCAAAATCATTTGCAAGGCCAGGGAGTGACTTTAAAAATAAATGTTCACATGTTGGGAACTTAAACTATTTATTTACTCACAGAGACAGGGGGCTGCATGCTTCTCACTTGAGTTTATCTGTGGGTTTTACCCTTCTCCTAGCCCTTTGTATTTGTCCTGTGTTTCAGCTAACAAATGAAACAAGCCATTTCATTTTATTCAAGAATGCCACTATAACTTCACCAGTTCAATTAAAGGTAAAGTTGGGGTTGAATTCATATCAGACCTAAGGTAAATTAAGAGTTTAGATTAAAGATGTTCAATAATCAAATTAGCCCAAAAGAGTAACAAAATATAATTGCAGTGGTGGCACTGAGCATTACCTTCTTTGGCTTAACCGTGGAAAATAGGAGCCTCTTTCTGTGCACTCCTGCACTCCAGAATTTCAGCCCTTCCAATGTATTTGCTCTGCTCCCACAGGATGCTATCCTGAGAACCTTCATTTTCATCTTGTGCTTTTGCCAGCCTATATTCCCTAAGCAGCTGATAACCTTGACTCATCATAAGGAGGCATTCAAGTGCCTCTTTAACACTTCTTCCTTAAAATCATTGTCAGCTTGCTCTTCTCATTTCCCCCTTTCACAGAAGAGCTCAAGGATGACGGTGCAGATGTGATGGTCAGATGAAACACTACAGCAGGCTTTGAATAACACCATCTTTAAGTCTAGAAGTCATGGAAGAATTCAGTGACAGGCTGGTGATTAATTTCAAGCAACTCTTAAAGCTGTAGTTCACCAACACACGCATTCAGCTCTGCATAAATTGATACCAAAAGAGAGAGAGAGAGGAAGGAGAGAGAGAAATGTCAAATAAGAAAGAAATTGAAATTATTGTTTCTGGGCCCCTCAATTTAAGAAAGATGTTGAGCTGCTCAAATGTGTCCAGAGAAGGGCAACAAAGCTGGGGAGGGGTTTGGAGTGCAGCCCTGTGAGAAGGCTGAGGGAGCTGGGGTTGCTTAGCCTGGAGAAGAGGAGGCTCAGGGGAGACCTTCTTGCTCTCTACAACTACCTGAAGGGAGGTTATAGGCAGGTGGAGGCTGGTCCCTTCTCCCAGACAACCAGCACCAGAACAAGAGGACACAGTCTCAAGATGCACCAGGGGAGGTTTAGGCTGGATGTTAGGAAGAAAATCTTCCCAGAAGGAGTGATTGGCCACTGGAATGTGCTGCCCAGGGAGGTGGTGGAGCCACCATCACTGGAAGTGTTTAAGAAGAGACTGGATGAGGCACTTGGTGCCGTGGTGTAGTTGGTTAGATGGTGTTGGATGGTAGGTTTGACTTTATGATCTCGAAGGTCTTTTCCAACCTGGTCAATTCTGTATTCTGTATACTGTCAGCAGATTTGATCTTAATATTGTAATTTAAGGTGGGTCTTACTTAGTGGCAAGCAGGTCAGGTTGGTCTTGGCAACACAAATCCTTTTCAATTATTCACCTGGAAAGCCTGTCCAGAGAAGACACATAACTGTGGCCAGTGCAGCAAGAGAACTGCTTCTCTTTGTTTCATCTCTCTGAAATTCTTTGAATAAGGATGGCTGCCACCTTCTCTGGCTGAGCAACTTCAGGCTGAATTAGGTTGAGAAGGTATTTCAGGACTCCAGGGGCTTTGATTGTTATCACAATCCAGCCCCCTCAAAACCATCTTTATATCTTTAAATGGTGCTGGAAATCTTTAACCATCTTTATATCTTTAAATGGTGCTGGAAATCCCATCACAAATAACACTAGATTTTACCAGTTATCCACCCTAATGGAATTGAGATGGTAATTCCTAAATCCATAAAGCAAAACAGGTGGAAGGCCTCCATGCCAAGGAATTAATCTCTGTTTTCCAGCTGAGGAAGTAGGTGTAAGATCCATAAAAAGCCAAAACCACATGCTGTGAAAATGTTTAATGTCTGACATCTCACCCTTTTCTTTAGGGATCTTACTTCAATGTTCTAAACATTTTTAGCATTTTGTGGACTTTCTAGCTGGTAGAAAATTGTACAACTTATTTAAACATAATTTTACCTAATATTTTCCCTTAAATTAAAATGCATCTACAAAACCTAATCCTATGAGTTAATTCAGATCTGGGACCAAGTTTTGTCATTCTTTCCTAAGAGAAAAATTACCATTCTGTGATGTTCACTTCTGCCCTTCTCATTCCCTGCATTCCATCCCTCAAACCAGAGCCCTGGGTGTCTGTTGTCTGAGAGTAAGAGACCATAGAATTGTAGAATCAATAAGGTTGGGAAAGACCTCAAAGATCAAGTCCAACCTGTCACCTAGCACCTCATCACTACTAAACCATGGCAACAAGTGCCACGTCCAATCCCCTCTTGAATACTTCCAGGGACGGTGACTCCACCACCTCCCTGGGCAGAACCTTCCAATGGCTAACAACTCTCGCTGAGAATTTTCTCCCCACCTCCAGCCTAAACTCCCCCTGGCACAGATGTTTGCAGTGGTGCCCCTGGAAGTCACTAAGAGCAAAATCTGGGAAGGAAAACCTCTCAGGAGATCTCAGTAAAGCGCCTGACCCAATCTGTAGTGGGAAACAGGTGGTTTAGCAGTGAGCTGAAGAGAATACTGCTTCATGCAGGAGGTTAGCATCTTTAAGTTTGTCCTCTCTGGTTTTGTTGCTAGGTATTGAATTAATGAAGAAAAAAAAAACAACCCACAGAAAAGAACAAACTGATTTTCCTCTTACTTTAATGTTTTTTAATACCCCCTTAAATTAATTCTCTGGCTCTGTTTCCACATGTCTTTTTTGATTCTGAATTCCTCAGGTGGATGTTTTTCAAGTGGAAGCAGTAGACGTCGGCCCTCTGCAAGGGATGGTGGTTGAAAAGGGGAAAGGCTCCGACTGGTTTCTGGAGAAGATTGTTGTGAAGGAGTCAGCAGTTGCCAGGACAGAAACATTGTTTATGGCTCAAATATGGCTAAAAGACAGACGTGATGGCAAAAGATCTGCCTCAATAACTCTGAATGCCACAGGTCAGTGCTATCTCCAAACTGTCATTTGCTAAGAAATCCGTTCCAAACTGCAGCAGGCAGCTCTGTGACTTCCTCCACTAAGCAAGTTATGGTTCAGCCTATTCCAGTGGAACATTGTCATTATGCAGGGAATTGGTGTGTCTGAACACTGTTGGGTTTCAGTACCATTTAATAACCGCTGTTTGCCAGAGGATAATTTCTGCTTTGTTACTCCAGATTTACAGAGGCATAAATAGCAACAAATTTGGCCTCTTCTCTTGACAAATTGCTGCTTCCCCAAGTCTTGCTTCTATATTGTCACTGGTAAACCATTTTTTTTGAGCTTTGAATACCTGTGCCAGCTACTTGCTGGGCATAGTGAAGGTGAGGTCTAGTTGTGAGGTCTGTTGGGACAGGTTGGACTTGATGATCCTTGGGGTCTCTTCCAACCTTGGTTATACTGTGATACTGTGAGGTGAATAGTGGGGCAAGCTGTCTTTAAGCAGTGGTCAAAATACCTGCATTATGTTCAAGAAGATTATTTTATGCCACACCATTTGGATGGCTTCTACCAGAAAGTGGACATGCTTTTGACCAACACCACATGGGTAATCAGTATTTCTTATGATCTTACTCCTACAAGTAGTAAATAGACAGTGTAGGTGAGTTCTTAGGTTACAGAAAATATTCTCTCTCTTTTTCTCCTCATTCCCAGGGCATCTCTGCTCACCATAGTGGCACTGGCATGGTGATGCTCATCTAGCAGTACTCTATTGAGGCTGAGCAGCATTCCCATGCCATCAAAGCCCTCTGCTTTATCATCTCTAACTTCTGATCATTTGGAACCCAGAAAGAAAAGGAGGGAGCAAAGCAAATAATTTCAACTTCCTTTTAGACTGTGTGTTGGGACCTTTCTGAATAAAATGTTGGAATATTTAGTGTATCTGAGGTTATATAATGTGGGGTTAGTCAAATTTATTGAAAATAAATTGATTTGGTGGAAGGAGAAATTGTTCCTGTGAGGGAACAATTGTATCCAATCATTGACAAATCCAAACTTGGTTGTGGTCTCAAAAGAAAGTTTTCTACCTTTGATTCAAGTCTCTATCTAATGTTTTCGAGCAGGTTTGGTCTATACTGCATCCCATTGAAATCAATGCAAGCTGATATCAGTGAGAAGAACATTAGCCCATAAAATGGGCATTAAAAACATCGAATTAGTTCTAATTCATGCAGAGTGTAAATTGTATAAATAAGAGAGAAATGCTTTAAAATTAAAAATACTTCAATCTTCATGTTACAGCCACTTCAGAGTAAAGTGCTAGCTCTAGAATCGGTTCATTAAATAGGAGGATATACAGGAGATGATGTTTAAGGATGAAATTATGTTGTGTATTTCCCAGTTAAAGCTTTAATCTCAATGATCTGATAGTCAGTAGCCTTTCCAAGGATGAATAGAGGCATTTATTATCATGTAGACATTGTTCTACAAAAATATTAATTTGGTCTATTTCAATCTATTTTTAATCAGAAATTCAGGAGAGGAGAAGCACTTCTGCCTGGCCTTTCGGAGAGGAGCAAATGAATTCAGGTACAGTCTCTCTGCCATTACAGTGGCTGTTTCATTCATCAGTTCTGGGAGAATATTTTCATCACAATGCACCATTACACTTACTAGGACTGACAATATTTCCCCCTATCTAATAGAAAGAAATGGCAATATACTTAAAGAGCTGATCAGCACCCAGATGAAGTGCTTGTACATTAATGCTTCCCATGCAGACTAAGGCACACGGTAGGAATTTTATCACAGAATTGTTTTGGTTGGAAGAGACCTTTAAGATCACTGATTCCAACCATTAGCTCAGCACTGCCAAGCCCACCGATAAACCACATCCCTCACTACCACATCTAAACATCTTTTAAATCCCTCCAGGGATGGGGACTCTACCACCTCCCTGAGCAGTCTGTTCCAGGGCTTTACAAACCATTCAGTGAAGAAATGTTTCCTAATATCCAACCACCCCCTGTGCAACTTGAGGCCATTTCCTCTTGTCCTATCACTTGTTACTTGGGATCCCAGGTGCCTTGGTTGACACGTGACAACAGGAACATCTTTCATCTTTCTTTTTCTTTTTTTTCCCTTTTCTTTTCATTTGCTTTGTTGTACTTGTTCAGAAGGCAGATGGAGGATTTATTTCACAAAACATCAAGAAGAAACAAAACCAGACTTTGAAGAGTTGTCAGAAAATGTATCCAAGTTGGTTATGGTTTTTTATGGAAGCAACGGCAAGTCAAATCCGGTTTCCATGGAAAACAGAGTGGAACATCAGGCTAAGAACCAAATAACACGTGATGTAAAATAATATACAGATTTGGCTGTATTTAACTTCTCTTTGAGTTGCCTTTCCAAGGGAAATAACCACCTAGAGCTGTAAATATTGCAGACATTATCATAGAACCAATAACGTTGGAAAAGACCTCAGAGATCATCAAGTCCAACCTGTCACCCAACACCTCATGACTAACTAAACCACGGCTTCAAGTGCCACGTCCAATCCTGTTTTGAACACCTCCAGGGACAGTGACTCCACCACCTCCATGGGCAGCACATTCCAATAGTCAATAACCCTTTCTGTGAAGAACTTTCCCCTCTCCCGAGTCTAAACTTCCCCTGGTGCAGCTTGAGACTGTGTCCTCTTGTTCTGGTGCTGGTTGCCTGGGAGAAGAGACCAACCCCCACAGGAGAAAGCAGAAATGAAATTTTCAGTTGCACACCAGATTTCCTTTTTAATTTTTTGGCTCTCTCAAGTTCCTGATGATTAAGCATTTTCTTTTTGTTGTTCTTTGTCAACAAGTAGTCATAGTTAATAATGCATATCCATTTAAATGGCATTAATATTAAGTGTTTGCATTTAGAAATCAATGCAGTATGTAATTTGATTTTGATAGATTAATTACAATGAATGCCCTCAGAGTATGAATCTAATATTTCTGTAAGTGCTCACAGTCAACCTGCCTCTGCTGCCTTTGAACTCAGTGGGGCTTCTAGCACCAAGGCTGATGCAAATGGTGCTGACCCCTTTAAAGAATACTTCTCTTCCTGTGTGCTCTGCATGTATCTCTGTATCTCTGCTTGGACGCTAACTCACTGTTTTGTTCCTTCCTAGATACATTTACCATCAGATTTGGGAATGCTTTATAAAGTGAGGCTTGGTCTCCAGAGTTTGGAAAACAGCACATCCCAGTTGTCTCTTTGTCACTTGAAAATGCAGAACACATCAACTCTGGATACCTTTAGTCTCACCATAAATAAAACTCTTCCTCTTTCTCTTAATGGAGACAGATGGGTTGAATTCCCTGTTGAGTGGCCATTAAAAGAAGCACTTTCTGGTAGGTATAAATCTACTTTAAAGCAGTGGAGTGGTCTAGGAGGTTAACAGGTCCTAATATTACAATAGAAACCTTTATCAAACCAGAAAATTTTATTGTCTTTACTTAATGATTCATAAAATCTAGATAAAACTTTAAAAGGTATGAAGGAAAATACTCTCCCCCTAGCTTAATTCCTGTGCCATAAAGTGGGGAAATGCAATATTCATTTGATTGCACAGAACGCTTATTATGGGCTACAAAGAACAGTTTGTAAGAAAGATCGCTTTCTTGCAGCATTATAATATTTCTCCCTTCCTCATCTGCTCATATTACTGACATTAACAACATGATTTTTTACAGCTCCCTTACTATTGAGCTATTTTTCTGTTGTTTGCACGTTCCAAAGGTTGTCAGTAAATAACAGCTCAACGCTGCTTCCAGGCATCAGCTTTATTACCTTTAGACATCCCAACTATTTCTTCCTGTTAAAATTAGCTCAGCAATTCCCTTACGTGTGTCACCTGTGTTTAGCAAAAGGAAAGACATCCTTTCACCTAAAGTCCACCACATCTTCCATATCCTTATCAGGTGGTGCTTACTGAATGCACAGTATGAGAGCGCGATTCTCAGCGTCATGAACAGACCAGCTCATGACACTTCATGTTCAAATCATTTGTGCCTGGGTTTAATGCAGAAAACAGAAGAGTTACCTGGGTGAAAGTAAGTCAGTTCACCCAAAGTGCGCTGAAGGAGGTGTGGATTTGAATTTATGCCCCAGTTCCAGTGAGGTGTTTGCATTATGGGTTGTTCAGCTTGGAGAAGAGGTGGTGTCAGCGAGACCTAACTGCAGTCTTCCTGCACTTAAAGGAGCCTCTAAGAAAGATGGGGACAGACTTTTTAGCAGGGCCTGTTGTGACAGGACAATGAGCGATGTTTTTAAACTAAAAGAAGGAGATTTAGACTCAATAAAAAGAAGAATTTTTACCATACATGTGGTGAGACACTGGCCCAGGTTGCCCAGAGAAGTGGTAGATGCCCCATCCCTGGAACCATTTCAGGTCAGAGTGTTTGGGGCTCTGAGCAATGTACTTGAAGCTGGCCTTCCTCACTGCAGGGGTTTTGTGCTAGATGACCTTTAAAGGTCACTTCCAACCCAAACCATTCCATGGTTCACATGTTTAAAAGTAAGCATGCAAGTGACCCCAGTGGGATTAACAGGGATGAAGGGTGGGCTTGCTGATTTTGGCTGCAGCTGAAAAATTGTGCTTTAGACTTATGCTTTCGATTTGATATTGCTTAGAGCTGATATTTTCACTTGAAAACTCGCACAGTATAAGTCCAGAGAAGGCTTTAATGGCTTTCATCACCTGTACACAAGATTTAAACAATAAGGAGCTTCAGATTAACACAAAGCACATCAGTGTGCCCTTGCAACGGGCTGATTGCAGTTACATGCAGAAGAATTTAGGGCCCATGTACAAGCACAGAGAAAGGCTATGAAATGGTGAGAGGAAGGTGCAGTGTGAGTGATAAATAGGCAGTGAGACTGGACCCCTCTTGACCTTGCTTCTGACTCTGGCTCTGTCACTGACCCCTTAGTTAATATTTTCCTTCTCTGTAAAATGCTTTGAGATTAAAACAAACAAACAAACAAAAAAAACCCCAAGCACCCCAAACAAACAGAAAAGGAATAGGTATTCTATCACTTGAGTTGAGATAAAAGAACAAACAAAATAGCTCATCTCTGCTGCATTTATTTCTTTCCACACATGCTTTAGAAGTCCTCACAGAAGGATTTTAACCACAGTGAAGAAAAAAACCCAAACAACAAAACTAGGACAGTGAAAAAAAGATATATTCCCCCCAAATCTTTGCCACTTTACATCCAAGAGAACTTTAAGGAGCTCCACAGCAGGTGGCACACATGAAGTTCAAAGTGATCCTTTACAAACAAACTTACTCACAATTTATTGTGCAAAACAGAGCAGCTTTTCTGTCAGCTTTCTAAATCTAATTTATTTTCTGCTTGGTTTTCTTTTTCTCAGCTAAAAGCAAAACCAGGATTGTGTTAATTGGAATGGAAAGCAGCTGCCCACAATCACCTTCACCAGAAGCTGTGTGCTGCTAAATTTCAGTTCATAGAGTCCCTCAGTATTTCATCTCTTAGTTCTCTTTTCCTGGTTTGTTCTTTGGATTGTGATGAAGCATATGCTAATGGCTAATTGAAACCAGCAAACCCCAGATGATAAAATACAGTGCAGACCCTTGAGATCTGGCTGTGCACATATGTGCCTTTGGGTGTATTAACAGGGAGAAGCCTCCAGCTGAGTAGATACATAAATAGTTTCTTTCCACTGCAGCATCCTCTGAGATGCTTACATCTCAGGGATCCCCAGGGATGGAATGGTGCTTGCTCTCTCTCACACATACAGGGCTGTACAGAAGGTGAATTTGGCACTGCTGTGGTTTTTAAGACAAAACCTTGGGCATGCTTTCCTCTAGTGTAACGTGAAGCTGTCAGCATCACCAGTGTCTAGAGTTGCAGGAGAATATCAAGAAGAACAATGAACAAAAGCCCCTGCAATTTTCAATTCTTCATTTCACCTGATTGCATATTGCTGTGTTGTGTCAATCAGCTGTGCAAGGCCTTAACCAGATCTCTCTCTGCTTGCTGTTGCAGTGGTTACATATCACCTAACAGTGTTCTCTAGAAATATTTTGAGTGAGAGGAATTTAGTGCACATGACTGCGTGTATCTACGGTGCTCACGGTGACACAGGGGACAGATCCCTTCTCTGGTCCTTGCAGAATGTCCAGCAGGGAGAGGACAATGAGGTACTCTGTCTCAAAGTGCTTTAAATTTTATCCCTTTTTCCTTTTAATCCATTTTTCCTATGTATCATTTTCATATCTTCCTACCCACTTCAGTGATATAGTTTATAACCCTGAATCATTCCATTTCAGTCCTTTCTAGTTATGGTGGAAGCTGTTGAATTGGGAGAACTGGACAAAGTTGTTCTTTTGATCAGCAGTCAAACAGGTAAAGTACTTTTGCTGCTCTCTAAAGTCAGTGATGTGAATCACACAGGTAGCCTCCTGTTAAAGGCAATGAAACCACTGCCAGAGTTAAATCCTGATTAGCTTCCTTTGGCTATTTTTTTTTGCTAAAAGCTTATATTTTTATAAAGCAAAATCCAGACACATTGAAATCCTTCATTCCAAAGGCTGTATCATTATTGCTTCAGAAAGTAAATGATTCCCTTCCACACAGGGAAGAAAATTAAGATGAATGATTATGTTCTGTGATTAATGAATGATCTGTTAATAGGGGATCTAGGAGAATCAATCACACAAACTGCTATTGTTTCTTTTTCCCTCTGTGCTTCTGTTATTCTTGCCCTTTTCCCCACCTGTTTCCATGTTGTGCTGCGTGAGAATGGAGCTCCTACCCCCTTGCCAACCAGTCCCTGAGGAGGAAGCACCACATAAGTATTTCTGTTCTTCCTCCTCAATTGTGCTTGCCTGAGTAACGCTGATTCCTTTCTGCAAGCCTGTCAAAGGACAGAGAACAACATTCCTTTGCTTCACTAAGACAAATGGCATCCTGGCAGGCACCAAGAGTAGTGTGGCCAGCAGGAGCAGGGAAGTCATTGTGCCCCTGTACTCAGCACTGGTTAGACCACACCTTGAGTCCTGTGTCCAGTTCTGGGCTCCTCAGTTTAAGAAGGACATTGAGACTCTTGAACGTGTCCAGAGAAGGGCAATGAAGCTGGGGAGAGGTCTTGAGCACAGCCCTATGAGGAAAGGGTGAGGGAGTTGGGGGTTGTTTAGCCTGGAGAAGAAGAGGCTCAGGGGAGACCTTATTGATGTCTACAACTACCTGAAGGGTGGTTGTAGCAGGAGGGGTTTGGTCTCTTCTCCCAGGCAACCAGCACCAGAACAAGAGGACACAGTCTCAAGCTGCACCAGGGGAGGTTTAGGCTGGAGGTGAGAATAAAGTTCTTCCCAGAGAGAGTTGTTAGCCATTGGAATGTGCTGCCCAGGGAGGTGGTGGAGTCACCGTCCCTGGAGGTGTTCAAGAGTGGATTGGACGTGGCACTTGGTGCCATGGTTTAGTCATGAGGTCTGTGGTGACAGGTTGGACTTGACGATCTTTGAGGTCTCTTCCAGCCTTGGTGATTCTGTGATTCTGTGAAAGGAGATGCTCATTCATAAATATCTGAGTTGAGGTTTCCAACAGAAACACAATAAGGAATGTTGTGGTGACCCCAAGATTTTTGAGTCAGTTGGTGGCATTCCTAAGTGAATCACTGATATTTGAATACAGAAGAAATGACACCACTACATCTGCAACATTCTCTACCTAACACCTTGATATGTAGTACAAGTTTTTTTCACTGTGCTTCATTTCCTTCTTTGTAGACTGCCAGCTGGACATTAAAAGACTGCATTTGAAAGAAGCTGTGAAGGAACACCCTATCTATGTATTTGAAGTGAATGAGTAAGTAAATTATGTAAAAGTAGTAATCTTTTAGTTATAGCACAACAGTTGAAAACACTGAGTGGGCACTAAATTCAAATGACTGTCACAGAGGAGTTCAGTCAATGGATGTTGTAAAAATAAGTCCCTCTTTAGCTGTCCCACTTAAATTCATAGGTTTGTTGTGATTTACTACGATTGGCTCACCACAAACAAACATATGTGGGTTTTGTTTTTCAGAGCATTTTCTGTGGAGGCAAATAAGCCAGAAATACAGAAAGAAATCCCACTATCTTTTGTTATTAGAGGAGACAAGGAAAAGAATGATCTAGAGAGCAGCTTACGCAGGGAAGGAGGCCAAGCAGGAAATCTGGCAGAGTATATGATTAAAGTATACACAGGTGACAAGAGGGGAGCAGGGACTGATGCCAATGTGCATATTGTTTTGTTTGGGAAAGAGGACAAATCGGAGGTGTTTCAGCTCTCTCAGTCACTGGAGCATCAAGACCCCTTTGAAAGAGGAAAGGTGAGTACACAGATTCTATAGGATGTGTCCATTTCTGGCCTGGGAAAGCCAACTTTGAAGTTATGCAAGACCTTTATGGAAGTCAAGGCATTTATCCTGTTTTTTCCCCCATCACTAGATAAGATATGGTCTCAGTTATCTCTGTGTTTTCACCTTTTCACCAGAGTAACCAAGGGACATTTTACTTCTGGTGAAGCTCTTCTAGCTCTCAGTCTCAAACACATCTACACATTGCATCCACTCATCACATTTCCTTGCTCTGAAACACAGAACCTGCATGGCCTGTGCATGTGCATACACCTGTGAGAACCCTTGCTGTAGCACAGACTTTGAGTGCTTGAGAATACATCAGGCTCTTACAGTCCATCATTTTACTTCGCTGTGAGCCTCACTGGATGTATGAGCCTATAACCAGATAAAATGGAACCACTCACATCAACCTGATCATGCTTTAGGCTATTCAGAGACCCCTAGTTGAGAGACAGGGTATTTGCATCAGACTGCTCAGTCTCTGCATGATGTCCTCATACCTGAACAGAAACTTCTGCTGGTTTAATAAAACACATTACTCTGGCAAAGGAACTGCTCCATTTGCTCACCACCTGTGCACTGGTGTATGATGACAGTTACCCTTATGTAGCAAGAAACAAATCTATTTTCCATATCTTTCTCCTGTGGATTTCTTTTGTGGAAAGGTAATGACTGAATAATTAAAACTCCAGTCAGAGTGTCTTCCTTCTGAGATCTACCTCATTATCTTCAGCAGCAGTAAACATCTTTTTCCTTGCAGCTGGTCCAAGTTTCTTCAGCCACAGGGCCAGTGAATATCTTCTCAGATATCTTTGCCTATGTATTGTCTTCCATATTGAGGAGGTTAATAAATTTATGGGCATAAGAAGCAAGTGGAAAAGTGTCTTGAGCAGGGCTTCCCTTTGCCTAGTGCTGCACAGAAGGATCTCATTGCTATTGAATAAATAAAAAGAGTAGATGCATAGAAATCCTGTTAGCTGTCCAGCTAAGTCAAGGAGTAGACAAAGATGCCAAACATCTAATGGGAAAGGGATGCAATAAAAAAATACACCTGTAAATGAAACAGAATAATATTTTCTATCCTAATATGTAATAGAGAATGGTAGATGTGCTTAAAGCCTTTATCTTTTATGTTCTTGAATGTGTTACACGCACACACTGAAACATCTTAGGAGTCTCTATCAGCTGAGAATTCATGAGAGGGCAAACATATTTTCCTGGCTGTTGAAAGTCAGGAAAGAAGTAGGGATTATCCTACCAGAGAATGAAAAGCAAGTCTTTGGTATCTAATCTGTGACCTTACACCACAGATCTTCAATAAAGAAAAGAAATGACATCAGGAGCCAGCCATCTATTTTGAATTAGTATTACTAATATAGCCTTCTCAGGCTATCAGGTAGTGATAGGACTAGGGGGAATGGAATGAAGCTGGAGGTGGGGAGATTCAGGCTAAATGTGAGGAGAAGTTCTTCCCCATGAGAGTGGTGAAGCCCTGGAATGGATTGTCCAGGGAGGTGGTTGAGGCCCCGTCCCTGGAGGTGTTTAAGCCCAGGCTGGATGAGGCTCTGGCCAGCCTGATCTAGTGTGGGGTGTCCCTGCCCATGGCAGGGGGGTTGGAACTAGATGATCCTTGTGGTCCCTTCCAACCCTGACTGATACTATGATACTATATTTTAATTAGTCTCAGAATTGACCTAAAGAAATCTGTAAGTTTCCAGGCATCAGTGTCTTATTTTTAATACTTGTCTTTTAATATTAAAGGTTGATACATTCAAGGTTAAGACAAAGCAATTAGGCAGCCTGCGTTCAATTGAAATTGGTCACGATGGGAAAGGATTTGGTGAGTATGCTGCATGCATTCCATAGCCTTGCAAAAATCTTCTGCTTAAGGATCTGCCTGACATTTGGAAAGGTTTCTGAAGTCATGCTACTGCTACAGCTTGCTAATACAAATGTGTATACAAATGAGGTCAGCTCGACTGCTCTTGCTCACACCTCTTCTGCCTCTATCACACTTCCCTTGACTTTACCTTGATTTTCTTAGTTTCTAATAGAGATCTACCTGGTGTAAACCTCAGAGACTTTTATCCTTCAAACACTGCTCAGCCCAAGCTTCTATTAGATGTCTTAAATAACATAGGATTGAGTTTTCAAACTGCAGGCTAAACTTTCTGTGATTTGAACCCTATCTAAGAAATAGTTAGGGCAGGTTTAGGACTCTGGTCAAAGCACACTAACTCCCTCTGACACATATAGGGATTTTATTCTTCTGGAAGCTAAACCATGAGGAGAACATTAGTGTGCACCAGGTCTTGCCCTGATGTTAGTTAGGAGATGGCTACAGGTCCTATTCATCTATCCAAGGTGAAGCTCAACAGGGCTCTGAGCAACCTGATCTAGTTGAGGATGCCCCTGCTTCCTGCAGAGGAGGTTGGACTGGATGACATTTGCAGGTCCCTTCCAATCCAGACCATTCTATGATGATATGATTCCACAGTCTCACACATAATGATGGAAACTGTTTCTGTGTACAGTGTATTACATCTAAGCTTTAAAACCTGAATTTTGCAACAAAAAAAAAATAAGTTGAGAGATTAGGGCATATAATATTCTGAGCTTACATTTAGTGGTGCTAAACCCCCCTAGAGACACACAAATCTATAAAGGGCTTTTGCAATGTAGAACTTGAGTTAAAAAGGTTTGGCTGCACTGAGATATTGTAGTCAGGTGAATTTTACTTAATCTATCTGAAACAAATAGGTTTGGGTTTAATAAAACCTGATTTATCTAAGTGCATGAACCACTGCAAGGTAGCAAAGGTTTGTCGTATCCAGAATCAACCAGGCAAAAGTCTGCAGATAGCAGAAGGTTTTTTACCAACTGTCCAGTCATGTTGTAGATGTTATGCTGTGGAAAACTAGAAAAGAAAAACCATCAAGCCTCCTGAAATACCTCTGATAAATAAAATCCTCCTGCTGGCTTCCATCTTCTTCGTGTCTGCTGCTGTACAGGCACACAATTCAACACGGAACTGATGTGGGAAGGGAACTCAGTGCTGGCAGACTTTTAACACTCAGAGAATTGCACAGAAGTCTGCAGGGGAAATATAGGCTGAACTTCTATTTCCTGAGTCCCAAACTATCAACAACATGATTATCTTTCCTGCCTGTGTCCTGATCAACATCACATAGCTGCTAATACTGTCTTCCCAGCACAGCTGCTGTGTGTTGATTCATCTTACATCCAAGGCTGCCTTCCTCTACATTTCTCTCTGAAATTATCTCCAAGTGTCTTTTGTCACCTCAGCTGTAATCCTCACAAGCATCCTCAAACATAACACCTCTTTGAAATGTTTCATCTGTTTGTTAATCTTTCCTAGCTGTGTCCAGATTTCTCCATACCTGGAGACCTCAGGGAGGCCTGGTGGAGTTTTGTTAATAAAGGATAAAGCCTTAGCTTTTCAACATTTCAAAAGAGAGCAAACATGCCTCTGTGTTCCTTTGGAAAGTGCCATGTAAATTTGAGAGACTCTACATTTTTATTGCTGATAATCTTGGCTCTGGATGACAGAGATCTCATGAAAGGTCGTCTATTCCAAGTGGAGTCTATGATGTATTAAAGCTTGCTCAAGATTTCATTAAAGATGTTCCAGAAGTACTTCACAATATCAACAAATAACTCTTGTGAATTGAGGATGAAAGAGGAAGGCACTTTTATGGCCTAGTGATCCTAGCTAATTGTTTGGAAATAGCCAGGAAAATTGAGAAACACTTTAGGTTTTATCTTTATCCCCTTGTCCTATTGCTAGACACCCTAATGAAAAGTCCCTCTCCAGCCTTCCTGTAGGATCTCTTCAGGTATTGGAAGGCAGCAATAAGGTTCCCCTGGAGTCTTCTCTTCTCCAGGCTGAACAGCCTCAGCTCCCTCAGCCTATCTTTAGAGGTATTCCAGCCCTTTGATCATCTTTGCACGGGGCTCTGAGCAACCAGATCCAGTTGCAGATGTCCCTGCTTCCTGCAGGGGCTTGGACTAGATGACCTTTAAAGGTCCCTTCCAACCCAAACCTTAATGCTTAAATTGGTCCAATTTGCAAGTATTTTTGCACTACATTTTTAGCCTATTTACAAATAAAAATATTTTTAATGGGTTTTAACCTAATTAATACTTTGTCCAAATATTTGAAAACCAAAGGAATTTGTTATAGTATTTTGTCCCTAGGACGTGCAAAGAATACCAAAAGATTTTCAGCTCCTAGCAGTGTGATTCTAATTAGCATTCAAATGTTTTCATTAAGTATTAGCATGAGCAAACCCCACCAAAGATGTCAGCACAGACAATGTATAGCTGGAATAAAATTTCCTTCTTAAAACCTCCACATTCTAATACTCTGTGAAACAAAATTTTGCAGTGCAGGAAGGTATTTTTCACACAGGAGATTTATAGCAGAATATTAAATACATCCTTAAAGCTAAAGCAGCTGTGAGTGTTGACCTAAATGGAGATGCTCTTCTGACTCACAACTGCTGGAGAAAAATTAATAGGGGAAGCATTCAGATTCAGCACTTGGTTTATATAATATAAATACAGTAATCAGGAGTAGCAGAGTTTCTCTTGTTTAAGGGCTTGGGTTGTTGCTAAACAAATCACATCTCCTGACAAAGCCCATCTGGTTTCATGGGTTTGGTGGGTACTGAAGACCAAAGCCCACCAGGGGTGTACTCTGGGGGCATTGCAGAGCACTGAAAAGGGTAAAAGGGACTTTTCAGAATATCAGGGAGTGATAGGACTAGGGGGAATGGGATGAAGCTGGAGGTGGGGAGATTCAGGCTGGACATGTGGAGGAAGTTCTTCACTGTGAGGGTGGTGAAGGCCTGGAATGGGTTGTCCAGGGAGGTGGTTGAGGCCCCATCCCTGGAGGTGTTTAAGACCAGGTTAGACGAGGCTCTGTCCAGCCTGGTCTAGGGTAGAGTGTCCCTGCCCATGGCAGGGGGGTTGGAACTAGATGATCCTTGTGGTCCCTTCCAACCCTAACTGAAACTATGAAACTATGAAAATGGCCTTTCAAGCATGCATTCAATATTATTGTGCTCCCTGTTTCATTTGTCTTGCTGCCTGCTCTGCTCTAGATGGAGAAATGAGTTAAGTTGTAATAAAAATCTTCCTTTATATTTCCTGCCAAAAAACATCAAAGACCTTCTCTGTAAGATGGAGAGAAGTTGGTAGTAAGACAAATCATCCACACTTCAGTTTTATTATTGATACTGAATATATTTGGAGGCCCTGAATCACACAGGGTTTGGAAATGAAACCAGAAACCTTTCTCATGCCTTATTTGTGTTTTGGTTACATTCAATTTGCTCTTGTCTCTCTTTTTTTTTTGCTTCTACAGCAAGTGGCTGGTTTCTGGAGAAAGTAGAAATCACAGATGCATCCAGGAATTCACAGTATTGCTTCAGCTGTAACAGGTTGGTGTCTCAGTTCATCATCACTCTGTAAGTGCTGTTTTCTTTCCAACAAGACCTAGTAATAGCCTTTTTAGCCTCAGTTAGTGGGGAGTCTTTTTAGTCTCCCTCGTGTCTCTTCTGGTTTCCTCAACACTAAGACGACCTTTGGAGGTCCCTTTCCAACACAAACCATTCTATGATGCTATGAATCTACTTCTTACCCATGCAAGCAACAAGTAAAATGAATTCTGTATTTCATAAATGTGTTTCATAAATCTATTTACAAAGCTAATTATGCTTCTACATTATACATCTGTGGACACCAAATATATATATGTGTGTGTGTTTGTGTGTGTATATATATATATACACACACCCATCACTATATTCTTCAGGTTATTTACTGCTTCTGTATAAACCAACCAACATAACAACTCTCCTAGAGATCCAAAGGTGCAGAAGCAGGCTCTCATCATTTGTCTAAGTGTTCCCTGTGCTGTACCTCTGACAGGTTTTATGCTCTTCCTTTAAGGTGGCTTGCTGAGGATGAAAGCGACGGCCGCACCGTAGTGCAGCTCTATCCACAGCTGCCTGATTTCTGATTCTTTCTGAGTGTTTCACTCCTCCAAACTGATGCAGATTTGATTTACTTGCAGTTTACAATTCTGGAGGTATTGTAATTACCGTGAAGGGATGTCAAAACAATGCATTAAAAGCATCACAGTAAATTAAACATGTCTAATGTGAGCGCCGCGTTCCAATCCTATCAGAGACGCTCAAGAACTTTGCATGACTGAAATGTAGAGAGCAGAAATTTCCGCCTGCAGTGTGGCTCTGTGGGCTTGATCTGAGCATTCACAGTGGCAGGCATATGTAGCAACATGAAGGGGTTGGTTTCAGTAATAATTTGTGGGCAAGTTAAATTTAGCTCTCCGATCAACGCTGTCAATATTTATTAGTTTGGTGACTCTGTTTCAGTTTCAACATTTAGGCAAATTTAGATGTTTCTCAAAGTAATTCTCCAGCATCCTGCACAACTCCTCAGCTTCACCCCTTTATTGCTTCCTTTTTCCGTAAGGCCATAACAGAGGGTAATAAAGAATTTGTTATTCAGGAGTTCACCTTGTCTCAGCAAGCCTCCCACTGTCATTTGATTGTAAAATCTTGTTGCTGAGCCAGAACTTCAGCTGAGAACCTTTAGATTCAAAGGGTCTCTGAAGAGAGGCTGTTATCAGTAGCATTGCAATAGCTTACTGGCAGGCTTAGGCAGCTCCCTGCTCAGCTGGACGACTTCTGCAGGGCCCAGCCTTAGCCATCTAACTGCTTTTCAGCGTTCTACATGTGAATGCCTTCACTCCCAAAGCAAAAAGCCAAATAATGTTGGAAATGCACAATAAATAGATACATATTTAGCCACAACGCTTGCTTTGGTGGGCTGCTACTTAGCTATAAGGCACAATGTTTGGTTTGGTAGGCTTTGCCATTGCCAGAAGTCAGGAAGGGTTTAGGATCCAGATAAGCCTGAAATGAAATCATGACTTGCACATCACCCAACGTTTCATGTGTGTGATCAGAATACAAATGTTGTGTGTAAGTGACACAGGGCATTTGTCTGTTTAATCAAAGGCTCCACATTTAGCACCTCCAAAATCCAATCTCTGTATGAATACCTGGATTTGAGACCTGGTTCAAGGCCCTGCCATGTTCTGCAGCAGCAGTGTGTTCTCTGCAATTAAAACAATTAAATGAGTTCCTAATCTGTGCTGATGAAACCTTGTCCAGCTGTCTTTTTAATATGTGCAAAGATTATTTACCCACATTACGCTGAGAATGTTGGCCAAAATCTCTGTGGGGGATGAGATTTCAGTTGTTTCTTTGACACAAGAAGAGAGTAAGCCCATACAGTGGGGCTGGGCAGGTAATTTCAGTTTTATCCACCTTGTATGTCATCAAAGGCAGAACTGATGTTAAGGTGTGGATGTGATTAGTGAGAAATGAAACCGAGACAGGTTTCTCTAGAAGTGCTCTTCTTGCTCATGCTGGGATGGAGTTGAAATGGTATCCCCAGAGCTCACAGTTCACTTATTTAGTATCAGTATTCATTACACTGAAGCACTTCTTTGTGATCTGTTATGAGATTTGTGTCATTATTATGTCTTTCATTAATAGTTTGTAATACTAGCTCTCTTTGATGCCATTTCTGATTTATCAAGTGTAAATAATGGCTTCCTAATCCCTTTTTCGTTACCAATAGCGAACACCAGAACAGGAGGGCACAGTCTCAAGCTGTGTCAGGGTAGTTTTAGGCTGGATGTTAGGAAGTTCTTCACAGAAAGAGAGATTGGCCATTGGAATGTGCTGCCCAGGGAAGTGGTGGAGTCACCATCGCTGGAGGTGTTTAAGAAGAGACTGGATGGGGCACTTGGTGCCATGGTTCAGTTGATTAGATGGTGTTGGGTGATAGGTTGGACTTGATAATCTCGAAGATCTTTTCCAACCTGGTCTGGTCTGGTCTGGTCTGGTCTGGTCTATTCTATTCTATTCTATTCTATTCTATTCTATTCTATTCTATTCTATTCTATTCTATTCTATTCTATTTTATTCTATTCTATCCTATTCTATTCTATTCTATCCTATCCTATCCTATCCTATCCTATCCTATCCTATCCTATCCTATCCTATTCTATTCTCCTTCAGCAGCTGCCTTCCATATTTGAAAACTCTTTTCTCTGCCTATAAAGCATACAAGTCAAATTTTGGATTTGCTTCCCCGAATCCAAAGCCGTGTGACCAACTCCACCTTTTCACTAGCAGGACCATTTGAAGCACATCAAGGGTGCTTGCAGCACGTATTTCCAGGAGGTTACACTTTGATAAGAAAACCTGAAATGCCCTCTAACCCCCCTCTCAGGTCTGGCATGGAAAACACACCATTTAGCATACTTAGCTTGGGACTCAGTGCCAAACCCCAAACTTGCCTCTTCCACCTGGCATGCAGGGATGTCTGCTGTGTTTGGCACAGAACTCACTTAATCTCTGCCCCTTGGAAGTGGGATGATTTTTGGATAGCACTGCTGACCAATGACAGAGCCATGACAGAGGTGCCACCTCGTGTGCACTCTGCTGTGGCTGCACGGCAAGGGTGCGACCTCGCTGCTTTGCTCCCAGCACCCTGCCCTGCCTGCGGAAAGCCTGGGCGGATATTGACACCGCTGACGCCTCCACGGGGAGCAGAGATGTAGCGTGGAAAAGAGACTGCCTGGGTCAACCAGAAATGCAGGCATTTGGAAGCCTTGGAAGGAGCAGCAAGACAACAGCTGCAAGATGCAAAGCTGTAGAGGAGAAAAGGGTTTGATGTCTGCTGTCTCTCCCTGCTGCATCCTGTCCTTGAAGATCTGTGTGAGAGGGCAGTGGCTGGAGGATTTTGCTGTGCTGCTGCTGCTTTCTTCATTCTCCTTTATTCTTCCTTCTTCTCCTTTCTTCCCCTTTTTTTCTTCTTTATTACTGTTATTATTAAGCAAGAACATTTAATTTTGCATTGCAGGGAAAGCCTGGAGCTGGGTGCTGTAATGCAGACCCTGAAGACTATAACATAGACTCTTAGACCTAACAGAGTCTGAAAGTGTCCATTAAGGATCCAGCATTAGTTGAATCCATCTTTTTTTTTCCCCTTATCCACATCTCCTGGTGTGCTTTTATATATATTATTATGTTGATCTAGGTGAAATATTTCTGTCCATTTAAGCCCTTTAGTGTTTCATTTTCTTTTGCTGATGGTATTAAGGATTTGAAAGAACTAAAATAAAATACAGCCATGTTCTGACTGGCTCATTGGACCATTTAATATTCTCCCAGCAACTCCCAAGTATTGTTTTGCTGAAACTCATCATACAAAAAGAAAGAATTCCCTTCTCTTAAGTACATATGAAGCAGTTATATTGCACCTATCCATCCTGCAGTTTGTCACTTGTGGAAAAGGAGTAAGAAAAAAAAGGATGGACCAAGTGTTCCTTCAAGTTCCTTTAGGAGTCTTGGATGAACACCATTGAGCCCTATGAGGAGAGGCTGAGGGAGCTTGGGTTGCTTAGCCTGGAGAAGAGGAGGCTCAGGGGAGACCTTATTGCTGTCTACAACTACCTGAAGGGAGGTTGTAGCCAGGTGGGGGTTGGTCTCTTCTCCCAGGCAACCAGCACCAGAACAAGAGGACACAGTCTCAAGCTGCGCCAGGGGAGGTTTAGGCTGGATGTGAGAAAGAAATTCTTCACTGAAAGACAGATTGGTCATTGGAATGTGCTGCCCAGGGAGGTGGTGGGGTCACCATCACTGGAGGTGTTTAAGAAGAGACTGGTTGAGGCACTTAGTGCCATGGCTTCATTGAATATATGGTGTTGGGTGATAGGTTGGACTCGATGACCTCCAAGGTCTTTTCCAACCTGGTTAATTCTGTATTCTGAGTCTTGGTGAGTTGTTAGGATTTATAAATGTGTTTGCAAATATATTCTGCTCACACACCAATTTAAAATGGCCTCTTGGTCCTCTTCTTGGAAAAGAAAGGTGTAGTCTGTAAAAGTTCATAAACTCCTTCTGGGCAGTGCAAATCAGTACCAGACCTTTCTGTGCTGCAGCTGAATCTTTCTGCAGTTCTTTTGCTTGGCTTGAGTGAATTTGAAATGGATGGGTTAAAAAGAGGAAAGCAAATAGGGCTCTTCATTTTCTTCTTCAAATTCTTGAACATTCTTAATTACATCTTAAATACAGTGTTGTGGGGCATGTTAATATCCCCTTAGGCATTCCATTAATGCTTTTCCCATTTATCATAAAATGTGATGTGCTTGGTTGGTTTCTGCATGCACAATGGCAGTGAAAGAGTTGTCAGTGCTGTGGAGAGCCCTGGTTGCAAGCCTGCTTCCTGTGATGTCTCCCCACAAGTCTGTGTCTTCTGCTATCATTCCTTACATATTTATGTCTGTCTTTGGTTGTGTTCTTCAATACATACTAGGAAGCAACATGAAAGGTAAGTGACACCAGTTCCTAAACAATAAATGCCAATTTAAGTGAAATGGTTCCGACTTTCTAAGACATCATTTCTGCTTTCCTACATAATCTTGGAAATCCACAGGCTGGCATCAAAGCAGAGCTCTCCTCAGTCACTCTGGCTGCTTAAACCTGGGCTTTATTCAGTTATCTGTTTATTTAGAGCTCACAACTGCATGGATTTACATGTTTCGAAGGTTCAGGCATTCTGGAGATGCAACACAAGAAACCACAGCTCTAACTCACCATGAAATGTAAATTTGTGCCCAAAAATCTAAGTGTATGCCTAAACCATTAGCACATAACCACTCTCATTAGGTTTGATTTATAGGCTCCTTCACGTTTGGTTTCGGTTTTCTTTTCCAGCCCATCAGTCCCTCTCCCTTAATCCTTTCCTTTTTCCCTTTGGGAAGGGAGAGGGATTCATGGGGAGCATCTGTCATTTGTCTAGTGGCCAGCCCAGTCCTGACCCTTGACAGGATATTATATATCTAAATAATTTCTGAAAACAAGGGACACTCCAGAGTGTGCTTTGTGATTGTAAACGTGAGCTCACACGTGGAGATACTCGACTCAAGCTTCTTTGCTCCATTTTAAAGGCAAGATTGCAGTTTGGAAATGTCTCCAATCTATGTGTAGGCCTGTGAATAAAATAATCTCAAGCTAAACCAATAATCTCAAGATGTTTATACCCATGATGTCTTATGAATTTATATATATATATATGTATGTTTTTTGGATAATAGGTTGGACACGATGACCTTAAAGGTCCCTTCCCTTCCCTTCCCTTCCCTTCCCTTCCCTTCCCTTCCCTTCCCTTCCCTTCCTTCCCTTTCCCTTCCCTCCCTTCCCTTTCCCTTCCCTTCCTTCCCTTTCCCTTCCCTTCCTTCCCTTCCCCTTCCCTTCCCTTCCCTTCCCTTCCCTTCCCTTCCCTTCCCTTCCCTTCCCTTCCCTTCCCTTCCCTTCCCTTCCCTTCCCCTCCGAACCTCTCCGAACCTCTCCTCTCCTCTTCCCAAACCTTCCCTTCCCAAACCTTCCCTTCCCAAACCTTCCCTTCCCAAACCTTCCCTTCCCAAACCTTCCCTTCCCTTCCCCCTTCCCTTCCCAAACCTTCCCTAACCTTCCCTCTTCCCTTCCCAAACCTTCCCTTCTCTTCCCTTCTCTTCCCTTCCCTTCTCCTCTCTCTTCTCTTCTCTTCTCTTCTCTTCTCTTCTCTTCTCTTCTCTTCTCTTCTCTTCTCTTCTCTTCTCTTCTCTTCTCTTCTCTTCTCTTCTCTTCTCATTAATTTTCTAAAGAGTGTACCAATTTACCAATGTATTTCTGCTTTTTACTTAATGTTAGCTTGCTGAAATACTGGCTTCATGGATAGGAAATTCCTGCTCCCTTTGCAGTGGAGTTATCTTAGTCCAGAGGATAGATTTGTGAATGAAGTTATTTGGGCAAAAAACAAAGGCAAGTAAGAACTTGAGTATGTAAATATTAAAGCATACAGCCTCTGTTACAACTTCCACTGATACCTGAGTGCACAGTTTAAACATGAATCCATTGAAAACATCTAAAACTTGTGAATGTTTTGTAGAATAATTCTCACTTGCTGCATGTGTGCCTGAGGGTACTCTACTTTTAAAGTAGAATCATAGAATCATAGAATCAGTCAGGGTTGGAAGGGACCACAAGGATCAGCTAGTTCCAACCCCCCTGCCATGGGCAGGGACACCTCACACTAGATCAGGCTGGCCAGAGCCTCATCCAGCCTGGGCTTAAACACTTCCAGGGATGGGGCCTCAACCACCTCTCTGGACAACCCATTCCAGGGCTTCACCACTCTCATGGGGAAGAACTTCCTCCTCACATCCAGTGTGAATCTCCCCACCTCCAGCTTCATTCCATCCCCTCTAGTCCTATCACTACTTGATAGCCTGAGAAGTCCCTCCCCAGCCTTCTTGTAGGCCCCCTTCAGATACTGGAAGGCTACAATCAGTCTTTTCTCCAGACTGAACAGCCCAAACTCTTTCAATCTGTCCTCACAGGAGAGGTGCTCTAGCCCCTCCGATCATCCTCGTGGCCCTTCTCCGGACACCTTCCAGCACCTCCAGATCCCTCTTGTAATAGGGGCTCCAGACCTGGACGCAGTACTCCAGGTGGGGTCTCACCAGGGCTGAGTAGAGAGGGAGAATCACCTCCCTTGCCCTGCTGGCCACACTTCTCCTGATGCAGCCCAGGATCTGATTGGCTTTCTGGGCTGCAAGTGCACATTGAGAGCTCCTGGTGAGCTTCTCCTCCCCCAGCACCCCCAAGTCTCTCTCCTCAGGGCTGCTCCCCAGCCAGTCCCTGCCCAGCCTGGCTTTGTGCCTGGGGTTGCCTCGACCCAGATGCAGGACCCTGCCCTTGGTCTTGTTGAAGCTCATGAGGTTGGCTTGTGCCCACCTCTCCAGCCTGTCAAGGTCCCTCTGGATGGCATCCCTTCCCTCCAGCATGTCTGCTGCACCACACAGCTTGGTGTCATCAGCAAACCTGCTGAGGGTGCACTCAATGCAGTATTTGTGGTACCCATTAAAATGTTTTCTTTAAAGGTGAAGGAAAAGAAAGCCAGGAATGAAATCTCCTTCAGAGAAAAATTAGCTTTATGTGAGAAATAAATGTGTCTGGACTCCATTTATGAGACATGTATTGATGTCTTTGATCATGATGTTTGCCCTTCAGTTACAGGTTGTAATTAATAACTTCTGAGGTTTAGGGACAGCACTGCCTTGCTGAATGCACCCTGGTTTGCACACTGGCTGTACACAAACTCTTCTGGCCCTGATACAACTCCATAGAAGCTGTCCCAGTCTAACAAAGGGGAAATTTGGATCTGTTAGAAGACATTTCTTGGAAGCCATCTGTTCAGCACTTACATATTATTTGGGATCCTTTCCATTTGTTATCTTTTGGGTAAGAAAACAATACAGAAGGCATTCCTCAAACAGCCTCAAATTTAAATGTTCATCCATTGCACTGCCTTCATTGAACTGACAGCTATTGTCTACCTGAAAATCAGTCCTTTCATGAGTGCAACAGTGGCTGAATTCCAAGAAGAGAAAATTAATCCAAAGAAACAGGAGAGCAGAGAGAGGATAAAACTTTTGCCATCACAACAACGTGTCTGGCAAACTGAACACCTTTCAGATTTACAGGTCTGACCTAAAGCCCACTGTGGTGAATTGGAGTCTTCCTGGCTGATCAGCCCCTTTGGTCAAACTCTGCCCCTGAGTGAAGAGGCTGAGGGCAAATAGAGTAGAAAATTTGTCCCACATCTAGGGCAGAGAGGGGAGGAAATCAGAACACTTTGCCCCAGCAGTTACCTCCTCCAAGCTGGCCAGCAGTGAGGTAGCCTTCAGGAGGTTACCACGACCTCTGAAGACGATGTACATCTAGACTGAGACATCATTTATTGCTCAGAGTTACCTTCTGCCCTGCTAATAGATTGCACCTTGATCTCCATTTTATTCCACCTTGAATTTGACACCTTTGAGTTACTCTCTCACCCCACCTTCTGCCCAAGACGTTTAGGATTTCAGCTCTAGGAGCACAGTTGTTCCCTCACCATGACTCATGTGTTGCACTACAACCCCCACTCTACATTTGTAGTAACTTTCAGACCCATGTATGTCAGATAGACTCCATTAAAGTAACTTAAAGTGCACACTGAACCATTTCTTTAAAGATGTAACTATAAATAGAATAACACTGGAAACTTGTTGATATATATATATAGATATAGATATATATAAAACCCACCAACTTGCAGCTAAATTAGCTTCATTATTGAGCACCTTCTCTGCTGACAAGGTAATGTAAAGTGAATATATTGCATTAGATACAGGTGCTGACAATTATTAAACGATACCCCCGAGAAAGAAGCACTTTGCATTAAAAGTCTGGGGCAATAAAAATCACATGGATTGTAAAGAGAGCAAAAATTAACACGGGGTTGCAGGAGGAACAGGCATAAAGTCCAGCCATGCCACTGAGACAGAGACTCAGAGCAAATGGGTGTTCTTTAAGCACCATTATGTGATGATGTAACCAAAGGCTCTCGTAATGTGTGGTAACACACCACATAACAGGCCAAATTAGGTTTATGTGTGCTCCTCACCTTTCAAAGCCTGGTTCTGGTGTGCTCAGCACTCCTTGAACAACACAGGGAACACATTCCATAGTCTTTCCCTGAAATCTGGGGCATACATCAGTAAGAGCTCATTTCCAAAAGGCAGTTCTATACTTACCACGTACATTTAAGAGTTAGAAGGCAGATTTTTAAGCTGTCCATGTGACTTGTCTTTAATTAATGAAATCGCAGGGGCTATATTTAGTCACATATCTTACTGTAACAGTGCCCTATCACAGTTTCACTGGCATTCCTGTTAGGATATTCCAGAAACGTGGCTGAACTACCTCACGGTTCTGTATTAAAGAAGGAGTGGGCAGGCTTAGAAAGTATTCTATAGGCATACAAAGAGAGTCCTAAAGGTCAATTGATTCCTCACCCCGTGGGTTTGGAGTGGCAGAAGGGCAGAAGGGCCAAGACTGGGTGGGTAGGCGGGTGGCAAACGCTCACCCCCGCCCGCATCCCGAGCCCTGTGCCCAGCCCCTGGGCATCGCGTCCTGGTAATTCCTAGGGGCAGGAGGCTGCTGGTCTTCGGGGACCGAGCAGCCACCGAACAGCCGCGTTCGGGGTGTCGGGCTCATCCTCGGCGTCTAGGCTCCGGCAGCCACCGGCTCTGCCCGGGACGGGTGGGCTCCCCCCCACCTCAGTCTCTGCCGCCGAAGTTGAGGTCTGCAACCGGGGACACCCTTGCCATCGACGATCGCCGGCCGCGCTCCGGGGACAGTCGGAGTTGCAGGGAAAGGGGCGCGGGGCGGGGAAAGGCGTCGTGAGTTCGCCCTGTGAATGTTTTGCATAAAATGCGATTTCTCCCGGTGGCGGAATAAAACGGTGTCTCCTCACCTTCCCCCAAACGCCTCCGGGGGAGCGTGAGTCACGGCATCATCCCAGCACCGCACCGAGCAACCGCGTGCCGCAAAGTTCGGACAACTACGGCACCGTTTCCTACGGGACGGGTGGGGCTGGGTCTGCCCGCCCCGACCGGGACTCGCCGTGCCCGTGGATGCGCGGGGGGGGGGGGAAGGGGTGGGGCGGTCAGGGCAGCTACGGACGGTGGCTCCCGCTCTCCGCACCGGGCGTTAAAGCTGGGCATTACCGCCGGTACCAGCCCCGTTACCGCGCTCCTTCCGCTCCGAAGATCCTGGAGGTGCCACCGCCCTCCTGACCCGCCCCGTCCGCATCCACCGGCGGGGCACACTCACCCCAAACCACGCCGAGGATACCCGGGGGGCGGGGAGAGGCAATGGAGCCGGCAGCAGCGCCGCGACACCTCCCGTTGCCCCAGGGGGCACCGGCCACGCCCCGCCTCTGCCCGCCGCCTGCTCCCTCGTCCCGCGGAGCTGCCGCCCACCTCCCCACGCCGGGCAGCGGAGCCACCACCTCCCCCTGCCGCTATCGCCGCAGGACTGCGCTCCACACCCCCAGGGCAGCGCCGGGCCCCTTCCTCCCGGAGGCCGAGCGCCCCCTTCCCCGCCCCTGCGCCAGTGCCGGTGCCGGTGGCGGGCGGGGGGCGGCGGCAGCGAGGGAAGAGGGATGAGGTCATCCTCTTTCCCGGCGTCAGTCAGCTGGGTGGTGGCAGCGGCGGGTGCGGGCAGGGGCGGGCGCGGAGGCGGGATGCGCTGCTCCGGGCAGCGCTGCCCTGCCTGCTCCCGGCTCGGGCAGAGCGCGGCGGCGGCCCCGGCACCGCCGGCCCCCGCGGAGACGACGGTGGCGGCGGCAGGGCGGGCGGGCTGAGCGGGGCTCCCCGCAGGCAGGCGGCGCTGCGGGTGCGGCCGCCGCGGAGGAGCCGCCCGCGGGCGCGCAGCCCGGCGCGGAGCTGGGAGAGAGAGGGGACGCGGGGAGCGGCGGCTCCGCGGCGGCTGCGGCGGCGGAGGGCGGGAGGCAGGAGGCAGGAGGAGGAGGAGCAGGGGGAGGCGCGGGATAAAGGAGCGCTCGCTGCTCCTGCTCGCTCTCCGGAGGGGCTGAGAGAGGCATCATGGCCGCGAAGTCGGACGGGCGGCGGAAGATGAAGAAGGGCGGCGAGGTGGCGTTCACACCGCTGCAGAACTCCGAGCACTCGGGCTCCGTGCAGGCGCTGGCCCCGGGACTGCCCGCCGGCGCCGGGCCGGGTGGTGGCAGCGACGACGATGAGGCGCCCGGGGGCGGGTGCTGCAGCGGCGGCGGCGGGGACGGCTCGGGCGGCGGCTCCCGTTGCTGCTGCTGCTGCTGCTGCGGCGGCGGCAGAGGAGGAGACGGCGGCGGGGGCGGCGGCGGGGGCTCCCGGGGCTCGGGCGGGGGCTCGTCCTCCTTGTGCCTGCGGCTGGGCAGGGAGCAGCGGCGTTACTCGCTGTGGGACTGCCTCTGGATCCTGGCCGCCCTGGCCGTGTACTTCGCGGACGTGGGCACAGACATCTGGCTGGCGGTCGACTACTACCTGCGGGGCCAGCGCTGGTGGTTCGGGCTCACGCTCTTCTTCGTGCTGCTGGGCTCCCTTTCCGTACAGGTCTTTAGCTTCCGCTGGTTCGCGCACGACTTCAGCACCGAGGACAGCGCGGCCGCCGCCGCCGGGCACTGCCCCGCCGCTGAGAGTAAGCTGCTGGTGAGCAGCGGCTCGGCGGCCGCGGACATCGACGCCGCTCGCCCCTGCACGCCGCAGCGGCAGGCATCCACCGCCAGCAAGAGCAACGCCACCAACAGCAGTAGCAACGGCAGCAGCAACGCTGCCGGTGGCGGCCCCGCCGGTCCCCGCGCCGGCAGGTCGGCGTCCTGCGCCTTCTGCATCTGGCTCCTGCAGTCGCTGATCCACATCCTGCAGCTTGGGCAGGTCTGGAGGTGAGGAGCTGGAAGGGGGGGAATCGCGGACGGCTCCCCCTCGCTGTGGGGCGTGACTGAGCACTGCGAGCGGCAGCCTCACGCTCCCGGGGGTACCTTCTCCCGGGTTGTGAAGGCGGTGGCTTGGGGACGGCCCCGGGAATGTGTCCCGCCCCGTCGAGGGGAACTCCGCCGGGTCCCGCGCAGCCCGGGTGGCCGCTGTCCGACTGACGAGAGGTACCCTGAAACTTCCTGGGAAGCCTGTGCCAGGGACTGAGTGAAAAAAGGGACCAGGCGGGGGAAAAGGGGAATACCCCCATAATGTGTGTCTCCCAGATTCCTCACAAGTGGCCAGGACAGCGTGGCCACCAGCAGGGAACTTCACCGGCAGCAGAGAATTTTCTTCCAGGACCTGTTAGCGAACAGCTCCTTGCAGTGCTTGGGTGTCTGTGTGTAAATGTCCTGCGTGCAGTTCGCTCCCGGCTACCAGTGTGTGTTGTGCATACATGTGATGTAGTGAAGGAATTTCTTCTGATTCAAACTTCTGAGCTCCTGCTCTCAAAGCCATCCTTAAGCGACGTCATGCACGTTACGGAGAGGGTGTGCTCACAGTGGGTTGTGGAAGGTGCTCAGTGAAAAGGGAGATGACATCATAGTTTAGCAAAGTAATGTTTTCCTCTCTTCTAAGCACATTCTCCAGGAAAGATTTACATGGAGGCCCATATGCCCTCCACATACGTTTAGTGCTGCCTGAAAAGCACAGAGTTCAGACTGCAGCGTGGACAAGGGGTTAAAATTTCCACATAAAGTTGGGGAAGAGACCTGCTGCGGCCAAGAAAGTCGAGCAGTTGGGCAGTGCCTTGGAGCAACAGCTGAAAATACTTCTGGGGTTTCTTGTCTGAGGGGTGGAAAGGAATTCTTTCAGGCTCGTGTTCTAGAACCGCTAGTTCTCCACCATTTTTTCATTAGGGAATTTACTTCAGACTTTTGCTCTGTGGTACTGCAGCATCTGGTACAGCTCAGTTCTGCTCGTGGCCTTTAAGCAGCAAGGAAGCCCAGCTGCTGCTGGATAATAGACTGAAGATCTTGGGATGCCACATCTGAGCATCTTTCATTTTCCAGATTTGTTGGTTTGTTGTAAAAATGCAAATCTCTAGAGCTGTGAAGCTAACTCCAAGTTACAGGTGTGCTTGATATGAGCTGTGATGTAACTTGGGAGGGAAACAAAACTTTGGACAAAAGGCCCTGCTTTGTTCTGGATCTTGTATGCTTGAATGCTCTGCCTCCAGAGATAAACAAAAAAATGGGGCTTTTTAGTCTGGAGAAGAGAGGACTTGGAGGGGATGTAATACATGTTTATAAATATCTGAGGGCTGGGGGTCAGGAGGGAGGGGACAGGCTCTGCTCACTGGCTCCCTGTGATAGGACAAGGAGCAATGGGTGTAAGCTGCAGCACAGGAGGTTCCACTTCAACACAAGGGGGAAATTCTTCACTGTAAGGGTCACAGAGCACTGGAACAGGCTGTCCAGAAGGGTTGTGGAGTCTCCTTCTCTGGCCACTCTCAAGGCCCATCTGGATTCATTCCTCTGTGACCTGTGCTGGATTCTATGGTCCTGCTCTGGTAGGGGGGTTGACTTGATGATCTCTTTGGGTCCCTTCCAACCCCTGACATCCTGTGATCCTGTGAGAAATGCAGGACTTGGGTGAAATGGGTTTATGTGAAATTTACTCCTGTTCCCACAGAGACAGAAGAGTGGGTGCAATGGCTCAAATTATACACAGAAATTCATGTTGATAGTCATCCATACAGAAACTAAACAGTCTGTGTCATGCTGAGTGACACAGAGGAGAGTTTTGCAAAGTCTGGTGTCATGACTGTGTTGGAAGACACGTGGAGCAGGGCTCTGAGTGGAGCAGGGCTCTGAGTGGAGCAGGGCTCTGAGTGGAGCAGGGCTTTGGCTGGGGCAGGGCTCTGAGTGGGGCAGGGCTCTGGATGGGGCAGGGCTCTGGATGGGGCAGGGCTCTGGATGGGGCAGGGCTTTGGCTGGGGCAGGGCTCTGAGTGGAGCAGGGCTTTGGCTGGGGCAGGGCTCTGAGTGGAGCAGGGCTTTGGCTGGGGCAGGGCTCTGAGTGGAGCAGGGCTTTGGCTGGGGCAGGGCTCTGAGTGGAGCAGGGCTTTGGCTGGGGCAGGGCTCTGAGTGGAGCAGGGTGTGGTCCCAAATTGTACAGTGCTTCTGCCAGATAAGGTGGCTGGGGTTTGGAGCTCTCCAGCTGCTTGCTTTTCAATGAAGCACCTTCTCTTTCAACATAAGAGCAGCTTTTTGCAAGAGCACATAGTCCTCTGTATTTAAATCTGAGTCTCTTTTGATCACATGCAGCTTCTCTTCCTATTTTACGTGCAGGAGCATAAGACCTCTAGAATACTAAATTCAGAATTCATAGTAGGCCATTATTTATGTTTAAACCTGTTAGGCTTTTCTTCTTTTCAGTGAAACAGCCATAGAATTGTTTGTATGTCAGTAACTTAGTGGCATTTGTTTGCCTTTCCCCACAAATACACAAATTACAGGGCCACTTGTATCATAGTATCATAGTTATCAGTCAGGGTTGGAAAGGACCACAAGGATCAGCTAGTTCCAACCCCCCTGCCATGGGCAGGGACACCTCACACTAGATCAGGCTGGCCAGAGCCTCATCCAGCCTGGGCTTAAACACCTCCAGGGACAGGGCCCCAACCACCTCCCTGGACAACCCATTCCAGGGCTTCACCACTCTCATGGTGAAGAACTTCCTCCTCACATCCAGCCTGAATCTCCCCACCTCCAGCTTCATTCCATTCCCCCTAGTCCTATCACTACCTGATATCCTAAGAAGTCCCTCCCCAGCCTTCTTGTAGGCCCCCTTCAGATGCTGGAAGGCCACAATTAGGTCAACTCTGAGCCTTATGTTGTATGTTGTCTTGCACATCATCCTTCCTAATCGATTAAAGTGACTTCATTTTAATTCCCTAGGTATATTCCCCATAAGGGAGAGCCCTTGGAGTCATCTAAAACTAATAATCAGCAGCACAAAGGAGAGGTCACACCAGAAACTCTGTGCATAAGCGTGGCATCACAGCTGACATGATCTGTGGAGATTGTTCTGGGGAGTGGAGCTCCCACACTTAATAGTCCAAAACTTCTGCTCCACAGCATAACGTCTGCACTGACCTGAGCAAACGTCTCCTGAGTGTTTAGCCTGGAGGATGATCTGAAGTGCTTTCCAGTTGCACATGTTTTTGGAGTGAAAAAAAACCAACCACAACAACAAAGATTCAGGCTAGATGTGAGGAGGAAGTTCTTCACCATGAGAGTGGTGAAGCCCTGGAATGGGTTGTCCAGGGAGGTGGTTGGGGCCCTGTCCCTGGAGGTGTTTAAGCCCAGGCTGGATGAGGCTCTGGCCAGCCTGATCTAGTGTGAGGTGTCCCTGCCCATGGCAGGGGGGTTGGAAGTAGATGATCCTTGTGGTCCCTTCCAACCCTGACTGATGCTATGATACTATGAACTTGAAAAGTGGGGGGGTTTGGTGATCACTTGTGTTAGGATCCTGATTTTTAACCACTCCAAAGCTTTTCCTTGCCTTACTGCCCAAGGTTAATTTTTTGTTTACAGATACACCGAAAGGCAGCTCCCGGAGTATGATTGTGTGTTAATTTTAACTTAAGATGTGCTAATGGGAAATGAATGAGGGGCTTTAATGTGGCATGGAGCAGTGCTGGAAGTAGGCAATCTCAAATCACTAAAACTCTTTTTTTTAAACTCTTTTTTTTTCCTCCCCCCCTCCCCCTGGAGGATAAAGAAAGGGAACTGCAGTCAGTTCTGAATGAAATGTGTGTCTCTTATTTCTTTTGAAGTAGCTGTAACTGGGTGTGTTTCTGTTGTGGTGGTGGTGGTGGTGGCTGCCCAGGGAGGTGGTGGAGTCACCATCCCTGGAGGTGTTCAAGAGGGGATCAGATGTGGCACTTGGCACCATGGTTTAGTCAGGAGGCCTGTGGTGACAGGTTGGACTCGATGGTCCTTGAGGTCTCTTCCAGCCTTGGTGACTCGGTGATTCTGTGGTGTTGTTTCTCTTTTTTTTCCCCCCTCACACATTTTAGAAGTCTGAATTCTTTCACTCTGGAGAATAAATATATAAATGCATCTTTTTCTTTCTTTCTATTTTTTAAAGGGGGTTGGATGCTCACAGCCTAACTACACTGCCCCTCAGTTAAAAATCCCAGTGAAGTCTCTGAGGAGTTGCTTGCCACAGCTGAGTGCAGACACCAGACCTTTGTTTGTAGCTAATTTCATGTTAAAATATGATCACTGATGAGGTTCTGCCTCCAGAGACAGATAGAGATATGTTTCCTCATCCATACTTTCAGTGTGTTCTGCCTTTTAGCAATATATAGGTATGGAAGTGGCACTGTGGGGCCCTGTTCCCCCAAGTAGGTGCTGTGAGAGATTTTTATTAGCAGACTCTGGGGAGTAGGCTGTAATGTGCAGGGTCTTTGTATTTCCTTGACAGGACAAAAAGAGAATTTATAGTCTGTAAGGGCTGTGTAGAGATATATGAGCCAGTAGGGTTCAGCTAAACTATTGCTCTGTGAGCCTGGTGTGAGAGTATGTAAACAGTGTCCTTGAGCATCCCTGTGATTCACTAAGCTTCCCAGGCTTAGCCCTGGCTTTCACAGTGGATAGCAGGACTTGGTGATTGGATGCCAGAGACAGTGGTGCTCACTTGGCATCTGTGGAGCTGGTCCTGGTCCTTGAAAATGTTTTCTTCTTCTTTTTTTTTTCTGGTTGAAGGCCCTCTGAGCTGGCAGGGCTGGAAAGCTATGCTTCTGAAGCTAGGTCAAGGGGTCCTGAGAGCCAGCCCTGAGTGGGGCATGGGCTGTGGGTAACTGTGTGGGCTAGAGGAGAGCACTGAAGGACTCAGTGGTGCCCCTCTTGTAGTGTCTGGAAAGCAAGTAACTCTCCAGGACAAGTGTTGTGCCTTGTAGGGAATGGCGTGAGCAGGCTGCCTTGGTGCTGGAAGTGCTTGGAGGTTCCCACAGTGGCTGGCATTTTGTCTGAAAGGCTGCAGTCAAAGTGCCTGAAAGGGAACTGTCAAGTTTCTCTAGCCAAGGCCAGAGGAAGGGTGAATCACTGCAAAAAAGATGACTGGAAATTACCCTTCAGAATTCTTTCTGGGTAGCTGGGGTGATAGTGAGATGATTAAGTATGTCCCTCTCAACAGATTGAGGGGTTTTGGCTGAGATGTGCTCTCTGAGATGAGTTGCATGGGGAAGGGAACCACCTAGAGAAGGAGGACAACACACCAGGTTGATCACTGGCCCTTCTGGGGGGAGGAATCTTCCCTCTGATGGTTTGGCTCCCTGAGAAATGATGATCTGGTTCCCTGGGAAGTGAGGCTATGATTTAGCTCTATCTCATGACGTGTAATGCTAAGAAATCATTCTCTGCCTTCTCCTTCCTGCTTTTTACTTGGAAACAATCCAAAGAATTGGAGGAGTGTCGTGGAGGTGATGCTGAATTCTGGAAGCAATGTGAGTTGCAGCCTCTCTGGTGCCTTTTGAAAGCATTTTTCACAGGGCTGGATCATCTGCCAAAGAAATTTCATTGCCCATGCTCGCAAGCTTCACCTCGGCCATCAGTTGATGCTCTTACAATTCCCAAGAAACCAAAGGGAAATGTTGTTTGCACCATGTGTGGGAAGTCCTTATGACTTCCACAGGTGCTCACTCTTCAAGCATGACTTGGCTTCTAAGCTGGAACTGTCAGCAAGGTAGTACAAGTACAGGAAAAACTTCATCAGTCCTTAGCTTCTCTCAATTACATCCCTGAACAGGTTAATTTGATTTCCCACTTGTGCTCTACATAATAGTTTTGACACTTCCCCCCCCCCCCCAGTAGTCCCTTAAGAGTTCCAGTGGAGTTAGGTGGTCAATAATTCCAGCTGCCATTGGGCTTCACACTGAGATGTGATAATATCTCGAGCTGTCACCAGTTTTTCTCTCTGTTTTGAAATCTGTCAGATAATTTGTCACATTGAGTCCAAATTTATGAATCACAGCCGTTTCCTAGACAAGATTATTGCATATCCTCCCCATCTGTCTCTTGGTGTAGCGAAATGCTACCACTCAGCAATCCCACATTTCTTTTATTGAGTTACTGCAGTGCTGGAGTTAAAGCCCTGCTGGCTAGCTGGTTTGCTTGCTGTGTCTTTAGGACTCAAGGAAAGTAGTGATAGGACTAGGGGGAATGGAATGAAGCTGGAGGTGGGGAGATTCAGGCTGGACGTGAGGAGGAAGTTCTTCCCCATGAGGGTGGTGAAGCCCTGGAATGGGTTGTCCAGGGAGGTGGTTGAGGCCCCATCCCTGGAGGTGTTTAAGCCCAGGCTGGATGAGGCTCTGGCCAGCCTGATCTAGTGTGAGGTGTCCCTGCCCATGGCAGAGGGGTTGGAACTAGCTGATCCTTGTGGTCCCTTCCAACCCCGACTGATGCTATGATACTACGATACTATGATGTGCTGCCAGAAAGAGGCATTCAAGCTCCTCTTTCTTTTTTCCCCCCTCAGAAAGCAGGATGAGCAGGGGCAGCCCACCTCGTGGGTGACCTAGCTACGTTCAAACTTTTCAGCAGAATAAATAATCAATGGCTTTAAAACTTTCCTGACAGCGATATGCAGATGAAGGCTGTGCCTTTCATAAGTTTTTTTTCTCTTTCTTTCTTTCCCCCCCCTCCCCCCCTTCTTTTTTAACACAAAAGTGAAGCTCTACTATGTTCTTAAAAATCCCTTACAAGTCTGCATACAAATCAGATTTGCTATTCGGTTTCTTCTGATAACCTAAGCTCCATGTAAAAGATGCTGATGTGCTTTAGAAGAAAGATCTTGCACTTTAATAATTAACAAGGGTTTCTCTCTGTAGAGAGGATCAGTTATGTAAGTTTTCAGATTTTTTTTTCAAAGGGCTGCTTAAGCACTGGAATTTCTGGCTGCTCCTCTGGCTTTAGGGAGAGGACTCATGTTTGATACACAGAATGCTTTCTAGAAACTTAGAGATGGGAAGAATTTACACCTGGCCTTTGGCCAAAGCAGTGGATGGGCTGTATGGCTCCCCAGAAGTTTAGTTGCAGAGGACTTCGTGACACCATGTATAGATATGATTTTAGAGTTCTCCAGTGCCATGGGGGAATGACTGTATGTACACACCATGAGTTCAAAGAGATGTTTCATGTGAGGAGGAAGTTCTTCACCGTGAGGGTGGTGAGGCCCTGGAATGGGTTGTGCAGGGAGGTGGTTGAGGCCCCATCCCTGGAGGTGTTTAAGCCCAGGCTGGATGAGGCTCTGGCCAGCCTGATCTAGTGTGAGGTGTCCCTGCCCATGGCAGGGGGGTTGGAACTGGATGATCCTTGTGGTCCCTTCCAACCCTAACTGAAACTATGAAACTATTGTTTATTTCAGTGTTGCAAACTCAGGAGGTTGCTTGCAGCCAGATGAGTTGTTGTTTGGGTGGTTGTTTTTTTTTCTTGGCTAATATTTCTGTTGCTTACATCAGGGAAAGTAATTAGTGCTGAAAGATCAGTTTGCACGTCCACATCATGGCTTTAAGCTAGAGGAGGGTAGACTTAGATTAGATATTTGGAAGAAATTCTTTCCAGTGAGGGTGGGGAGACACTGGAACGTGTTGCCCAGGGAGGTAGTGGATGCCCTCTCCCTGGAGGCGTTCACGGCCAGGTTGGATGAGGCTTTGAGTCACTTGGGCTGGTGGGAGTTGCCCCTGCCCCTGGTGAGGGGATGGGGGGGCTGGAACTAAATGATCTTTAAGTTCCCTTCCAACCCAAAGCATTCTATGAATGCTTGAATCTCCTGTGGGAGAGCAAGAAAGCGTAACGTCACAGCGTGATCTATAGCTTCGCTTACCCTGCACCGTATCTTCAGGTTATTTCCATCACAGCTTACCTTGTTCAGAAGAGCACTCTACTCTCCTTGTTGGCTGGCTTAGCCCTTAATATTTGTCCATGTGTACTGCCTGGGCTACAAAGATGCAAAAGTTCTGGTCAATTTAAAATGAAATCACTTCCTATGTCACTTCGCCCAGTGTTAGCTCGTGCTTCCATCTCGCTGTTCCAATTAAGTAGCTTTTAATACACAGCAGATTAATCACAACAGAGACTTACAGTTTCAGTAAACGGCTTGTTGGGGAATTTATCAGGCACAGACAAAATCAATAGCTCTTTTGCTTGCATTTCAAGGTGGAGTAGAAATCCCTGTGTTTACAAAGTGGGGCCTTGGTTTTGTCCCTTTCAGCCCAGCTGTCGGTCGCATACGTGGTGTCAAGCGGAGGTATAGGAGGGGAAGTGGCAAACAGGCTATAAAAAGCCCTGGTTTGATTTGTTTGATTTTGAAAATGAAAGGAGACTTGGTGTAAAGGAGACCACGGGGGAGAGCTGAGGGAGCAGGGAAAAGGAGGCAGGCTCTGAAAAGGCACAGGGAATGTCAGTTAATCCTTGCACACTGTAGACCTAACTCCGGTTCATTCTCCTTTAGCCACTGACCAAACAGAAATCACGTGAAGAATTTTCTAAGTGACTGCTTGAGAGAGTGGAGAAGGAGGGGGGTGGGGTGGTGGTGGAAGGAGAAAAGAAGAAGAGTTGGAGAGCTGAGCAAACTCACAGTAAAGGTGTTAGATTCGCAGGGGAAATGTTAGAGAAAGGCTGATTGCAGCGAGTAGCCCGCTGAAGAATGACAAACCCAAATCTGAGGTGTCAGTTTGACATCAGTTTGCAGTGCAGAGAATACTCTTCAGTATCTTTTCCTAACTTTTAGAATTAAAAAATCAGAACCCCTGGGTGTGTATCTTTTTCAAGGGGCATCACCTGAATTTCCTGACCCCCCTAACCTAAATTATCATCTCCCTGTGGTCTCTGATTGCTGGAGTGGTTTCTTATCATGCTCCTTCTCATCCTGTTTCCCTCCCTGAACAATGGATAATATTGTATTCCCCTCCCAAGATAAAATAGTTGCTATACAATGTCATTATGTGAGGTGTCCCTGCCCATGGCAGGGGGGTTGGAACTAGATGATCCTTGAGGTCCCTTCCAACCCTAACGCTTCTATGATTCCCCTTCCTTTTCTTTTGACAACATGCTTGCGCTGTTCAGGCTGTTGCCAGTGTCAGATTTGTTTGGTGAGCCACATAAATCTTGGTGATTGGCAGGGATAATCAGTGGGGGTGGTTAAGGCTATCAGTTACAAATCATTTGATGCCACGAGTCGCAGCAAATGGAGCGAGGCTGCTCCGTGGGGTGTCCTCAGAGGAACTTTGGCAGCCAATAATGTGACAACCAAAGTAACTTCTTGTTCTTCTGAAGATGGAAGGTGTGACTTAGGCAAGACTAATGTACCAAGGCTCAGTACCAGCTGCCTCAGAGGAAGGTGCAGATGTTGTAGCATGAATACAAAGTGAATTAACCTGCAGATGGAAGGACACTTTCCCTTCTCTCTGTCAACTCCTATATGTCAGATTGATTTCTGCCCTTAAGAATGAAGGTTAGCAGTGCCAGAGTTTCCAGCTTCCCTTCTAGGGGTTGTTTTCTTGTAAACATTGGATCTATTCTGGGATCCTGCCAACTTCTTTAAGTGTTTTCCATGTGTGGTGCATAGAATCAGCAGATTCATTCCAGGAGGACCAAGAAAAGTACTTTGTAACCAAGCACTAAACTTCAGTTCTCTGTAGAGGAATCTATACATGCACAGAAAACAAGAAAAAGCCAGAGTGCTGGGACCTCCATGGTTTAATAGTGGTTGGTGTGGAACCATAAGCTTTGTCATCATAAATGTTCTTTTTTTATTCCAAAGAGAGGGGTATGGGTGGAGTTGTGTCTCTTCTTATTTTTCTTCAACCTGAATCTTTATGTGCTACAATTTACAGTGGAGTGGAGTGGAGTGGAGTGGAGTGGAGTGGAGTGGAATAGAATAGAGTGGAATAGAATAGAGTGGAATAGAATAGAGTGGAATAGAATAGAGTGGAATAGGAATGGAATGAATAGAGAGTGGAATAGAATAGAGTGGAATAGAATAGAGTGGAATAGAATAGAGTGGAATAGAATAGAGTGGAATAGAATAGAGTGGAATAGAATAGAGTGGAATAGAATAGAGTAGAATAGAATAGAATAGAATTAACCAGGTTGGAAGAGACCTTTGAGATCATCAAGTCCAACCTCCCATCCAACACCATCTAATCAACTAAACCATGGCACCAAGCACCCCATTAAGTCTCTTCCTAAACACCTCCAGGGACGGTGACTCCACCACCTCCCTGGGCAGCACATTCCAATGGCTAATAACTCTTTCTATGAAGAACTTCTTCCTAACATCCAGTCTAAAATTTGTAAGGAAATCAATCTAAAACAGGGCTTAGGCCCCCTGAGCAGAATTTAGATGTTCTTCAAGCACATACATCTAGAAAACCAGGCTCAACAACCGTGTTAGGAAGTGGTGCAAAGAACTTAAACATAACAGGGTATAATGCCCACCTTGAAAGTGTCCTGGAGGTTTGTATCTCTGCCTGTTGGCTGTGTCCACAACCTCCACAGCACACACAGCCTTGGGTTTCTGTTTCTCATTTAAGCCTGTGGCAAACCTGGCACCAAAATCCCTTACCGGATGCGGGTGGCAAGCATTTTAAACATGTCTTATGAGCAATGATAAGCTGAGATCCCAAGGAGTATTACTGACTGTGCCTTGCTTTACAGTCCTGGAGAAATGTTCCTTGTGATTAGAGTATTTGCTCAGGTGTGGTGGTTTTAGGAGATCTGAGTCCATGGCTCTTTCTAGCTGTGAGGGCTCAGATCCTGCCTTCCTGAGTGCTTTCTGTTAGGCTGGATGGGGACATTTATTGTGCTTCCTGCTGGAGCTAGGTCACGTTTGTGAGGCTGGAGGAAGACCTAGTACTTGTGGCCTTCAAATGGTCTTTCTTCTTAACAGCTTAACTGATTTTTATTTCCTGCCTTTTAATCTTCTCTCTCTCTTGCCCTAAAAGCGTGCTGCTGCTATTCCTGTTTACAAACATTCATCCTGCATGCACACCATAACCACAAACAGCACCATAACACAGATCTACATGGGAATGCCTGTTGAGCTTATGGGAGTAGCTCTGGATGACCTGAATTAGCTGAAGGATTGGTTTATTCATTTTAGCATCAACCTTTCCCCGTCACATTTAGTCAACCTTAGTAAGAGAGAAAGAGGAAAGGTGCTTTTGATGTGTCACTCAGCAGTTGTTTCACCCTTTAGTTGTTTCACCCTTTTCCTTTGCTGTCTCTTGCAAAAGTGAATTAAATATCACTTGAGTTCCCAGCTCTTGCTCTGAGTTAATTTCCTGATAACATTTCTGTAGCTGATTTTTATCAATGTGAGCAGGTTTGTGGCTGAAATAAAACCCTATCTTTGGGTCCAGGGTTCTTGTTTCACTCAGAACTCACCACAAGGTGTTTAAACCAGGAGTCCCTGCCATCAAACTAGATGTCCTTGTGGTCCCTCAACTCTGAAACTTGTCACACAAGTTCCAGGATGCATAATTTTGGTTGCCTTTCTCGTTTCTGAGTTTCAGAACTGAAGAACTACACATCCCTTTTACTTGCACTGGAGCTAGTACCATTTTCTTTCTCCTAAAAGAGGAAGGGGATTTAAAACAGCTCAATTTGGGCACACTTGCATCCTTGGGAAAATGTTATCCTTCATTGACTTAGTAAGTCTCTGCAGTCTGGTTGGTACAGGGGATAGTATCCAGATCAGTTTTTGTAACATGCTTTGACATAGATGGAAAAATCATCTGGGTGGAAACAATTCAAAACCAATTATCATTTCAATGTGCCTGTCAAAACATGTTTCAAGTTAAACATGTTGAAAACGTTGAACTTCTCTCCATAATGGACATAATTGGGATATTAAGGCAAGGTTCTAATATGGCAGGATTTCTGTCCTTTAAGGGCTTGTGCTTATTATGCCCATAATTCAATATTCAGCTTTGAAAGTTCTGTCCTTCACCTACCCACTCCTGCTGCTTTAAGTTAGCTCATCACCTTCTCTCTTGTGCTGTTTCCCTTATTTGTTAGTGTGCTTTACAATACAATACAATAAATCCAGGTTGGAAGAGACCTTCAAGATCATCGTGTCCAACCTATCAACCAATCCAACCCACCTAAACAACTAGATCATGGCACCCAGTACCCCATCAAGTCTCCTCCTGAATACCTCCAATGATGGTGACTCCACCACCTCCCTGGGCAGCCCATTCCAATGGGCAATCACTCTCTCTGTATAGAACTTCCTCCTAACATCCAGTCTAAACCTCCCCTGGCACAGCCTGAGACTGTGTCCTCTTGTTCTGGTACTGCCTGCCTGGGAAAAGAGACCAACCTCTGCCTGTCTACAATCTCCCTTCAGGTAGTTATAGAGAGCAAGAAGGTCACCCCTGAGTCTCCTCCAGGCTAAGCAACCCAGCTCCCTCAGCCTCTCCTCAGGGCTTGTGTTCCAAACCCCTCACCAACTTTGTTGCCCTTCTCTGGACACGTTCCAGCAAGTCAACATCCTTCCTAAGCTGAGGGGCCCAGAACTGGACACAGTACTCAAGGTGTGGCCTAACCAGTGCAGTGTACAAGGGCAGAATGACCTCCCTGCTCCTGCTGGCCACACTGTTCCTGATGCATGCCAGGATGCCATTGGCCCTCTTGGCTGCCTGGGCACACTGCAGGCTCATGTTCAGCCTCCCATCAACCAGCACCCCCAGGTCCCTCTCTGCCTTTATGAACTGCATCCAACATGCCATGAAAAAAAAATTGCCCTGGGTGTAACAGGGATTTTTGGGAACATAGTGAAGGTGCTAGAATCCTCTTCATTCATCTCTAAGCTTCCAAGCAGTGGACATTTGAGCTTCAGAACCAACGTATGGCTGACAGCAGGCAAATAAACTGAGTGTGGAACATTCCCAGTGGTGATGGTGGCAACTACATTCAACACAGGATTATTGGAAAAAGCATAAATGTAAACAGAGCTCATAGTATATAAAATGAAGATGTTCTGTAAGTAAAGACTGGGCAATTAAAGAAGATTTACCCAAGTGAAGCCAAACACAGTGTAGAGGATAATTAATGTGGCTGAGACAACTCAATAATAACGGCTTTGAACCTCCACAATGGTGCATTAATGCATGTGTCAAAAGGAGGGATTGCATTTACAGTCAACAGCCATCCATTAGGATTTTTTTACCACACAGGTTAATTAAGAACTGGTGATAACAGAGCATGAAAATTACCTTACTGAACTAAAGGCTGTGTCTGGTCCTTAAGCATGCCATTCATTATCTTTTCTGCACCTAAAAAATCCAAACTTTGGAGATGTGTCTTTATCTATAACCTGCCTTCATTCTCTCGGTGTCACTTCCATAGCAGAGCTGCTCCACTAATGATCCAATTGACTCAGAGAATTAATTAATTGCTGGGTGTGTTCCCTGCATGGCTGGATTCAATCAAGACAATCAAGAGGGCTGCTGAGAAAGCTAGCAAAGGATTCAAACCAAGCCACCTTACCATCAGTCTCTTGGTTTGCCTCTGATGAAGCTGAGTGGTGGAGCCTGCAATGCTAATTACAAAGGTGAGCTTTCTATAACAAAACCTAGAGTGATACATCCCCACCTGTCTGTTTAGTAAATACTCAGTACTCAGGTTGGTTTTCTTTTAGTACAGAAGTTACTGGATGGGTGAGACACTGAAAAATGTTGAGTGTCAGCTGCATTAAGTATATTTCAGTAGTGACATAGGAAAAAATGCTCCTAATGGGTGCTCCCAGTAAGAAATAGAAGTGTGTCATGAGAAAAAGTATAATTGTTCTGGCTTTTACCATAATGCTATGTCCTAAAGGATTTAAAGTGCCTGTAAAGGGATTCATGGGGCTTTGACACAGTTGAAAGTATCAACACAGGATGTTTTCAATCCCCCAGCAAAACCTATACCCCTATTTTTAATGTGGTACCAGCACCTAAAGGGGACTGAGGGCCAGTATCTTCATTGGAGCACTAATCTAGGAGCCCAGCTTAAAAGGACACTGCTCCTAACCATCACCATAAAAAAAACCAACCTTACAAGCATTCTTTGAAGTTCACTTACAGATTCAGTTTGACTGTGCTAATGACTTGTGCTGATTTTTCTGAGCTTGAGCTTTATTAGTGCAAATACTTATGGAAGGTGTATTTTAAGCCTGAGTGCCAGAATATTAATCAAAACCTTAATTACATATTCAGTAGCACCATTCACAATTCATAGGGGTCTGTCTTAATTTCATTACTCACCCAATCAAGGATCAGAAGCAATGACATCTGATTTAAATAGCAAATTGTTTTGGATACTTCTAATTAGCAGACACAAAGGGTTGGGTATTAAAGAAATTAACTTTGGCACCTTGAAAACTGAAGAATAACCTTGAAAGAGGAAGAAAATCAGCATTCAAATCTGTTCACAGGAAACATACAGGAGGATTTGATCCGTGTCTAGTGTATATAAACTGTTTGCAAAGAGTGCAGTTTGATAGAAATAGATCTGCTAATGGCGAGCCAGAGATCATTCTTTAGAGCATTCTTCATGAACAGCAACCTTTAGTAGTTGTGGGGAAGGAGAAAGGAAGACAGGAGGATTATTTACATTCATTCCAAGTAATGGTTTTGGGTTCAAATATTGCAGCTGCCCCTCAAGAGTGCACTTCGTCGTGAGTTTCTCTGACCAAGTTCCAATCTGGTCATCATGCAGAGTGTGTCACGCTGGGTTTATCTTACATGGGGGGGCTGCTGCCTCATTTGTTTTCATTTCTCCATCCTAAAAACATCTGTGAAGATACCTTGAGGGGGCAAAGCTTCAACAAGACCAAGTGCAGGGTCCTGCATCTGGGTCGAGGCAATCCCAGGCACAAATCCAGGCTGGGCAGTGACTGGCTGGGGAGCAGCCCTGAGGAGAGAGACTTGGGGGTGCTGGGGGACGAGAAGCTCAGCAGGAGCTCTCAGTGTGCACTTGCAGCCTGGAAAGCCAATCCGATCCTGGGCTGCATCAGGAGAAGTGTGGCCAGCAGGTCAAGGGAGGTGATTCTCCCTCTCTACTCAGCTCTGGTGAGACCCCACGTGGAGTACTGCCTCCAGTTCTGGAGCCCCTATTCCAAGAGGGATCTGGAGGTGCTGGAAGGTGTCCAGAGAAGGGCCACGAGGATGATCAGAGGGCTGGAGCACCTCTCCTGTGAGGACAGACTGAAGGAGTTGGGGCTGTTCAGTCTGGAGAAGAGAAGGCTCCGAGGTGACCTCATTGTGGCCTTCCAGTATCTGAAGGGGACCTACAAGAAGGCTGGGGAGGGACTTTTCAGGCTATCAGGGAGTGATAGGACTAGGGGGAATGGAATGAAGCTGGAGGTGGGGAGATTCAGGCTAGATGTGAGGAGGAAGTTCTTCACCGTGAGGGTGGTGAAGGCCTGGAATGGGTTGTCCAGGGAGGTGGTTGAGGCCCCGTCCCTGGAGGTGTTTAAGACCAGGCTGGATGAGTCTCTGGCCAGCCTGATCTAGTGTAGAATGTCCCTGCCCATGGCAGGGGGGTTGGAACTAGCTGATCCTTGTGGTCCCTTCCAACCCTAACTGAAACTATGAAACTATGAAACTAAAACTGCCTGAGAGCTTGAAGGGCTTGAACTGGGTCCTTCTCCCCGTTTGTACTGCCACTCCATACTCAGTTTACTGTCCTTCATCTCCATTACAACCCAAAGCTCTCTGATTCCAGGATGTACCACTCCTGATGCCAGAGGAAATCTGCTCTGCAGCTGCCTCAAAGCTGCGTTTCTCTGAGCAGTATTGGATTCTAGAGGCAAGGAAACAGCCATGGGAATAGTCTAGGACTCTATTGATTGCCATCCCCGAATGTGGATGTAGCTGTGATTTGTTGCAAGCAATTTCCTGACACAGCCTTGTCCCACGTTGCCTTATTCTTCAGGTGAACATAATTTTAGCACATCAACTTCACAAAGGGAAGAAGTGCATGAAGGAGCCAGGTACAATCTGGGAGCTGTCAGTCATGCAAGTGTCCTTTATTTTAATTTCCTTTTTTTCTCTTGGCAACTATTTTTATCATATTCAAGCATTAGCGCTGAGAGAGGAATAATGTTCACTGCAAAAGCCACTTCCTCCCCAATAAATAATTCAGAGCCATGGATTGTTCATGAGGAAATATCAACACACTGGTAGTAATTGAATATACTGAGCAATCGCACTCGCTTTACCCCACATATGATTTAAATAGACTATGACAGTTTAGGGTCTCCATTTGCCCCATGGCAGGTTGGGATCAAACTTGGCAAGTGATTGCAGTGTTCTCATATCTTCCTCAGAAGTGAAGGAAAGTTGCATAATTCAGAGAGGATTTCTTAATTACATGCTTTAAATCAGAGTTTGCCTGCTTGTGGTGTGCTGAATCCAAATTTGTTGCCTAGGATCAGCTTCTAGAGCCTGTGAGTGTTTTCTGTCTTTGCTAGCCAGCATCTCGCAATCCTGCCTCTTAGCTTGTGGAACTGCTCTTTTGAAGCATGGTTGCAGTGCATTGCCTTTGTCCTGTGGATGAAAGGCTGTGCCTTCCCTTCCTCTTTTTTCCTTCCTCTGCCACCAGTAGGTCAGCAGCCTTACACCAGAGTGTTAGCTGCTGGTTGTGCTGGGGTGGTTTGTGTTTCTTTTAGTCTGAAGTAGTTGTGGTTAAACATAGACAAATTTCTTTTCACTCCAATGCTCTTGTCCTAGTGGTAGGAAAATGGAGGAGAGCTGGGAGTTCATCTCTGGTGTAGGTGGTGTGTGCTAGTAGAGCAAGGCTAGAGATGTATCCTAGCTGAATGTGAGGTAGGACATCTCTTGTTCTACATCACTTTTCTGAGGGGTGGCTCAGTTGTGTTCAGGCTGGTCTGTGCTTGGTGCATCACAAACATGGTGTAAACGTCCTCCTCTTTTGGCTCTGCATGAAATTAGCACAGACACTGAATGAGTCTAAGCACTCCCATGAAGGATTAGGGCAAGAATCAACTGAGCTATAACTCTTCATCCTTGGTTTGCACCCATGGAAGTGGGTTTGCACTGAAAACAAGGATTGCCTAACAATCAAGAGACATTCAGTGCAACGTGCAACTTTGTGGTGTTGTCCTTTGCATCCTCTGGGGTCTGTATCTTCTAGCAAGCCAATTGCTAGGAAGCCTTCTAACCATAGCAGTGTTTATAGCAAAGACATGTAATGAAATCACACACAGGGACGTGTAATTATCTTGGTGATAAGATGTAGCCCAGGTCTGTATTTCTCCAGGAAATGAGCAGATTGAGATTGAGGAGTAATGTAGTTTTCTCTGTTCTTAGGCAATTATTTCCTTCCTTCTAGAACATTCTCTAGTTCATCTGGATGATAAGGGGGAAAAACAGCCAGGGCTCGTCTCACAATTTGCTTACAGAGAAGGCTGAAGCTGAGTAATCCTTTCTCTGCACTGCCACTGTAATCTGCATAGATCTAGGAAGGATTCCAGGGGAGTCATCATTTTCCATATAAATCCATGCTTACCTGAGGAAATGTAATGCCACAAGATTTGGCTCATTATTGTGAATGTAATGCTGGCCTTGGTATTTAACTTCCTGGCTAGCCTGGTCTTCCAGCAGGACTATGCCAAAGGCTTTCATTTTGGAAACAGCCTGCTGACCATCTGGCATGCCTGTAGAAGCAGGGAGCATTAGGTCAGTGGTAGATGTGCTTCTGCTTTGACTTAAAATGTCTGTGGCCAGCAGGAGCAGGGAGGTCATTCTGCCCCTGTACACAGCACTGGTTAGGCCACACCTGGAGTCCTGTGTCCAGTTCTGGGCCCCTCAGTTTAGGAAGGAGGTTGACTTGCTGGAACGTGTCCAGAGAAGGGCAACAAAGTTGGTGAGGGGTTTGGAACACAAGCCCTGTGAGGAGAGGCTGAGGGAGCTGGGGTTGCTTAGCCTGGAGAGGAGGAGACTCAGGGGTGACCTTATTGCTCTCTACAACTACCTGAGGGGAGATTGTAGACAGGCAGAGGTTGGTCTCTTTTCCCAGGCAGGCAGTACCAGAACAAGAGGACACAATCTCAGGCTGCGCCAGGGGAGGTTTAGACTGGATGTTAGGAGGAAGTTCTATACAGAGAGAGTGATTGCCCATTGGAATGGTCTGCCCAGGGAGGTGGTGGAGTCACCATCATTGGAGGTATTCAGGAGGAGACTTGATGGGGTACTGGGTGTCATGATCTAGTTGTTTAGGTGGGTTGGATTGGTTGATAGGTTGGACACAATGATCTTGAAGAAGGTTTCTTCCAACCAGATTTATTGTATTGTATTGTATTGTCTTTAGGATGTCTGGAAACATCCTCAATGTTCCAGTGGGATGAGGGAGTGGATGCATGATGGAGCAGTGGTGATCAGCACATAACACTACAAGGGATGTGTTTTGAAGCTACTAGGTGTAAAGATGCACTCTTCTTGCTTAAATGAGAAACTGGCCTCCAGTTAGTGCTGGCACACATGGAGGAAGGGCTTTAAACTGAGAAATGAGAGAAGACTGGGGAAACCTACCCTCTATACCTTTTATATACACATACAATTAGTGCAAGTAGACTAAAAGGGGGAAGCAGGGGGATCACAGGTACCTTCCTCTTGTGTTTCATGAGGAAATAGTTGCTAAGTGGTGTGGGTTTGATTTTTGTGAAGAGCAAAGTTTCGTAACTGAGGTGAATGGGTAGCAGGAGAAACTTGCAGGTGTAAAGAAATTCTAAGTGTCCTTGAAATGAATAACGCTGCAACACTGCCAAGAATCTGAACTTCAAAAACAGTGAAGAATTGTAAGGTATGGCTCTGAAACAAAGTGTCTGTATGCAGCACCATTAGAAATATGCAAGAGATGCCTTCCTGCCTTGCACCCTTTACTTCCCAGTTGTCTGGCCAGCGCTAAGTCTTGGAGGTCAAGCTGTTTGGAGGGAAGGTGAGGATTTCCAAAGCCAAGCTGAGCTGGGCTTTACAGGAGGAAGAAATGAAAAAAAAAATAGCAAAACACTCTTCACAGAGGTAATAGGGACAGAAAAATGAAGAAAGAGAGCTGCTCTCTTGTGAAGGTGGATATTAAAGATAATCTAGATATGGCTCAGTGCCTTCCATCATTTTTCAGCAAAGATGCTGATGTTAGCATGGTGGCAAAGGGAAGACAGATAATGTACATGAAGGTATTAAAGTAGAAATAACCATCAGTGCAGTGAAAGCAACAGTGAATGAGTTCATCTTTGTAAAATCAAAGGGAATTAATGGTTTCCATTCCAAAATACTGAAGGGGCTGGTGACTTACATCTGTGTTTGGAATCTGTTAAGATCTAGTACCGGAGAGCAGTGGCATATTGAGGAAACAGAAGTAAAATTATTCAGCAGCAATAGATCTATGAGTAAGTGAAGCTGCAAGTGTCCTTCCCTCTGAAAACTTTCCTGAAGATGTTCAGTTAAAGGAGGGAATGGAATAAAGTGTAACAGGATTTGCTGGAGGTCAGTGCTGCCGTGCAGACCTGGGAACTTTCTCAGCACTATGTTGAATCCTGTAGATGAAGGCGATGTGCTGTGCGTACTCTGTCTGGCGGGGGGAAACTTTTGATGCACCCTGGAAATTTTCAGCAGAGCTGGACAAGAAGGGGATTACCAAAGGGCTGTAGAGTAGGAAAGGCACTGACTTGCTAGCAGGCGTGTTCAAGTACAACCCACACAGCTGGATACAATACAATACAATACACCAGGTTGGAAGAGACCTTCAAGATCATCGCGTCCAACCTATCAACCAATTCAACCCACCTAAATACAATACAATACAATACAATACAATACAATACAACCCACCTAAACAACTAAACCATGGCACCAAGCACCCCATCAAGCCTCTTCTTGAACACCTCCAATGAAGGTGACTCCACCACCTCCACGGGCAGCCGATTCCAGTGGGCAATCACTCTCTCGGTATAGAACTTCTTCCTAACATCCAGTCTAAACCTGCTCTGGTGCAGCCTGAGACTGTGTCCTCTTGTTCTGGTGTTGCCTGCCTGGGAGAAGAGACCAACCTCTGCCTGGCTACAACCTCCCTTCAGGTACTTGTAGGGAGCAATAAGGTCACCCCTGAGTCTCCTTCTCTCCAGGCTAAGCAACCCCAGCTCCCTCAGCCTCACCTCATAGGGCTTGGGTTCCAAACCCCTCACCAACTTTGTTGCCCTTCTCTGGACACGCTCCAGCAAGACAACCTCCTTCCTAAACTGAGGGACCCAGAACTGGACACAGTACTCAAGGTGCAGCCTAACCAGTGCTGTGTACAGGGGCAGAATGACCTCCCTGCTGGATTATGAGAGGGACACTGTGTGGCTTCAGTGAGTGACTCGAAGCTTATGACACACTGAGGGAGAGCTTGCATTCCTCTTAGCCTCACCCTTCTCCTTCCCCCCCATGCAGGAGAGTTATATTTACATCACTGGGTTGACATTTTGCCAGAATTCCCAACCTATAGCTCCTTTTGTTTTCAAAATTCTGCATTTTGTATCAGATAGAAGTTTGCATTTCACAGCCTGGTCTGAGCATGTTGGGATGCTGTTTATTCTCCAGGCATGATCTGAACAGATTAAAATAAATAAATATAAATATATATATATAAATTGCTGGTAGAAATACAGTCAAAACAAATTGAGGCTTCCTGTATTTTGATTTTGCTCCACAGAGATGCATTGTCACATGCTATGAAATCAGAGGGCTGAAAAACTTCAGAGTCAATGATTTAAGCTTCCGCTAAATATCTTCTCAGATAGGATTCAAGCTCGTTTATCTGTGGCGTACCCTGAGACCACAGTTAAATTAGAGCTCTCCATATGTTGAAAGCAGGACACATGCCAGAAAATGTTGCTGGAGCTGTGCTATGGTAATATATCTGTGGGACCAGGAGTTTTCCACAGGTACAGTCCCGGTTTAGAGGCGTAGCCTCGGTGAGAGTTTAGCGGCTGCTCAGCAGCAATGAGCATTCAGGGGGTTAGCTGGCTTTCTGCAAGCTGTCTAGCTGAAGATTGTGCTGAACTTTTCACTTCTATATCAAAGTGTGGATAAAACAAAAGCTAGGTGTGGGTATTTTACTAGAGCATGTCAATCTTGAGCATCTTTACTTTGAGACCTCCTGCTCCGTTTTTAGGTTAGCAGTGAAAGGACTTTAATCAGCCCTGCTGGTTGAGGTGGTGGTCTGTGTCGTGTAGTAGTTTGTGGGACCCCTAAATCAAAATGTTGCTGTGGAAAAGGCTTTACCTTAATTTTTGTACTTTCAAACCTTTTTCACCTCCTGCTGCCAAATGAGCACAGGGAGACTAATTGAGAAAGAGAACACTGAAATAGGTTATTTATTGCTTGTCCAGTAACATAGCAGCACAAGTACACGTCAAGTGGTGTTGAAAAGCTCTCTTTAGTGTTTGGAGCTTGTAGACAGGCAGAGGTTGGTCTCTTCTCCCAGGCAGCCAGTACCAGAACAAGAGGACACAGTCTCAGGCTGTGCCAGGGGAGGTTTAGGCTGGATGTTAGGAAGAAGTTCTATACAAAGAGAGTGATTGCCCATTGGAATGGTCTGCCCAGGGAGGTGGTGAAGTCACCTTCATTGGAGGTGTTCAGGAGGAGACTTGATGGGGTACTGGGTGCCATGATCTAGTTGTTTAGGTGGGTTGGATTGGTTGATGGGTTGGACGTGATGATCTTGAAGGTCTCTTCCAACCTGGTTTATTCTATTGTATTGGTTGGTTCCTACTAGAGTCTTTTTCTAACCTCAGGCATGGACATGTCCCATCTCCCTGCTCTTACATAAATCCAGGTGCTTCAGCAATTGAGCTTGTATGCAGAAAACAAAAAAATGATGTTTTGGGCTGAAGCTGGAATGTGTTCCTTCTCTTGCAGAATGCCACAGCCCTAACTGGTGCAGTAGTACTCAACTTGGTGTTAAATCAGTTGAGAGTATGAGAGGTAACTGGGCACGTTACCAAGCATGCCAGAATGCAGGCAGAGGCATCCCTGCCTCAGCATCCACATGAAGTCCCCACAGGCTTAATAACTCCCTTCATCAGCCTACAGACTCAGTTCAGAAGTTCACAAAGCAGAACCTTACTCAGCCTGGGCAGTAAAAGAAGACAGAATCAGACCATTAGGGTGTACTCTAAGTTTGTTAATAGTAGTTGCAAAAGGGATTACTCAGTCTGTGTGAGCAGTGGCGCTGGTTTTTGGTTGGGGTTTTTCTCTGTTTTGTTTTGATGGTGGTGGTATGGGTTGGGTTGGGGTTTTTTTCAGTGTGTTTTTGGTTCCTTTCAAAGGAGCTGAGGTTTTTGTCTCTGGTGCTTTAGCAGCCCTCTTGGTGAGGGAATGTTGCAGCAGCAGCAGCAGAGCTCTGTGTAACACTACACCCCCCGTTATTGAGGGACCTGGGGGTGCTGGTTGATGGGAGGCTGAACATGAGCCTGCAGTGTGCCCAGGCAGCCAAGAGGGCCAATGGCATCCTGGCCTGCATCAGGAACAGTGTGGCCAGCAGGAGCAGGGAGGTCATTCTGCCCTTGTATACAGCACTGGTTAGGCCACACCTGGAGTCCTGTGTCCAGTTCTCGGCCCCTCAGTTTAGGAAGGAGGTTGACTTGCTGGAAGGTGTCCAGAGAAGGGCAACAAAGTTGGTGAGGGGTTTGGAACACAAGCCCTGTGAGGAGAGGCTGAGGGAGCTGGGGTTTGCTTAGCCTGGAGAAGAGGAGACTCAGGGGTGACCTTATTGCTCTCTACAACTACCTGAAGGGAGGTTGTAGCCAGGCAGAGGTTGGTCTCTTTTCCCAGGCAGGCAACACCAGAACAAGAGGACTCAGTCTCAGGCTGCGCCAGGGGAGGTTTAGACTGGATGTTAGGAGGAAGTTCTATACAGAGGGAGTGATTGCCCATTGGAATGGTCTGTCCAAGGAGGTGGTGGAGTCACCATCATTGGAGGAATTCAGGAGGAGACTTGATGGGGTACTGGGTGCCATGATCTAGTTGTTTAGGTGGGTTGGATTGGTTGATAGGTTGGACACAATGATCTTGAAGGTCTCTTCCAACCTGGATTTATTGTATTGTATTGTATAAGGACGCACACAAGCAGCTGAGGAGCCAGGACTAGATCTTTCTGAGCTCAAACACACAGAGTCACACGAGTGAGCCAGAGAAATAAATGATTAAACGAGTATTAAGTGTGTGTCAAAGACAAATCTCTTTGGGCTTGTATTCCTGCTTTTACCAAAAGGTAACTGCTGTTCATTCAGACCCAGCAGAATATTGTTGGGCCAAAGGATTGTTCAATATCAGCTGCAGGTTTGGACTCAGGAGCAGACACGAGGCACCTTGAGTGGCAGAGAAATTTGCACTGCTAAAGCATCCAGACGTATCCAGAGCTGAATAATCTGCTGGTAGTCTGTATTTCCATACTTCTTGAGCTTAGAGCTGAGTGAATTTTCTTTTCTTTTCTATTTTTTTTTCCACACACCCCCCCCCAGAAGTCAGCAAAAAATGATTCTGGTTCTGCTTTCTGCTAGTGGAGATTGATTTATTTATTTATTTTTGCTGGAAAACAGGACACATTTCAGTAGTGAGATTAGCTAGACTGTGAAATATTACCCCTCAGGGAACTTGTAGGGGACCAGTTGCATGGATCATTTAAATGCAATTAGAAAAAGCAGCAGAGGATGGAGCTAGGCAATTTTCCCCTCCCCCCACTTTGCTTTCTCCCCAAATAAGTTTGAAAAATGTCATTTGGGGAAATAAACCCAGAGTCAGGTTGCATTTGGCAAGTAGGTTTTGGCTGACAAGAGGCAAATTTGGGGGAAGCTTATTGCAGTCCATTTGGTGAAGCTGCTGTGTGTTTGGGAGGGAAGTTTCGTGCTGCAAATGCCACTTGGCATTGTGAAATTTCATTTATGAATTGGCTCATGCTTGTTCCAGGTTGAGGCAAAAATGTGTCGTTACTTAGGATCATAGAATCAATCAGGTTGGAAAAGAACTCAGAGAGCATCAAGTCCAACCTATCACCCAAGACCTCCTGACAGCTAAACCATCACACAAAGTGCCACTCCAATCCCTTTTTGAGCACCTTCAGGAACGGTGACTCCACCTCCCTGGGCAGCACATCCAACAGCTAACAACTCTCTCTGGGAAGAACTTTCTCCTCACCTCCAGCCTAAACTTCCCCTGGCACAGCTTGAGACTGTGTCCTCTAGTTCTGGTGCTGGTTGCCTGGGAGAAGAGACCAACCCCCACCTGGCTACAACCTCCCTTCAGGTAGTTGTAGATGGCAAGAAGGTCTCCCCTGAGCCTCCTCTTCTCCAGGCTAAGCAACCCCAGCTCCCTCAGCCTCTCCTCACAGGGCTGTGCTTGAGGCCTCTCCCCAGCCTCGTTGCCCTTCTCTGGACATGTTGAAGAGTTTCAATGTCCTTCTTAAACTGAGGGGCCCAGAACTGGACACAGGACTCAAGGTGTGGCCTAACCAGTGCTGAGTACAGGGCACAATGACTTCCCTGCTCCTGCTGGCCACATTGTTTCCGATGCAGGCCAGGATGCCATTGGCCCTCTTGGCCACCTGGGCACACTGCTGGCTCATGTTCAGCTGGCTGTCAACCAGTACCCCCAGGTCCCTTTCTTCCTGGCTGCTCTTTCCTGTGTCTGTTTTCCTGACATCAGACTTTAACTGGGCTGAAGTTTGTTTATTTCTTTTTGTTCTCCTTGAACCAAAGGAACTTATTGCAGCATTCTAGAAAATATACTCAGAAGTCCATTTCAGGCTGATAGAAGGATGGACTTCTTGGCTCCCTGTGAAAGGTCTCTTTCATTTGGAATCTGTGATTCACAGATTGAGTTGGCTCTCAGAGTTTTAAGTGATGCCTTCAGTAGCTTTCAGGTTTGATTTCTTATTTTACTTTTAAGTTGTTGTTTCTTTTTCTTTCCAAAAACCTGCATCAGTGACTTCACTTTCAGTATGAGGGGCACTTTCTCAGCCCCTCTCAAAATGAGGGTCTAAGTAGCTCAAATGGGGGGCTAAAAGCTGCAGCAGCTTTAAGTGGAAGTGTAGGCTAAGAGGGTCTTTAGTGGTTCATAAGTCTTAGATTGCTTTTCTTGAACAAAGGTGGGTTTTTATCCACTGAGCCCTGGAAGGTGGCCTCCTGTGTACCTTTCATTGTGTGTATGTCAAAGTCTGACACGTGGAGAAGAATTGAAACCAGTGTGGCTTCGTGAAAATGAGAGCCCTGGGGCTACTGCAGTTGACACTGGCAAGAGTGAGACCTGGCTGGGCTGGAGAGTTCCAGAGGGGAACCTCATGAAGTTCAACAAGGGCAAGTATAGAGTCCAGCACCTGGGGAGGAATAACCCCCTGCACCAGTACAGGTGAGGGGTTGACCTGGAAAGCAGCTCTGTGGAGAAGGACCTGTGAGCTGGGGTTGCTTACCCTGGAGAAGAGGAGGCTCAGGGCAGACCTCATTGCTGTCTACAACTACCTGAAGGGAGGTTGTAGCCAAGAGGGGGTTGGTCTCTTCTCTCAAGAAACCAGCACCAGAACAAAGGTACAGTCCCAAGCTGCACCAGGGGAGGTTTAGGCTGGAGGTGAGGAGAAAGTTCTTCCCAGAGAGAGTTGTTAGCTGTTGGAATGTGCTGCCCATGGAGGTGGTGGAGTCACCTTCCCTGGAGGTGTTCAAGAGGGGATTGGATGTGGCACTTGGTGCCATGGTTTAGTAGTCATGAGGTGTTGGGTGACAGGTTGGACTTGATCTTTGAGGTCTCTTCCAACCTTATTGATTCTGTGATTCCAAACTCAACTGGACATTTTGATCCTGGGCAACCTGCTTTGGGTGACCTTTTAGCAGGGGTGTGTTGGACTGGATAATATCCAGAGGTCCTTTCCAACTCCCACCATGCTGGGATTCTGCAAAGTAAAGCAACAGATTCATAATTCAATCTATCTAACTTCATTCATCATGTTTCTTTCTTAAATAGCAATTAAGAAAGTGCACTCAGTAATGAAAGTTGTTGATAGAAGCTCAGTTTTTGCCTTAGTTACTTCAGAAAGGTGTATTTTATTTTCTTCCCCCTCTGTTGCTGGCTGTCATTAATTAGGGAAGTGGAGATGGATGTGTAGAATTAGGTTGCACATAATCTCATCTGAATATTTAATCATAAATGATTAAGATGAAGATTTATAACACAGATTTTGACATTCTGGCTGATCCAGCAAGGTTAATAGAGCTATATTCTCCCCAGTTACAGATTGTCTGGGAAAGCAGGAAAGACAATAGTGTCTACAGACATTAGAGGGCAAGAAGATCTCCAAGAATGTTCTTGCACTTCTTTATTTTTAGAAGGACTTGTTACATCAGACTATCAGCACAGCTGCAGTTCCAGCATAGAAAATGTAAACAGGAAAGACAAAATTGGGAGGAAAATTTCCTTTCCAGTAAAACATAAGAGCCATGGATTTGGATAGGAAAATGAAAGCAGATCTGCTTGAGCTGAAGAATGATGCTTGGTTGCATGGTTTAGTTGATTAGGTGGGTTGGATAATAGGTTGGATGCAATGATCTTGAAGGTCTCTTCCAACCTATTCTGTTCTATTCTGTTCTATTCTGTTCTATTCTGTTCTATTCTGTTCTATTCTGTTCTATTCTGTTCTATTCTGTTCTATTCTGTTCTATTCTGTTCTATTCTGTTCTATTCTGTTCTATTCTAATGGGAGATGCTAGGAGATGCAATAAACAGCTCCTGTGATGTGTGACCAAGGTCAGAAGTTGCCCTCTACTGTCCAGTTGTTCGTTTGGAGGCTGTGGAATTGCACGTTGTACCCACCCTAGAGTACAGGACCATTGGTATCACCAGGACCATCTGAGTTGGATATGGTTCCATGCATGAGCAAAACAAATAACTGAAAAGTTAGCAGTTCCCTCTCTTCCAACCTGGTTTATTGTATTCTATTGTATTGTATTCTATTACAGTTATTAGTACATTGTTACTGCAATAGGTTCTCTCATCTCCCAAACAAGAATGATTAATACAGAGTACAGAATTAACCAGGTTGGAAAAGACCTTTGAGATCATCAAGTCCAACTTATCACCCAACACCATCTAATCAACCAAACCATGGCACCAAGTGCCTCATCCAGTCTTATTTTAAACACTGCCAGTGATGGTGACTCCACCACCTCCCTGGGCAGCACATTCCAATGGCCAGTCTCTCTTTCTGGGAAGAACTTCTTCCTAACATCCAGCCTAAACCTCCCCTGCAGCAGCTTGAGACTGTGTCCTCCTGTTCTGTTTGCCTGGGAGACCAACCCCCACCTGGATACAACCTCCCTTCAGGTAGTTGTGGACAGCAATAAGGACTCCTCTGAGATGAGTTGTGATCACTGCTGCTTTCTGGCTGCAAAAGAATTAGGAAGCTAATTCATGCTAAAATGTTTGAGTTTTCTTTCTGTATTTGTTGTTCAGCTGGGTCATTATTTACTGCTCCAAAACGAAGCTCAATGCACAAACAGTCCTGGTAATTCTTACTCTGCATGGGTCAGCCCATTCCAATGGCCAGCTAGTTGCAGTGCTGCTCTGGAGGACCTGAACTGTTGTTAGATGACCTTTGATTTGCTGGAATCAAAACTGAGGTACTGAAAAAGATGCCCCCTCCCATAAAAAAATCAATGATGTGTGTGATGGAAGTGGAGCATCTACACCCAAAATTCAATCTGAATTTCAGTTCAGCCACTTTCTTAGCCTGGAAGTGTTCAGACTGTGTGGGCATCATGTTTTTAGACTGTGCATTTATGTAGGTGAATAAAGGACTGCTTCTGATGTGTAGAAACATCTCAGCATTAGTACAGCTGGTCAGGTGAAATCAGAAGGGGAAGGGGAAGTTTAGGCTGGAGGTGAGGAGAAAGTTCTTCACAGAGAGATTTTTTAGCCATTGGAATGTGTTGCCCAGGGACGTGGTGGAGTCCCCATCCCTGGAGGTGTTCAAGAGGGGATTGGATGTGGCACTTGGTGCCATGGTTTAGTAGTCATGAGGTGTTGGGTGACAGGTTAGACTTGATGATCTTTGAGGTCTCTTCCAACCTTATTGATTCTATGATTCTAAGTCATTGTCTGTGTCAGCCCCAGTTCTGGCATCTAAATATCACGATGTGTTCCACACATCTGTTGTGAAGATGCACTGAGACAATCTGCAAGGCTTCCAATCAGTATTTCTGGGATCAAAATCTATTAAATTATTAGCTTGGGTGTTGTGCAATTTTCAGGTCCTGTGCTAGCATGCTCACTTGGCTTTGAGCAGAGGTAGAACCTGCTACCAGTCCCTCTGTGATTGTCTCTCCTCTCTGTTCACAGTAGGGCTTCAGATAGGGCACTCAATAGTACTCAACGTTGGCCAAAGTATATTGGCACTCCAGTCAGTGAAAATTTTTACCACAGCCTTTAAAAAGAGAGTTAGGAGACTGACATCCTTTAAAATCTGTGCTATGGGAATTCACAAAGATGGAATTTATCCTAGAAAACCTCATCTTGTATTCAGCTTAAAGGAGGGAGACTCCCCCAGGAGGGGAGTTGACAGCAGAAGACTGGTTATAGCTGCTTGGTGCTTTGAATTATTGCCCTGGAAGAGCCATCTCCTCTGCTGCTTGTAGGAGGAACCCAGGGAGCCTGGGAAGAAGTCAACCACTGTAAATATCTCCTCAAGTGGCTTTCCCTCCTGTCCTCCTTGCTTATATCTTTCTAGCCCTGGGCTGTTGTTGCTGCCCCTGCCTTACATCCTCTGACATTCCCCTGCCTTCTTGCACCATTCCTCATCAGTCCCCCTGCCTTCTTGCACCATTCCTCATCAGTCCCCCTGCCTTCTTGCACCATTCCTCATCAGTCCCCCTGCCTTCTTGCACCATTCCTCATCAGTCCCCCTGCCTTCTTGCACCATTCCTCATCACTATGATCAGGTTTCAGGTTGGAGCACTACCTTTCCTCTCCACAGGTGCCTCCCCTATAACACTGCCTCGCCTCTAGTGGTCACATCTCTGACCACTGTGAAAAAGCTATGAAATTTGTCACATAGTTTGTGTTGTGGACAGAAGGAGCTGAGTTCTGTCCTTGTGGTCTGGATAAGGGCATCGAGTTCATCATCAGTAAATTTGCAGACGACACCAAGCTGGGGGCAGTAGTTGATCTGCTGGAGGGCAGAGAGGCTTTGCAGAAGGACCTCGACAGGCTGGACAGATGGGCAGAATCCAACGGCATGAGATTTAACACATCCAAGTGCCGGGTTCTGCACATTGGCCACAACAACCCCATGCAGTGCTACAGGCTGGGGTCAGAGTGGTTGGAGAGCAGCCAGGCAGAGAGGGACCTGGGGGTGCTGGTTGATTGTAGGCTGAACATGAGCCTGCAGTGTGCCCAGGCAGCCAAGAAGGCCAATGGCATCCTAGCCTGCATCAGAAACAGTGTGGCCAGCAGGAGCAGGGAGGTCATTCTGCCCCTGTACACTGCACTGGTTAGACTGCACCTTGAGTCCTGTGTCCAGTTCTGGGCCCCTCAGTTTAGGAAAGAGGTTGTCTTACTGGAGCGTGTCCAGAGAAGGGCAACAAGGTTGGTGAGGGGTTTGGAACACAAGCCCTATGAGGAGAGGCTGAGGGAGCTGGAGTTGCTTAGCCTGGAGAAGAGGAGACTCAGGGGTGACCTTATTGCTCTCTACAACTACCTGAAGGGAGGTTGTAGCCAGGCAGAGGTTGGTCTCTTCTCCCAGGCAGCCAGTACCAGAACAAGAGGACACAGTCTCAGGCTGTGCCAGGGCAGGTTTAGACTGGATGTTAGGAGGAAGTTCTATACAGAGAGAGTGATTGCCCACTGGAATCAGCTGCCTGTGGAAGTGGTGGAGTCACCTTCATTGGAGGTGTTCAAGAAGAGGCTTGATGGGGTGCTTGGTGCCAGGGTTTAGTTTTTTAGTTGTTTAGGTGGCTTGTATTGTACTGTATTGGATTGTATTGCATTGTATTGTATTGAGGTGGGTTGGATTGGTTGATGGGTTGGACGCGATGATCTTGAAGGTCTCTTCCAACCTGGTGTATTGTATTGTATATTGTATTGTATTGAAGAGGATGGGTTTGTTTTTTAACCAGACTTCAGCTTCCAGTTGTAAAGGAGCTATTGAAGCCTTCTCTTTGGTCTTCCTTTTTCCTGCAAAAGCCATTGTTTTCCTGTAAAGTCAAAAAGAATTGACACATCTCATTAGTGTCTTAAGCAGCACAAAGCTAAATGCTTGCTGTATATGAATGACTACAGATGATGATAGCAATTAATTGGTAGGCTTCATAAATACAAACTACAGTCTCTCTGAAAGGTTTTTTTCCCCCCCCTTCTAGAATCTCAGGAGGTTTGTTAAATGTCACAGATAATTTAGTGTTTTCAGTAGATAAATGCTAATATTGGGTGGCCAAAGATGGAAACTGTCAGTCTACAAGACACAGATATTGGCTGTGCTTTGTTAAGCCAAAAAACAAGGGTTTTCAGCTCCTCTTTGTGTTTCTGCCTTAAACAGTTGGAGGTTTTGGTAAAATAGGGTTTGTAAACAGAATAGTAGAGGATTGAGTTGTCACAGGCAAGTGATAGAATAGAGTTAACCAGGTTGGAAAGACCTTTGAGATCATCAAGTCCAACCTATCACCCAACACCATCTAATCAACTAAACCATGGCACCAAGTGCCTCATCCAGTCTCTTCCTAAACACCTCCAGTGATGGTGGAGGTGTTCTAATGGCCAATCTCTCTTTCTGGGAAGAACTTCTTCCTAACATCCAGCCTGAACCTCCCCTGGCACAGCTTGAGACAGTGTCCTCTTGTTCTGGTGCTGCTTGCCTGGGAGAAGAGACCAACCTCCCTTCAAGTAGTTGTAGAGAGCAATGAGGACTCCTCTGAGATGAGTTGTGATCGCTGCTGCTTACTGGCTGCAAAGGAATTAGGAAGCTAATTCATGCTAAAATGTTTGAGTTTTCTTTCTGTATTTGTTGTTCAGCTGGGTCATTATTTACTGCTCCAAAACGAAGCTCAATGCACAAGCAGTCCTGGTAATTCTTACTCTCCACAGTTGCATGTACAGCAGAATAATGTGGTGTCAGCTCCCACTGTATTTGAAATTCATCCCTTCGCAGCAGATTTTGTTCCCTGATGTATTTGTTTCATTTACCTTCCAAGTCTTGCCTTAGAATATGGTTTCTGTGGGCAATTACACTAAGTACCCCCATTTGAAAGCCTGCTGAGCAGGGATGGACCTTTAACCTGTAAACTTTCTCAGGCAGAGACCATAACTGAAGTGCTTATGAAATTCTTCTCTTGGCAAAGATGGCTAATATGTCTGGAATTGGAAAATAATAGCAGGGAGCTAATGAGGGGGGCTCAGGAAATTAAGAGGGCCAAGTGGCCATCTCAGCCCTGATGGGGGAGGTGCCTGCTTGTAGTCAGAGCATCCCTTTGCAGGCGAATTGTGTGAGGTCTGGTGAAGGGAGAGCACATCCCAATGATTGGCTGCTTTTCCCAGCTCTATCAGCAGGACTAATAATAGCTGTTTCCCCTTCCTACAAGCCTTCTTCCCTTTTCTCCTGAAGCCATTGTGCCTAAAGCAGCCCTACCAAATCACAGCCTGGGAGAGATTTGTGATGGCTGCTTGGGAGTGAGTTAACAGCAATGAACTGACAGTGACCTGCAGCACAGCACAGGGTTGAAGGACCCAAGGTGGGCAGAGGTGAATGGTAAATGGGTTAAGATATGATCCATGCAGCAGTCCTCCCTGTGCAGTCCCTGAAGGGAGGGTATAATAATTCCAGATGACAGATCTGCCTTTCTGTGTGCACACTGCTTCATTCAGAAGGGAAAAGGAAGCACTTCTCTTTTTTTCCAGATGAGTTTGCAAAACTTCAGACAAGTGGCAGTGTTAGTAGAGAAGAAAATTAATTGTTCATCTGTGCTGCCAGTATTAGAGGAGCAGATGTGATAGACGTGTCCTAAAAGAACTTCTCCTTCTTATGTTCAGCTCAGGAAGAGCATAAGAAAGCTCACTGAAAACGAGAAGCAGTTTTCTTATAGACAGCTGTCAGTGAACATCTGTACAGCACAAAAATATTTGACCACTACCTGTACTTCTAAAACTGCTAAACTTGCTGAGATGTATCATGCAGCTGGCAGCCAGTCACTCAAGGATCAGTGCTGGGCCCCATGCTCTTTAATATCTTCATTGATGATCTGGATGAGGGCACCGAGTCCATCATCAGCAAATTTGCAGAGGACACCAAGCTGGGGGCAGGAGTTGATCTTTTAGAGGGTAGGAGAGCTCTGCAGAGGGACCTTGCCAGGCTGGACAGATGGGCAGAGTCCAAAGGCATGAGATTTAACACATCCAAGTGCCAGGTTCTACACATTGGGCACAACAACCCCATGCAGTGCTACAGGCTGGGGTCAGAGTGGCTGGAGAGCAGAAAGGCACCTGGGGGTACTGGTTGATGGTAGGCTGAACATGAGCCAGCAGTGTGCCCAGGCAGCCAAGAAGGCCAATGGCATCCTGGCCTGCAGCAGGAACAGTGTGGCCAGCAGGAGCAGGGAAGTCATTCTGCCCTGTGCTCAGCACTGGTCAGGCCACACCCTGAGTGCTGTGTCCAGTTCTGGGCCTCTCAGTTTAGGAAAGATGTTGAGTTGCTGGAACATGTCCAGAGAAGGGGAAAAAAGCTGGGGAGGGGTCTGGAGCACAGCCCTGTGAGGAGAGGCTGAGGGAGCTGGGGTTGCTTAGCCTGGAGAAGAGGAGGCTCAGAGGAGACCTTATTGTATCTACAACCACCTGAAGGGAGGTTGTAGCCAGGTGGGGGTTGGTCTCTTCTCTCAGGCAACCAGCACCAGAACAAGAGGACACAGTCTCAAGCTGTGCCAGAGGAAGTTTAGGCTGGAGGTGAGGAGAAAGTTCTTCAGAGAGAGAGTTGTTAGCCATTGGAATGTGCTGCCCAGGGAGGTGGGTGGAGTCACCATCACTGGAGGTGTTTAGAAGGAGAGTTGATGGGGTGCTTGGTGCCATGGTTTAGTTGATTAGGTGGTGTTGGATGATGGGTTGGGTGCGATGTGTTGAGGGTCTCTTCTAACCTGGTCTATCCTATCCTATCCTATCCTATTGCTGGGTTTGTTGTTTTGGGTTTTTTTTCCCCCTAAGAAGTGACACTAATGATTCAGTTTCCATGTTGAAGCAATTTTTTTATTGCAAACTTAGATAATAGGAGAAACACTCTGGTACTATTTGCAGGGAAATCAGCTTTTTGAGAGCCAATCTACTAAATGGAGTAGAATTTCCTAATAGCTTTTGATTAAAATAGTCTCCTTTTTTAATTATTTCTGTGTCCTTTAAATGACTTCTGCCAGTGCTTTATTGCATTGCTTCAACTCTGCTGCTGTCAGTGCAAAATTTCTCTTTCAGGGATGCTTGAATTGTGCCAATAGGCAATACCTGCTCTGTTCTGACAGTGATGCAAATATTTCCTTTTTTGCAGGATAGCTCTACCCAGAAACAAATATCCTCCCAACAGAGTTGTGCAGAGAGGATGCTAGAAAATTGCCTATTCGTAAGCATATGCAGATGCTTTCCTGCACACATACACAGACCACTATCTGGCTGGTGTAAGGGGTGGCATAAACACAAGGATTTATGCATAGACCTACAAATCACAGAATCACCAAGGTTGGAAGAGACCTCAAAGATCATCAAGTCCAACCCATCACCACAGACCTCATGACTAAACCATGGCACCAAGTGCCACCTCCAATCCCCTCTTGAACACCTCCAGGGATGGTGACTCCTCCACCTCCCTGGGCAGCACATTCCAATGGTGAACAACTCTCTCAGTGAAGAACTTTCTCCTCACCTTGAGCCTGAAATGATGTTCTCATCCCTCTTTTCCCACTACTTTTGCAGTCACCTGTCTGGTGTGACTTGATTTTGGGTACCATAACAAATGCCTTCCCTTGATACTTGCACCAATTAATTTCTGATATGAATTTCCACCTAGTGATAACTTGAGGGCTAGCAGCAGTTTTCCAACAGTAATGGCAGAGAAGGCAAGAATTGATTAAGTCTCTATATACTCTAAGTGGAAATTGAGAAGTCTCAATATAAGCCTTACTAATCCTGTCCAATGTACATGGGAATGGATGGTATATAGCATGGCATGTAGGACCATCAAATTCAGCAACACCTCCCATGGATAACCTGTCTGTCTTCCTGCTGTTTGTTGCTAATCCTCGTTGGGACCTGCCTTAAATAAGAAATGAATCCTTTGGAAGCTGGCCTTTGCTGGTGGCTTGCTGGAGAGCTCTCTGGGACCTGCATGTTCTTGGGACTTTCTGAATAGTTCCATCATTAAACCTTTTTTAGGCTGTTTATGTTCAATGGGATCACTTCTTTCAGGCTCTGATGGCATCAGTGGTGGTACTGTTGAGCTCTGCCTTGCTGGACCTTTGTAGAAGCAGATGAGAGCCTGAATCTCCAACAGTGTAATGAAAAAATGCCTAGACAAAAAGTGTGTCAAATGAAGTCAACAGTCAGGAACAGGTTGCCCAGGGAGGTGGTGGAAGCCTCATCCCTGGAGGTTTTGAAGGCCAGGCTGGATGAGGCTCTGAGCAGCCTGCTCTAGTGTGAAGTGCCCCTGCCCATGGCAGTGGGGTTGGAACTGGCTGATCCTTGAGGTCCCTTCCAACCCTAACAATTCTATGAATGGAGGTGGGGAAAAATAAGTTGAAGCTCGTCTCTGAGTGCCAATAATTAAAACAAAAAAGAAGATTACCACTTGAATTTGTTTCCATGTTTTAAATAGAACATTTCAATGAAATGTTTATCAAGTAACCACTATTGTTATAACTCATCAAGCTTACCACTTCACAAATGACAGGGGAGGGGGGGAAAGTCAAATGAGGATAGCTTTCTATCATGCTTTTTAATTGTGTAAGTGGCCCATATTTCATGTTTTAAATGGAAAAATTCTCATCTTCTGAAAATTCTGGCCCAAGTCCAGCATCAGAGCTGTTGTGTACTGGAACCCTCCAAAAAGTTAATCCAAATTAAATGGAAGTGTGAATACACAGTGGATTAATTAAATGACATTCAACTCTCCTGTGGATACTCTGAATCAGAATTAAAAGTGTCTTGATTCAATTTAACTTAATTTCCAGAGCAAATTAGGTAATTAAGTGTGCTGTAATTTTGAAGGAAAGTGTCTACACAGAGGTTTAATATGTTTTGACTAATCCACTTTAAAAATTAATTCAGATTAACTTTCTTGAGTGACCCTTGTCCTGGCAAACCCTTGGTAACCTGAGACACGGTTGAAGTGGGCAGGGCCGAAAGGCAAGTGCTGGGGAAATAAGACAACTGTGGTCTTGATGAGCTGAGACAACATCAGATGAACATTTCCATTGTGCTTTGAACATTTGTCATTATATTTATCCCCTTTTCACAGAATCACCAAGGTGGGAAGGGACCTCAAAGATCACCAAGTCCAACCTGTCACCACAGACCTCAGGACTCAACCATGGCACCAAGTGCCACGTCCAATCCCCTCTTGAACACTTCCAGGGATGGTGACTCCACCACCTCCCTGGGCAGCACATTCCAATGGCTAACAATTCTCTCTGTGAAGAACTTTCTCCTCACCTCCAGCCTAAACTTCCTCTGGCACAGCTTGAGACTGTGTCCTCTTGTTCTGGTGCTGGTTGCCTGGGAGAAGAGACCAACCCCCTCCTGGCTACAACCTCCCTTCAGGTAGTTGTAGAGAGCAAGAAGGTCTCCCCTGAGCCTCCTCTTCTCCAGGCTAAGCAACCCCAGCTCCCTCAGCCTCTCCTCACAGGGCTGTGCTCAAGGCCTCTCCCCAGCCTCGTTGCCCTTCTCTGGACACATTCAAGTGTCTCAGTGTCCTTCTTAAACTGAGGGGCCCAGAACTGGACACAATACTCAAGGTGTGTCCTAACCAGTGCAGAGTACAGGGGCACAATGACCTCCCTGCTCCTGCTGGCCACATTATTCTTGATGCATGCCAGAATGCCATTGGCCCTCTTGGCCACCTGGGCACACTGCTGGCTCATGTTTAGGCAGCTGTCAATCAGCACCCCCAGCTCCCTTTCTGTTTGGCAGCTCTCTGTCCATTACAAGAGCCTTGAAGTCCAAATATCGGCCTCCCAGCACTTAGAGAAATTACAGCAGCTACTGCTAGTGAAAGGGAGAAAACAGGTGCATAAGAAAATGAGATTTTAAACTGCCTCTTCCAATTTCACTGTGAGAATAAGCTCTGGATACAAAGCCCTGATTGGAAAAGTGCAGAGAATCAGAAAGAAGTTGCACGAGTGTCTTCGCTGCGGCTTTTAATTAGGAGGAAATTTGGCCACATTTTCATTCTGTATTATTATCAGAGCACAATTTTCATGCCTTTCATATTCTAAAAACTCCAGAATGACACACACATTTATTTCTGGTAGCAAATTGTGCTGCTGAAGCACAATTTTGTTTGGCGTGACGTCCTCTGGGCTTAATTTTCTCCTTCCCCCCCCCAAAAAAAACACCATTTCATCTTTTCAGAATATAAATGGCATACCATTGACCCTTCAACTTCCTGCTATTCCCTCCTGTCTTCAGTACTCAGATGACTAAGTTGGGAGTGTGTTCAAGTGGTGGCATCTGGCTCTTTTGGGGAGCTCTGTGAGCGATTACGTTGGCAGCGTTACAGATGGCTCTCCGTGCATTGGGGGGGTGAATCTGAGCTTTTGTCTCTTACATGCCTGTGGTTTGGAAGAACTGGCATGCTGGTGAATAACTGCATTCTCTCTCCTCCTTCAGCACCCCTTCAAGGCTCAGTTAAACGTGCTGCCTGAAAAGCTGCTTGCTTTAGGGACCAAACACAAGCAAACCATACAGTTGGGCACCTACAAAGTTGGTTTCAGAGGCTTCCATACATGGAATCATAGAATTGTTAGGGTTGGAAGGGACCTCAAGGATCAGCCAGTTCCAACCCCCCTGCCATGGGCAGGGGCACCTCACACTACATCCAGTTGCCCAGAGCCACATCCAGCCTGGCCTTCAAAACCTCCAGGGATGAGGCTTCCACCACCTCCCTGGGCAACCTGTGCCAGTGGTTTATGGTTTCATTGCATATTGCCTGTTGGGGTCTGGGCTTGGTGAAGTCAGGAGGGTTTGGTTTCTTTTGTTTGGGGGATTTTGGGGGGCAATTTTTATAGTTGCACAGCTCTTCTGGAGCAAAATGAGGTCCTGGGAAAGAGAGAGAGAGAGAGAGATTCCCAGAAGTGCTGAGGAAATGGTTGAGACGTGTGATGTAACCTGTGAACTCCTGGCAGCAGGATGCTGTGTCACTGGAGAAAGTTCTCTAGAATGTTCATTTGACTCAAATCTGCCTGATTTATGACCTTTGCTTGTCAAATGCTCCACAGTGTGTTCTCCATGAAGCCTTCCAGGAATGAGGGGTTTTACACAGCATTTCTAATGAGATGGATTTTGAGCAAATGCACCGTATCCAAGTTGTTAGGAGTCCATAATCTTTCTTTAATACTTGGAAATAGCAACTCCTGGCTAATCTTTTTTCCAGTTGTAAGACTGTAATGTACTCATTTGAAAGATTAGTTGATGCCTGGTAAGGATACCTAAAGTAAAATGTGAAGCAGCTTAGAGGACTTAGCAGAAAATCAGAGTTTTTATATGTTACAGAAGAGCGAATTGCAGCCTCTGAGGATCCTGTGCTCACACCATTCCTGTCACAGCCAAGGGACAGTAAAGATTGTTAATGAACTGTGAAGATCTTATGAGTTTCATGTACCTTGGCTGATTTGATTATTGAGCTATATCTGATTTTAAAGCGTTAATTTTGGCCAGAGACAAGCGGCACACACAGGAACACGGCCATGGCCTTAGACAACCCTTCTGCTGTTGTTTAAGAGGAAAAAGTAGGGAGCTAGCTAATTTTGAAGATGATTATGGCTCACCATTCCTTCTCCCTGGGGCAGGAAGATGAGCAAAACTGGCCAGACTCAGAAGGGCCAGACAGGAGCCTCAGGGAGAACACTGAACTCAGGGAAGATAAGATGTAACCTGGCTTTTGTGTCACTGTTTTCTCCCGTTGCTTTTTCTCCTGTGGTTTCTAAAGAAGCTGTTGTGAGCTACAGTATTCATCATCCAGTCATTTCTTCAGAGAGGTGTCCCTTGCAGATGTCAAACTCATTAGGACCTGCTGAAAAACGAGGCTGCTACATGGTGAAGGCATCTAATTGATGAACTGGGGAGTGTTGTCCTCTTGAGGTGCACACCCTTGGAACCCTTCCTAATGCTACTTTGTGATGAAACCTGGGTGTGTAACCCTGCTGCCTTTGAAAATAAACCTGCTTGTGTGAGTAAAAAGAGACCTGGGGTACACACCAGCACATCATTTGGGAAGAGAGCATCAGCAAGTGTGGTGTGCATTAGAAGGAATTTGGTGCTCTAGCTCGGTGGCCTCCAGAGTAGGATGCAGACACGAGGCAGACACACGTTGGGGTGCGGGAAGAAACGATGTTTTGTGTCATTAATACATAATAGTGTTAAAATAGTGTTTATTTCATCTTTAGCTCATCCTTTTTTGGTTGGGTTTTGGTGTGCTTTGCAAAATGCATAGCATATTACAGTAGTATTCATAAAGAAGATTTACTTTGCTGCAGAGGTTTTTACAGGTAGATGAGAAAAAGCTGAGGAGACCACTGCTTTATCTTAACTCTTAGGTGAAGGATTGTTCTTCCTTCTGCAAGGCAGGGGAAGGTAAACTCTGTCTGAGAGAGTGGCTTGGGGAAGATCCTCTCTGAAGCCAAACGTGCAGCCTCTCTGCTGTAGATCTGCCAAGAACATGTCAGTCATGTCAAAGGGTAGCCTGTGACTGGGGGAAGGTTTAGAAGAGGGATGACTTCCAACATCATGGAATAGCCTTTGTTTGCAAAATGTTTTAACTACTACTGCTTAGTAAGAGGTAGTTAAATTCTCATTGTAAAGTGTTTTAAATGACTGCATGTACTCAGAAACAATGAACTGCTGACTAAAGGAACTGAAATACGATAACTCATCCTCTTAAGCAGATGAGTTTTCTGATGGAAACTCAATTGGAGATTTCTAGTAATGAAATCCAGTGAAAAATGAAGGTGAGCTGTTGTTCTGTTGCTGATGCCAAATGTTATTCCAAAGAGTAAGTGTACAGTTCTTTGTTAGTCTTAAAAGAACTTCCCAGGCAGATGAATGCATGTGGGAAGTAGGGCAGAAGCCTGACCAGCTTCATGCATTTGTATCAGTAGAAGAGTAGTAGTGTGGAAGACAAATGGGAAACCAAGTAAATATCTACCATTAGTCAGTAGGATCAATGTTTCGAGGCATGTCCCTGAACTTACTTTGAGAAACAGCAGGAATGCCATGAAAGCTCTTAAAGATAGAAATAATCTATTATTGATTTAAGTATTTCAGGTTCTGAATGCTTGCTTCTGTGCTGCCCTTCGGTGAGCCCTGGAAAATGTCCAATAAAACCTCCCCGTGCCCCCAGGTCTTATGATATGCCTATTAGAAATACAGGAAACCAGTGGAATGTTCATTTCTCATCTCCTGGGTTTTTAATCTACATTGTTGACAAATTGAGATAGTTAAAGCTTGTTTATTAAAGACAGACTGACAGTAATGCACTGAAGGCTACCATAATGTCTGTGTAGAAAGAAAGACAACCAGGATCAAAGCCTATAAACAGTCATTTCTAAGCTCTCACCTCAGCTGGCTTGGAGAAGAGATGCTGTAGCCTGCAGCATGCCCCAGGTTTGGCAGAACTGGATCTGTTGACCTGACAGTGAAAGCCAGGATCACACAGGAGGAAAATCCTGAGGGCATGGCTGGTGGAAGTGTGGTGCTTTCAACTTAGGCCTTTCAGCTGCTTCCAGCTGACAATCATTTGGAGAAGTCAGTTCTCTGGTTGTTTAGGGACAAAACAGTTTTGTATCAATTTTTGTATCTTACTGTTTGCTTGGATGGCTGAGCCCCAAAGAGTGGTGGTGAACAGAGTTAAATCCAGTTGGAGGGTGGTTGCAAGTGGTGGTCACCAGTTCTGGGGCCAGTTCTGTTCAATATCTTTTATCAACAGTCTGAGTAAGAGGATTGAGAGCTCCCTTGGTAAGTTTGCAGATGACACAAAGCTGGGTGGAAGCAGATCTGCTCGAGGGTAGGAAGGCTCTGCAGAAGCATCTGGACACGCATGCCAGTGCCAGGTCCTGCACTTGGGTCTACAACCCTGTACAGTGCTACAGGATTGGGGCAGAGTGGCTGCAGAGCTGCCTGGCAGAAAAGGACCTGTGGTTGTTGGGCAGCAGTCAGTTGAATACGAGCCAGTGTGTGCCCAGGTGGCCAAGAAGGCCAACAGCATCCTGGCCTGGATCATCGATGGTGTGACCAGCAGGAGCAGGGAAGTGATTGTGCCCCTGTTCCCAGCAGCGGTGAAGCCACACCTCAAGTACTGGATTTGGTTTTGGGGCCCTCACTACAAGATGGACATTGAGGTGCTGAATTGTGTCCAAAGAAGTGCAGTTAATCTGGTGAAGGGTCTGGAGAGCAGATGTGATGAGGAGTGGCTGAGGGAACTGGGGTTGTTGAGTCTCAAGAAAAGGAGGCTCAGGGGAGACCTTCTGGCTCTCAACAACTACCTGAAAGGAGGTTGGAGTGAGGTGGGATCAGTCTCTTCTCCTGAGTAACAAGTGATAAAACAAGAGGAAATGGCCCCAAGTTGTTGCAGTAAAGGTTTAGGTTGGGCATCAGGAAAAATTTCTTCACTGAAAGCATTGTCTAGCTCTGGAACAGGCTGCCCAAGGCAGTGGTGGAGTCCCCAGACTTAAAAGCCATGTAGACATGTTGCTGAGGAATGTGGGTTAATGGTAGATCTGGCAGTGCTGGGTTAATGTTGGGACTAGATGATCCTAAAAGTCTTTTCCAACCAAAGTAATGCTGTGGCTCTCTGTCTATGCTCTAGTATGGAATTCCCATTCCCCATTGTACTGGCCCCTAATTAGTTTCCTGGCATGTATGAGGGTATCTGTGTAATATGCACAACATAGGCAAGTCCATGCCTTACTAGCTTGTGCTTCCAAAAGGCTTCACAGGTTTAATCTGCAGACTCATGGCATGGAGAGTTAGGATAAGTTACTTGCTGCTGGCTTGGGGTTTTTGTAGATTAAGTGAGCAGTCATGTTAAAAGAGTTGTAGGAAATGAACAGCATCTCTTACTCTGCTTGTTGTAAGAACAGTGTAATTGTGTAGGGGATGGGGGCAGTGATGTACATATGGTTGTGCATTCCGCTGTATACAGTTTGAGGAGAAGCAAGGAAGCACAGCACACAGGCAGAAACTGCCACTAGCAATACTTGGTGGACTGAAACTGCAAAGCACTCTCAGTAGTCGCTCTCTGCTGTCAGCACTGCTGTGCCCTAGCTCATGCCATGTAATTCTCCTTCGAGAATAGGGGTTTGAGTCAATGATGCTTCTCCCAGGCCCCTCACAGGGTGAATCCCTGCCTGCCCCTTCGTATGCTGTCACTCCTTTGCTGACGTGGCCTTTTCACTGCCTTCCCAAGCTGTTTCACCACAGAGGCAGAGTCCACAACCCTGTAGTCCTTCACTGGACAGGCAACAGCACACAGTGTCCATTTAATATTAAAACCAAATAAATCCAATTAAATCATAGGATTTTTTTGCCTCAAGTTCTGCAATATTGCCAATTTGCTCTTTAGGTGATCTCCATTGGCTTAAAAAATGGAGGAATTTTAACTACAATGAAGTTCAGAAGCCTCATCCCTGGAGGTTTTTGAGGCCAGGCTGGATGTGGCTCTGAGCAACCTGCTCTAGTGTGAGGTGTCCCTGGCCATGGCAGGGGGGTTGGCACTGGCTGATCCTCGAGGTCCCTTCCAACCCTAACAATTCTGTGATGCTGTTTGTTGGCTTTTTAAGATCAAGGAGAACAATTACTTCAAGATGATCTCTTTTTTTGTTGTTGTTCCTAAGCATATGGCTCAGAATTGTATTAGTTTTTAAAGATGTATTATTTTTCTGTAATCTCATTATACCAGCCTTAGGGAAAATCCCAATTATGGTGTGATTTGCTTGAGCTGGCAACGCTGAAACAGTACCATGGTGTGGTGTGTCTACTATCACAGCACTGAGGTGACTAATCTGCGGTGTTAATTCTCTGTTCTCTGGGGGATAGCTTGAGAAGCCCCTTCCGTGGCAATGATAATCTGCCCGCTGACCCTTTCAGCGTCTTCCATTTTTGTAGAAGCTCACAGAGAATTCCTTGACGCCCTTTTTCTCTTCTCTACTGTGGTGGTAATGGGAAGTGATGAGAGATGCAGCAGACAAAAGAAAACCCGCAGGTTAATGCCTCTTGGAATGTTTAGTATTTGACACATCGCCGCTTTCCTCAGAAGGCTTTCTAGCACTCTTTAAAAGCCGACACTCCTGCCATTCAAAGTAGCACCACACCGTATTCCCCTCGAGTAATGAGTTAAAACTCATTTCCTGTGCTCATTTAATGTTTCAATTGACAAGTGGAAGGCTTCTCTGGGCTTTTTCTTGTTTCTTTCGGAATATACTATGATTTATTGATGTCATGGATCTATTGCCCAAGATTTAGACTGAGTGAAACAGTGTATTGCAAGAAACCAAATCCTGGTGGCATTTACCCTCAGACCTCAAATTTGGATTTGCTAACATGAGTTAATAATGCCCCAGGTTTACACTGAGCTCAAGTCCACATTCAGAAAGCTTTCCTGAATCAAGCTAAACTGGGAGGGCAAAGGCTGATTTGTTTAATTAAGAGTCTGTAGTTCAACAGATTATAAACCAGGATGAGATCTCTAAGACTCATCTTTGAGCTGAATTCCCAGTCCACTCAGTGAAAATATTAATGTTACTGCAAGAGTAGAATTCATGACCTTTGGAAGCCTCTCTTGGGTTTGTGTTTGTATTAAAACTTTTGAGAGAGAAACTTCCAATGCCTTGGTGTTTTCAAGGCTCTGTAAGGGCACATGAGACAAGCTGAGGGCTGATGTAATGCAAAATTGTACCTTGTAAAGATGAGGTTGTTACCATAGAATCATTTTTTTGTTTGAGGAGACTTTCAGGATCATCGACTCTAACCAATAACCCAGCACTGCCAAGTCACCTCTAAGCCATGTCCCTCAGCACAGCATCTACAGGGCATTTGGATCCCTGTGGGGGTGGGGAGTCCATCACTACCCTGGGCAGCCTGTTCCAGGGCTTAACAACCTTATTGACCTTATTGCTCTCTACAACTACCTGAAGGGAGGTTGTAGCCAGGTGGGGGTTGGTCTCTTCTCCCAGGCAACCAGCACCAGAACAAGAGGACACAGTCTCAAGCTGTGCCAGGGGAAGTTTAGGCTGGATGTTAGGAAGAAGTTCTTCATAGAGAGATTGGCCATTGGAATGTGCTGCCCAGGGAGGTGGTGGGGTCACCATCACTGGAGGTGTTTAGGAAGAGGCTGGATGAGGCACTTGGTGCCATGGTTTAGTTGATTAGATGGTGCTGGGTGATAGGTTGGACTCGATGATCTCAAAGGTCTTTTCCAACCTGGTTCATTCCATTCCATTCCATTCCATTCCATCTTCATAGTGGTGGTGTTTTGCAGCAGAGAAGGGGAACAGGAGCCAGAAGAAGTTGAGGTGTTGTTTGGTGATCTTGTAAGATCCTCACAGTCCTGCTGTGAGATGATGACAGCATCCTGGTAAGCAGGACTTAGGAAAACATCTTCTTTTGGGGCAGCTACTACAGCAAAATAGTTATGGGGAAAAAATAAATATATATATGTATGTTCTCCTGCAGTCCCTGTTCAGCTGCAGGAACAGCACTGCTGAATGCATTTAATTTGGAATTAGAATACTAATTATTTATGGGGGGGAGGGGGAGGAAAAAGCCTTCTGAATATTGGGATAATGACAGTTCTAGGGGTGTATTAATGAATCTGTGTGAAGGAAGATGGGGCTGGGAAATGGCTAATCAAAGCAGGAGCTATTTTAGAATGATTCCAATTTTATCTCATGACCTTCATGAAAAATATGCAATATCTGTATCAGTAAATACTCTGCTTTTTTTTTTTTTTCCCTCCTTTCTTTCTTTTTTTCTTGCTTTTTTTTTTTTTATTCTGCTTGCTTAGTGCTTCTAAAAATATTTTCTCTTTTTCCAGGCAGGAAATGGTGACTGCATAACACTTTGGACTAAATAAGGGTCAAAATAAATCTCTTTAAATTTTTCTGTATTTGCAGAGCTCAGTCAGCAGCTCAGTCCAGAGGTGGTTGAATCCCCATCCCTGGAGGTGTTTAAGAGATGGGGAGATGCTCTCTACAGCTGCCTGAAGGGAGGCTGTAGCCAGAAGGGGGTTGGTCTCTTCTCCCAAGCAACCAGAACAAGAGGACACAGTCTCAAGCTGCACCAGGGGAAGTTTAAGCTGGAGGTGAGGAGAAAGTTCTTCACAGAGAGAGTTGTTAGCCATTGGAATGTGCTGCCCAAGGAGGTGGTGGAGTCACCATCCCAGGAGGTGTTCAAGAGGGGATTGGATGTGGCACTTGGTGCCATGGTTTAGTAGTCATGAGGTCTGTGGTGACAGGTTGGACTTGATGATCTTCGAGGTCTCTTCCAACCTTATTGATTCTATGATTTGGAAAGTGATGTGTGAATAAGTGGATAAATAAATAGTCAGGAAAGCTAGGAAAACGTGAGACAAGGTTGGTTGGGGTTTCTTTTTGTCTTGCTAAATATGCTCTGCGCTTGGAACTCTTCTTTTAATGCAAATGAATGTGTGGCCAAGGCAGATGGTTTAGCTCCAGAGTTGGTAGAGCTAGAGAATGGTTAGACTGAATCTTAAAGATCCCTTCCAACAGAAATGGTTCAACTGGAGCTCTCTTGCTTTGTATGGGTAGCTGCTCATGATGCTGGGCAAAGGGAGGCAGATTCTAGAAGTGGTGGGAACATCCTACGCGCTTATTCTTGGCTCACTGAAATGCTTATTGAGCAGTATGAAATCAAACGGTTCCAACAAGAAGTGAGTAGGAGAGGCTTATTTGATATCAAAGCAGGCTCCAAGGAGATCCCTAGCCGCTGAGTTATCTTCTGTGCCTTCTCTCCTTTCCTTCTTCCCCTTGCACAGCTGTTGTTTAGCAAATCTGGATTGTGTATAGATGTGGAACAAATACCATTTCTGCACCTTGCATTATCAAGGACTTCTGTTTAGCACCTTGGTTCAGATTTGAAGGTGATGCTGCAAACATGCATGTATTTTGCCTGGTTTTATGGAACCACAATAAAACCAGCCCTAAGCTTATTTCAGAGCTCACCCCTTTAACATCTAAGCTGGTTTTGCTAAGGCTCACTTCTAAGACCCATTTTATGAGTAATTCTAACACAGTGCTTTATACTCCTATGACACCCACTGCCTCAAAGGTCTTTATCTAATTCACAGAGTAGCCTTATCCCTTTGAGGTAAGTAATAGCAAATATTTTCTTGTATAGCTTCCTTTCCACTGGAAAGCTCAGAGAAAAGGGGGGGGAAGAAGTGTTTCCTTCTCAAATTCTCCACTCTGTTTGATTTCACAGTAGTTTGGTTCCAATGATTTGTTTCTTCCAGGCACTACACAGCAGGGCCTTGGACTTTAGGGTCATAAGCTGGAATAAAATTCAAGATCCCTTTTACCAGAAACCACAGGCACTTATCACTTGAAATCAAATAGAATTTCCATTAATGTGTAGTAAAAGTTTTCTTTTAGGCTGAAGACTAGAGGGCAGCATAGCTGAAGCAAACTCTGAATCTTACAAACATGGGAAGCAGAATGTTCCATAGCTTGTTCTCGTGGACAAGGCAGAGCAAACAGCAGCCCATAGTGGATCTGCCTGCTGGGGGAGTGAACAGCACTCTGTAGTGGATCTGCAGGCTGAGGGGAATGAACAGCAGTCTGTAGTGGATCTGCATGCCAGGGCTTATTTAAGAGTCCACAAGAGCAGATGTTTCACTCTACCTGATTAGGTCACACACAGTGGCTGCTCTCCCTAGGTCCTGACTTCCCCACAGTAAGTCAGTTGGTTCACACTTGGGGGTCACCCATCTCAATTGTCCTCAGCCAACATCCCTGAGCATCCCTCACATCCATCTCCTTGAAGCAGTCTGATCTCCAGGATCTTCCCTGACTTCAGGATTTCTCCTTCAGCCAAGATCTTTGCTTTCTCCTTTCCAGGCTCCCTTCTTTTTCCTCTGTTCAGTGGTCTTTGTGGCAGCAGCAGTTTGCTCCACAACCCAAATCCCAAATTTCCCAGTATAAATAGTCCCTGTACAAAAGTACCACAATGATCAGCCTCCTAACTGGTAACTCTGTCTTAGGTCTCCTTATTAACAGGAGGGTTCAGGACATGACACTTCTGTTTAGCCCAGATGAAATTTTCTCCTAGCTTGTACCAGTTGCAGCTAGCAAGTAGCAGACTTCAGCTTGAGAACTCAGAAGTTCAGTTTTAAGACATTTCATGCTACCCACATACACATCCAGTTATCAGCTGCCTGTTGGTGATCAGAGTTCAAGTGGTTTTTACCCATTTACAGCGGGTGAAGCAGGAGAAAGCTCATAGTACAGGCCTTGGGATCCCCTGTGTTATTTCCATCCTAACTATTCCCCTAGCTATAGTGTTCTTAAACCAATTTGAATTTGTATCTATGGAGACTGTTTGCACCAGGATTTCTTGTCTGTAAACAATATGTTGTCTCTCTTCTTTTTCTGTCCTCCTCTCAGCCCTGTAGAGAATCTGACAGGGTTTGAGTTTTCTGTATTCTCCTGGGCATGTTCTCAAACCAGCCTTCACATCCAATTCTTCCCTTTGCCCTGCACACCTTAATCGAATCTCAGCTTTTAGCTGTGTTAACCTAAACTGCCTTTTCTGGCCTGAGAAATGATTGATACTCTTGGGTGGATTTTAATTGCCCTGTGCAAGGATGGGATCATGTGATCCCCATTAACATTTATGGCAGTCATATAATGAAATCCCTGTGCACCACAATGAAAATTTACCCTTCTGTCTCCTTCCCTCTGCTGGGCAGTTGGAGCAGTAAGAATCTATTAAAACAAGTTCAGCAGTACCACTCTCTTCTTCTTTTGTTTCTTCTTTCCTTCCCCTCCCCACCCCGAATTTGCCCCAGGTTTAGGAAATTCTCCCTTGTCAGCACTGAATATGCCAGAGCCAGGAGGTGAGTTAGAAGTGTAGAAGGCTGTTTCTTGCTGTTATCTGATGCTGTCTGTACTTCCAAGACTTGTATAACTTGGATGTTCTCCCAGCAGCTGCCATGTAGCTCCACAGATAACAGATTTAGTTCAATTTAGTGGCCCTACATAATGGAAGGAGGTCAAGGCTTCCACTTTATTTTGGTTGTTGGTTTGAAGCCACCCAAGTTGACAGCAGCCAGACTCATTAATACATGATGAACTTGCTTATGAGACATGAACCCAATATTCTTAATAGAGTTCCAAGTGCACAGGTGTCCACACAGCAATTAGCAGTGAAGGAATTATTAGTGCTGTGGCAAAGAAGCTAGACATGGGGAGGAAAAACAAGAAGCATGGGGGGCTAGACAGACCCTGTGACCCCAAGGTCCTGATTGCCCCTGGGGAATAATGAAAGCCAAATACCAGTATTGTAAGGAAACTTTTAGTGTCATTGCATGTGCTACCCTGATATTATGGCTAAATTAGATTCTTTTTGCTGGTGTAATTATGGGCTTTCAGGGACAGTCACCTTTTTATTTGTATATGGCAAAGAGAAAGAGTAAATAGCATTTATTTCCTTTTCATGCTGAAAATCAGACTGGTCTCTCTGTGATTTCTCCACTTATTAGCTAATTGCACACTGTACTGTGGCACCAAAAGGAAAAAAAGAGAACAGTTTTGGCCACTACCAGAGGAATATTTCTATTTCTCATCTGGATATAGACTCTAACTTCTGATTCAGATAAGCAATGTCTTGGCAATCATCTGCTATTAAATGCTGAGTCACTTGATTGCTGTTTCGGTGCTCTTTTTGCTGACTCCGGCGATGCTTCAGCTCTTCGCCTCCTGGTCAAAACAAAGCCCTGAATCAGAAGTGGCAGCAGCAAGTTAAATACTGTGAATCCTTAATTGAGAAAAGCCCTCACTTTGAACAAGTTTTCACGTGTTCCTAAGTCAAAACAAGCTTCAGGGGATTTGGCTGCGTCTTTTATTTCCACCTGATTGCTCAGGTGTCTTCATGGCTTTTCCTAGGTGCAAGTATAAATGTGTGTGAACATTTGTGTTCACACATTCATACACATGCTGGGTATATATATTTTGATGCTGCTTTTCCTCTCAGTGTGGAGTGGCTGTTTATAATGTAAATAATCTGTGCATGCTATGAAAAAAGTGAGATTTTAGGACTCAATCAATCCTCTGATAAATCCTTACAGCACAGAATGGCTGAGCAGCAGAAGGGGCCCCCTGGGGAAGCTGTGGGTATTCCTGCTGGGAACAAGCCATTGAGATCCCGCTCTTAGTGTCTGGAGCACAGCTCTGATTGATGGTGCTGGTGGGATGGATTCTGTGATTTCCAGGGCCTGCTCCAAACCTCTCTTTTCCTGCTCCCAGCTGCCTGGTTTTCGTCTGGGCAGTAACGACTTTGGTGCTGAAAAGATGGACTTAGAGATGTCTTGTCTGAGAAGCCATCTGAGCAATATTTAGCAATAGACATTTAGCAACGCTCTAGGTGTGCTCAAAATTTAGTGGTTTTAGAAGAAAGAAGTAGTCCTCCTTTGCTTTGTCTTGGCAGATTTAAAACTACACCAGATCTTACCTTCTGCACTGGACATTGTGCTGGGCTTCTTCAAGCAAAACCCCTCTCTAGTCCCCAGTTACAAAAGTTGTCCTGCAGTAGCCCTTTCCTTTGGCTCCAGAACTTGAGTTTTCCTTTGCCTTTTCACATGGCACATTGTAGTTGAATCCCTGATATGATAAATCCATTCAGTTGGTGCAAAAGGAGGCTTCCTTATGATCTGTTCTGGAAGGAGTTCAGAAGCAGAGATCTGCATCGCTTGTGAGGCAAAGCCAAAACCATTTGGTTGGAGCATGGCTAGGAGGAGAGCTGGGCTGCAGCTCTGAGAGCTTGCAGAAATCTGTAAGAGCAAACAGTGAAATATTTCAGGTTAATCTGCTTCAGGGTTTGGTCTGTGATACATACTGGAACAGAATGAATAAAATTTACTGTGGAAGAGAAGGAGATAAAAGCAACTGTGCCCTCTAAATGGGTTTGATTTATCTTTTCCTGCTAGACAACCACTTAAGCTCTCTGAGTTGATGAAGGTAGTAGATAAAGGAGCAGTTGGGGTCAACATAGCTTCAGGGAAAGCTCAAGACAGCTGCTGTGTTTGTGTGTACATACACTAAATTTAACAATTACAAAGCATTATCATATACAGCATTGGCTTAAGTCAAACTAGAAATGCAGAAGCTAGAGATGAACTCCTAAAGGCAGTCAAAGAAACTTGGATTGGATTCCAAATCCTTACATGTGACAGAAACCTGTGTAAAAGCTATTTCACTCTTGCACTGTAAAGAATCAAGGTGACATGGGGCTTTGTGCAGCTGCCTCAGCTGTCTACAGCTACCTGAAGGGAGGTTGTAGCCAGGTGGGGCTGGTCTCTTCTCCCAGGCAAGCAGCACTAGAACAAGAGGACACAGTCTCAAGCTGAGCCAGGGGAGGTTTAGACTGGATGTTAGGAAGAAGTTCTTTATAGAGTGATTTGCCATTGGAATGTGCTGCCCAGGGAGGTGGTGGAGTCACCATGACTGGAGATGTTTAGAAAGAGACTGGATGGGGTGCTTGGTGCCATGGTTTAGTTGATTAGATGGTGTTGGGTGATAGGTGGGACTGGATGATCTCAGAGGTCTCTTCCAACCCAGTCTATCCTATCCTATCCTATCCTATCCTATCCTATCCTATCCTATCCTATCCCTATCCTATCCTCTCCTCTCCTCTCCTCCTAACTCTGGTGTTGCTTCCTGCCAGTGAAGCAGGTCAGCCATAGCTTTAGTGACTTTTATTAGCACAAATGAAGTTAAGTGGAAGGTTTGATTTCTGTAAAGCAGTGTGTGCATATTTAGGAACACAAATGATTTAGAGCTATTGTTGAATCCCCCAAAGCATGCAAATTTTGGTTAGGCTTGATTAGGTATTTGTTAGCTCCATATGTTCCAAATCTTTCTATTTTGGGCTGTCTGTTGTTCAGGAAGGAATTAATTTCCAATTTAATCTTTCTCTCTGCACTGTGTCCTTTACAGGTCTAGTCCTACAGCCAGATAGCAGCACTGATTGTTGGAGACAATGAATTATTCCATGCATATTAATATACAGCCTCATTGCCAAGATTTTTGTGCCCACCAAGCCAATGGACTTCAACAAAAAGTGGCTCTGCACCATCTTTATGTATTTTTCAAGTAATATTCCTGTGCTTTCAGAAATTACATTTGGAGGACTTAATTAGCATTTCAGAACTCTCAGCGTGTATGAGCAGAGATTTCTCTCTCTTAGCAAACAGCTTTTCTTAAAGCTCCAGTTTTGTGAGCTGTACAGCTGAGAAAACTTTTAAATTTAGCCTTCAGAAATGCAGACATCTCCAAAAGCAACCTTTAAAAGAGTCTAGAAGAGATCCAAAGCTTAAAAGCAGCTCTTTAGATTTCATCTGTGGGCATACAGACCTCGGGTGGCTGTTACGGAGCACCTAGGGTTAACCGGAGGCCTTAGCAAAGCGAGTTGGTAACTTTGAGGACTCAAATCCTGATGAACAGAAGGGACTTTGTGTCTTGGCTTCTCCATGTGTAGAAACATTGCTGGAGAATGCAACTAGTCCGATATCTAGCCACTGACAAGAAAGATCTAGGTCAGGAATCTGGGCATTCATCTCTCCTAACTAGCTAACTGTGATTAGTGGCTTTGGAAGGAAGCTCAGAGGAGACCTTATTGCTGTGTACAGCTACCTGAAGGGAGGTTGTAGCCAGGTGGGGGTTGGTCTCTTCTCCCAGGCAACCAGCACCAGAACAAGAGGACACAGTCTCAAGCTGCACCAGGGGAGGTTTATGCTGGATGTCAGTTCTTCATAGAAAGGGATATTGGCCATTGGAATGTGCTGCCCAGGGAGGTGGTGGAGTCACCGTCACTGGAGGTGTTTACGAAGAGACTGGATGGGGCACTTGGTGCCATGGTTTAGTTAATTAGATAGTGTTGGATGGTAGGTTGGACTCAATGATGTCAAAGGTTTCTTCCAACCTGGTCTGGTCTGTTCCATTCCATTCCATTCCATTCCATTCCATTCCATTCCATTCCATTCCATTCCATTCTTACCACAAGGTATCAGGAGTGAAAGTTCTACCCTTTTGGGGGGATGAACCTGCCCATTGATAGCTAAAGCTTGTGTCAGTTCCTTTAGTGCAGTAGAATTATTACAGGATCACAGGATGTCAGGGGTTAGAAGGGACCTCCAAAGATCGAGTCCACCCCCCTTGCCAGAGCAGGACCATAGAACCCAGCACAGGACACACAGGAATGCATCCTGATGAGTCTTGAAAGTCCTCCAGAGAAGGAGACTCCACAACCCTTCTGGGGAGCCTGTTCCAGTGCTCTGTGACCCTGGCCAAAATAGAGGGCAGACCTAGCTTGGTGGGGGGGTTTTTGTGTGGTTGCTGGTTTGTTTGTTTTGCTGGGGGCTGGTGTGTGTGTGTGTGGTGCTTATATAGCCTTAACAATAATAACAGAGAATTAACTGTAAGGTACAATGTTGTTGTTTGCATTTTTTCCCTTGTCACTAATAGCATGGAATAAACTTTTCTGTGTGTTGGAGCAATACACTTTCTTAATATTTTAATATTAGTTTTTTTCTTCAACAGAAATTTTCATATTCAGTCCACAGCTGCAAAATAATCTAACTGAAAGGTCAGAGCAGCAATTGCCAGATTTGCATGAACTTATAAATGTCAGAGGGAGGTCCAGCCTGGGTTGCTATTTGAAGTTATTTTGTATGGGATTTTTGGTGTTAAATATCTGCATTTTTCACACACAAGGGGTCTTGGGTTGATTGGTTTCCTTGGTAACAGCTCTTTGCTCTGATTGCATAAGCACACTGGAGTGGTGCAGAAGAGATTACTACAGAAACACACTAGAATTAGTCTGATGTAATGGGATGTTGTTTGAGCTGTTACTGAGTCCTTAATTCCATTATCCTTTATGTTATTTCCATTAATACTGCTCTGCAGTGAAATAACATGTAGCTCACTGAAGACTAATCAAATTTCCTTTAACAAGTTAGCTGTTGGCTTCTGAAAGAAAGATGGGGGGGGAAGAAATAATTAATGAGGGTAACCTAACAAAACTCTGAATACAATGTATTGTCATGATTGGTGCAGAAGAACACTTAATTCTTGGTGAGCTAGCTTGCAAGATAGAAATTTTTATACAGCTTAAATTTCTGTTGATGGATTGTCTCAGTCATCCTTTCTTCTTAGTCCATGGAAGAGTTCTCCTGGGTATTTTTACCCCATTCACCATGTCAGTCTCTGCTAATCTTCACAGTATGTATATTTTAATAGGAGCTACTTGTTGTTTTTTTTTCTGTCTTTTCCTGGAGATTGTGATTAAATCTAACATGGCAAAGAGTTATTTCAATCAAGTGAGAGGTAAACATGGCAGTGGGGGTTCTGAACTGGGTGAATTAGAAACTAAAGGGCATTAGCTGCAGAAAACAGAAGAAATTGAGTGCATGTGCTGTCAGCTGCCATGTGCCGGGTTGCTACCTCGCTGAACTTTAATTTTCAGTTTTCTGGAGCCTGGGGAAGCTCCTCAGGCACAGTGTCCAGCACCACCCAGTCGCAGTAGGGTGCAGGGCAGCACGCACAGCGACGGGGATGGAATTCAAGCAGGGGGGTAGGGGGCGCCCAGGTCAAGAGCTCCTGCCTGCAGCAGCAAGCCCATGAGACTGACGACTGCCTTCATCGCAGCTCGCATTCGTTGCTCTCCCCTTGGTGTGGCTGCAGGGGATTGGTTAATCGACCTCCTATTCTTACTGGCTGGCGATACTTCTTAGGGTAGCGCAGCTGACCCTTAGCTCATCTGTTGGAGTTACTTGTTAAGCCATCAACAGGTGGCTCCCATTTCATCTCTCCTTGCAGTTTCCCATCTTCAATCATTCAGTCTGGGGGGGACAGTCCCCCACACCACCCCTCTGCTCTTGCTTCTTTGGCTGTGGAAATCTGCAAGGTGGTGCTTGCAGTAGCCAGTGTGGCAGTGCAAGAGGAGCCCCTCTCTGGAGTGAAACAGTGCTGAAGTCCTCATGCCCAAGGAAACGTAGGTCAGGTATCAGGAAAAATTTCTTCACTGAAAGCATTGTCTAGCCCTGGAACAGGCTGCCCGGGGAAGTGGTGGAGTCCCCACCTCTGGAGGGATTTAAAAGTTGTGTAGGTGTGATGTTGAGGGATGTTACACTTCATCTTAAAGGTGTCTTCCAAGCAAAACATTTCTATGAGTCTTATTCCTCCGTGTGGCTGATTTACCTCATCTGCAGTCTGCTAATTGCAGCTGACACTTGTGTTAAGGCAGCAGAGCTGTCATCTTTTCCCCGACATTGAGAATCTCAGTTGCTTTCAAGTCGTTTGCACTTTGAGGCCTCTGAAACCAAACAATGTCTCTGGTTTTTGTTTGGCTTTTGGAGCAATTCCACTCATCCTAAGCCCATTTCCTTCAGAGAAGCTCACCAAGGGGGGATTGTCTGAGGTATTTGTTCTGAGGGGTTTCCATTTAAATGTGTTTTCCTAGCAAGAGACCTTCTTTTGTTTATTTTTCCAGAGGTGCTTTCTCTTTGGCAGAGTGCAAACTTCAGACTGCACTGGTTCTCCCCTCCTGCCTCAGTGCTGACTTCATTTTGTTGGTTTAGCTTGAACTTCCTCGAGCAGAGACCCTTCCACTGCATATTAGGACAGGGTCTGGCTTGAGAGAGTCTTAGTTTGGGTTGGCACTTCTTGGTGATGGTGTGATACAAGTAAATATTGATGTTGTACCAGACATGAGGAAGGGTGGGAAAGGTTGACCTTGAGGAGTACTCACAAATGATGAACTGCATTAAGAAGTCACAAATGTCCAGCTTGCATTATAGCTGAGGGGTTGTATTATTGTTATTATTGCTGCCATTGACAGTCCAACAGGATTTAACTGTTCAAAATATCTTTTGTCCTTAAAAATGCTTGTGGATACTGAAAGTTGACTCTTGATATGAAATAGAGCCCCATTATAGCTGACCAGGGACTTAGTGACTTCCAAATGAACTTTGATCATTTTGTAATTGCAAGTCTTACCTGGTGGAGTATGTACAGGCTATTAAGCCCAGCATGGTCTAACTATCATCAAAGACATTTCCCACTGAGGGAGTCTTTAAAATAAAGATCTTCAGCAAACCTTTGCTATTCCTTTTTCATCCATAATGACATAAACCAGCTGTGATCAAGCAAGGAAAGCTCCCTAGTTCTGCTGATGCACATCATCAGTAGATTTGGGTTGCTGTGGTGGGCTGACCTTGGCTGGCTGCCAGGGGCCCACCAAGGCATTCTCTGCTCTCTCCATCCTCAGCAGGACAGGCAGAAACTAAAACAAAAAACTCATGGGGCAGGATGCAGGCAATTTAATGAAGAAAAGCAAAGGCTGTGCAGGGGAGCAAAGGAAAAACATTCTCAACTCTCTATCAGCAGGTGATGTCCAGCCACTAGCCTCGAGGTGAGGAGAAAGTTCTTCCCAGAGAGAGTTGTTAGGCATTGGAATGTGCTGCCCAGGGAGGTGGTGGAGTCACCATGATTGGAGGTGTTTAGGAGGAGACTGGATGGGGTGCTTGGTGCCATGGTTTAGTTGGTTAGATGGTGTTAGTTGATGGGTTGGACACGATGATCTTGAAGGTCTCTTCCAACCTGGTTTGGTCTATTCTATTCCATTCCATTCCATTCTATTCTATTCTATTCTACTTAAATTTGCATGCTAAATAATGCCACAGAAAAATGTCAGCATCTCCTAGTTAGCAGCAAAGGGTGATCAATGGCTCTGTGATAATTAGTATAGCTGACAGTCAATCAAAGTGATGAAAATATAAAGCTCTGATCAAAAGACCTTTTCTTCTGTGCATTGTAAATTAGCATAAACATTGCCATCCCTTCATAACACCAGCAAAACAGCAAATATTGCTTTGGCATAAAATTGAATTTTTCTGGGGCTCATGGGCAACAAATTTAATCCACTGCAATATTCATCTTATTGTTCAGATTCCTTTAATCTACATAAGCCAATGGGGCGGTGAGGGGGGCAGCAACACCCAAACCCTGTTGTCTGGGGAGGTTGCACTACTGCTTTTTAAAGGCTGGGATCAGCAGGACAAGGAGGGTAAACTGGCTGAATAATCATGTAGAAACCGACCAAAATTAGCAAGGTCTTGGGAGCTGAATGACTGTGCCGAGAGAGAAAGTGCTAACTTGAAAATGCTTGCTCCTTGCTTCTGCCCCCTGAACTCTGGGAAGCTGTGGGAGCAGAGCTTGGGCAGGTCCCATGGGCAATGCATTTCTACCTTGTCACCATCTCTTTCCAACATAGTAGCTGTGACTTTCATTTATTTCATGTCCCTGCTATTAGTGGGGATGACTCACGATGCTTGCAACTACTCACATGATTGAGCCCTACTATCTAACAATAGTTTGTGAGGTTCTGTGTAACAATAACAAAGAAAAATACCAAAGGCATAACCTTGTTACAAGATCTGCCTTGGTGTAGATCTGATTTTCAAGAATCAGGGGATGGATCTTTTCTGAGCAGCCCTCACTTACAACATTTATCTCTCCAAAGGCTAGTGGTAGGTAGGAACAATAAGCACGGTGAGAGGTTTGTTTTTATTGACCTCTATTAACATTCTGCACATCCCCAGCCAATAGCTCAAGTGCTGCCAGGCACAGATGCTTCAAGAGTAACCCTCTCTTTTGTATAATGAAGCATTTGTTTCCCTTTTTATCATGATAACAATCTTCTCCCAGGAAACCAGCACCTGAACAAGGGGACACAGTCTCAAGCTGCACCAGGGGAAGTTTAGGCTGGGTGTTAGAAAGAAGTTCTTCACAGAAAGAGAGATTTGCCATCGGATTGGGCTGCCCAGGGAGGTGGTGGAGTCACCATCACTGGAGGTGTTTAGGAAGAGACTGGATAGGGTGCTTGGTGCCATGGTTTAGTTGATTAGATAGTGTTGGAGGTTAGGTTGAACTCAATGACCTCAAAGGTCTCTTCCAACCTGGTTAATTCTATTCCATCCTATTCTATTATTTATTATCATCAATGGCTTATTACATGAGCCACCAAATGCTGATTAGTTTCACCTTGCTCCCTTCCAGCTCTTATACCCATTACATGTTGTGGTTTACTTGCTTTTTAATGAAATATTTGGTCTTCACTCTTGGTACTTGAAGGCTGTACTGAACAGCAGTGAAATCCAAGACATCAGTTATGAGTGAACTGAGAAAACAGGACTGTGTCCTGGAAAATGGCCATCCACTGATGCCATAACTCTGCAGCACTTTCACTTAGGGGGTGGAACTACACAAGCAGCAGTCAGTTTTGAAAATGAAAACTTTGTTCAGTCAGAAGTTATGCAGTTCAGGCGTGAGCTGGTTTAGATTGAATTTCTTTGCTTCTTTTTGTTTATGACCACTTTATCAGGAGTGGTTTGAGGTTTGGTTTGGGATTGTTCTGTTTGTTTGTGGGGAGTTATTTGGTTTGGTGGTGGTGGGTTTGGGGTGTTTGTGTTCGGTTTTGCTCAAGCTGCGCCAGGGGAAGTTTAGACTCGAGGTGAGGAGAAAGCTCTTCACAGAGAGAGTTGTTAACCATTGGAATGGGCTGCCCAGGGAGGTGGTGGAGTCACCATCCCTAGAGGTGTTCAAGAGGGGATTGGATGTGGCACTTGAAGCCATGGCCTAGTAGGTATGAGGTGTTGGGTGACAGGTTGGACTTGATGATCTTTGAGGTCTCTTCCAACCGTATTGATTCTATGATTCGGAAAGTGATGTGTGAATAAGTGGATAAATAAATAGTCAGGAAAGCTAGGAAAGTGTGAGACAAGGTTGGTTGGGTTTGGGTTTTTTTTTTTGTCTTGCTAAATATGCTCTGTGCTTGGTATTCTTCTTTTAATGCAAATGAATGTGTGGCCAGTGCAGTTTCTATGGCTTCTATAGTTCTAGAGTGTAGTTCGTTGGCTTCATGCCTGAAAAATGTGGAAATGGTTTACAAAGCAGAGCAGAAACCATTTCAGCCTCTGAATATGATTTCAGAAGTGTAATTCAGCGACAATTAAAAGCCCCCCAAAATGTAAACTGAATTGCTCTTCTCTTGGGATCCCTACCACCATTTCATTTGTGTTTGCTTCATCCTTTTGGCATTTTCTCTTCTAACAAGCCTTGAAGGGAGGATGGAGTATTAGCTCCCTACTTAAAGGAAAGGACAAATAGATGCAGAGTAAGTACACTCTAATGGCCAAAATTATTCAGGCTTCCTTGGCTGCAGCAGCCTGCAAGTGAATGTCTGCATTTCCTGGGTTGGGAAGGTTGTTTTGTTTGTTTTCCAAAAGCTTTTGCAAGAGATTTATTTGCAGGTGATAATATTTATTTACTATCTCTCCTCCATTTGAGTAGACACAACTTTCCTTGGGTTATTTATGTGTGGCACACCAGCTGTGTCACTCTGCTACTGATTCAACCTTCAGCATTTCTCTGTTCCCATAAAAGGAATATTTCTTTAATGAAGAGGCTGACATTAAATGCTTCTAGTTGGTCCTTTATCAGTCCTCCCATGTGTGACCCACGCAGTTTATTGACTTAGCCAACTGGTGGGGAAAAGGGAACAGCCAAAATACCACCAAAAAGCACCACTGGCAACCCAGATAGCACAGAATGGTCTTTCTAAGAGTCTCTTTGAAATTAACACATCTGTGAACTGGCTTTTCATTCTTCTAGCCTAATTTCTGGTTATAAAATCAGAGGGGAAAAATGCCTTCAGATAGGTTATTTTTGTTTGGTTATACCTTTGTTTTTGCCACCAGGACACTTCAGTGTATACTAGAAGTGCACTGGAGAAGAACAGCCTTGACTTTAAAGTATTTGCAGTGTGATTTGTTTAGAAGGGTTTGCACTTTCCTTGTGTGTTCCAAGTTTTTGTTGTCTTCATGTCTGCTTTTTGTACCTCAAAGTCCAACTCTTTTGTGCTATGAGCTGTCTTCTCTTTAGAGACATTTTCTGAGGAGCAGCCCTGGAAGACTGCAAACAGCTCATTAAAGCTCTCAACCTGCAAATATTTGTGTGGTGTCCACTTAGGAGTTGCTTTGTTTGTCTGGCAATGAGAGGGTGAAGCATTTCCATAAACCTGTGCTCTGCTGGGATTTCCAGCCTGAACTCCTTTCATTGTGCTCCATGATGATGAAGTCTGACTTAGGGCTCAGCTCATTAATTCTGGCTGGTATGGACTATGTGTTGAAGGAAGGAGGTTGCTGCTAGGTGTCTGTTCTGCAAACAGACATACTTTTAAATGAGCATGTAAAGTTCCCATGCTAGAAACTCCTTCTTCTTTGTAGAATATGATGCAAGGGCCCTTCCAGCATGTCTCCTGCACAGCCACATGATATCCAGAGGTGTATGGGCCAGGCTCAGCATGCACCTTCTATGCAGAGGGGAGGGAGTGAAACTTCAGCTCCACCAACCCAGAATCATAGAATAATTTTGGTTGGAAAAGATCTTTAAGATCAGCAAGTCCAACCATTGACCATTCACTGCTGGGTCACCATCAACCTCTTCTCTTCTCTTTTCTCTCTCTCTCTCTCTTCTCTCTTCTCTCTTCTCTCTCTTCTCTCTCTTCTCTCTCTTCTCTCTCTCTTCTTCTCTCTTCTCTCTCTCTCTTCTCTCTCTTCTCTCTCTCTCTCTCTTCTTCTCTCTTCTCTCTCTCTCTCTTCTCTCGCACCACATCTATAGAGCTTTTAAATGCTTCCAGGGATGGTGATTCCACCACTTCCCTGGGCAGCCTGTTCCAGGGCTTTACAACCCTATAGGTGCAGAAATTTTTCCTAATGTCCAACATAAACCTTCCACCTGGCACAACTGGAGTTTGCCCTGAATGTGTAAAATGGGAGTAGACTTGTGTTGATGGATTGTCTAAACTTGAGTTTGAGCTCTTGATCAGATTGTGATCAAAATCCAGGCAGAATTAATTTTGTGCCTGTGAGGAAATTTACACAATGTAATGGCATTTATTGGCTTGTTTATTATCTTTATCTCCTAAGGGGCTACTATGGCCATTTAGGATCTGTAACTGGGGGAGGAATTCTGCCTATTAAGAACAGAAGCTGGGATTTAGGTGCATTTGTCCCAAGTTACTCCAGGAAAGATGTTGAGTTGCTGGAAGGTGTCCAGAGAAGGGCAACAAAGCTGGGGAGGGGTTTGGAGCACAGCCCTGTGAGGAGAGGCTGAGGGAGCTGGGGTTGCACCTGAACAAGAGGACACAGTCTCAAGCTGGATGTTAGGAAGAAGTTCTTCATAGAGAGATTGGCCATTGGAATGTGCTGCCCAGGGAGGTGGTGGAGTCACCATCACTGGAGGTGTTTAGGAAGAGCCTGGATGAGGCACTTGGTGCCATGGTTTGATTGATTAGATGGTGTTGGTGATAGGTTGGACTTGATGATCTCAAAGGTCTTTTCCAACCTGGTCTGGTCTCCATTCCATTCCATTCCATTCCATTCCATTCCATTCCATTCCATTCCATTCCATTCCATTCCATTCCATTCCATTCCATGGCAAATGCAGGATTTTCTTTCATATTGCTTTAATGTATTTTTCTCAAAAGAAGAACAAAAACTAATTGCTGAGACCTTTGTGTCCTAGGGGATGTGTCATGGCTGGAGGAAAAACTTTCTTCACAGCCATTACCTTCTCATAGTTATTTCTTGCCAGACCCTCAAGGATACACTGTCAGTGCCCCTATACAACAGATTATATAAGATCATAATTTTCCACTCCATATAAGATGTTACTGTGAAAGCTATATTCTGATATTGAATAAAAATACTTTGGACTATATTAAGTCTTTCATCCAAAGACATAAAGGTGCTCTCTGGTGTTGTTATTCATGTTTAATAGAAGATTAAAATGAGCCATGCAAGGGTGAGGTGATTTGCCCAAGGTTACAGGGAATCAGCAGTGGTTATCCCAGACCCACCCCCTCATGAAGTATAAGCAAAACACGTTGGGTGTTTTGGTCATGTAATTTAATGCAGAGCAAAAGCTTCCCTATTGGTGCAGTGCTAACACAGAGGGAGGATTCAGAGAGTGCTTACATGTCATTAGCTCAGGTCAGAGTACAGGATAAAGCTTTTAATAAGCAACCATGATGTAAACCCAGTAGACAGGTTCCAGTTCTGGGCCCCTCACTTTAGGAAAGATGTTGAGTTGCTGGAAGGTTTCCAGAGAAGGGCAACAAAGCTGGGGAGGGGTTTGGAGCACAGCCCTGTGAGGAGAGGCTGAGGGAGCTGGGCTTGCTTAGCCTGGAGAAGGGGAGGTTCAGGGCAGACCTTAGTGCTATCTACAGCTACCTGAAGGGAGGTTGTAGCCAGGTGGGAGTTGGTCTCTTCTCCCAGACAACCAGCACCAGAACAAGAGGACACAGTCACAAGCTGTGCCAGGGGAAGCTTAGGCTGGATGTTAGGAAGTAAGAGTAATTTGCCATTGGAATGTGCTGCCCAGGGAGGTGGTGGAGTCACCAGCACTGGAGGTGTTCAGGAGGGGATTGGAGGTGGCACTTGGTGCCATGGTTTAGTCCTGAGGTCTGTGGTGACAGGTTGGACTCGATGATCTTTGAGGTCTCTCTCAACCTTGGTGATGCTGTGAATTGTTGTGGTGCATGGCTTATATACTGACTCCATGTAAGGGTGGTGATTGGCAGAAAAGTTACAGAAGTAAACTTGCAATCATTTCATTTTATTTTTCCAGTGAGTTCTCTTTTGTTTTCCCAAGTATTTAAGATTTGGAGGAAACGAAGTGAACCATAAAACTCACCTCAGTATAGTTCATCAAGTTCTTTACCATGAGGGTAGAGGAACACTGGAGCAGGTTGCCCAGGGAGGTGGCTGGGGTGCCATCCCTGGAGATATTCAAGGTGAGGCTTGACAGGGCTCTGGGCAGCCTGATCTGGTTGAGGATGCCCCTGCTGACTGTAGAGGAGGTTGGACTAGATGACTTTTGGAGGTCCCTTCTATGATTCTTTCGCTGGCAAGGAACCCTGCCTAGCCTGGGCAATGGCCACAGCCCACACCAGCTATGGCAGCTGGCAGAGCTAGATTCCTCCTGTGACCTTCAGGTTTTGGGAAATGAGGCTAGCAAGGGGATCTTCTCAATTTGGCAAGGCCTTGCTTCCTTCTGCATCTTGTGCAGAGGGAGCCATCGCCCTCTTAGCACCCGCAGCTGTGTCTGTGTGCATTAGCTGACTTACCTGAAGAGCTGTCTTGGTAATTTACAATGACTTTCTGAGTCTGAGAAATGTATGCCACATGGCATGCTAAGTGTTCATGTGAGTGATAAATTAGGGTTTCAGTCTCGCTCTACCAGCTGGAAAAAAGACCTTTTGTGTGTGCACTAGGTGCATTCCCCTACACCCAGCCTTTCAGAGGAGCTCCTCGTACAAGATTTTCATAGCTCTGAATATTTTAGGGATGAAATATTCTAAGCAAGACCTCTGCAAAGCTTTCTCTCCAGCCACCAAAAATGCCCCAAATGTCAGGATCATCCATCAGTTTTATTAAGGAGCAATAATCTCTGTGCTAGAATAGCTACAAAGCACATAGGAATAGTTCTGCAGAAGAAAATGAGCAAGCAAAACTTATTCTAAAGGTAGAGAGTGGGTCCTGGCATCCACACAAGTATTTTCTACAACATAGTGTGTTTAATCATGCCAAATACCAAGGCTACATCCACAGAGGGACCTGAATGTTTGTTATTGCTTTAGAAACTTTAATTGCACCATTTAGACACTGTTGAGAGCAGTCAAAACTTGCTGAGCTGCCGCTTAACTTGCATCAGGTAACTAATACATTTGCATTGCTACCACAGAGTCTTAACTATTCTCCTCCCTAGGATGCTGGCTGTGACTCATCTGACCTTTTGGAGGATTGCCTATGCACCTGTCTGCAACTCCTGCTTTTCCTTGTACTGAAAAGGTGTTCAAGAGGGGATTGGACGTGGCACTTGGTGCCATGGTTTAGTAGTCGTGAGGTCTTGGGTGGCAGGTTGGACTTGATGATCTTTGAGGTCTTTTCCAACCTTATTGATTCTATGAAAGTAACTTTAATGAAGAACCACCTGAGTACTATGGAAACAAATGTTTGCAGAAATGGCTGTGCCTAGGACACAGAGAGACAACTCTTTGAAACCATGTGATGAGATGGTTTAGTGATAACTAGCTGAAGTTCTTTTTTCAGTGCTCTCACTACCCCTTTAATCTTCATCAGTGTCCTTGGCCTAGTAAACAATACAGAAAGTGGTCACAAATCCTGACTAAAGCATGAGCCTAGCAAAATCTGTGCCTGCTATTATCCTGGTCATTTAATGCCTGTTATTAACCCAGATGGTCTAGCACATGCTGATGTGCTCAGGGCAGGATTCAGAGACTTGAGGAATAGTAGTGTTTTGCCCTTCTTCCAAGTTTCCATTTATGGGTTTGGTGTTTTTTTTTTTCAGGTCATGAATTCTTTAGGTCAAGAATTAACCATACAGCATATATAGAGGCTTGTCCAAGTACTAGAAGCAGCACAGCTGTGCCAGCTGTTTGTCAGGCTATTTTAATGCCATGCTAATGCAGTTAGGGTGCATAGACTCAGATCAAGTTTAGATCATTTAGCTTTAGTCTGCTCTCCCTGTGTGGTGCTGTGTTGTTTAGCTCTGCCTTTCCACTGTCCATTGAAGCAGCTTAGAATAGAATGTCTGATGTGAGACACTGGAACAGGTTGCCCAGGGAGGTGGTGGAAGCCCCATCCCTGGAGGGTTTTAAGGCCAGGCTAGATGTGGCTCTGAGCAAGCTGGTGGAGTGTGAGTTGTGTGAGGGGGGGGTGGAACTGGATGATCCTTGAGGTCCCTTCCAACCTTAACAATTCTTTGAATCTATGATGTGATCATGGTGCATAGCAAGAAGCTGACCTAGCAAGTATGATTTGGGGGTTTAAAATGTTGGTGTAAAGCAAGGTGGAAGCAAAGCTACCTTCTAAATGAGCAGATCTTCAAGCAAACAATAATAGCTGTGTTGTTCTGTGTGATACTGTACCTATGATAGTCCTTTGCCAAAGAGCTTGCCATATAGTCCTGGAAACTGTGCTGGGTGAGATGTTTAATGGTGGCTATGCATATTAGAACTGGGTTGTGCATAGATAGCACTGAAGGATGATGTATCAGATATCATGCCTTTATTTCTCCCTGGTAAGACAGGACAGTGGTTTATTGCTTATTGATAAAAGGAGAGTTTGCAATGTCAGAGTTACTCCTACAAGCTGCCCTGCATTAGCAGTGTACAGGAATAAAGCAGGGAGGCATTCATCAGTGAGAATATTCCTTGTGATACAGACTTGAATGCCTTTAAAGTTCATCTTTAAACATTACCTAAGTGTGCTCCGAGAATCCAATCCCTGAAGGTGAGGTGAAAAGAGCTTTCTGGTAGACGTCATTCAGGCAGGGCAGCAGAATGAAGCGTGACAGCATCATGTGAGAGCCATTCACCCGAGCTGTCATTTCACATTTCCAGGAGGAGAAAGATTTAAACATGCAGTTTATATATACAATTCTTTCCTTATCTTTTTTTCTTTTCTTTTCTCTCTTGACCTTTCTGGAATGTATATCTTCTCTGCTCTTACTTTGGGGGAGAGCTCTGTAGGGTCGTTGTCAGCCACTCTTGGCGTGCTCTTGTGACCCAGCTGAGTGGACTGTGGAATGTGTAAGATTAAAAAGTCTGAGTCTTCTCTAAAGAATAACTGTTCTCCACAATGGCAGTTACTGAAACAGAGTTACTGCAGCTCTGTGCTGCAAATTGATCTGAAAATTACCCGTGCCAGCTTACCTATTAGAATAAAACAAATGGCACTGAATCTGTTGGCATGTGACTTACACCCTGCCCCCCCTCTCTTATAGCCTGCAGAGAGAACTGCAATTCAGACTGCAGAAGGAATGTGAATTCAGAATCTGCTGGAGTTACAGTTTTGCTTGATTTCTTCCCACAAAGCACAGTAACCTGGCTGGTGGTGGTGCTGATGCCCCTCTTTTGGGCATTTCATTATTTGAAGCAGCAGCACATGAGAGTGACCTAGAGAGTGGGTCCAGAAAACGTTGCCCTTATCTCTTTCCTACCTGTGCTACCTCCTCTGGTATTTAGAGCTCACCACATGTCTTTTATTAGTGAAGAAGTCATCCTATGTCAAGGTTAAATACCTTGGGCACTATATGTACCCACTGGTACTATTAAGTTGTGATGTACATCGGGCTACAGCTGCTGTGAGCTCCTCTGCACCATACAGAGGTACTGAGCACGCAGGATGTGGCATGGGGCTGAGTTAGTGGGGGTTTATCCAGGATGTTTTAAAATGTCTTTTAGCATCCACTTCTCAAGTTCTGCACAATTCAAGTAAAAAGAAATATGCTTGCCAGCAGTCTGTAGTGCAAAGAAAAATGATCATAGCTTTCAACCTGTGTAATGGCTTGTAAAATGAAAGCTGCAGATTACTTTTTAGTCACTGGGGGAGGGGTTTAAATTAACTGCTTTGACCAAACTAGGAAATTCAGAGTTAAGTCTGAAAATCCATTCTAAGAGTCAGATTTTATCCTTGACCATTTGCAAGGAGCAGAATGGCAAAGTTAGATCTATCTGCAGTGCCTTTCAGTTTCGTCTTGGAGCCTTTCCTTGGGTGTGGTGTTTGCTTCAAAGTAAAGTTTGGGGCTATTACTGTGCAAATGATGTCCATATGTAAAAGCCCTAAGCTGAATGCCATGCCCCTTACTCCTAATCTGAATTAGGATAAGCACATCAGAAAGTTTAGACTGAAACTTGAGGTAGTACCATTTGCTGTTTAACAGCACTGCTTGATGGAGCAGACACCAGCTAATTCCACTCTATTAGTGGTGGTTTTCTCATTTCTTCCTTTGATTCCATGAATGTTTAGGAAGAAAAAGCAAGGTGTTCTGTAGGTCAGTTGGAAATAATTCAGAGAGCTTACCAAAAAGTCTCAGCATCCCCAAGGGGCAAATGTAGTGCCAGTATGAGCACAGGCGCTTATAGTGCAGTGTAGCTGTATGACGAGAGGACAGTTACCCCAGTTGGCTTTTCTTGTCTTGTACTGTGGGTTTAGTTGTATCAGAGGCCAACAAAGTCAGCATTAGAAACAGACTCAGCAGTCATAACTCACCTTGTTTTATATGTTTTTTTCATATTTGAGTGCTGGAGAAAAGAGAGAAGGAACCTAATTTCTGACTTCAGCTGCCCCAGGGTAGAGGACAAACTCAGATGTGTGTGGTGAAAGAGAAGAAACAAAGGAGACAAGTTGAAACCAGGTGTAAGGAACAAGTTCTTCGCCTTAAGGGTGGTCAAACATGAGAGCAGGTTGCACAGAGAAGCTTGTGGGTTCTCCATTCTTGCAGACATTTCAAATGTGACTGAACAAAAGCTTGAGCAGCCTGATGTAACTTCAGCTGGCCCCATGTAGAAGACCCTGTAACCAGATGACCACCATTAGGCCCTTCCTACTGACATTATTCTATAGTTCCATGGGTTTTGTTTTTAAGTAGAGTTCTGAATTTCAGCAGGTGTCTCCATTGATGTTTGTTCAATATGCAAGACCTCATGCATGTGTAAGTGTGCACCTGGCTGTGCTTGTGTTCACTGTGCTTTGTGTGTGCACCGTGGTTGATGTTGGCAAGGTCACTTGATGGAGAGGAGACCTAATGTCAGGCTGTAGCAGAGGAAAATCTGGGTTCTCCTGAGGTTTCTTCAAGCACAGAGCCCTGCCAGTTCTCACTCTGTGGTAGCTCAGCACATCACACCTTTCCTCTGGAGCACAGCAGGACCTACCTTCTAGGTGCATGCAGCTTTGGAAAACACAGGTCACAGAGCATGAAACTCGCTGTGGAGTTATGCCTGGAATAGAGGGTCCTTTGATGAGCCAGGGGAGAATTAGGTATTAGTGCTACACAGTAGGCTCAAGGCAAGGAGTCATACCCAGTGTGCCAGACTGAGGCAGACGCTCCCCTCAGTGGCTGGTGCCGTAGTGGGAAGCAAGAGACTGAACTAGAATTGAGTTTCCTGCTGCATGCAGATTGTGTAAGACTTGGCAGGTTTGCTCTGGCTGTGTTTCACATGGAAATATGCTGCTCTCAGTTGATCCCAAATATTTAGTTCAGTTGCTGAGTTCAGCCTGGAGCAGCTCCATGGTCTCTTTCAATGAGGAGTGACATGCTGCAGAGTAAGTGCTCACCTCCAGTTACCCTGCTTAGGACATTTTGAACCACTGTGCAGGCAAGGAAGAAGAGAAGTTTGTCAAGGACTTCAGCTCCCATTAGGCACAGGAGAAATGGCTTTTTTCTTTTCTTTTCTCTTTTTCTTTTTTCCCCCAGGAGAATTTATATTGATGTTTAGTGTCCATCATGGATTTCTTTTCTGCTGAAGTCTTTTCTCTTTGTATCTGCACCTCTTCCTCCCTGGAAAGCTACATTTCATGAGCAATTTGGGAGGAGGAGAGGTTCCACATAGGTATGCTTTATTTCTTAACTCACGTAGCTTCCACTGATTCCTTTTTAAATGCCTTTGGATTTCATTAGGAGCAGCAATTGCACATCCAAGTGCAGTGTCCTCTTGCCTTTTTTTTTTTGAAGCTGAAAATAGTGGCAATCTCATCTGAGAATGTACTTGGACTAAAGTCAGACATGAGGCATGTCACTGCATTGTATTGTCACTGCTGTATGTGGAAATAAATTCAATGATCTAACATATCTGAACCTGGAAAAAAAAGATGCTATAATAGCCTTCACATTAGATAAGTTCTTTCAAAGGGATTTAACATCTATTTGACAGAGAGAACACTATGGTTTTACAAATCCATGTGCAATTCCATTTGTGAAGGCAATCCCATGTGTTAGCAACCTTTTAAACCTTGTCTGTTTGCTAACCGTCACACCAGGGTTGTATTTTCAGCCCTCTCACGTATGTCTGAGTATGGATAGGATAGGATAGGATAGGATAGGATAGGATAGGATAGGATAGGATAGGATAGGATAGCTCAGCTCCCAGGCAACCAGCACCAGAACAAGAGGACACAGTCTCAGGCTGCACCAGGGGAGGTTTAGGCTGGCGGTGAGGAGGAAGTTTTACACAGAGAGAGTGATTGCCCATTGGAATGTGCTGCCCAGGGAGGTGGTGGAGTCACCATCACTGGAGGTATTCAGGAGGAGACTTGATAGGGTGCTTGGTTGCATGGTTTAGTTGATTAGGTGGTGTTGGATGATGATCTTGAAGGTCTCTTCCAACCTGGTCTATTCTACTCTACTCTATTCTACTCTACTCTACTCTATTCTACTCTACTCTACTCTATTCTACTCTACTCTACTCTATTCTACTCTACTCTACTCTATTCTACTCTACTCTACTCTACTCTATTCTACTCTACTCTATTCTACTCTACTCTATTCTACTCTACTCTACTCTACTCTACTCTACTCTACTCTACTCTACTCTATTCTATAGGCTAGGATAGAGAATAGAATAGAATAGCAGAATAGAGAATAGAATAGAATAGGAGAATAGAGAATAGGGAATAGAATAGAATAGGAGAATAGGGAATAGAATAGAATAGGAGAATAGGGAATAGAATAGAATAGGAGAATAGGAATAGAATAGAATAGGAGAATAGAATAAGGAATGGAATGGAATAAGGAATGGAAATAGGAATAGACCAGTTTGGAAGAGACCTTCAAGATCGTCACATCCAACCCATCACCCAACACCATCTAATCAACTAAACCGTGGCACCAAGCACCCCATCCAGTCTCCTCCTAAACACCCCCAATGATGGCGACTCCACCACCTGAGACCTGCACAGCTCCTTGTTAGCTTTGCCTTTTAGATCACATGCCTCTTGTTGGTTCATTGGCCACCTGTTCTGATGACAGTAAACAAATGTAGAAGTTCTGCTGCAATGTGCTGCAGTTCCTTTGCTCCGAAATAAAAGTAAAATTCTATTATCATGGAATGCTCTGAGGAAAAAATTTGTTTTAATTGGGCTGTCAGACTTATTTCATTGTACATTTAAAACATATTTTGTTGGGTTGTTTTGGGTTGTTTTTTTTTTTTTTGTAGTTAAAACAATAGCTTTTCTTCATGGGATTCTTTGGTCTGCATTAGCCTCTAGACTCATTGGGAGGGGAAATGCCTTTATTAATGTCACAGTAAAGCTCTAATGGGTGTTTGGGGGTGATATTGACGGTAGGAACACGATGAAATAACGGCTGTGATGTTTAAATGGGGCTCAGGGTGGTGATGGTGGCTTTCCTGTGCTTTAATAATGATCTTTTTCTTCATCAGTCTGCTCTGTGTGTGTGTATTCAGAATGAAGTTGCAGCTCCTTCCTTTTAATAAGAAAAGTCACTCTTGTGGAAACCTTTTACCCTTTCAGTGATGCTGATAGTGATGATGCCTAGCAGGATAACAAGAGCGTTGGTCTGTCTTGTGTCACCAGCAAAGTTATTTAATGAAGCTGTGAATGTCAAAATCTCCCTGATAAATGATCAGAAGGAACACAGCTTGCTTTTCAAACTCCAGACTTTATTTCCAGGGCTAACAATAAAAGCTGTCTCTCTGACTGTGATGTTCTTCATCTGAGAAACAATAAACATGGGCAGAAGGCATCTTTTGAAGTATCACAGGAGTCTAACTATGAGACACGTGCTAGAGCTCATTCTGTAACTCCTTCAGGTGAGGAAACACTGTAGATTTCCAAAGCAGTTCTGCATGGCTTGCTAGAAACAAACCATGGCCACAAATCCTTCTTAGGTTATTGGTGCTCAATCATGAACCTGATGTGTTTACTGATAAAAGTTTAGACATTCCCCCTGTTGTCCAAGTGAAGCAAGCTTCCTCTAAAAAGGTTTGTGTAGGAGTTTGTCAGGGAGTTCACTGCTGCTTCAGGAGATCTAAGAAGATTTCTATTAGGTATGAATGCAAAGAGTGTAATTTGCACAGTGAAGCTGAAGACCTTGCTCCTTGGATAGTATCTTTAATGCTACACTCCCTTAATCACTCCTTTTTTAGTTCTTTTCCCCTGGTGTATCTTGGCAGAGAAACCAAAGAAATCACTTTCTCCTCTGCTTCACTGTCTCCAAGTGAGTGGAGTATCAACACTGGAAAGTGCTTTGAGAGGTGATAAAAAAGGATTGGATGCGGCTCTTGGAGCCACGGTTTAGTTGTCATGAGGTGTTTGGTATTAGGTTATAGGTTGGACTTGATGATCTCTGAGGTCTTTTCCAACCTGGTTGATTCTATGATTTACCAGGGGGGAGAGAAAAAAAAGGCTCTAGAGCAAAGTTGTCTTTTAATAAATAACACTCAAGAATAGGGATGTTGAATACAGAATTAACCAGGTTGGAAATGACCTTCGAGATCATCGAGTCCAACCTATCACCCAGCACCATCTAATCAACTAAACCATGGCACCAAGTGCCTCATCCAGTCTCTCTTTAAACATCCAGTGATGGTGACTCCACCACCTCCCTGGGCAGCACATTCCAATGGCCAATCTCTCTTTCTGGGAAGACTTTCTTCCTAACACCCAGCCTAAACCTCCCCTGGTGCACACTGGTGAGGAAGCAAAACAATCTGTAATTTAAACATCGTTGGTCTAGCAATGTCAGGAGGCATCCTATGCCAAGAAGTCTGTGATGAGCTCTTACTTGGATCTTGGTCATACTGGATCTTGGTCTTACTTGGATCTTGGTCTTACTGGATCTTGAACTGGGCACATTTCACACATGGGCAAAGACCCTTGCACTGAGTCTCCTGTTCCTGTATTGGACCAGCTTCATTCCCTTCCCTTTAGATTCTCTATATTATCTGCTGTGACCTGTAAAGCTTCACCCTTGAAGAGGCTAAAATAGTCACTGCCTTCAAAAGAGCTAATTTTGCTGCCTTCATTTACAGTGACCTAAAGGTCTGAAAATATATATATATGGCCCTTGTAATAACTGCTGCTGCTGCTGCTTGGAAAATGCACTTCAACTATTTACAGAAGCAAAAAAAAAAGAGATGTGGTCTACACAATCATGCAAAGATAGTCTGGGTCTTGAAGTAGCTGTTTCTGGATCAAGCCTTTAGAAAAGCCCTTCTCTCAGGTGTTTTAACTGATGTATGCCAAGATGATGTTGTTGCATTGCTTCTGGTATCCCCCTCAGCTCGTTTAAGATTAGCTCAGACATCTGCAGCACCACATTGTCATTCTGCCTTGTGGATTTTGGTCTTAGCTGGTGTTTCCTTAAATAGTGTATGAGCTAAATACTTCCTGAGCTGCTGTACCTACTTGCTGATTTCTGGTTGAAGCTCAGGAGCTGTGCTGACTCTTGGTGTTCTTGAGATGGGAATTGAAACCACTGGGTTTGCTAGCAATGGCTTTTGATTTTAGAGTGCTCTTGCTTCTTAGTTAATAGATCTTCAAGGTGTTGATGATCTTCAAGGTATGCAGGCCTCTCAGCTTTATCCTCTTGGTTTTGAGGAAGGTTTCAGAACAGCTTAGAGAAGATAGGAAAGAGGAAAATTACTATTGTGAGTAGGATTTCTTCATGGGCTTCTCCTTTGTCATGTTTATAATCATCCATTGTTCAGAGTGCTAAAGTTATGCTTCTGACATGGTACAATATGAATGTTTTGCTGCTTGTAGTCCAAGTGACATACTTTATGGTTCTGATTTGTGCTTCTCTCACATACTGAAATCCTAAGAGCCTCCCTAAGAATGACTGCAATTAAGCCAGTGGTCTTGCTCCAACGATAAAGAATAATAATTACTGTTTGTTGCTCTAATAATGGAATTTTTATCTCAATATTTTGTCCTTAAAGGTAAAATTTTAATGCTATACTGGAGGTATGCATTGATAAAGATTTTGGTATATTAACAGGATGGCTAAAGGATTAGATAGCAGAATTAAAGCTACTCAGAAACAAAAATCAGGCCAAAATGCAAGATTCACAAGCCCTATGAGGAAAGGCTGAGGGAGCTGGGGTTGCTTAGCATGGAGAAGAGGAGACTCAGAGGTGACCTTATTGCTCTCTACAACTACCTGAAGGGAGGTTGTAGCCAGGCAGAGGTTGGTCTCTTCTCCCAGGCAGACAGTACCAGAACAAGTGAACACAGTCTCAGGCTGCACCAGGGGAGGTTTAGGCTGGATGTTAGGAAGAAGTTCTATACAGAGAGAGTGATTGCCCATTGGAATCGGCTGCCTGTGGAGGTGGTGGAGTCACCTTCATTGGAGGTGCTCAGGAGGAGACTTGATGGGGTGCTTGGTGCCATGGTTTAGTTGTTTAGGTGGGTTGGATTGGTTGATGGGTTGGACATGATGATCTTGAAGGTCTCTTTCAACCTGGTGGATTGTATTGTATTGTATTGTACTCTTGATGCTCCATTTAGTGGCTTACCTCATTCAGTCCCCTTAGCAGGGTTGTGTGGCAATCATGTCTTATTCCTGATAGCATGTTGGTTTAAAATGTGTTCACAATTTCATGCTAAAGGATTTGACCAGTGAAGTTTTCAGAAAGCAGTGTGTCATTTTCAGAGAGGTTGAAGGTTTCAGTGGCCAACTAAAGAAGCTTCCAAAGACTGTTCCAAAAGAGGCTGCTGTTAAAAAAAACCAAAACCCCAAATCAAAATCTAACAACCCAAACACCAGTTAATTAAACTTCACAGGATGATGTGTGTTCATCTGAGGATTTATTCTGGGAGCTGTAGAATGCATTTCCATATTTAAGGGCAGCATGTATCTGTGATATTACTAAGCTTCCTAATTTGCCCTTGCCATCTCGGGTGGCACCTACCAGAGGGGAACAAAAGGGAGAATGAGAATTTCCTGGCGTTCAGTGCTGTCTGACACTGCAGAATTTGTTTTGGGTATGTTCAGAGAATGGTGATAACAGAATTTTGGAAACCCCTTCTCAGCATGTGGCACTGAATAGAGATGAGCTTATACACATACTTCTTATTTCATTGCAATATTAATTGGAATTTTTCCTGATTCATCTCTAAGCTGTGAATGTGTGAACTGAAGCCGAGCTGCTTTGGATAGTGAACTGTCCAGCTCTTGAGTGTCTGTTCAGATATCCTTCACCACTCCTGAGTTCCTGTGAGACTCTTTGCCTGAAATCCCACGTTTTGCCTTCAGTCTGTTGCATATTTCTTTGGCATCACTCTTCAGCAATGAGTGTTCCATTTCAACTCTTCATCCACAGGAGATCGGTAGCTCCTTCTAGCTCTTCATCTCTAAAGTGTAGGAAATAAGGCATAAATAGTCTAGGGATCTAAAATTCTTCCACTGAGGAATGAATCTCATGAAAGCATGATTGATTTAAAGCAGACACCTATCTGTTCCCTCTATTTTAAAAGCTACCTCCTTACAAACAGTGATGGAAGCAAATGCTGTCAGTAGCGATTATATTAATCTGATATTGATCGATTCCAGTGTGCAAGAGAGAAGGGGGGAACTGAGGCTTCAGGAAACTTGCAAACACTTTTGAGCTATGCTACTTCCTCCACTTCTGATTCTTATTGCTGTCTACAACGACCTGAAGGGTGGTTGTAGCCAGGAGGAAGTTTGTCTCTTCTCTCAAGCAACCAGCACCAGAACAACCAGCACCAAGACAGTCTCAAGCTGCACCAGGGGAGGTTTAGGATCAAGGTGAGGAGAAAGTTCTTCACTGAGAGAGTCGTTAGCCATTGGAATGTGCTGCCCAGGGAGGTGGTGGAGTCACCATCCCTGGAGGTGTTCAAGAGGGGATTGGATGTGGCACTTGGTGTCATGGTTAGTCATGAGGTCTGTGGTGACAGGTTGGACTTGATGATCTTTGAGGTCTCTTCCAACCTTGGTGATTCTGTGATTCTGTGCGATTCTGTGATGGCATCAGAGAGCATTACCTGATTTTAGGAGAACAGTTGGTTTGGGTAGGAAATGTCCTGAAGTCATAGACTGGGTTATTTATTGCCTCTTCTCAAATTCATCTCAGAGAAGCTGCTTCCTGTGAAGTGTTCTTGTGAATGCTTGAGCTGATGTGGTATTAAGCGAAATGGGAAGCTTCTGAATAGTTCAAGCCCTAGCAGAATTTGTTAGAACAAAGAAAATCTGTGATTCTGAGGTCCTGTAAAAGTGAATCAGATTTTGCCTTTCACCTTGACTGGCTGGGTTTACTTGGAGCCAGCCTTGATTGTGGAAATTCCAACTGGACTCCAGAAGCTTTTTACACCATCAGAACAGCTAGGCTTCAAATCATCTCCCAAGGGAAGCAGTGGACTGTCCCACATGGGACAGTTTTAAGGCTCAGTTTAACAGAGTGCTGGTCCATCTTACTTAAACCATACTGGCACCTAGAAAGGTTGGACCAGATGATCCTTGAGGTTCCTTGCAACCTTGAATGTTATGATTCTATGACTTCCTCTCCTCAGTATTTCACAGAGCAGTGTTTGATTTTTGAGTCAAGGGGTGGTGGTTTTTCCCAAACTGCATTTAACCAGCACTGAGGCACAACAGAAATCTGTGCAAGGAAACGTTCCTAAACCCAATCTTTCAGGTGAAGTTTCTGTCCTGCTGAGATTGCATCTGGAAAAATGTCTGTGACATCTATAACACTGAATAAATGTCAGCTGTTGGTTTTCAAGCTGTATTGGTTATGCTCTGCTTGCCTAAAATCTTCTGCAGAGCACTAGCTGAGGGAAAGTATTCTTTCCTAAATAGTTAATGGGTGCCAGTGAATCATCTTGTTATACTGAATGATCTGTTTCTGTATCAGTTGGCAAAATACACTGAGAGAGAAGCATCATCCAGCTAACTTTTGTGGTCCAACAGATCATTTTATCAACTGTGTTCTACAAGCAATGCTGCTTTGTAAAGCACGAGTTGCCTGGTTAAAGGAGGATCCTCCTTGGATTCTGCCTGGATTTCACAAAGGAGAAAAGCACTTAGGAAGGGCTGGATTTGGCAGCTGTGTTCCACTGTGTGCCTTTTTGCTTGAGGGATTTTAATAGGTGGCTTCTAAAAATTACCTTCCTGAAAGTGTGATTCATTCAGAAGTGGTGCATGTAAATTAGATGTTGTGCATTATGCACAGGGACAAGGAAGGGCCAGTTTCCCCTTGCATGGATGGTGCTGTGAATGTCACTGGAGTTACAGCAATGCAAAACTGACCCACCACTAATTGCACTGGCAAATGAAGGCATGAGGCAGAGCAGCCAGCAGATGTCAGTAAACCCAAATCTGAATGAGACAGGACTGAAAATATTCTGCCTTTTTGGAGTTGGGCTGTTCAGTGGTACATGGGTGGTGAAAGACCATCAAATGTCTCCTAACAGAGACATTGTTGTGTGTTGCGAGGAGATGTGAAAAGTCTTTTGGGGTTTATTTTACTTTTTAAAGCATCTTTCCACAGGTAGAGGGAGGCATATTCAGCATGTGCCTGCAAATTCACTTGATTGCAGTGCTTGACTTCAGTGGCACCCCATAGAGAGTGTGGCTGGGAATGGGGAAGAACAACTGCAGCAGTAACTCCAAGGAGCTTTCCCCTGCCCAAGTCTGCTCTGCTTTACTGTCCTACAGAGGGCACAAATGTGATAGCCTAGGTTGCTTCGAGGCACTGATAGGAGTGATAGGGAGCTTTGGCTCTGAAATTGGCTCTTTCCACACCAGGCACTGACAGAATCTTAGATCATTTTTAACACTGGCGCCATTCAAAGTTGTTGTGTTCGGAGAGTCCAGCCTCTAATGCTTTTCTAGCTGCAGAGAGTGAACACCAGCAGCAGGTCTTCTGCTAATAAGAGCATTTTAATGTCTCTGATTATGACAAAAGTACTTTTCAAATGCTTTAAAGAACAGCTGAAGGAAGGTTGCAGCGTGGTAATGCATCTGTAGTACTACCACACACTATTAATACACCAGGATAGCTGTTGGATTAATTAATAATGGATTCAGGCCCTTCACAAGAGGAGACGTGGTAGGCATGCTCTTAAATGGACCCATCAGAGAACTTAGTGGTGGTCCCTGTCTTATATATAACAGGAACCATGCTGGGAAGAAGCAGCCCTGGGATCTTTACCCTTGTTTTGGTCAAATCTTTGTAGATTCATTCAGGAGTCTCGGCCTCAATAAGAGAAGGAGATTTTTCAACCTCTTAGGTTGGTTGTAGCACACTTAACTCTGAAATGCTTCGTGCTGGAAGAAGAAAATTGGATCTCTCTCGCGCCTGAGTGTGATTCTAATCACAAAAGTGTTACAGGCTGGTCCCAGCTGAGTCTGAAGCACATCTGTGTTTTAAAATATAATTTGAACTACTCCCACATTTGGAAAAGGAAGGGTTTATGGGGCTGGTTTTTGGAGGCAGGGCAGGTTTTTAGGCAGAGAATGATGCTTTTGGTCTCTGGTGGCCTGAGATGTTTGCCTGTAGCACTGAGTCAGCCACTTTAGCTTGGGAGAGAAATGGGATGTCGGAGTCATCTGAGTGCTAAGCATTTCTGGTGAGCAAGCTCCGGGCACTTCATTGTTTCAATGTGTTGGGGTTTGGAATCGCCATGCTGAGATGTTTTGCCTTTTATTGGTCACTGTGTGTGAAGCCTGGGTGCCTCATCCAGGTTTCTGAACACATTTCTGTGTTGGCTATTGAGTGTGGGGGGTGCTGAGCGATGATGTGTGGTGGAGGCCTTTGCAGAGTGGACTAGGAGCTATCAGCTGTAGACGGATTTCTTCTGTGATCTAATAGAAGCCATCCCCCCTGGGTGTGTGAAATGGCAATGGGAAATGCTGGGAGAAGATGTGCTTTTGGGGGTTTTTGTTAGTCCTGTTGCTGCTTTCAGGAAGGCTGCTTTAACTGCACTTTAGAAGGGCTTCAGTCACTTCAGGTAAGAGAAGAAAGAGGAGGTTTTTGGTCACCCTTGAAGGACTTCACTTCTGGCATATGCCTCTTTCACCTCAGTGCTCCACCTCAACTACCTTGGTCCTGTTTTTTCTTACCTGCAAGCCAGATGGAATTTATTCAAACCAGAACATTATTCAGCTGCTTGCTTAAGGGTCAGCAAAGTAAATGGTGAAAGGTAAGCAAGCTTTAAGCACATCTTTGCTCTTACATAAATCTTAATCTTTTCTCCCAAGCTTTGGGAAATGCTGTTCAGCTCAGCTACTTGCACAACCAACCAACAAGCTGCAGATGTTGTGATTTCTCCCTTTCAGAGCTCTCTCAGGCATTCATCTTCATCGCCAGCCTTTCTTTTCTCTCTGCCTGCTTCCAAAAGAGAGGAACAGGGGGGGAGACAAACAGAAGTAGTATTTGTTAGGGTAGATGCAGTCGTGGAGCAATGTTATTCTCCAATTAATACCTCCAGGCCCCATCCAGTGAAAAGACTATTTCTGGGTTGGATCAGTTTCTTGATACTTTCATCCATGTCAGCCTCCTGTGCTCTGAAGGTGTTTAAGACCAGGCTGGATGAGGCTCTGGCCAGCCTGATCTAGGGTGGAGTGTCCCTGCCCATGGCAGGGGGGTTGGAACTAGATGATCCTTGTGGTCCCTTCCAACCCTAACTGAAACTATGAAACTAAACTAAAGCTATCAGACCACAGAGACTGAGGCACGTGTGACTTTTTAGGGTGTCAAATAATGACAGGACTAGGGGGAATGGGGGAAAAATAGAAATGGGTAGATTCAGATTGGATGTTAGGAAGAAGTTCTTCACCGTGAGGGTGGTGAGACACTGGAATAGGTTGGCCAGGGAAGTGGTGGAAGCCTCATCCCTGGAGGTTTTGAAGGCCAGGCTGGATGTGGCTCATGAGCAACCTGATCCAGTGTGAGGTGTCCCTGCCTGTGACAGGGGAGTTGGAACTGGATGATCCTTGAGGTCCTTCCAACCCTAACAATTCCATGATTCTGGCTTTTGTGTCTAATGTAAATATTTAAGTGATGCAACTATTGCTTTCCTTTCTGCACACTGCATTTGTCTTCTCCTTGTAGCTCCTGTTGATCTGTTGTGATAGAACTCATATGCACTTTACATATATTTGAGTTAACATATGGTTCCTAAGATGTAAGCTGTATAAGAGAAAGCCTATTTTGGGTCTGTCAAGAGATTTATCATGAGAGAAAATCCTGGCCTTGGGTTTTCCCACAAGTCTCAGTAGCCATGCTAGAATTGAAACGTGGGTGTTGGCTTACTGTTAGGTGAATATGAAAGCAATTCTTCCCCCCCCCCCCCCCTTCTGCTTCTAAATTTTGGTTCCCCTTAAAAGGGAGCAAAGCAGGTGAAAAGAAATATAGATGACTACCATTGTGCAGATGCATTTGGGGGTTGTATTTACATTGTCTTTTGCCTGCAATTTTCCACTGCTGGTAAGAAAAGGAAGTGTCAGCAAGCTTCACCACGGATTCCTGTAAGGAGGAATCAAACAGAGGCTGCAAATTGAACTCAGGTAAATGAGCACAGCGTCAGGTGGAATTGCGTCGCCTCAGCTGCGTGCTGCTGAGAGGGAGCTGAACGCACCACAGATGTCTCTACCGCTTCTGTGTTACTTACTGCTAGTCAGCTGGAAACAGGTATTATGGGGTGCAACACCTTGTGAAGCTGGAATGAACGAACCTGGGACAAGGGTCATCCATTAGTGTTGCCTGAAGAGGGTGAGGAGCAGATAGGAGTCTAAGGTGATTGAGTGGTGTGTGATTACACGGCGGTGAGAAAGCATCCAAGGAGATTATGTTTCAGCCCAAGGAGGTCTGAAGTGATGTTGCTGCATGAAAAACGTTCTGCAGTGTACTAAGCACAGCAAATGTTGACTATATTCCCAACATTGTTTTATAATTATGTAGGTAATTAAACCAGCAAACTAGATGGTTGTGTTGGAAAAACTATGTGTAGCTGAAGATTTGAAAGCAGCAAGCGTGCCTATCCCTTCCTGGCTCTCTCTACAAACCATAGGCTTTGTGTTTCTAGTCTTTTTTTTTCATTGTTTTCCCCCCAAACTGATATTCTAAGTGGCAGTTCTGGAATGGAATAGACCAGGTTGGAAAAGACCTTCAAAACTCCACCTTTTGCTCATGCATGAGGAAGCTGAAATCATTTCAGTGTTTCAACAGCACACAACTTTTCTTCCAATGTGTGCTTGTATCCTAATAGCTTTCCAGGCTAAAGGGAGTCCGCAGGAAAGCTGAAGAGGGCTTTTTAATAGGACATGTAGTGACAGGATGAGGGCTAATGGCTTTAAACTGGAAGAGAGTAGATTTAAATTAGACATTAGGAAGAAATTCTTCATTGTGAAGGGAATGGAATGGAATGGAATGGAATAGAGGAATGGAATGGAATGGAATAGAGGGGAATGGAATGGAATGGAATAGAGGGGAATGGAATGGAATGGAATAGAGGGAATGGAATGGAATGGAATGGAATGGAATAGAGGGAATGGAATGGAATGGAATGGAATAGAGGGGAATGGAATGGAATGGAATAGAGGGGAATGGATGGAATGAATAGAATGGAATGGAATGGAATAGAGGGGATGGAATGGAATGAATGAGGGGAATGGAATGGAATGGAATAGAGGGAATGGAATGGAATGGAATGGAATGGAATGGAATGGAATGGAGAGATGGAATGGAATGGAATGGAATAGAGGAATGGAATGGAATGGAATAGAGGAATGGAATGGAATGAGAATGGATGGAATGAGAATGGAATGGAATGGAATGGAATAGAGGAGAATGGAATGGAATGGAATGGAATAGAGGAGAATGGAATGGAATGGAATGGAATAGAGGAGAATGGAATGGAATGGAATGGAATAGAGGAGAATGGAATGGAATGGAATGGAATAGAGGAATGGAATGGAATGGAATGGAATAGAGGAGAATGGAATGGAATGGAATGGAATAGAGGAGAATGGAATGGAATGGAATGGAATAGAGGAGAATGGAGTAGACCAGGTTGGAAGAGACCTTCAAGATCATTGTGTCCAACCTATCATGCAACACCACCCAATCAACTAAACCATGGCACCAAGCACCCTATCAAGTCTCCTCCTGAACACCTCCAGTGATGGTGACTCCACCACCTCCTCGGGCAGCCCATTCCAATGGGCAATCACTCTCTGTGTAGAACTTCCTCCTAACCTCCAGTCTAAACCTCCCCTGGAGCAGCCTGCGACTGTGTCCTCTTGTTTTGGTGCTGGTTGCCTGGGAGAAGAGACCAATCACACTGGAACCCATTGCCTAGACAAGCTGCAGAAATTGATCATAATCTGCTGCTGTTCCCCCATTGCAGCCTAGCATGCCATTATTCATGCATTGATAGCCTGGCTACTTTTTGCCCAAGCATGTTTGTATGTATTGCATTTCATGGGATTGAATTTGGGCTATCATTTGAAATTCCCACTCTTGCTGAGTTCTGATCCTTCCGCTGGAACCTTCGTTTTTCTTATCCTTTCTGCTCCATTGGAAAAGGCTGAGATGGGTCTTGGGTGAAACCACACAGAGCTGGTTTTGGAGAAGCACTTCATTTTGACCAAATGGCACTTTTAAGAAGTCTGAGTGAAGTGTTTTGTGTTTGGTTTGGTTTTTCCTTTCTGGCAAGGCAGTGCACTTCTGTGAGCATTCCATCCAGACCACGTTTTCTAAGTCCATGGAGGAATATCATCCAGCTTTCCTTACATCATGGCTTGCTTTATATAAACCTAACCTTAATGACCTACTTAAGGGTGGAATTCATGCTTAGGAGACAGAGAGCTCAGTCATGTATTTTGGGGAGTAAGCAAAAAATGGAAGATTGCTGCAGTGCTAAGCCACAAATTGAATGTTCTATTTAAATCTTCAGCAAATCTCCTGTTACCCAGACACACGTCATTCATATTCCAAACCTTGTCAGAGGCTGATTCAATCACAACTTTTAAAACTTTGGGGTTTTTATTTTATTTTGGAGGTCAGGAGAGGCTTCAGTCATCTCAAATTTATTTTCTTCTCTAAGTGTTTCAGGCAGTCAGGGAGAAGCGAGCAGCAGGTTGTTACTGTGGTGCAGGCTGTACTCAGAAGGAAAAATAAACCCCCTGCATGCTGAAAGCTCCACAAATGAGCTTCAACAAGACCAAGGCAGGGTCCTGCAGCTGGGTCGAGGCAATCCCAGGCACAAATCCAGGCTGGGCAGGGACTGGCTGGGGAGCAGCCCAGAGGAGAGAGACTTGGGGGGTGCTGGTGGACGAGAAGCTCACCAGGAGCTCTCAATGTGCACTTGCAGCCCGGAAAGCCAATCAGATCCTGGGCTGCATCAGGAGAAGTGTGGCCAGCAGGGCAAGGGAGGTGATTCTCCCCCTCTACTCAGCTCTGGTAAGACCCCACCTGGAGCACTGCCTCCAGTTCTGGAGCCCCTATTACAAGAGGGAGCTGGAGGTGCTGGAAGGTGTCCAGAGAAGGGCCATGAGGATGATCAGAGGGCTGGAGCACCTCTCCTATGAGGACAGACTGAGGGAGTTGGGGCTGTTCAGTCTGGAGAAGAGAAGGCTCCGAGGTGACCTCATTGTGGCCTTCCAGTATCTGAAGGGGGCTACAAGAAGGCTGGGGAGGGACTTTTCAGGCTATCAGGGAGTGATAGGACTAGGGGGAATGGAATGAAGCTGGAGGTGGGGAGGTTCAGGCTGGGTGTGAGGAGGAAGTTCTTCACCATGTGAATGGTGAAGCCCTGGAATGGGTTGTCCAGGGAGGTGGTTGAGGCCCCATCCCTGGGGGTGTTTAAGCCCAGGCTGGATGAGGCTGTGACCAGCCTGATCTAGTGTGGGGTGTCCCTGCCCATGGCAGGGGGGTTGGAACTGGATGATCCTTGTGGTCCCTTCCAACCCTAACTGAAACTATGAAACTATGAAAAATCTACTTTCTTGAACACACAGGGGGCGGGGGGGAAAGGGGAAATTCTGGCAAGCCAATGTACTGCATTTAAAACAAAATGAATGAGGAGAATTGAAAAGTATATCTAAAACCATATGTGCATTGGCTTGGCTTGGCTTGGTTTTCACCAGGCACAGTTCGTCCATTCCAGCCCAGTGTTCTCAGCAAATCCTTCTGTTGGTGAGGTCTGTGTGGCACCACAGAACAATTGGGATGTAATTTGTAAATAAGTTCAGCCTTCAGCTGACAAAACCACCAGGTAGGCTAGCAAATTGGCTGGGATCCCTGGATTTAGATCTCCTGATGAGGTAATGCTGCTCTTCTTTCGGATTGACAATCTCTGCTGCAGAAGTTAGATTGATTTTTTTCCCTTTCAAGTGTAGGGTGTGCTTCTCCTTCAATGTTTGCAGAATATCCTTCCCCTTGTCTTATAAACTGTCCTTTAACAGGGTTTGGAGTTGTTTGGGGTTGTTTGGCGGCAGGTCCTGCTTCAGCCCATGTTACTGGGGCTTGAAACTCAGGTCCTGCTTCAGCCCATGTTACTGGGGCTTGAAACTCGGGTTCTGCTTCAGCCCATGTTACTGGGGCTTGAAACTCAGGTCCTGCTTCAGCCAGTTTTACTGGGGCTTGAAACTTTTTCCTTTCAGTGTAGGGTGTGCTTCTCCTTCAATGTTTGCACAATATCCTTCCCCTTGTCTTTTAAACTGTCCTTTAACAGGGTTTGGAGTTGTTTGGGGGCAGGTCCTGCTTCAGCCCATGTTACTGGGGCTTGAAACTCAGGTCCTGCTTCAGCCCATGTTACTGGGGCTTGAAACTTTTTCCTCTCAGTGTAGGGTGTGCTCCTCCTTCAATGTTTGCACAATATCCTTCCCCTTGTCTTATAAACTGTCCTTTAACAGGGTTTGGAGTTGTTTGGGGGCTTGGGGGCAGGTCCTGCTTCAGCCCATGTTACTGGGGCTTGAAACTCGGGTCCTGCTTCAGCCAATTTTATTGGGGCTTGAAATTTTTTCCTTTCAGTGTAGGGTGTGCTCCTCCTTCCATGTTTGCAGAATATTCTTACCCTTGTCTCTTAAAACTGTCCTTTACCAAGGTTTGGAGGTGTTTGGGGGCAGGTCCTGCTCCAGCCAATTTTACTGGGGCTTGAAACTTTTTCCTTTCAGTGTAGGGTGTAGCTTCTCCTTCCATGTTTGCAGAATATTCTTACCCTTGTCTCTTAAAACTGTCCTTTAACAGGGTTTGGAGTTGTTTGGGTTTCTGGGGTCAGGTCCTGCCTCACCCAATTTTACTGGGGCTTGAAACTCCAGTGTTTCGAGACTCGAGAAACATTTTCCACCAAAGGACGCAGGGATGCGTTCAGAAAGTTCATTCATGGTTACATGCATCATTCATGGGGTTTATTCATATCTAATCTCCTATTTGTTTGGAAAGCTCACTCCCAAAATATTCCATTGTGGAGAAAATTCCCCAGAGCACATTGCTTTTACAAGTAATACAGTCTTTTATAGGTCGCTTCTAATTTGGACACTTCACTGCACACAGCTGCCACAATTAGAGTCAAATTTGTGATTTTCTCCATTGTGTGGTGCCAGTGTGAGTGATACATAAACACAGCTGGCCTGAATGCAGATGCCTCCATGTGATGATGCCTAGCAGCAGCAGTTCTCCGAGGCACTGACCCACAGAGGCTGAATTAAAAATCAAATTAAGCGTCATAAATGCAACTTCATTGCTATTCACACTTGGAAAATCATGGCCAGATATGATTTATATAAGGAGAGTGAGCCAGTGTCCCTGGCTGAAGAAAGGCACAGGTCTTTGTAAGGTTTCATGACAGAGTAGCTTCAGTTGGAAAAGACCTTTTCAGGTTGAGTCCAACCATTATCTATCACTACCAAGTCTGGTGCTTAAACCACGTCCCTCAGCATCACATCTCTGTGTCTTTTACACACCTCCAGGGACAGGGATTCAACCACCTTCCTGGGGAGCTGGTTCCACTGTTAGAGAATTCCTTCAGTGAAAGAGTTTGTTCTAATATCCAACCTTCCCCTGGTGCAATTCAGTGCTGTTCCTCTCCTACTACCCATTGTTCCTTGGGAGAAGACACTGCCCCCCCACCTGGCTCCAACCTCCTTTAAGGGAGTGATAGAGAGTGAGAAGGTCTCCCCTCAGCCTCCTTTTCTTCAAGCTAACAACCCTAGCTCCCTCAGCTGCTCCTCATCAGACCTGTTCTCCAGTGCCCTGAGACATTTCGGCATAAAGCTGTCTCCAGCTCCTGCAGGTGGAAGTCTTCTTTCAAAGGAGCATTGAACCTAAAAGGGTGATGCTGAAAGGCAGTCTTCTTCCCCACGTGTGCTGTTAAGTAAAAAATACCAATTCTGACTGAAACATTATGTTAAAATTGCATCAAAGTTACTGATTTGTGCAGGTTACAGACTCTACAATGACCAGCAGGAGCTGCATATTCCTGGAACTTGGTGTCAATAGATATGGTGGCTTTCCAAAATGTTAACAGGATTTTGAGTGCCTTTAGAGCTTAATTAATTCCCCATCAAAAGTAATGATATGGGGAGAGATTATGAGGAGGAGGCAATGAAGGTTGAAGAGGATTTTTGAAGAGCCTGACTGAAAAGCAGATTCAGAGATGGATTTGGCGAGTGAGGGCTGACTGGACAAAGGCACAGAGGGTGGCCTGACAATCACAGTGCAGGGACTCAGGTGGAAATAGGAGAGATTGAGGTGAAAGAAGGAAAAGTACATGGTAACAGGCAAAACCCCCTAAATTCAGGATAAGCTGTTGGAGGAGGAGAGGCTTTGAGTGCTTGAAGTCAGTGCCCGAGTGAGGGCAAGGGAGTGAATCAAGACTATGCAGTGATGGAGCTTGCTTTTCTGTAAAGTGCCTTTTAATCTGGTGTGAAACCTGAAAGTTTCTGAATGGCACAAGGCAGCTCAGAGTCTCAGGCTCAAGACAGTTAAATCTTCCTTGGTGAACCTGGATTCTTCAGGCCTTGTGTCAGAATAACTAAATAAACCTCCACAAAAGGGTGCTGATACCAGGTGCACGTGTTTCTCAGGTGAATTTAACTCTTGGTTTATCACTGCTCAAACTGAATGGAAACTTCGTATCTGAATTTCCAGCTCCCTGTGTGCCCAAATAGAAGCAGTTACAAAACTGTTTCTGTGAGAGAATTGTTCAGGAAATAAATCAGCTAATAGATGGGAGCCATTTGAGGATCATGGTGATGAGCACTGCTGGAAAGCCCAGGAGGATGCTAATTCTGCTTCTGGAGCAGGGGTGGGAAGGAGGCAATAGGTACAGTGGTACTGAACCACATATGGACCCAGGGAGAGGAAAGGAAAGAGAAACAGAAGCTTGTCCAGCTGGTTTTGAGCAGAGCACTGTTCCTTCCTGTGGACTGAATACAGCAGTGGTCCTGAGGGGAAAGCCAGTCTGTGAATGTGTAATTACAAGACTGTGTCGTAATGTGTATACCCAAAGGGACTGGATTAATTTTGTGCAGGCAACCTTCCTTTTGACATTGCCTAGCTCTAGAATGCATGATTAGTGGCTGTAACTGGGAGCAGTGGGACTGCTCTTTTGGTGGTTCTCCCATGTTCAAAAAATAGACCCAATGACAGCTCTGAAGCATTAATTGTGTTTCATACACAAAACCATCCCTGATCATTTTCAGCCCTGGAGGTTTAGGTTGGTTTGTTTTACAAAGACTGTAGTATTTGTATTTAGTGTAGGATTGTGTTAATTGTTGCAGCCACCTGAACTTCAGGTCCAGTAGATGTTTAGCATATGAGCAGTGATGTATGTAGGACAGCTCTGAGTAATGCAACCATTTGCTTCATGGTCTGCAGGGCCAGGCAGAATAAAATTGCTTGTTTAATATTCAAATCTGCTATGAGATATGCTTCTCAGTCCTTTCTCAAATGACTCCTTGAGCTGGCTCAGAGACCCAGGCTGCTCAGGAGTAGGAGGAGGTGTTTCTGTTTCTTTCTGTTCTGAGGTTGCAGTGCTCTGTGAGGTGACTGTGTTGAGCGATGGGCCCTTGTTGGGGGAGGTTTTTCATCACAGATTCATAGAATAGTTTCAGTTAGAAAAGACCTCTGAGATCATCAAGTCCAACCATCAGCCTAACACCACCATGACCATTAAACCATGTCCTGAAGTGCCATATCCACGCATTTCTTGAACACCTCTAGGGGCAGCAACCGTAACCTGGTTTCTCTTGCCTGCAATTTGTGTTTGCTTCAGTAGATTTTCGTGGGAAGTATCATGTAATGTTCTGCTTAAAGAACACTGCTGGCTGAGTCTCTTGTTTGAGAAAAAGAGTTTGTATTTTAAGATCAGTGACACTCCAGTACTGAAATTTATTGGTGGCAACTCTTTGTAAGACAGGAAAGCTTTGTTATCTCCTCTCAGGGATAGGGATGGAAAGCAAAATGACATGATGGTAGTCAGGCTGGGAAACTGAAGCAGAATAAGCTGGGATGTGTAGCAAGCCAAAGTTGTGACTTCAATCTGAATTCACTTCAGTGGTTTAATGTTGCCAAATGAGATCATGTACTTAAATGATAAAAGCAAATTTGACTACAGTTTCATCTACCCTGTGATGTGCTCACTACAAATCTGTGTCAGGTATTTGATGGCTGGAATAAAGCGAGGGGCTCCTTCTATCATGAGTAAATGTTTCAGTGTCTCCAGGATAATCTTTCCAACATGCTTAGAATCATAGAATTGTTAGGGTTGGAAGGGACCTCAAGGATCATCTAGTTCCAACACCTCACACTAGATCAGGATGCTCAGAGCCACATTCAGCCTGGCCTTAAAATCCTCCAGGGATGAGGCTTCTACCACCTCCCTGGGCAACCTGTGCCAGTCTCAACACCCTCATGGTGAAGAATTTCTTCCTAACATCCAATCTGAATTTTTGTTCCATTCCCCCTCATCCTACCACCCCCTGACACCCTAAAAAGTCCCTCCCCAGCTTTCTTGTAGCTCCCTTCAGATACTGGAAGGCCACAATAAGGTCTTGAAACCTTCTCTTCTTGCACTTTCCCAGGAGATTCTCCTGAAAGTTATGGACTCTTCCTAATGGTCATACCTTGTTCTGTCTTTGTTGGGGTTTTGTGGGTTGGTTTTGCTTTGGTTTTATGGGAGGGTTGTTGGCTTGTGGAGTGCTGTTGAATTAATGTTGTTGTTGGGTTTTTATGATAACAAATGATAGTGAAACAGCACTTGGCTCCAAACTAAAGCAGGGCTGTGATTCTAGTTTGGCTGCTTGTACAGAGTAGCCAAAATTTAGACTTGAAAGCATTTGGCCATTTAAAGTGGGCTAGAAGTTGTTTATGGTGTGTTTGACAACAAATTCTTATTGGAATCCAGACATAGCCATTTTCCATCAAGCCCCCATGTTGAGAAATTAGACTTACTCTCAGAAGCTGTCTAGGAGCAATCTGATTGATTGATTGATTGATTGATTTTCAGGGAGAGGATGTGAAAGTCCAGTGAAAACCATTTCCACTTTTCTTCTGATTGATAAGAATTTGGCTTACATCTGGAAAGTTGAAAGTCAATGCTGTGGCCAAAAATTATAGCTCAGATTATTTGCTAGATGAATGTGTGGGTTTGTTGTGTTTTTTTTCTCTTTGGCTCTTATATTCCTGACCTCAAGAATTCATAGGGGAAATTAATTCTGTAGTTGCTTTGCACAGCGTGCCAAAGAAACAAAAAGCATTTTCATGTCACTGTTTGGCTATTTAGTGATACTATTCTGTTGTGCTGGGTACCCTGACACTTTGTGCTTATGATTCTTAACTCCTGTTTCCACACTGCACCTTTTCGTTCAACTGATTTTTTGTTTTGTCTATTTGTACCCTGCTCTGATAAATATTAATTGAGAAGAACTAAAAAAAACCACAGAATCACCAAGGTTGGAAGAGACCTCAAAGATCATCAAGTCCAACCTGTCACCACAGACCTCAGGACTAGACCATGGCACCAAGTGCCACATCCAATCCCCTCTTGAACACCTCCAGGGATGGTGACTCCACCACCTCCCTGGGCAGCACATTCCAATGGCTAAAAACTCTCTTTGTGAAGAACTTTCTCCTCACCTCCAGCCTAAACTTCCCCTGGCACAGCTTGAGACTGTGTCCTTTTGTTCTGGTGCTGGTTTGTTTGGCTCCATTCAAACAAAATAGTGCTGCTTTATTGTACAGTAACTAAGAACAGTAATTACCAAAGCGTTGAAGGGCTGGGCTTAAATCCCTCCTCTTGTGGGAAGATTGCAGCCCATATCTTTTCCCCTATGGAAGAGAACACCTTAACCACCACACTGCACAACATCCTGGGAAGAGCTTATCTCAGTCTATCCTCCTGGAAACAGTTCCCTAGCTCAACCTGGTACACACTGAGAGAGAAGGAAGAGTGTAAGACCTGAATTCTTTTGTTTGTACCAACAGCAGAAAGTGAGGAATAAACTGAGATTTCTCAAGTCTTATGCCTGTAGCCCTTTGTTCTGCAGGCAAAGCAAAACATCAGTTACATTATTCTGTACTGATACCATTCCCATTTCTTTTACTGAGCTGCCAGCACCAGTATTTTCCAACTATATTCATGGAGAGAATTGTTGTTGTTTTGTTGTTCTCTGGAAAGCGTTCTCATTTCCTTGAGGATCTCCATTAGTTCAGCACTGTTGTCTTTGAAAGGAGTCACAGGTTCTGTGCACAACATTGCAGGTGAGAATGACAGAGTTATAGGGCAAACTGTGTTTGTCATCTCTTGAAAGTGCACACCACTTAGGTATGAAGCTTGTGTTTGTTTCCGGGGGGTGAGTTCACAGGCTGAATGATGCTCAAGCTCAGATCTTGAGTGGTTTGTGTAGCAAAGATGTTTGAATTAGCAGGTTTATCACTTGATTCTGTGCTTGAGTCTTCTGTGAGGTGTGATCAGGAGTAAATGCAGTACACCTTTGTGAAGGAAAGCAGCGGCTGGGTAAATGTGTGTGAGTGGGACATAATATCACAGATCTTTGCGAGAACAACAGACCTTAGTGTGTAGACATGATACAGTCCCTTGCCTTTCTACACTGTAACAGCTTAACTGCTCAAGGGCTTTGTCTCAGATAGTAGGATGGCCAGCATCTGGCCTTTAGAAAGAGATTTTTTCCATTGACTTTTTTATACACAAGCTTCTAACCATGGCAGACATGCTCTGTAGCATAACTAGGAGAGTGAGTTATTCATCTTTGGTAGTTCTGGAGGCTCTTAACCCTGGAATATTTGTCAGCTTGTGCAGGGTTTACATCAGAACTGAGCTGACTACTGTTAATTTAAGCAAACATGTACATATGGAGTCAGAAACTTAGCTTCTGGTGAAGCTTGTCACTGTGAGCTGTTCTAATACCTTTATGGACTGCAATTCAGAGTATTTGTTGCTACTTCTTGTTTTAAGGATGTGGGAAAAAGTGAGGCTATGATCCAGTCTGCCTAAATCCTGGTTACAGTGGGATTAGAGTGCTTTAAAATCTACTCAATCCTAGACACTGATCCAGCCTGCTCACTTGGTAAGGCTATTAAATCCATCAGGCATTGAAATTCATTAGATGCCTCCCATGTAGTCTGAGTGTTCCCTAGGCACTCACATTTCATCAGGCTGTAGGCACAGCAGAGCCTTTTTGTCTGGGGAATTGAGTGCCCAAAGGTATGTTGCAATCTAAGAGGAGGCAGAAAGGTATCTAAGCCATGAAGCCCCAAATATTAGATCATACTATTATCTGTGTCTGGCTTCATCTTATGAGGGCAGTACTGGGCGAGAAATGCATGAGACCTAAGTTTCTGCACCTGGTGATAAGCAATGTGACAAGGACATAGTTTAATGGGAAATGTGTAAATAAGTCCTCTTACCATGCAACATTTTAACTGATTTTAACTTGAGTGCTGTGTCCAGTTCTGGGCCCCTCAGTTTAGGAATGATGTTGACTTGCTGGAATGTGTCCAGAGGAGGGCAACAGAACTGGGGAGGTGTTTGGAGCACAGCCCTGTGAGGAGAGGCTGAGGGAGCTGGGGTTGCTTAGCCTGGAGAAAAGGAGGCTCAGAGGAGACCTTATTGCTCTCTGCAACTACCTGAAGGGACGTTGTAGCCAGGTGGGGGCTGGTCTCTTCTCCCAGGCAACCAGCATCAGAACAAGAGGACACAGTCTCAAGCTGTGCCAGGGGATGTTTAGGCTGGATGTTAGGAAGAAATTCTTCACAGAGAGAGATTGGCATTGGAATGGACTGCCTGGGGAGGTGGTGGAGTCACCATCACTGGAGGTGTTTAGGAGGAGACTGGATGGGGTGCTTGCACCATGGTTTAGTTGATTAGATGGTGTTGGATGATAGGTTGGACTTGATGATCTCAAAGGTCTCTTCCAACCTGGTTTATTCTGTTCTGTTCTATTCTATTCTGATAAACTGGGTTTGAGCTCTTGCAGCACTTGCTCAGCTTCAATGTGCTGGACATATTGACATGGTGTCTAAAGAGCTCTTGGTGGAGCATTGACTAGGTCACTCCTGTGAGACGTGACCTCAGCCTGGCATCCAGATCTTCCCCTTCTTTCACACATTTTTATTGCCAGCACAGTTCTGTGAAGTGCCACTGCTCTGTGGGCTAAGTGAATGGAGCCGTCCAAAACGTTCCTTTACCTTCCTGTGATCTCAGTGAAAAAGAGGACCCCTTGCTTAAGCAGCCTGAATTGATTTTTGTCTGGGAATGCCTGAATTCTGTATGTTGGCAGGGGTAAAAAAACTAAAAAACAGAACTTCATAAGCTAGGAAGACTGGATGTGCTTTTACAAGTCTTTAAAGGCACCTGAATCTCTCCATTGACTTGTGGAGGAGCTGGGCAGACTAAACTGCCTTCCCTCGCCAAACACATAAAAGCGAGGTGATGCAATATCTAAATCTGAGCAGGCTGGATCATACCCTGAAAAACAATGCTCTGTGGCCAGATGGTTGAATGAAAATGGCATGAGTCTCCTGCGGTATGAATGTTGCAAATGGCAACATTTCCCGTTCCCCTTGCCAAGGAGAAATGTTGCCTAATGAACCCTATTGCTGGAGGGAGGAGTCACATGCACGACCTTCTCGCAGGCTCTACGTGAGCTCCTTCGTCCAGAAGGTGCAGCAGCCTACTTTTCGCCTTCTGCCCTGTTGTTGATGTACTGTTCTGCCTGAGCCGTGCAGCTTGAGAGCAAATTGGTTTGGTGGATCCAGATACACTTCCTCTATTTCACCACCATGAGTTCATCATTGACAGTCAGGGACAAAGAGCAACAGATCTGTATCTGACACACTTTGCTTTGTCATAGAATCAACCAGGTTGGAAAAGACCTCAGAGATCATCAAGCCCAACCTATTACCTAATACCTAACACCTCCTGACTAACTAAAGCATGGCTTCAAGTGCCATGTCCAACCCTTTTTTGAACAACTCCAGGGGTGCTGACTCCACCACCTCCCTGGGCAGCACATTCCAAAGGCCAATTACTCTCTCTGTTTGTATCTCACCACCTCCACAATCCAATGGTTTTGTTTCTAGTAGCATTCCTAAATAACTCCTAACCTTAAGGTATAGAGAAGTACTTAAAAGCATGGGTAGGGTAGGGTAGGATAGAGTAGAGTAGAGTAGAGTAGAGTAGACCAGACCGGACCAGACCAGGTTGGAAAAGACCTTCGAGATCATCGTGTCCAACCCATTATCTCACACCATCTAATCAACTAAACCATGGCACCAACCACCCCATCAAGTCTCCTCCTAAACACCTCCAGTGATGGCAGCTCCACCACCTCCCTGGGCAGCCTATTCCAATGGGCAACCACTCTCTCTATGAAGAACTTCTTCCTAACCTCCAGCCTAAACCTCCCCTGGCACAGCTTGAGACTGTGTCCTCTTGTTTGGACAGCTCACAAGTGAAGGGGGCTCTGTATTTTAGAAGGGTTGAGGAAGGAGGAGGGGTTGTGTGTGTTTGGGAGGTGGGGAAAGTGTTTTGGTTTTGCCCACGAAGCATGAAATCTGTGCCTCCTGTTCTAAGGAACTGGACAAGTTCCATCTGACCTATTGGAAAACTCCCACGTGGACTTCACAAAGGCTTGTTCACAGCAGAGGGTTTGGAGATGGCATATCACAACCTACTGAACAGAGCCTGTTCAGTTCCTTTGGAGTCCTTGGGTATTTGCCAGGGTCATCAAATGCACCATCACTGTTTTGAGCACAGATGCTGCTTTGCTTGTGTGTGAATCATATTGAAATTATCAAATCTGGTGAGCCTTCCTATACTGAGGACAAGCTTGGTTCTTCTTGTTCTTGGGTCCCTTGGCTATAAGTGATAAATATTTCGTTGGGTTTTTTTTCTCTGTGAATTATGTGCTGCTAAAAATTTACCTTTTGTCCAGAGTTATCAGAGTAGTCATTGCCCTTCTGCAAAAGCACTTCATAGAATCATAGAATTGTTTGGGTTGGAAAAGGCCTCCAAGATCAAGTCCAACTATCAACCTAAGACCACCATGGCCATTAAACCGTGGCCCAAAGTGCCAAGAAGACTGGGGAGGGACTTCTCAGGCTAGCAGGTAATGATAGGACTAGGGGGAATGGAATGAAGCTGAAGGTGGGGAGATTCAGGCTGGATGTGAGGAGGAAGTTCTTCCCCATGAGAGTGGTGAAGCCCTGGAATGGGTTGTCCAGGGAGGTGGTTGGGGCCCCATCCCTGGAGGTGTTTAAGCCCAGGCTGGATGAGGCTCTGTCCAGCCTGATCTAGTGTGGGGTGTCCCTGCCCATGGCAGGGGGGTTGGAACTAGCTGATCCTTGTGGTCCCTTCCACCCCTGACTGATACTAGGATACTATGATACTATGTCCACACGTTTCATGGGCACCTCCAGAAATGGTGACTCCACCACCTCTCTGGGCAACCTGTTCCAGTGCCTGACCAAATAGGTAATTGAAGTGAATATTGTTTCTTCAAATCTAACCCCTCAACACCTTTACAAAATATAAATTTTTTTTTTTGTTCCAACTCCATATATTTTTTTTTTCTATTCCTAAGAGGGAGATTAAATTAATTATAATATAATTAATAATAATAATAACCACCAACTTAGAGGGGAAGTTTAGGCTTGAGGTGAGGAGAAAGTTCTTCACTGAGAGAGTCCTTAGCCATTGGAATGTGCTGCCCAGGGAGGTGGTGGAGTCCCCATCCCTGGAGGTGTTCAAGAGGGGATTGGATGTGGCACTTGGTGCCATGGTTTAGTCCTGAGGTCTGTGGTGACAGGTTGGACTTGATGATCTTTGAGGTCTCTTCCAACCTTGGTGATTCTGTGATAACCTCTTACACCTGGGAAAAAAAATCATTATACTGAGAATCTTTTTCAATCAGGGGGAAAAAATCAATCCACTAGTAATCTGTGTATTGCTTTCATTTTGGGGGCTGATTGCTCTAACCTTTAACATGGAGTTCCTGTGTCGTCTTAGAGATGTGGCTTTGACATGACATGGTGGAGATACAGAATCACAGATTCACAGGCACAGCCTGAGACTGTGTCCTCTTGTTCTGGTGCTGGTTGCCTGGGAGAAGAGACCAACCTCTGCCTGGCTCCAACCTCCCTTCAGGGAGTTGTAGACAGCAAGAAGGTCTCCCCTGAGCCTCCTCTTCTCCAGGCTAAGCAACCCCTGCTCCCTCAGCCTCTCCTCACAGGACTTGTGCTCCAAACCCCTCACCAGATCTGTTGCCCTTCTCTGGACATGTTCAAGAGTCTCAATTTCCTTCTTATACTGAGGAGCCCAGAACTGGACACAGTACTCAAGGTGTGGCCTAACCAGTGCAGAGTACCGGGGCACAATGACTTCCCTGCTCCTGCTGGCCACACTATTCTTGATGCATGCCAGGATGCCATTTGCCTTCTTGGCCACTTGGGCACACTGCTGGCTCATGTTCAGGCCATGCAAAAATTCTAACTTTTAGGGCATCACTCCTATTCTTCCACATTTTAATGGTGGATATTAGCTCAAAAGTTTTACCTCTGCTTTTTTCAAGGCACTTTCTGGCCCTGGTATGAAACGTTGGATGTCCCTGTTTGCTCCTGACTGTTCATTAGTGTAAGATTTGGCAGGTTCTGTAGCCCAGGACTGAACTTTACACCTCTTAAAGATTTCCCTGGCTTTTTCTGGGGGTGGAATTCACTTCTAGTTACTGGTTAAAATAATTATTTGTCTAGACACTTCAAAGACTGCGCTGCTGCTTTTTTGTCTTCCACAAAGTACTGGTGATGTCGCTCTGAGCCTTGAAGTAATTCTCTGTGTGATCCCATTTGATCCTTAACCTTTTGATTCATTATTGGGGTTTTATTTCAACAAATGGAGAGTCAGAGAGGGATTATGTGAAAAAGTTCATTGAGTAGCCAAGTCACTTATTCTCTGCAGACTTCTCAGATCTGGTCTGTAGCAGTTCCAACAGAAGTAAATGCAAATCTCCTTGGGCTGTTGAAGGTGAGGAGGGACAAGAAAGGCTGTTCCCTGAAACCCAGTGTTTTGAGGAACTGAGTTAGTAGGTTTTGGTGGTCATCATGTTGTTAGTATCTGGATCATCATTGATGTTAGGAAGAAATTCTATACAGAGAGAGTGATTGCCCATTGGAATGGGCTGCCCGGGGAGGTGGTGGAGTCACCATCACTGGAGGTGTTCAGGAGGAGACTTGATGGGGTGCTTGGTGCCATGGTTTAGTTGATTGGGTGGGTTGGATTGGTTGATAGGTTGGATGTGATGATCTTGAAGGTCTCTTCCAACCTGGTCTGGTCCATTCCATTCCATTCCATTCCATTCCATTCCATTCCATTCCATTCCATTCCATTCCATTCCATCTAACTAGCTAGAGCTGGTTTCTTTCTCAGGCTTTGCCCAGCAGAAATCCTCCCCATCACTTCTCTCATGTCTTCTGCTCCAAACCTGGAAGACACATGAGGGAAAGCAGGGTTTGACAGCCCCACCAATACCTTGAGATGTCAGAAGATTATGGCTGTGTGGAGTCCCTAGGTCCTGCCCAGCCAGGCTGCACGATGCTGGGTCAAGAGCTGTGTAAACGTGCCCTGTAATTCAGAGCTGTGTACTTGAGGGTCATAGCCTTGGGTCAACTTGATGCTGGCTGCAGGAGGACAGGTGATGTTAGCTTCCTAAAATGTTGATTTCTGTATCCTTTTTGACCAGGATAAATGCTTGGTTAAAGGAATACACAGAAATGCTTCATGTGCTTTGTTTTCTTCAATCTGAAATGATCAGGAGCTGTCATTTCAACATCGCAGGGTCCGTTGTTCAGAGCACTTTGTAACTGGGCTCTCTATTTTTCACTTAATTTGGAGGGGGGGAGAAAACCAATCTGGCAAAACATTTAGTTCTTTCTCCTTTCCCTGATCTGCACTCTGAGAAAGATTCCCTACCCAGAAACATTAATCTTTCCAGCATGAAATGAGCCTCTCCTTAAATATTGACTTTCCCAACAGTGTGGGAATTGTGAGCTGGGAACATCTCTATCGACGACGGTGCTGAGATTATTTTGGGGGATGCCATGTCACCGCTTGGAGATGACTAAGTGACTTCACACGGGAGAAGCAGCAGTTACTGTTCTGTGACAGTGTGAGCAATCCAGGGTGTTTCCTGTTTGTTTGGGGTTGGTTGTTTTTTTTTTTCCCTCTCCCTCCTCTTTATTTAATACAGTGTAGCCATCCTGGGGGAGAATTACGGAGACGTGGCTCCAGCTGTGCCAGGCAGCTTCTGTGAGCAGAATTAAAATCGCATATAAATGGTTTAATTGCCCTTCACTTTGTAGTATTGCAGACTCAAGCTGTGACTAAATTTTGGGGTGGATTCTTTCCCTTTTTCTTTTTTTTTTTCCCTTTTTTTTTTTTTAATCTATAAATACAGGGCCAGCATATGTTAATGTTTTATGCATAGCCATTCTTACTTGTGCTGCGGGTTGTGGGCAGGGAGATAAGATATGTACCTCAAAAGACCTACTTTTGGTATATGCAGCTCTCCAAAGCTGGTACTTGACATTATTCTCCTACCTAGGGTGACTCACTAGATGGGTTTTTATTATTTTTTTGGGGGGGGATTAATGTTTTAAAAGAAGCCAACAGTCATTAAATACAGAGTAGCTGTTATCAACAGCTACTATAAATGAACTCTAATGGGGCTTATTGAATTTCATTTTACAGATCAGCAACAGCTGGTCCATTCAGAGACTTCCCATTCAGCCTCTTACAGTCACAGGAACTCAATTTTTTTGTCTATTTATTTATGTGGTGGGGTTTTTTTTAATGGCTGTGCATCAGGGGGGGGCAATCTCAAATTGTTGGTGGCTTCCTGGGGGGCCACTGGGGAAGCTGTAAGAGGCACTTAAAATCAAGGGTGATAAAATATGACAACATCTTCTGTCACTGAATGGACTGTTTGTATTTTGCATTCGCAGAAAGCCTCTCTGGTGAGATGAAATGATGCAATCAAGCTTTGGAGAGGGAGGGTTTTGGCCCTCCTCTGAAGCAACACCCCCTAGATCAAACAGATAATATTTTCCTAGTCCCAGGTGGAAAGCATTTGGGTTATTGTTAGGAAGAAAGAGTGTGTGCATGGCCATGTTTATTTTGGCAGGAAATTATTTTGACTGCTGCTCTAATTTAATTTCCTGCTGAAGGGAAAGGAGGAGGAGACAGATATCTACAGTTTCTCCCTTTTAGTGTTCACTTAAGGTTGAATGTGTATTCAACCGTGGAGCTTCATATTGCTGTATCTGCAGAAACCTGTTCAAAGTCTATGAAACTATGAATTTCTGTCATTTCTGAGCCCAGAAGAGATTATTACTCATTTAGCATAATGGCTAGAGTGTGATTGCTTATGCTAAATAACCTAGACATCAGCCAGATACCATCAGAGAGTTACCAAAATGGTGTAGCAAGCATAATATACTGCTCCTATAATGGAAAAGCATATGTTTTTCTCTTTTATAGCTGAATGAGAAAAGCACATTTAGTTTATCCTATTCTCTTTAGGGGCTGAGATAAAAGCCCATGCATTTTTCATGGGAAGAGGCAAACACCTGAGCAAATCATGGCAATGTAGCAGCTGGGGGGGTGTCTATCTCTAGTTCAACAGCGACCCTAAGGACTCAAACTCCTCCAAGGAATCATCCATTTTGCATACAGAACTGTTCTGTTTTTCACCTCCACACCTGCAATAGCATATTTCAACAGCAGTATGCTGCTATTCAGGTGAGTCAGCTGTTAAAATAAAGGACTCTTCAGTGGGAATATAGCTGCTGGTATTGGTAATGATGTGCAATTGCAGATTGTGGTTCATGCATGTCATGGTCATAGAATCACAGAACCATTTTGATTGGCAAAGACCTTGAAGATCATCAAGTCCAACCAATATCTAACTCTACCAAGTCTGGTGCTCAACCTTGTCTCTTAGCTATGTCTAAAGAGTGACAGCAGAATGGGAATTCAATGGAATGGAATGGAATGGAATGGAATGGAATGGAATGGAATGGAATGGAATGGAATGGAATGGAATGGACCAGGTTGGAAGAGACCTGATTAGCCCCTCAGTTTAGGAAAGATGTTGAGTTGCTGGGATGTGTCCAGAGAAGGGCAACAAAGCTGCGGAGGGGTTTGGAACACAGCCCTGTGAGGAGAGACTGAGGGAGCTGGGGTTGCTTATCCTGGAGAAAAGGAGGCTCAGAGGAGACCTTATTGCTCTCTACAACTACCAAAAGGGAGGTTGTAGCCAGGTGGGGGTTGATCTCTTCTCCCAGGCAACCAGCACCAGAACAAGAGGACACATTCTCAAGGTGTGCCAGGGGATGTTTAGGCTGGATGTTGGGAAGAAGTTCTTCATAGAAGGAGAGATTGGCCTTTGGAATGTGCTGCCCAGGGAGGTGGTGGAATCACCATCACTGGAGGTGTTTAGGAAGAGACTTGATGGGGTGCTTGGTGCCATGGTTTAGTTGATTAGATGGTGTTGGATTATTGGTTGGACTCAATGATCTCAAAGGTCTGTTCCAACCTGGTCAGTTCTGTTCTGTTCTGTTCTGTTCTAGTGGACAGGCTTCTTACTCTTACAACTATATCTCTCTGCAGAATTGTGAGATCACAAAAGGAATAAAGCCACAAGAAACTGATTATGCTGGAGAGGGGACCATCATCCCCCATTCTTGTGGATAGTTTTAAAACCTCCATCACACTGCAAGAGGCAAAGCTGTGCTGTGCTTCTCTCAATTGTTGTATTTATGCAAAAACATAACTATGAAAATCATCTCCAGCGCTTTTAGTGAGGAGACTAACTACCAGTAAGTGATTCCCTGCAAAAAAACCACTGCTGAAATAAACTGCTCAGATGTTTTTTACTCTAAATACTGAGAGCTCTTTAGGTATTGTCTAGTTAGAGTGTACATCGTCCTCATTTTGCACTCTAGATGCTCATAGAATGGCTCAGGTTGGAAAGGACCTTAGAGGTCATCTGTTCCAAATTCCAAGGATGCCTCTCAACTAGACTGAGCTGCTCAAGGCTTTGTTCAACCTGGCCTTGAGCACCTCCAGGGAGGAGGCATCCATAACCTCCCTGGGCAACCTATTGCAGAGTCTCACCATCCTTATACTGAAGAACTTCTTCCTCAGATCCAGTCTAAATCTGCTCTCCCTCAGCTTCAAACCATTCCCCCTTGTCCTGTCTGTAGACACTCTTATGAAAAGTCCCTCTCCAGCCTTCCTGTAGGATCTTGAATGTGCTGCCCAGGGAGGTGGTGGAGTCACCATCCCTGGAGGTGTTCAAGAGGGGATTGGAAGTGGCACTTGGTGCCATGGTTTAGTAGTCATGAGGTCTTGGGTGACAGATTGGACTTGATGATCTTTGAGGTCTCTTCCAACCTTATTGATTCTTGATTCTATGATTCTATTCTATCTCTCCAGGTATGGGAAGGAGGGAAGATTAACAGGTAAACTCCAGGATCATCATTGCAAACTCCCATTTTAAGCTGACTGCCATCTCCTTACACATTATCCATGCCCCATCCTGCATATCTTTCCAGAAGAGGTGGTATTTCAGGATCAAACTAACTGGCAAATCTAGCCCATAATTATGCTGTAAAAGTCTTGATTAAAAAGTGACCAGATGAGATTAAAAAATCTCTAGTGAAGGAAACAGCAGGACACCACAATCATAAAGGCAGAAAAGAAAGGATGTTTCAGTTCAATTTGCCTTTGAGTGCAAATACTGAGTTTGGATCCTGGCTGAGGCATAAAGCTTCTTCCCACTCCTGTGATACAGCAGCTGTTGAGAGCCTCTGAGTACCATGTGCAGGAAATGTCTGATAACACAAAGTTTCATCCTGAAGTGCTCGTTCCTGGGGGCAGAATTCTCTGATTCAGAATGTGCTGTGTTTGATGAAATCTTCCACAAAACCAAAGCAGAGTTCAAAAGAGGAGCATCTATTTCCCTGGCAGCATCAGCAGTGAGTCTGATGGAAAAGTCGCTTCTACCAAGTAGCTGCAAGGCTCAGGGGGATTTTGGTTCTCTGGAAATAGTGAAACATTTGCATTGAGACCCATTTTGACCAAAATATGAGACTCAATAACAGCAGAGGGGGAAAAAAATGTAGAAATCCTTTTTCTGCCATCAGGGAGCCCTGCTTGTCAAGCAGCTCTGTCTGCACCTCATGCGCTGGAGCTGACGCTCTTCTGATGATGGACAGGCTGCAGGGAGTTTCCAAAGAGGAGCTGGCCTCAGCATTAGGCTTGCCTTTGAGGTGCACCTGTGCCATCTCCTGCGCTGGTTAGGCCACACCTGGAGTCCTGTGTCCAGTTCTGGGCCCCTCAGTTTAGGAAAGATGTGGACTTGCTGGAAGGTGTCCAGAGAAGGGCAACAAAGCTGGGGAGGGGTCTGGAGCACAGCCCTGCGAGGAGAGGCTGAGGGAGCTGGGGTTGCTTAGCCTGGAGAAGAGGAGGCTCAGGGGAGACCTTATTGCTGTCTATAACTACCTGAAAGGAGGTTGTAGCCAGCTGGGGGTTGGTCTCTTCTCTCAGGCAACCAGCACCAGAACAAGAGGACACAGTCTCAAGCTGTGCCAGGGGATGTTTAGGCTGGATGTTAGGAAGAAGTTCTTCACAGAAAGAGAGATTGACCACTGGAATGTGCTGCCCAGGGAGGTGGTGGAGTCACCATCACTGAAGGTGTTTAGGAAGAGCCTGGATGGGGTGCTTGGTGCCATGTTTTGGTTGATTAGATGGTGTTGGATGCTAGGTTGGACTCAATGATCTCAAAGGTCTTTTCCGACCTGGTTAATTCTATTCACAGAACCACATGGAATCACCAAGGTTGGAAGAGACCTCAAAGATCATCAAGTCCAACCCATCACCACAGACCTCATGATTCTCTTGTGTTTTGTGAAAGACTTGCTGGGGTTTTTGTTGTTGTTGTTTTTTTTCCCTAAGGCTTTTTCTTGTGGAGGGAGCAGCTGCTAGCAAATGAAGTGCTTTGACTGACACAGTAATAGAACCCAGAGCTGGTAGGAAACAGTTATTTCTAGTCTGTGTGTAATTCCAACATTTGGAGAGTAGGTTAGTGGCAGATTTGTGCTAATGTGAAATGGAAAGAACCCCCCAATTTCAGCTTCTCATGAAACAGCCATTCCATTCTCCACTCATGGATTGTCTCCAACAGAAGCACCAATGGGTTTGGCTTTCCATTAATGCAGCATCCTCCATAATGTGTAACAATAACATCAGCTGCAGGCACCTAATTAGTATTAAAGCTTAGGGGCTTTAAAAGCAGGAGTCAAGTCCTATCAAAATTTTTACTTTTGCTTTTCTTCCATTGAGAAGCAATTTGTCAGTCACCATAATTCCACAAAATAGCTCAGTTTAGTTCATTTTATTTTGGTGCTTGCATTTTCAAAGGGAAACTCAATTGCCTCCCCATGGAAAAAATGCTTTCTTGGCAGTTGAGAGCCAACTTCCCAAGCTCCCTAGTCCTGAAGGTGACATTGCCAGAAGCCAAGGTTTCTGTTGAATATGGCTGTGACTTGTCCAGGGTTTTACTTCAGTGAAGGCATGGTGATAATTTAGCCTAGCATAGTAATGGCTCCCTGGCTGGGCTCCTCCACTGCTGTGATTTGCTGTGACCTTTCTGCTCTTCCCATCCATGCAGAAGATGGTGCATCCATGCACCAGCTGGAGCATAACCACCTTCACATCCGTTTCTGTGAGGTCTCTGATCACTTAGTACAAGCCCAGGCAGATGCCTGCTCTGGTTTTGCAGGCAGTGTGGTGGCAGTGTGCATGCAGCAGTTGATAAGCCCTTGCCCTCAGCCAGATTTGTTACCTTGGAGACACAGCCACAGAGCAAGATCTCTTGGTGCTGTTCTTCCCTTGTGCCCTTCTCCCCAGGAGAGCAGTGCAGGAAGAGGGAGCTGCTAGAAATGCCACAGATGGGAGAAAATTCATCCTCCTGGGAGCCTGCCAGCCTAAAAAACAACCTCTCAAAGCAAGCAAACAAAAGAAATCACACAAAGGGAAAAAAACTGATGCAGTGAAGTGCAAGCTTGGGCTGCTGGAGTTAGTTTGAATGCTGTAGATGACTGTTACTGAGTCACGTAGCCAGACCTAGAGGCATCTGAGACTTGTGTGTGTGCTCAGGTGCAGATCTGTTGTCCCCCAAGGGAGGTCTTTGACCTGCAAGTGCCCAGGGAACGTTGATGTTGCTGTGTTAGAAGGCAGCTGTGCTGGAGCCTTCACAAACATTTGGACTAAGGTCTCTAAGTGGCATTTTTTAAGCCCACTTCATAGGTATTTCACTTAATATTTGTTACAGCTTTTCAGGAAGAGTGTCAGTCTTATTTTCTTAGCATCAGAGAATCATTGTGGCTGGAAGAGACCATTACCATGGTCAGCCACTAACCCAGCACTGCTGGCTCACTACTGAACCATGGCCCTCAGCACCACATCTCTACAGCTTTTAAATCCTTACAGGGACGAAACTCCACCACTGCCCTGGGCAGCCTGTTGCAAGGCTTGGCAATGATTTCAGTGGAGAAGTGTCCTAGCATCCACCCTGCATCTCCCCTGGTGCAACTTGAGGCTGTTATCTCTTGTCCTGTCATTTATTACTTGGGAGGAGAGGCTGACCCCCACATCACTCCAACCTCCTCTCAGGGAGTTGGAGAGAGTGAGAAGGTCTCCCCTCAGCTTCTTTTTTTCTCCAGGCTAAACAAACCCAGTTCTTTTCAGCTGCTCCTCTCAAGACTTGTGCTTCAGATCTTTCAAAAATGCATCCAATACCTTTGAATTCTTGACAAAAAGGGAGTTACAATCTGCTTGCAGATATTTGGCAAGGTAAATATGGGGCTAAATTCTTCCCTGAAATGATGCACTGGTAATCGCAGTCAAGAAAAAGGCTTGCTTTGAGAAGAATGAGTACAAGAATAGCATTAAGCTTAGGGAAGGGCCAAATCACCAAACCTGTTAACCAGATCAGTAGATGTGGGTGATGGAAGGCAGCCACTGTTCTTGGCACTGAGCTGCTTCCAGATTGCCTCAAATACTCAAAATTCTGCAGAGGGCTGGGAGGATGGCAGTGACCCTCAAGCCTTTCCGCATACAAAGTTCCTGAGCATCTGGTGTTTCTTATGTTTTGGGGGTTTTTGAACTGATTTTACCCTCAGTCACTACACAGGAGGATAAAATACAAGGTGGGGAAAAAAGAAGTTGTAATAGGTGCTGTTTACAACTACCTGAAGGGAGGCTGCAGCCAGGTGGGGGTTGGTCTCTTCTCCCAGGCAACCAGCACCAGAACAAGAGGACACAGTCTCAAGCTGTGCCAGGGAAGGGTTAGGTTGGATGTTAGGAAGAAGTTCTTCATAGAAAGAGAGATTGGCCTTTGGAATGTGCTGGTCAGGGAGGTGGTGGAGTCCCCATCCCTGGAGGTGTTTAGGAAGGGACTGGATGGGGTGCTTGGTGCCATGATTTAGTTGATTAGATGGTGTTGGGCGATAGCTTGGACTCAATGATCTCAGAGCTCTTTTCCAATCTGGTTAATTCTATTCTATTCTATTCTATTCTATTCTATTCTATTCTATTCTATTCTATTCTGAGAGGTTATTTGCTTTTCCTTTATTCTAAAGTTAATTTTGTATTTCTCCTTCCTTTACAGCTCATGGTTATCACTATTTACTGCTTCATTTTTCATGAACTACCTTTTTTTTGCTAAAACTGGGTTGGTGATAGGGCTAGAGCACTGCCATGTCAATGCTTACCTTAGCCTCATCCCTGGCAAAGCTTTTGGCATGGGCCAGCTCTTGCTGCCATGGCAAATGGGAGATAGGCTTGGCCATGACTGGGCACTAGTGCATTCCCAAAGGACAGCTGGCATACAGGGTCTCAGGCCAGATCATTAGCTACAGTTGCAGGCACAGGTTAGAATGGAATGGAATGGAATGGAATGGAATGGAATGGAATGGAATGGAATGGAATGGAATGGAATGGAATGGAATGGAATAGACCAGGTTGGAAGAGACCTTCGAGATCACAGTGTCCAACCCATCAAATCAACTAAACCATGGTACCAAGCACCTCATCCAGTCTCCTCCTAAACACCTCCAGTGATGGTGACTCCACCACCTCCCTGGGCAGCACATTCCAATGGGCAATCACTCTCTCTATGAAGAATTTCAGCAAGGAAATGTTTCTAGACCTCCCAGTCCTTCAGCTGGATGGCTCAGCCATGCTCTCAGACTGTGCAGAGATGATACAGAGCTGACTGTAACGAGATGACTCTGCAGTGTCTTTGATTTTTCTCCTCTGAATAACTCTTTCTGGATTATTGGCCTGACCAAAGCTTCTAACAGAGTGGAAACACATGACCCACTGTGTTGCTTAGCTAGGTCAATAGATAATGGGTTCCCCTGATTAGCAATTGTATTATTGAAGAGGCTTTTGGTTATAGATTTTTCTTCTGCTTCTTCTCAGTCCTGTGATTTCTGTGAAAATAGAGTCCTGGAGAACAGCTTCTTCAAAAGGAAGCATTTGTCCATGTCACACTATAATGAACAGGTCAAAAGGCAAATTTTAAACACCTAAATTTTCTCTTAAATCTACCATTTTTCTCCCAGCCTTAAGTAGCTTTGGCTTAGCTTTGAGCCTCAGCAGCTTTTCAAGATCTCCTGATCCTGACCTTTTCACTTCTGCTTTCTGGACTTCTCTTTGAGGAGTCTCTACCCCCAAACCTGTCAGGATTTCAATTAGCAGGATACTCACGTCACCAATCCAGCTGCATGATGCTGAGGACCTTTTCTGAGAAGTCATCATCTTGCTTTTCTGAGAATTAGCTGTTCAGGCTTGCTGAAGACATGAACTTTCTGGTTGTACAGATGAAAGCTGCATTTAGTTCCCGGGTTCTTTGTGTTCCTTAAATGTCAACACAGCAACTCCCAACCATTTATTCATTTGTTTATTTTGTGTCACAAACACTAAACCACTCTCAAACTCCAGAGGTATTGGTGTGTTCCATCATCACTTTTGTCTCTCAAGAGGGTTTGCTTTATTTTGGTTTCATCTGGTTATTACTCTGCTTGCAACCCTTTGGCATTCTCACCTCTTCATTAGAACTCTTGTTCTGCTGCTGAAGTTAGTCTGTTCATACTGAGTGGCATTTTCAGCAGCAGTTTTCCTGGCTCTTCAGAGGTTTCACAGAACCACAGAATCGTTTTCATTGAAAAAGACCTCTAAGATCATCAAGTGCAATCATTGATCTGACACCGGCAGCACCAGAACAAGAGGACACAGCCTCAGGCTGCGCCGGGGGAGGTTTAGACTGGATGTTAGAGGATGTTCTATACAGAGAGAGTGATTGCCCATTGGAATGGGCTGCCCGGGGAGGTGGTGGAGTCACCATCATTGGAGGTGTTCAGCAGGAGACTTGATGGGGTGCTTGGTGCCATGATCTAGTTGTTTAGGTGGGTTGGATTGGTTGATAGGTTGGACACGATGATCTTGAAGGTCTCTTCCAACCTGGATTTATTGTATTGATTGTATTATTGTACTGTATCAAACCATGTCCTGAAGTGCCATGTCCACACATTTCTTGAACACCTCCAGAGAGAGTGACTCTAGCAGCTCCCTATGTGATCTATTCAATGCCTGACCACTCTGTCAGGAAATATTTTTTTCCTGATATCTAATCTAACTCTCCTCTGGCACAACTTCAGGCCATTTCCTCTTGTTCTGTCACCTGATACAGCAGAGAAGAGACTGACCCCCCAGAGGGCAGATGCAGGAATGCTGAGAAGCTCTCTGCGCTGCTTCCCATAAGAGTGTCCCAGGAGTGCTGTGCTGATCTCCAAAGGTTGCCCATAGAGCACAAGTGGTCTGCAGTGTGTAGCAATGAAACATTACCCAGCAGCCATCCTGCCAAGCACACCATTTATTTACATACCACAGGCTGTATCTCCCAAACTGGAGCCACACTGAAGCTATTTTCAAGCCACATATGGCTCAGCAGTTTCAGTTTGGTGATTAACAAGAGGACACAGTCTCAGGCTGTACCAGGGGAGGTTTAGGCTGGATGTTAGGAAGAAGTTCTATACAGAGAGAGTGATTGCCCATTGGAATGGTCTGCCCGGGGAGGTGGTGGAGTCACCATCGTTGGAGGTGTTCAGGAGGAGACTTGCTGGGGTGCTTGGTGCCATGGTTTAGTTGATTAGGTGGGTTGGATTGGTTGATGGGTTGGATGCAATGATCTTGAAGGTCTCTCCCAACCTGGTCTATTCTATTCTATTCTATTCTGGAGTAGGTATCATAGAATCATTGAATTGTTAGGGTTGGAACGGGCCTCGAGGATCATCCAGTTCCAACCCCCCTGCCATGGGCAGGGACACCTCACACTACATCAGGTTGCTCAGAGCCACATCCAGCCTGGCTTTAAAGTCCATCAGGGATGAGGCTTCCACCACCTCCCTGGGCAACCCGTGCCAGGCTCTCACCACCCTCATGGGGAACAACTTCTTCATAACATCCAATCTGAGTCTACCCATTTCTATTTTTTTCCCATTCCCCCTAGTCCTATCATTACCTGACACTCTAAAAAGTCCCTCCCCAGCTTTCTGGTAGGCCCCCTTAAGATACTGGAAGGCGACCTTTAGGTCTTCTCAGACACATTGTGCAAGCCACTTGCACCAGTGCGTGCGGGGAACGGTGATGTGGTGCGCACATTAAACGTTGTTGTGCTGGGGTGGTGCTTATGAGGAAATCTTGCCTGAGCATTCCTGGTACTACAGGGTCTCCCAAATCTAGGTTTTGGATGCTAGATGGAGCTTCACCCTGGCAGTTCAGAGTTTATCTGCTTTATATACTTACAGCAGTATTTGTGTGTTCACAGAGTGCCAGGTTGGAAGGGCCCCCAAGGATCACCTGGTCCAACCTTTCTAGGTGATAGCGGAGTTGAAATGAGTTGGCCCAGCGCTCTGTCTTGTCTACAGAATGGTTTTCCAGTCAGACAAACTTTTTATTTCTTTTACCCAAACTCTGATCAAGATTTCAGTGACTAAAATTGTGGCAAAGATTCCCAGAAATGGATTCATCTGTTTAAGATTCAGATTTTTTTGGGGTCTATAAATAGAATAAAGAATGACACTGAACATAATGAGGAGCGCACACAACGTCACATTTAATATGATAATGGTGCTGCAAATGGATAATTGAGGACTGGCAACATGAATCATTTAGAAATATGCTCTCAATTCTATGAATATTCTTGTGGGCTCTTTGGAAGTCAGTGCCAATTAACAGGGGCACCTGGGCTCCAGGATAAATGTGTTTGTAGGTCTCTAGGACAAGAGCATTCTTCAAGTTTAATCTTCCTCCTTTAACGACTCCCTAAGTGAGTCCCAGGTTAGGAGATAAGCTGCTCCTTGTGGGTAGCTACACTGGGAAAATATTTGCTGTGTTCTCCAAGAGTAAATCTGACTGCCCAGCCATAGGAGGCTGATTTACTTGCTTATTTATTTATGAGGGCTGGACCCTTTGGCTCTAGATGCAGCTGAGAGAACTCGGCCACTGTGGAGATCAAGATAAAATTAATAGTAGGTGGTGTGAGCCTCACATGAGGAAATTGAGTCTTAGCCTGAAAATACCTGACTCGTTCAGATCTCTTTGCCCTATGTGTAGTAAAGTATGTGTGCACTGGGGATAGAAATTTTAGGGTGGGTTTTTTTTGGACTCAGGAGATATTTATATGTCAGCCTGGGAGTCTAAGCCCAAAATTCCTCTATGATTAAATAGTTAGAGCTGCTGTCGGCAGACTTGTCAGATGTGTGTTAATATATGGTGCTCTGGCGGAGTTATTTAGGCTTTGCTACTTACTAAACTGTAAAGGATTTGTTTCTCAGTGGTCAGATGTCATCTTTGATCCAGTAAGATTTAGCTTAAAGACCTTTTCCTCTGTTCTTTGGCAAGCAATCAAATCCAGCTTTCTTCCATAGTCTTCTGAGAAACACATCAAGATTATCAGGATTTCTTGTACCTCACATTTTTTTTTCACTGCATTTATTGGACCCCACAGATTCCAACTTGCTCTGCAAAAGTACATGAGCTGGAAATTCGTGTTGCAAGTAAGAGCAAACTCAAATCAGTTTCAACTAATGTATATGTATTTTGGCATTTAGGCACTATTCCCTGCTAACATGTCTGTGGAAATTTTCCAGGGATCTGCTGCTTGATCAAGACAGCTCAATGTATTGCCCAGGGAGGTGGTAGAAGCCTCATCCCTGGAGGATTTGAAGGCCAGGCTGGATGTGGTTCTGAGCAACATGATGTAGTGTGAGGTGTCCCTGCCCATGGCAGGGGGGTTGGAACTGGATGATCCTTGAGGTCCCTTCCAGCCCTAACGATTCTATGATTCTATTAAATGGGATGGGATATGGTTTAGAGTGCTGCCTTGCTCAGGGATTTGGAAGAGGACCTCAAAATGCTGTGCCTTTCCTCTCCTATCTTGTCTCTTGATGTATTCCTGCACTGCCCATGGTGTGTTTTGATTTTCTTAAGGCAAAAGAGAAAGCAGTGCATTCTGTGGCAAATTATTTGACCTCGTTAGGTCCACAGTCCTTGAGTTGCTGCCTGCCTAAGAATATCCCATCAGGACTGACAAATTCCCCTTTTGCTCACCGCCCTTTTGAAAGGGCTTCAATTCAAGGTCTCCATTTTAGCACATTTTAAGCAGCAGTTTTAGTTCCCAGATGCTTTTTCCCCTGTGGGGGCTTGTCCTTTTGCACTCTGATGTTTCACCTTCTGATGTTAGAGGTGTAAACTACATGCGGCCTGAGCGCTTCGACTGTCCTTCCACAGGGCAAAATGTGACTGAAACTTACTGAAATCTCTTCTTTTCTTCTTGGAGGCCTCTGGAAAACCTGGCTGGGAGTTTGGGAAAGGGATGTAATCCAAAAGGCAGAAACAGAAGTCTCTCTGGATGTATGGAACCACACTGATTATCCCTCTGACTATTCAGCAAACCCATTATGTTGTGCCACAGGGCTGGCCGTGTATTCGTTGCTTCCACGAGGTTCACTTCTGTAAGTAGAAGGTGATGGCTCCAACTGCAGGGGAAGTGTAGAAACTAGTGCAGAAATCACTGTATTTCTTTGGTTGGCACTATGTGTTTCCAGCTAATGAATGACTTAAAACTGTTAGGAGCTGTAACCAAGCTTATTTACAGCTCAATTGATTTTTTGTTATCATGAGTGCCATTATTGCCTTCCCTAGCCTTAGATGAATGATCACTAGCTTAGGAAATGAAAGCAGTGTGCATTCATATTCAGAAAGGGAAACAAGCTGGTGGATGATGTATGGCCACTGACAATTAAAATAAAGATTTTAAACATTTCTTATTAAAAAGATATATCCAGTTTGTAAGCCCCAGCTGTTCCTGTGGAGTCTGTAATTCACTTAAGCAGCAGACAATAAAAACTGGCATAAATTAATCATGGAATCACAGAATTGTTTTGCTTGGAAGAGACCTTTAAGATATCCAAGTCCAAATATCAACCCAGGACTGCCAGGCCACCACTAAACCACATCCCTCAGCACCACATCTGTACGGCTGGGGAGAGGCCTCAAGCACAAGCCCTATGAGGAGAGGCTGAGGGAGCTGGGGTTGTGTAGCCTGGAGAAGTGGAGGCTCAGGGGAGACCTTCTTGCTCTCTACCTAAAAGGAGGTTGTAGCCAGGTGGGGCTTGGTCTCTTCTCCCAGGCACCAGCACCAGAACAAGGGGACACAGTCTCAAGCTGCACCAGGGGAAGTTTAGACTCAAGGTGAAGAGAAAGTTCTTCACAGAGTTGTTAGCCATTGGAATGGGCTGCCCGGGGTGGTGGTGGAGTTGCCATCCCTGGAGGTGTTCAAGAAGGGTTTGGACGTGGCATTTGGTGCCATGGTTTAGTAGTCATGAGGTCTTGTGGTGACAGGTTGGACTTGATGATCTTTGATGTCTCTTCCAACCTTGGCGATTCTGTGATTCTATGATTCTATGCAGCTCTAAACGCTTCCAGGGATGGGGACTCCACCACTTCCCTGGGCAGCCTGTTCCAGGGCTTGACAACCCTTTTAGTGAAGAAATTTTTCCTAATGTCCAAGCTAAACCTTCCCTGGCACAACCTGAGGCAGTTTCTCTTGCTTTATTGCTTGTTACTTGAGAGAACAAATCAATACCTACCTGTCTCCAACCTTCTTTCAGATAGTTGTAGAGAGCCAGAAGGTTTCCCCTGAGCCTCCTTTTCTCCAGCTGAAACAACCTCTGTTTGCTCAGCTGCTCCTGGTAAGACTTGTGCTCTAGGCAAGGAGGCAGGAGAGCTCAGATGATACAAGCCTGGACTGGGATGGCAGAGGTGTGGGGTCTGTTTCTAACTCTGGGAGCAGTCTGAGCCCACGCCAGGCTGTTTGAGTCTTTTTGTCTGCCTTGTGCAAGCACTTTTTGGAGCATAGTTTTCTCATTACAGTTTTGAAAAAGTGATGAAATGGATCCATTTCTGCCAGCAGCAGTGGATGCTAAAACAATACAGAATTGAAACCCCACACCTATTATGCAAATTTACCTTACAACACCAGATCAAGACTGAAAGATAGAGTTCTACCACAGTTAAATATTAATTATTTCATGTGGCAACTTCCCTAATTGAAGTGGCACAATGTTCTTTAAATGCTTCCATTGAATCACTTACAAAAGGACTTGTCAGGAAGCTGATTCTCCCATCTGCAAGATGTTTCAGGACTGCAGTAGCTCTTTCATTTAGTGTAAGCATTGCACTGTTTAATTCAAATACATCTCTCCCACAATGTTATCTGAATGTGAGTATCCTGCTTTGCTTCTAATGAGCCATTAGTGCCCTGATTAGAGAGAGCTGCTTCTGGGTAAGTTAACTTCTTACCTTTTATCTCCCTGTTTTCTCCTTTCCCACTGTGGAATACTTTATTTCAAAGTCTTACAATGGGCCATGCAGATTTTGGGGCTAGCTGTGGTTGTGGAGTGTAGAACCTGTTGCACTTCTCCCCTCAGTCAGCTGAACCTCTAGGAAGCACAGTCAGAGGCTCTTCTTTCCAGGCAGCACTGCCTGTTTCATTCTGGGTGCCTCCAGCTGGTCATGATATCTTAAAAGGAGATGAGATGGAATGGAATGGAATAGAGAATGGAATGGAATGGAATAGAGAATGGAATGGAATGGAATAGAGGGAATGGAATGGAATGGAATAGAGAATGGAATGGAATAGAGAATGGAATGGAAGGGAATGGGGAAGGGAATGGAATAGAGAAGGGAATGGAATAGAGAATGGAATGGAATAGAGAATGGAATGGAAGGGAATGGAATAGAAAAGGGAAGGGAATGGAATGGAATGGAATGGAATGGAATGGAATGGAATGGGAGATGGTGCATCACCTTGGATGCTTTCCAAAATGATTTTGAAGTGTGCATCCACACATGGAAAAGATTGATAGACATAGGCACCCAAAAATACTTTGTGTATCTTTGAGAAACACACACATGGGACAGAATACTGGGATTCACAGTTGAATTTGGCAGCATTTCAGGTTTTATTTCAATTAGTGAAGCCTTTTTTTCCCCTCCTCCAGCCCTCATGAAAGAGCAGCAGTTATCCTTACATTTTCCTGTGTGAGAAGCCCGAGCCAGGGGAGCAATCTGGCCCACGATGATGCAGCAAATGCAAATGTGAGGCTCAACCCCACGCCTGCCTCTGTTCCATAGATGGTTTTCAACTATTAAAATAGGGCCAAACTAATGTTGCTGAAACAGCAATGTTATCCATGACTAAGAAGGAGAGTAGGAGTGTGGAAAATTAAGGTCCAGCATAGCTGTGCCATGAAAGGCAGTAGGTCCCCATGCAGATAGTGGTAGGCAGGAGTTGTGGCAGTAAATCACCTGCTTAGGGTGATGTGGTGCAGTATGTTTGGGTGCTTGTGAACAGTCACCCTCAGAAATGGCCTTTGGGTTTGTGGTGGTTTGAGCCTTAACTGGGGCTTAAGAGCTCAGATGGGGGCAAGGGTGAGAATCCCTCCCCTGCTCCCCCCCCCCCACCCTCCCCTTCCCCAATAGAGAGAAAGAAAGAAAAGGAAGGGAGCAAAGCCACCAAGAAATAATTTGGGTTCAGCTTGGAAGTAGAGAGGTAAAGAATTTTCTTTAAACAGTGTGTGTATATATATATATATATAAAAGAATGACAGGCAGTGTTCACAAGGGTAAGGAACAAGGATGGATGGGAAAGGGAAAGAAATATGAAATACAGAACCCGTCCTTTGCAAAGCATGGAAGCAGCAGGGAGAACCATGTGGCAGGGAAGCAGCAAGCCAGCAGCAACTCTCTTTCATCCCTGCAAAGCAGAAAGAAGAGAGAGCAATGGCTGCAATGTCCTCCCTTTTATACCCCTCCTGGACAAGGCAGGAGGGGGAGGGGGTGGAACAGACCAAGTCAGTTTCCAGGGGCAAAACACCCTCCAGGGAGGGCAAAAACTCTCACAAGCCCTCTCCTGCTGTTTTCAGGATGAGCATAGCCTACCACAGGCTTCTTCCAGAAAGTGCAGTGCTCTGAATAATCCCAGCACACCAAGTACCATCAGGACACAACACAAAATTGAGGCAGTGTAGGGCATGTGTACACAGCATCAAAAAATGGCAGATACATAGGCAAGGCTTGATCACAAAATGATGTCAGCAATTAAGACAGGTATTTGGCCTCCTTTCTTCCTTCCAAGGTCATTGAAGGGGAAAAGATTAAGCTTCCTCTGAAGCTTAATCAAGATGAAAAACATTTAGAATCCATCCTCAAACCGAGCCTGCCTGGTGTAACCACTTTGAGGCCAGATTTGCTCAGGTAAAACTACTGAATGCAAGTTGACTGAAGAGCTCTTGAAACAAGAAGGGGGGGGGGGGGGGGGGGAGGAAAAAAGCTCTGGGAAGAAATAAGCTAAGGCAGGACAAAGCATGAGTAAATCAATGCTTTAATTCTCCAAAAGGCTTCATTTGTTATTTTGCTGAAGAAGCCAAGGCTTTGGCTTGGTCTCTCCTTTGCATGTTGTAATTTATGTGTGGCTTGTAAATGGTTTGTCACCAATCCAGGGCTCTAGGAAATATGTCCAACACTAAGTTATTGCTGTCTAGGCTATTTTACTGAAAAAAAAAAAAAACCACCATCATGCACAAAAATCTGCCCTGGGTGCTAGGATGTGATAAAACCCATTGGCAGTTATGGATGACAGACAGTATAGGAGGATGGTTGTAGCACTTTTTTTTTAATAGAAACCATTAAATCAAGTATTTCTTCAGTTTCTTTTAGGAGGCTGTTTAGAATTTCACTGACTCACAAATGGCTCAGGCAGTAAAATATGGGATAACATCAAACCCACAATGCAGTAGCTTGCAGCTGAGGCAAAACTATGCCTTTGTTCTTCGGGGAGCAGCAGGGGTTTGGGGGTTTTGAGGTCTTTCCTGTCTGTTTCTTCTTGGAATTTGAAAAAGGTTTAGGGTGGGCCTGGGAAAAACTGTGAAGTTGTTACAGTCAGCTTACCAGCAACAACAAAAAAAGAACTGCTGGTACATCTGTCAATGAAAGCCTTCAGTGGTCTCTGTAATTAGCTGCTGCTTGCTGAGGGCAGTCCCTCTCCAGGTTATTGATTTCTGAGCTCTCTGGAGAGAGGCTGTGCCCAAAGCACTGCTGCTTGCAGTAAGAGATGCTCTGGGAGCTTGTGGGCTGTCTGGGAATCTGCTCTGACCTGCTGCTTCAGAAAATCACTAACTGCCTCTTCCTTCCTCCTCTTGGCTCCTTATCTTGCCTTCTGCAGGCCTTAAGATAGATCCTGTTGCTGCCTACCCTTCCTAATCCTGGCTCTACTCCTTTTTTGGGATCTTCTTTCCCATTTGAACTTCTGTAAAGAGCAGGTTTTGGCCTGATGCCTAGCTGTGTTCCTCAGCTTGGTTTACATACTGTCCTTATGGACCCCAACAGTCTCACTGTCACTGAGATAGTCACTTTTTCCCCAGATCCACCTGAAGCAGGCTCACCCAGAGCAGGTTGCCCAAGATTGAGTCCAGACAGGTTTGGAAAGTCTCCATTGATGGAGACTCCACAGTCTCTCTGGGCAACCTGTTCCAACCTGGCAGCCTCACAGGAAAGAAGATTTTCCTCATGTTAGATGGAACTTCCTGGGTTCCAGTTTGTGCCCCCTTGTCTTATCACTGGGCACCTCTGAAAAGGCTCTGGTCCCATCCTCTTGACCTCTGCCATTTAGCTATTGAGCAGCACTCCTAAGATCCCCTCTCAGTGTTCTTGTCTCCAGGCTAAACATCCCCAGGTCTCTCAGCCTCTCCTCCTCAGAGAGATGCTCCTGTCCCCCCATCGGGCTCCAAACCAGAAGCAGGCAAAGTCCCAAGGAAATGCACACACTGTTGTTGCACTGAAGGAACTTGCATACCCTTTAGGGCTTCCTGAATGTATGAAACCTAAAAGGCTGCCAGAGATGCTAGGGAGGGACAGGTCTGCTAATGTAATGTAAATCTGTGTTTTAAATGAAGTCATTAACAAGCAAAACCTGGAGATTAAAAACGAGGTGGGAAGGAGTATGTATTTCCTCTGTGCCTTGGAGGGAACCTTATAGACACTTGGGAGAAGCTGCCCAAGGATACTTTATATTCTCTCTAAGTGGAAAAAGAAGCTTTACCTGGTAGTCTCTTTTAAAAGCCAATGTTATTCTTCCCTCATTTACAAGGAGATAATCTGTTCTGCACTCTGTGCATGGATTCTGGTCCCCATGGGTGCTTGAAAAACCCTACCTGAGGGAAGTGCCTGGACTTCATTTGTGATTATACTTCTTCCTTGCTGGCTTTAGAAGCACCAGAAGCATGTTTACTTTGAACAGGTTGATGATGATAAGAGTTAATTGGCCAAACAGTTGTAATGGAGTCTTGGCTCCAGGTGAGCACTTAACAGCTTCACAGTGCCCTGGTGTTGCACAAACTGGGAACTTTCCTAAGTAATTGCTTTTGGCTGTATTCTCCTTTCCTGGCTCATGATGGAGGGGCAACGTCCATACCTGTCTGCTCCTACTTCTGCCTCTGCTCCCCAGTTCCTTGCTGTGGCTGTTGGGTTTGAGGGACCCACACCATGGGCTTCATTTTTGTGACCTGCACCCCAGCCCTCTTTGGACCACAGCAGGGCAGGGATGCTGTGAGGAACTGAACATCTCATCCTGCCCTAGAGAGTGCTGAAGAGGAAAGCCAGCTTTTACCAGCAGAAGCAGCGCTGCTGCCAAGTAGCTGTTTATGGATAGTAGGGCAGAAAGCCTCCCTCTGTGTGAGCAGGTAAGATCAGGCTCTAATTAAATAACTACAGGGGAATCATTGCAGTAGTCGATGTGCAGCCCCCATGGGAGGGAAAAATCAAGTTAGGATGGAAAGGTTTTATTGAGGCAACTGAGAGCATATCTGACATGCTACTTAGACTGATCCTGCTATGCAGGAGCCTGGTAAATTAGAATGAACATGGGAAGCATTGTGGGATAAGGTGCAGGGCTGGCTGAATCTTGTGCCTCCTCTTTTCTGGTAGGTTATCTCCAAGATCCCTTCCAACCTAAACCATTCTATGAATCTATGAACTAAAGCTATAAAATGTTTAAGATATATATAGAGATATCTATATATGAGAAAAGCTGTGCATAAAAGCAGTATTTTTAACCTTTGGAGTTCAGTTTTAAGTGTTCCCTTTTAGATGTTCAGTGGCTCCTGATGTTTTGTTCACTGCTCTGGAAGGCAGTAACAAAACCCAGTCAGGAATTGCAAAGGTTTTTTTAGTGTGTTATTGAAAGGGAAGCAGCATTGCTGAGCTTCTTATGCTTGTCTAATTGGTCTCAACTGCTTGTGTGTGCGACAATCCACTCAGAGCAGCCTCAGCAATGATCAGACCTCACCCTGTGTTGCCCTTTAGCTGGGCCACTGCAGGAGGAGGCCTGGTTTGTTTCTACAGATGCTCATGGTCCATGCCATGCAGCCTTTCTGAGAGAGGAGCTGCCTGAATCACATTGAGTCGCTCCACTAAATCAGTGACTGATGAAAATGTGTGCCCCATTATCTGTTAAACTGATCTCATTTAGTTTTCTCCTCCACTTCTAAATGAAATGTTATTAAAATTAATGCAATTAATTTATCTTCCAGCCATTTACAATTTGCTGCTTACCTAAAGAGTATAGGAATATAAGTGCTTTTTAATGAGAGCATGGCTCAGGGTTTCATTTGGACTTAAATCAAATCAAGAGTGTAATTAGAGCATGGGTAACAAAGTGTGTGTTACTCAGAATCTAAGAGGAGGATTTTGTTGTCCATCCTCTGATCATATGGTGGTGACATGGCAGTGGTGAAATAACTGGACTTGATCCCAGAAGGTCTCTTCATAACAAAATGATTCTCTGATTCTTTATCAACAGCCTGGGCTCTCCTAAAGCTCCCTTTGTATGACCTGTGTCATCCAGAGAAGGGCAACAAAGCTGGGAGGGGTTTGGAGCACAGCCCTATGAGGAGAGGCTGAGGGAGCTGGGGTTGCTTAGCCTGGAGAAGAGGAGGCTCAGGGGAGACCTTATTGCTGTCCACAACTACCTGAAGGGAGGTTGTAACCAGGTGGGGGCTGGTCTCTTCTCCGAGGCAACCACCGACAGAACAAGAGGACACAGTCTCAAGCTGCACCAGGGGAGGTTTAGGTTGGATGTTAGGAAGAAGTTCTCCATACAAAGAATGATTGGCCATTGAAATGTGCTGCCCAGGGAGGTGGTGGAGTCACTGTCACTAGAGGTGTTTAAGAGGAGACTGGATGGGGCACTTGGTGCCATGGTTTAGATGATTAGATGGTGTTGGATGTTAGGTTGGACTTGATGATCTCAGCAGTCTCTTCCAACCTGGTCTGGTCTATTCTATTCTATTCTATTCTATTCTATTCTATTCTATTCTATTCTTCTATTCTATTCATATTTGTCCAAGTCTGGGTATCATGGAATTATTAAGGTTGGAAAAGACCTTTAAGATCATCAGGTCCGACCGTAACCCAACTAAACTATATCCTGAAGCACCACATCTACAGATTCATGAACACCTCCGGGGTGGTGACTCCACCACCTCTCTGGGAAGCCTGTTCCAACACCTCACCACTCTTTTAGTCAAGAATTTTTTCCTAATATCTAATCCAAACCACCCCCTGTGCAATTTGAGCTCTTTTCCTGTTGTCATCCTGTGCTCCCTTGGATGCTGTTGCTGTGCAGAACTGGCTCTTGAGGCTGTTATTGAGGATCTGTAGTTTCAGGATGTAGTTTCATGGGTGATCCATGTGCATTTCAGGTTCTTGCACCATTTGCTTTGCTGTTGTGTAGCCTCACCCAGGACAAGCTGTGTTCCTGTGTCACTCACATGTTAGTGATGAAGCACTGTGGGAGCTGCTGCTTGTGAAAATCCTGTGAGACCCAAGTTCAGTGTGAGTTCAGTGTCTGTACTCAGGTGCTAGAAGAAATAGTTCCCAGAGGAGAACACGAAGGCTTCTTGCCTAATTGCTGGGTGAACTTCTCTTCAGTTTGTGTTACTCAGGAGAAGAAAGCTGTGGAGAGTGGTGTCCCCAGGTTATAGAGCATATGTCTGTGGTGTGGCTAACAAGCAATCAGTGGCTTTTATGAATGGCACATTCTAAGTGTTCTTTTTTAAGTTAGGACAGCAGTAGGTTTAAAGGGTGGTGAAAGTAGGGCCATTAAATATATGAATGAAGGTGCATCCAGGAAGGGTGCTAGGGATAAGCAGTTGGTGTGTGCAAGTGCCAGCTGCTGCTGCAAATTCCACCTGGGTCATATGAATCGAGCAGTGTGCAAGAGCAAAGAGAGGTTGGGCAAGGGCAAAGAGGTCTCTGTCATGTCTGGAGGAAGAAGGCAGAACAAGGGCACAACCTCAATGCTCCTGAGGAGAGCCAGCCCTGAAGGAATGGTGAGAATGGGTGAGCTTGCTGAGGCCACCCTGTCACTACAGCCATCCCTTTGTGCTCAGACAGCACATGATGTGTGAGGGAAGCCACCAGTCCACACTATGTAAGTTCCCAAAGTCCCCTTGCCTTCCTGGCGGCTGTGCAAAGAGAGAGACAGCAGGTTTCATTCTCTGTAGACACTGTAATGATTTGTTCTTTGAAACTTATATGTAAATGATGAGTGACTTTAATTAGTTTGAAGATGGGCATTACTATGCATGACTCAGTTTTGCAGTGCTTCAGAGAGGAAGTTTTCCTTTGTCTTCAAGATACTATCAGTTCCTGTTCTGTTGCCAGGGAGGTGCTGTAACTTTAGTCAGGAATAGAATATGATTAAGCTACGGTGAGGTGAGGCAGAGGAGAGAGACATCAGCCTTCATCCACGGCAATTCCTGAGCTTCCATGAGCAGCCTCCTGGTTATGCAATGATTGAATTGTCTGAGATTTCATCTGTAAAGTGCAGCCCAGTCATTATGTATTAAGAAATCTCTTGCATCCACTTTATTTATTCTTTGATATTTATTCTTCAGTCACTGGAAGAGTCAGCAGTAGGGAACAGGCAATTAAAGGGAGAATTGCACTATTCAACACTGGGTAGTGATTACTCATTCCAGCCAAAAGAGGTGGGGGTTTTCCCCCCCTCCCTCTGATATATTTGCATTAGACAGTACAAATCCATTTAACTTTTAGAGACTATCACAGCTGAAGGGTACATTTCCAAGATGTTCTGTGAAATTAATCTTTCCCTCAAAACTGTTTACAGTTTTATAGGTGAACTGTGAACCATCATCTCTGAATCTGGTCATAAACTGCTGTAGGCACTTACTCCAATACCTCTCCAATGCCTCATATTTTGAGGGTTGTTGCTCATTTTGTCTCTGAAATGGCCTGTGTTCCACCCAACTTGCTGTCCCTCCAGTATCCCAAGCATCTTCTCTTATTATAAGCTTTGCAGCATGATTAAAAGACATCAAAGTTCATGCAGAGAAAGCTGCGTGTACAGCAGATGTGAATTCTCCATCTCTCACTGTTCCCTGCACTCTGTTTTGTGTTACACAGTGCCCAGATCACAGGAGGGCTACGGTCAGTGCTGTGTCCTGCAGCCTCCAAGCCCCAGCCATGCAGATCTGCTGGGACACAGGGTGACTGTCTCCATCCCACCCACATCTTCAGCCTTGGGCTGACCTGTAGCCAAGGTGCACAGCCAGAGCTGGGAGATGGAAAGGGCTCCTGGGCTCAGAGTTCAGCTGGACCTGTGATGTCCTAGACTAAATTTTTTGACATGAGATTTTAATACTTGTCACCACAGATTTCTGCCTGAAGTTAAGTGCTTTTCCCTGTTGTCCACTGCTGTCATTTTGGTTTTAGTGTGTGCACAACTGGCCAACCCAGACCATGACAATCTTGGCAATGCTCAGTGTGTTTAGAGCCTCCCTGACCGACAGATCCTCCCCTGTGCAGTTAATCATGATGTGCACCTGGCCATGTAGCCACCACAGATTGTTCTGAAAGCCCAGCTGTGGGTGCTGGCTACACATTGATCATGGCCAGCGGCAATTTAGGAGGGACCAGATTTAATGCAGTCTATCAAAGCTGTTCTCTGAATGACAGGCTTTTGACACAGAGGCAGATTGGGATCCCTTCTGTCTGCTGGCAAGATGCTACTGTGCCACTAAGAAGCTGTGGTGTAGCTAAACTGACCATCAGGGATGCTGGCATTTGAGAGAAAGTGGAAGGAGAGAGGAAGAGGAGAAAGCTACAGTAGGAAGTTGGGGGTGTATTTGTCCTCAAGATGAACAACCTTCACAGTGAATACAGAACAGAGTGATGCTGCTCAGGGGTGACACCACAGAGTTGGGGTTTGGGGCATATAGTCCAAGAGCAGCATGGTGGCACACACTTTGAGCACAGCAGAGCCAACTTTGACTCCTCTTGTGGTGGCCAACAGCAGAGGAGACAAACAGAAGAAGGGTGTGAGTGTTAGATCCCTCAGCAATGAGTCCACTCGATAACTGAAGTATTTGTCATCTTGTTTCTCAGCTGGTTTGGTCAGGTGGTCCTAGCAAGTCAGCCTTGTCGAGGCAAATGCTGAGATGCACAGTCTGTTTATTGTGAACCAGCTGTTGGCCTGACAGGAAGCAGCCCTGTGCACCACGTGTGAGTGGGAAGCTGATTTGAAAGTGAAAAGCCCACAGAACTGATTTCAAAGCATTCAGCAGAGCATTTGTGGTTGTATGGGATATAGCTGCTAAGTCAGCATCGAAGAGGCAATAAGTTCTCAAAGGCTGAGAACAGGGACATAAAAATGAGTAGAGCCTGAACAGAGATTACCAGCTGAAAAAAAAGACAAAGTAGACTAGAGAGGAGTTTCAGGTGGATCAGGAGGTAAAAGCTACAGACAGCAGGTGCTGAAGAAAATGATTGAGCTGAAATAGAATAGAATAGACCAGGTTGGACCTTCAAGATCATTGTGTCCAACCCATCATCCAACACCATCTAATCAACTAAACCCTGGCACCAAGCACCCCATCAAGTCTCTTCCTAAACCCTCCAGTGATGGTGACTCCACCACCTCCCCGGGCAGCCCATTCCAATGGCAAATCTCTCTCTCTGTGTAGAACTTCTTCCTAACATCCAGTCTGAACCTCCCCTGGCACAGCTTGAGACTGTGTCCTCTTGTTCTGGTGCTGGCTGCCTGGTAGAAGAGACCAACCCCCACCTGTCTACAACCTCCCTTCAGGTAGTTGTAGAGAGCAATAAAGTCTCCCCTGAGCCTCCTTCTCTCCAGGCTAAGCAACCCCAGCTCCCTCAGCCTCTCCTCACAGGGCTTGTGTTCCAAACCCCTCACCAACTTTGTTGCCCTTCTCTGGACACACTCCAGCAAGTCAACATCCTTCCTAAACTGAGGCACCCAGAACTGGACACAGTACTCAAGGTGTGGCCCAACCAGTATAGTGTACAGGGGCAGAATGTCCTCTCTGCTGCTGCTGGCCACACTCTTCCTGTGTCTAAGAGCTTTGTGGACTACTGCGCTGGAAAGCAGCAGCGTGTCAGGTTTTCCACAGTGCAGTCAGCAAGTGGGGAATGTTCTAGACTTCCCTGAGCAGATGGCTGGGCCTCACCAGCTTGCTTGACATGGGCTTTTTCTGTCCAGTGTTGGATTGTTCCTCCCCTCAAGAGGGAAGCTGCAGGAATGTAGGTTCAATGCTTACGCAGCCAGCACTGGCAGGGAAGGTGGAATGGAGAGCACGTAGCAAACCTGCTGCCCAGCCTTTCTTAGCAATCATTAAAGTGTCAGTTCTCACTGCCTTTTTTTTTTTGCTTTTTTTCTTCTTTCCTAGCTGCAGGCAGGAATGTTGCTGCTAATTTTCAGCTCCCTGCTAACACTTAAATTAAGACTCTGGAGAGACTTGGTTGGGTTTTTTAGCGCCTGAGTAGTCGTTTGACAACTTGCGAAGTAGTAGATGAATGCTGGTGAGGTTGAAAACTAGGTGTTGTCCAAGGGTAAACATGTGTGGTTAGGTGGGGGCAGGGAAAATTCACAACAAAAATAGGCTGTACTGACCTGGGAATGAGGATACTTGAAATAGAATTGCTGCAGGCAAGCTTGTTCACAGAATATAAAGACCAAAACAAGCTCCTTTGCCTTGCTGATGTGCTTGGGAGACCTCAGTGTGACCTTGGAAGAGTTGAGTGTTTAAAAAGCAAGGATCAAGAGACAGGGGTGTAGGCTGGGGAGTTAAACAAAAGCCAGGACGGGGCTCAAACCCTAAATTTTGACCTGGCATGATGTACAGCATGAGTGTGACCATGACATGTCAGAACCAGACAGAGGAGAGCAGGTCTGTAGCTGTTCCAAAGGGCAGTTTTGAGCATTGAATTACCAGCGTGAGGAGATCACAGGCGCTTGTGCCCATGCTGAAAGCTGTCCTGTTGCACTGTTAAAACATTCTCTGGTACAGGGAAGAAAGATTTCTTTACCCTGATGTTCTAGAAGCCAGCAACAAGGAGTAGCAGAGATGGGTGGTGCCAGGATGCTAGTTGATTTCTGCATGGCTTTAATATGAAGGTGTTCCACTGATACTGCAGCTTGGCCCACACAGATTCCAGTGAATTTTGGCCAACATCATAAATGAGGTGAGGGACGACCAGAACTGTGCAAGCTGGGTGAAAGAATGCCTGAAAACTCCCTGAGTTGGATGAAATTGCATGTGTTGTTGCACTGTCAGGTGGCAGTTTGCTAGTTTTAAATATTTATGCTAACAGACACACATCTTGAAAGCCACAATGAAAATCCACAGTGTGGATTTGTGTACACTGTTTAAAATATTGAGAGAGTCATTAAATAGAAGCTGATCCAAAGCAGTGATACTAACAGCTCTGTACATAACTGTATGAATCAGAAGCCAAGAAAAAAAATACACCAAGAAGTGAGCTCTGCATACATCCAGAGCTTTCCTCTGCCTGTCTGAAAAATTGACATTAAAAAAGAAATCATCTAAGTGAAGGAGTCTGCAGAGAAGTGTTGCTGCAGTCTAGAATAGATAGATACCTGGAGAGCTCTGGGCGGAGGGGAACATCACATCTTCTCCTGTATAGAGCCACTGGAAGAAGGTCAAACATTGCAACAGGGCAGTGGTGGAGTCACTATCCTGAGAGGTGTTTGTGGTGGGTTGAAATTTCCCCCCCCCAACATTAACTTTGCCAGACCAGCTCAGGTAGAAGCAAATGAATCACAGAATCACCAAGGTTGGAAAAGACCTCAAAGATCATCAAGTCCAACCCATCACCACAGACCTCATGACTAAACCATGGCACCAAGTGCACGTCCAATCCCCTCTTGAACACCTCCAGGGACAGTGACTCCACCACCTCCCTGGGCAGCACATTCCAATGGCTAAGGACTCTCTCAGTGAAGAACTTTCTCCTCACCTCCAGCCTAAACCTACCCTGGTGCAGCTTGAGACTGTGTCCTCTTGTTCTGGTGCTGCTTGCCTGGGAGAAGAGACCAACTCCCACCTGGCTACAACCTCCCTTCAGGTAGCTGTAGAGAGCAATAAGGTCTCCCCTGAGCCTCCTCTTCTCCAGGCTAAGCAACCTCAGGTCCCTCAGCCTCTCCTCACAGGGCTGTGCTCCAGACCTCTCCCCAGCCTCGTTGCCCTTCTCTGGACACGTTCAAGTGTCTCAATGTCCTTCTTAAATGGATGGTTGATGGCTGGACTTGATGATCTTAGAGGTCTTTCCCAAGCTTAGTGATTCCATGATCAGTTTAGTAGTCTCTTAATGATGTTTGCGTAATGCAAAGTGGGGAACACCAAACCAAAGGACTTGGCTTGTTTTATTTAAGTGGAGAGCTAGCTCACAGAATCATTACTGCCTGCCAAAGCAGTTTATGAATTACTAAGCAGTCACTGACAGGGAGTGATACTTTTGTTTTCAGAAAAAGCCCTTGTTTTGAGTTATTGTAAGCACTTTCCTTTTTATCCCTTTTCTAAATGAGGCTGCACTTACCCCAAGGCTGAACATAGGCTCCAAGCTCAGATATTTAAGAGCACCAGGGAGGAACTTAGGGCAATACCCCCCTCTTTCTGCAATGCATTATTTCAGGGTTTCTTGGCTCAGCCCTGCCTGTTAAAAATAGCAGCACTGTCCTAAAGCGAGTTGCTTTATAAATTTGCCTCAAATACCCACTTGGCACTCTGCTTTCCTGGTGATGATTGTGTGGGATATAGTCCCCTTTGGCCTCTTTTGCAGCTCCAAGTGCTCCCTTGCAGGGCTGGTGTGACAGCTGCAAAAGCAGATGCCAGGCTCTGTATGATACCGTATTTTGCTGTGTATAATCCTTAAGTGGTTTGTGTTAAACAAAAGTGACTCTGGCATGGCAGGGCCAGGCCATTTCCTCTGGGATTCAGCAGTAAAAGAGAATTATTTCACGTGTGTGGGTGGTGTGATGGGAGCTTTACCTCTTTGCTCTTAAAACCTCTGTTTCCAATATTGCAGCAGGTGCTCCCTCTTCCTCGGTAAGCTCCTGTCTCTGCTTCTCATTTGTTTGGATTATAGAGATATGTCCCAGTATTTCACTGGTACTTAGCTGGATTGTAATTGGCTTATTGGAAGCACAGGTCGTGCACACAAAGCATTACCTGTGGTGCACACAAAGCATTACCTGTGGTGCACACACAAAGCATTACCTGTGGTACAACCTCCAGCCAGCTCCCTGAAGGTCTGTCTGTAAGCATCACTGGCCTCCAAGTGCACCACAGGAGGCTTAGGTTGGATGTTAGGAAAAATGCCTTCACTGAAAGGGTCACCAAGCACTGGAAGAGGCTGCCTGGGGAAGTGGTGGAGTCACTATCCCTGGAAGTGTTCAAAAGATATTTGGATGAGGAGCTTAGGGACAGTTTCAAGGCCCAGCTTGACAGGGTGCTGGGTCATCTCATTTAAACTATATTCTTACCCTGAAAGATTGGACCAAATGATCCTTGAGGTCCCTTCCAACCTGGTATTCTATGAATCTATTGGACTAAATGATCCTTGAGGTCCTTTCCAACCTGGTATTCTATGAATCTATGAACCTGTGTTCTAACAGTTGTGTATGGAGCAGCTGAGGGAGCTGGGGTTGCTTAGCCTGGAGAAGAGGAGGCTCAGAGGAGACCTTATTGCCTCTACAGCTACCTGAAGGGAGGCTGTAGCCTAGTGGGAGTTGGTCTCTTCTCCCAGGCAATCAGTGACAGAACAAGAGGACACACTCTCAAGCTGCACCAGGGGAGCTTTAGGGTGGATGTTAGGAAGAAATTCTTCACTGAAAAAAAAGATTGGCCATTGGAATGGGCTGCCCAGGGTGGTGGTGGAGTCACCATCACTGGAGGAAGGGACTGGATGGGGTGCTTGGTGCCATGGTTTAGTTGATTAGATGTTGTTGGTTGAGAGGTTGGACTTGATGATCTCAAAGGTCTTTTCCAAGCTGGTTAATTCTGTGTTCCTGCATTTGTTACATTGTGGTTTGACTTGTTCTTAAGGTCTTTCCATCTAGGTGATTCCATGATTCTATGATCATTTCCCAGTGATGATTCTATCATCCTGCAGCATCCTTTGCCATAAAAGTCATGGAGCAAACTCCAATACTCCACGCAGCTGTACAGATCTGAAGTCAGGATTATCTTTTAAGGCAGGTTTACACTGTGGCAGCTGGGACATGCTGTGCTTTGAGTATCACAGTTCACTCCAGGGATCTCCATGAATGCAGTGTAGCCACCAAGACCTTTCCTGCATAACCTGTGTGTCAAAATTCTTGGCATATATGTTTAGTTATCAGGCAGCCTCCTGATGTTTCTTTTCAATCCTCAGGTTCCCCATTTGTAAAACAGTATTAATGATATGTACCCACTTCAGAGGCCAAAGTACCAAGTCCTAATGCTACATTTATGCTAACTATTATTCAGATGACCATCTGCCAAAGGACAGATTCTGGCTTGCAGCCCTTTGTTCTTTTATCTAGCCAATCTGTTACTATTTTTTTCAGCATCTCTGAGTTCCAGACAGGTCTGCAAGCCCAGCAAACCTTTTAACACCTCTGAAAGCTTGGGATAAGCTAAAGAATTCACAGCAGCTCTTGCAGCACACAGGGGAACCGGGGAACAAGAATCCCAAATTCTCTTCAATAGGAGAGATTTTGTTCCTGTTATCCCTGATTATTTCCCACAGGAGTAGATGACCGTTCATGGTTCATTGAGCCTAGTTCCTGCAAAGACAGCCAACCATGTAATAGAGGTAATAGTCCAGAAGAGACCAGAGGAAAAGCCAGCCTGTCTCTGCTGCACCAGCCTCCCCAAAATGCTTTCCTTCCTAATATTCCTCTGTGTAAGGTAAAAACCTCCCAGAATGACACAGCATCACTGAAGAGAGAGGGACACAGATGTCCTGCACCCCCACACCACTTTGCACTTGAGAGAAGTTCCATGCCAGTTCTGGGAAGCAGACTACGACCGTGGTACTGTTCTTCCAGCCTCACAGCCTCTCAGGTAAAGTGGTCCACAGGCTGATCTCTTCTTCTTTCTCCCCTCAAATCTGGTCCCAAGTATTTTACCTCTAAACACACACAGAACTCAGGAAGGGGGGAAAATGGAAAAAAAAAAAAACCCAACAACCAAGCAACCAAAAAGAAAACAAACCCAGAAAAGTCAGAGTTTTCTCAGCTGCATCAGGAAACCTGCTCATCCTGTCTCAAAGCCCAAAATCCTGTCTTGACTGTGGCCACATCTTCAAAGGCTGATTGTCTTCATCCAGCAGAGAGAGGAGGGGAGTTGAGAGCAGGTCACAGAGTGGCTTGAGGTGGAAGGGATCATAAAGATCATTTAGTTCCAAATCACTCTGCCGTGGGCAGGGACAGCTCCCACTGGACCAGGCTGCTCAAAGCTTCTTCCAGCCTGGTCTTTAACACTTCCAGGGATGAAGTGTCCACAACTTCTCCAGCCCACAATCCATTCTGGTGGCTCACCACCCTCATAGTAAAGCTCCTTCTCCTTTAGTTCCTGTGGTCAAAGCCCTGAGTCAGGGGAAGGTAGTGTAATTCTAAAGCAGCTTGGTTATGACTTGGCTTTTATGACTTGGCATTAGTGCCTGTCACAGAATACAACACAATACAATAAATCCAGGTTGGAAGAGACCTTCAAGATCATCGTGTCCAACCTATCAACCAATCCAACCCACCTAAACAACTAGACCATGGCACCCAGTACCCCATCAAGTCTCCTCCTGAATACCTCCAATGATGGTGACTCCACCACCTCCCCCGGGCAGACCATTCCAATGGGCAATCACTCTCTCTGTATAGAACTTCCTCCTAACAGCCAGTCTAAACCTCCCCTGGTGCAGCCTGAGACTGTGTCCTCTTGTTCTGGTGCTGCCTGCCTGGGAAAAGAGACCAACCTCTGCCTGTCTACAATCTCCCCTCAGGTAGTTGTAGACAGCAATAAGGTCACCCCTGAGTCTCCTCTTCTCCAGGCTAAGCAACCCCAGCTCCCTCAGCCTCTCCTCACAGGGCTTGTCTTCCCAACCCCTCACCAACCTTGTTGCCCTTCTCTGGACACGCTCCAGCAAGTCAACCTCCTTCCTGAACTGAGGATAAGCTGACTTTAGGTAGTGGGCTGAGCCACTGTTCATGCAGGAATCAGAGGCATGCTTGAGAAGCCAGTGGCTGAGCAGCTGATAAAAATATAGCTTACAAATAGAGCTTGCCTACAGCCCTGGAGTGTGACAAACACTGCCTTTCTCTTTAAAAATAATGAAAGCATTAAGGATGACTTGGGGAACATAAACACTGCCCTGAAATTAAGATCAGGAGCATCAGCTGAAAAAGCCAAGCAGAGCCTATCAAACATGAAACTAGGCAGGATATAATAGATGCAAATCAGTCCAGCTTCTGTGAAGGAAAAAAACAAACCTAATCTTACTGATCTCATAGAATTTAGATCTGTCATTAACATAGCAGAAAGTGTTTTGTCAGCCAGTTCTTTATCTAGACTGGTGGTGAAAAGACTTTGTCAAAAGTCTCTGCCAGGATGTGGTGTCTGGCCTCTGTCATAGTAGGAGGTTGTCTGGGGCTGCTGGTTTTGACTGGGATAGGAGCTAATTCTCTCCACAGTAGCTGGTGTGGGCTGTTTGGGATTTGTGCTGGAAGCAGTGCTGATAGCACAGGGATGATTTAGCTGTTGCTGAGCAATGTTTGCACAGAGTCAAGGCCTTTGCTGTTCCTCACACAACCTTACCAGTGAGTGGGCTGAGGGTTCACATAAAATTGGGAAGGGGCACAGCTGTGACAGCTGATCTGAACTGACCAAAAGGGTATTCCAGACCACGTGAGGTCATGCTCAGTGTATAAAGCTGAAGGAAGGTTGGTGGGGAGGCTGCTGCTTGGGAAAGGGCAGAGCATCATTTGGTTGGGGGTGAGCAACTGTTTCCAGGCAAAGAAGACCTTCACATACCTGTGTGAAACTTCATTGATCTTTTCTATTATCCATGTGTCCTGAGATGCCAATTAGCCTTTTATTGATTTCTTCCTCTCTACAGAGCTTCAAAACCCCAATGACTCTTTCTAGGTCTCTCAAGGACCTTCACAGTGCTACTGCCCCAAGAAAGAGGGCGAATTCAGCTATGCCCTGTGATCTTTCTATGGCTTTGTCAGAGGTAGATAAAGAAATGGAGTATTCAGGGTAGGCAGGCTCAAAATCAAGCAGTGTTCTGGACTGTAAACTGACTGAGGGAAACAAAGAGGAGCTGTAGGTGGCTTATGGTCAGTATGGAAGTAGGTTAATTACCAGCTTTCTCCAGGGCATTGTACAAGGGCTGATGATCCATATGTGCATTAATGACTTGAGTGAAATGAGATGTGGTAAAACTTTGAGAATAACTAAACATTAGATTCATCCCAAAGAAAACAAAACCAAAAAAGGACTCTGAAACTCTGTCTTCTCTTTTAACTGAACTGTGGCTGATGCCAAATGTAAGTAAGATGCAGCATTAGGATTTATTTCCAGCGTGAATTCGTTGCTCTATCTTAAATCCATATCGAGTGTCGTGATGGCTCCTCAAATGAGATCATCTTGGTATACATTGCAGAGACAGAGGAAGCAGCTGTCAGCTTAAAAGACCCTGTTCCTCATTTTTAAGATGGTGAAAATCCTGCTCCACCAGTGGAGAGTTCGAGCTGAAAGGAAATCTGCAGAGCTGTAAGAGGTCAGCCTGTCTGAGCAGCTGCCTGGAGAGACAAGCTGGCATCGAAAGCCCAGCAGAAATGGCCTTCTTTTGTTCCAGAAATGTGAAAAATCAGATATGCAGAGAGGATGGTTGTGATAGCCTCCTTCTGAAAAGCTTGTTTCTAAAGGTTTTGTAACTAACCTCATGGAAGGGACGATCAGTCTTTGCCTCCCGCTCTCATGGTCCCAGAGTCAGGAGTTAAAACAAACATCTTGAGCCTGTTGCACTCCAGTATGTGTCAAGATGATCAAAACTGCTCTACAGAAGGCTGCTGGCTGGTTCTGAGTGGTTTTACTTTGTGTTTAGACACAACAGCATGAAGAATAAAACCATGGCAAGGTGCACTCTGAGGCAGGGTACAGTAACTGGGTAAATGCATCGCTGCATCAGGAGGTTTGTGTCAGCTGAAATTCATCATAGATCTGTGCAAAATAATGGCTTTTGGAAGGGAAAAATAGTTGTACCAGCTCACTCCAGGAGAGTTACTCACTTTTTAAACCAAATGCTGTCATCACTAGCTGCCACAGAAGTTTATTTTCCAAGTAACTTCAACCTGCAAGATTTACCACCAATCATAGAATCAGTCAGGGTTGGAAGGGACCACAAGGATCATCCAGTTCCAACCCCCCTGCCATGGGCAGGGACACCTCACAGTAGATCAGGCTGGCCAGAGCCTCATCCAGCCTGGGCTTAAACACCTCCAGGGATGGGGCCTCAACCACCTCCCTGGATAACCCATTCCAGGGCTTCACCACTCTTATGGGGAAGAACTTCCTCCTCACATCCAGCCTGAATCTCCCCACCTCCAGCTTCATTCCATTCCCCCTAGTCCTATCACTGCCTGATAGCCTGAGCAGTCCCTCCCCAGCATTCTTGTAGCCCCCTTCAGATACTGGAAGGCCACGATAAGGTCACCTCGGAGCCTTCTCTTCTCCAGACTGAACAGCCCCAACTCCTTCAGTCTGTCCTCACAGGAGAGGTGCTCCAGCCCTCTGCTCATCCTCGTGGCCCTTCTCTGGACACCTTCCAGCACTTCCAGATCCCTCTTGTAATAGGGGCTCCAGAACTGGAGGCAGTACTCCAGGTGGGGTCCCACCAGAGCTGAGTAGAGGGGGAGAATCCCCTCCCTTGCCCTGCTGGCCACACAACTGGCTTGTCTGCATGCATGGATTTTACCCTGGAGAAGGAAGAGTTTATCACTAGGTTGTGGTTGGAACAGACAGATTGAACAGTGTAACCAGCATGGCAGTCCTGGGTGTAAGCTCTGTGTCTAACAGCTGGCTCCCCCAGCAGTTTAAACATTTGTAGCACGCCAAAAAATGAGAAACAAGAAACCAAACCGTGAGTTGGTGAAACTAAATGCCCACGCTCATAATTCCACAACAAACTATGTTTTAATGAATTTCTGTGCAGTTAGAGTTATTCTCACACAGGTTTTGTATCTGAGAGGACAAAGGAGCTGGGGTTGTTCAGCCTAGACAAAAGGAGCCTCCGGGGGACTTTAAGGTTGCCTTCCAGTAGCTGAAGGGATCCTACAGGAAGGCTGGAGAGGGACTTCTTGTGAGGGTGTCTGGCAGTAGGACAAGGGGGAAAGGTTTTAAGCTGAGGGAGAGTAGGTTTAGACTGGATCTTAGGAAGTAGTTCTTCAGTACAAGGATGTGGGAATCTGGAACAGGCTGCCCAGGGAGGTTGTGGATGCCCCCTCCCTGGGGTTGTTCAAGGGCGAACCTGGATGAGGGCTTGAGCAGCTGAGATTAGTCGAGAGGCATCTCTCCCCACGGAGTAGACGATCTCTGAGGAGATCTGTGAGATTCTATTATCTGCCTGGAACATGCAGAGCAAATGAAACTCTTGCCAAAAGGGTACTTTTTATTGGCTTTCTGCAGTTGTTTTATCTGGGCATCTTTAAAAACACATTTTCTGAGGAGAAGCACCTGAACAGTGTGGTCTGGAAAGAGCTAAAGAACTTGATGAATAAATTGGTGGCTAATTGCTGGTGCCACCAAACCTGATAACACAGGGAAGCAGCTGTGGCATGGACAAATGTAAAACCCAGCAGGGTTTCTCATGCTCTCCCTGTGAATCAAACATGGAAAATTGACCCTGGAGCGTTTTTCTTTTCCACCCTCCAAGCTGGAGCAGTTTAAGCACTGTAGAATTGAAGGCAGCACTTGACAATGAGAACTTGACATTTCAATAGAAAAGGCAGCTGCCAAACACATCTCTTGCTGTATTTTCTTGCTTGCAGGTGAAGTGTGTAAGTCCCAGGGTCGTAACAGAACAAAACAGAGGTACGATTCAGTGTTTTGATTAGCGTTACCTGAATTCCCAGACCGACTCTGTAGGGCTTGGAGGAGGTTGAGGAGTGCAAGGGAGCACTTGTTGCAGGAGCACCCTTAATCCACTGCCTTCATAGCTGGAATATTCCAGTTATAAACTGAAAAAAAACCAAACATAAAATTGAAGTTGGTTCTCTGAATGACCCATTTAGATTCTTTCTCTCCACCTGAGTTATTGGCATTGATGTGGCCTGGAAGACTGATCAGATGCATTATGAGGAAGTCACATCATTGTAATTGTATCTGAAGGAAAATTCAGGATATTAATTGTGGTTACAAACTGGGAACACATGCACTGAAAGGTCACAGATTGATTTCCCATTGAGATATAAAGATCCTGGATGTATGCTAAGAGTCACCAGGGTAGAGCATTTGTTTAATGCGGGCTTAGTAATGTCATCTTAGGACCTGGCAATGCAGAAAGGAAGGAGAAGGCAAGCTTACAGTCATGAGAAATAATTCATTAGTATATAATGAGTGTAAAATAGGAGATAAGTTCTGGGTCTGGGATGTAATTCTACTTTCATCCTGCTTCATGCAAGTGTAGGTCAAATATTGGTGTAATTGCATTGATGTGGGTGAAACTGCTGCTGATTTATCTGTGAATAGTGAAGTAGGAGAGGGAGATTTTTGACTTATTACTTTGTGTTGAGACACCTGTATCTGCATTCTTCAAGTAATAGGACTTGAGCAAAAATTATTTAAAGCTTCTATAGCTCCTGATGATTTCACTTGGAGGCTGATATGTCAGTTCCATGCCATACTCCCAGATCTTACCAAGAATATAAGTGGGATGAGTATTGTGATTATGCACACAACAAACAGATTTACTTCTTATTAACCCCTAAGGCAATGCCAAAGCATAAAGAGATATTCATCAGGATATACTCTGGGTCTAAGCTCTGACTTATCCTTTTTGAATACAGAGGAATTTCTTTTTTTCAGTGTATGTGAGGTATCAGTTTTACTGGGAAGAGGCCAAATTTGTTTGCTGCAGCCAAAGTTTGGGTGAAGAAAAAGACAGCACAAAGAAAGGAAACCTTACACTGTTCATAGGTAATGAATTTCTTGAGTTCAATATTAAGTGCAGATCACAACTGCAATGGTTCTTGGGGGAATTGAGGAGGATGTTGCATCTCATTGAGGGGGGGTGGTGGTGGTGATAATTTAAAAGGATGAGTGGCCAGGATGCATTTAATAACCACTGGAAACTGGAATGTACAAGAGAAAATAGAGGCTGGAGAGAGGTCTTGAACACAAGCCCTATGAGGAGAGGCTGAGGGAGCTGGGATTGTTCAGTCTGGAGAAGAGGAGGCTCAGGGGACACCTTCTTGCTCTCTACAACTACCTGAAGGGAGGTTGTAGTAGCCAGGAGGGGATTGGTCTCTTCTCCCAGGCACCCAGCACCAGAACAAGAGGACACAGTCTCAAGCTGCACCAGGGTAGGTTTAGTCTGGAGGTGAGGAGAAAGTTTTTTCACAGAGAGAGTTGTTAGCCTTTGGAATGGGCTGCCCAGGGAGGTGATGGAGTCACCATCCCTGGAGGTGCTCAAGAGGGGATTGGATGTGGCACTTGGTGCCATGGTTTAGTAGTCATGAGGTGTTGGGTGACAGGTTGGACTTGATGATCTCTGAGGTCTTTTCCAACCTGGTTGATTCTGTGATTCTGTGTGGTACAGATGGAGTGGGGCAGTCCTTATTAGAACATAGCTGAGCTTGACATGGCTGTTTTGGAATGGGTACAGTACTGCTATTTCCTCAAATGTGGGAGTTTTGATTTCTAAGCAGTATCTGCTGTGAAGCAACTATTGTCCTGGTCAAAACTGAATTGGTGGGGTCCTTACTTGCATTTTAGAACTGGAACCAGTGCTCTGCTAACTCATTAATTTAACAAATGAACAAAAAAATCCTTGAAAAGGAGGAGCAAGGTAGGTGAAAGTCCCCAGTCATCATTTCTTTGCTGCTGAGATGATGTTTTGTTTCATTTAACCTGTAATTGTATTGCTTGCATAGGTGTAGCTGTCAAACGTGCACATACATGTGTGTGTGTTCCCATGTGTTCCTGTATGAGGTTAACTTTGTATGTGTGAGACAGAGAAGCATTTTGAGCCCTAAAAAAAAAGAAAAAAGAAAGAGAGAGAGAAGAAGAGAGAAAGAGAGAAAGAAGACAGAAAGAGAGAGAGAGACAGAGAGAGAGAAAGAAAGAGAGAAAGAGAGAGAGAGAGACAGAAAGAGAGAGAGAGAGACAGAAAGAAAGAGAGAGAGAGACAGAAGAAAGAGAGAGAGAGAGAGAAAGAAAGAGAGAGAGAGAGAGAAAGAAAGAGAGAGAGAAGAAAGAAGAGAAAGAAAGAGAGAAAGAGAGAGAGAAAGAGAGAAAGAGAGAGAGAGAGAGAGAGAGAAAGAGAGAAAGAAACTTTTCCTGTTGCTTACTTTGCTTCTTACCCTCCTTAACACATGCCAGGCTTTCCTTTATCATTCTAGGTGCTTTGAGAGGATGTTTTGGGGTAGGAGTGGGAGGGAAAAGAGAGGAGTTTGGGAGGAGGGGCTGGTGTTGACAACTTGTTAATGACATTTCAATTTTAAAGCACATTGAGGATTTCTGTGAGAGAATCTTCTGAAGGGGGGGGAATAATTTTAAAAGGCCCTTAACATGACATTTAAAATAGAATCTTTCACTTCTATAGCACCTGCCATCCCAGGGAGCTAGGAGTTTGCAGATCCTAATTTAATTAGCCTGTGAATAGACCTGCAATGTTACTCAACAGGACCATTCCCATACAGAGATGTGCAAGAGGGTAAAGCTATTGCATTGCTTTAGAGTGGCCACAGGAAAGGTTTGCAACAAGATCCTGTTCTGCTTTGGAGCACTAAATGTGTTTGGGCCACAAAAAGGGAAGGGAGGACTGAGACATATTTTGTGTGCTGGAGTGACTGATGGTATAGCCAGGACTGGGTCTATATCAGAATGGCAGCATGTCAGTTTTGGTACATCACTTATGGACAAGAGTAAGGAGGCGATACTGAGCTCTTCAGCTGAGCCTGTGTGGTAGCACCTCTGGGCATTGCTCTAATTCTGGTGGTCTGTGTGAAGAAAACTGGAGATACCACCAGCTGTTTGTTCCTCAGAGGAGCAGTCAAGCTTTTTATCAGTCCCTGGGCTGTAGGTGCTTAAATTGAGTTGTAGTCAGCTCCATGAGCACAGCTGCTTTGTGTGGATCCCTGTCTTTATCTTCTCTGAGTACGTCGTTAGCCCATCTCCACTTAAGCGATTCCGCAGCCTTGTGAGAGATGTGTGGAAGGAGAATTGGGACTGAATCTTCCTCACTCCTGATGTTAATCATTTAGAGCATTTCCTCCCTCCTGCTTGAAGTGTTTCCCCTTGTCACCAGGATACAATTCAAAGCAAGCCAAGAAGACAGAGATGGATGAAACCCCACAGGTTTGCCTTGAAAAGGCAGTTTCACACGTGGAGAGCTTAACAGGAGCTTAGTCAAATTCCTCAGTTCATTAAAATTAATTTGGAGGTTTCAAGAGGATCCGTCTTCTTTATGACTTCTGGCACTCCCTGTGTCTAGCTAAGGTCCACCCATTGCAAACATAGGCCAGATTCCCAGAGTGCTGAAATTTGTTTCATCAGCTTCCAGGCTTGTTTGATATGCTGAGGCCCAAGAGTGTGGAAAGACCAAGGCTGAAAGCCAGCTAAAGGAAAAGATTTGGACTGGCTCATTCAGAGAATTTTGGGTTGCTTATTAGCTTGGTCTTAATTTTGAATGGTCAAAGATCAGGTTCACTTCTTTTTCATCCACTCTTCCTTGAGACAGAGTTGCCTGATCCTAGCTATGGCAATTTGATGCTAAATGCCAGATTCAGCCCTGTGGGGAAAGGAGGTGTAACAGACGCACTTACAGCCGGACAGATTGCAGCAGGAGGGAGGTACCACAGAATTCATTCAGTCCAAGGAAGTGGCACACAAGCCTGGGGACTTTAGAAGCAGCTGCATCCCACAAGGCAGGCAGGTGTGAGAAGAAGCCTGGGGCTTGTTCTTTGCCTTCAGTTGAATTTACTCAGGGCGGGGTGGGGGTGGGATTTAGCTGAGAGGGCTTCTGTTGGCATTGCCTTGATTTCCTTGCCTTCCTTTCCCTCAGATGGTTTTCTTGAATCTTGGTCTGCTTCTAGGGGGAAAAAAAACCACCACCACCTTGGGTCATAAGCATGCAGACTCCTGTAGAGCATCCGGCATAGAATCATAGAATCAACCAGGTTGGAAAAGACCTCAGAGATGCTCAAGTCAGCAGATGTATAACAGTGTGGTATGGTGTGTTAGTGTGTGTCCACGTGCATCTGTGTATGCCTGGATGTGTAATGCTCAGCCTGTCCCATTTTATTGATCAGAGCCAGTATTTAGAGGAAGCTGCAGGTTCTCAATCTCTGTGATTTCAGCGAGAGCTGGGTCTCTGCCAATGCTTTCTGGGAAGTGGGATGTTTTAGTGTTCTGTGAAGATGTAGCTATAATGTGCTCCTAACTTAAGGTAATCTGGAGCCAAGTTTAATCAGATACACATTAGTGAATGGAATGCACTTTCCAAATGATTAAATCCTGCTTGGGCCACTCGGTGTGAGATAAGAAAATCACAGCAGATGCTACTAAAGCAAAGGTGGGAGTTGAGGGCAGAAGCTGCCAAGAAACAGTAAATGCATTTTGCAGAAAAACCCACTGATTATTTTTTTTCATCAGTGCCTCTTTCTTTGAGTGCTGCCTTTCTGCTACTAATTTCCCCCCAGGAAGTTATAAGGTCACATTGACCTCTGTGTCCAAACCATGAGGTCAGGAAAGGGGAGCAGGGAGAAAAGATTTTAAAAAGCATTTGTGAAAATCCTAGAATCATAGAATCAGTCAGGGTTGGAAGGGACCACAAGGATCAGCTAGTTCCAACCCCCCTGCCATGGGCAGGGACACCCCACACTAGATCAGGCTGGCCAGAGCCTCATCCAGCCTGGGCTTAAACACCTCCAGGGATGGGGCCTCAACCACCTCCCTGGACAACCCATTCCAGGGCTTCACCACTCTCATGGGGAAGAACTTCTTCCTCACATCCAGCCTGAATCTCCCCACCTCCAGCTTCATTCCATTCCCCCTAGTCCTATCTCTCCCTGAGATCCTGAGAAGTCCCTCCCCAGCCTTCTTGTAGCCCCCTTCAGATTCTGGAAGGCCACAATGAGGTCACCTCAGAGCCTTCTTTTCTCCAGACTGAACAGCCCCAACTCTTTCAGTCTGCCATATCCCTCTTGTAGTAGGGGCTCCAGAACACTTCAATACTGAACTAGTCAGTACAGAAGGAAACCCTTGGCAGGGGAACAGGTTTTCTGCAGACTTTTTAAACCTTAATTCCAAAGGCAAATTCAAAGAGTGAATGATGGTCTTTATCTTGACCTGGGGTTTCTGTGCTCCCAAAATGTATGGTGCCAGTCAAAAATCAGGCAGAAAGAATCACAGGTCCTTAGAAACAGTGTTGATCACTAATGTATTTTGCAAAGAAAAGAAATATTCTTCTGTAGAGAGATTTTTTTTTTCCCTTGGTCTTTTCACTTTCATATCCATCTTGACAAGGACAAGATGGGAAAACAAAATATATGAAGAAAACCATCCAGAAATACAGCTCAACACCAGAGTGTTTTTAATCTTCTTTCCAAGTAATTTATAACACAAACCAAATGCTTTCAATCTTCATTTCTTCTGAGGAAAAAAAAAAACCAACAACCAAACAACAACAACAAAAAAACCCTAAAATTGGAGTGCACTGAATTAAACAATGCACTGAGAGACCCTTTTTTCCTGTTCTGTGCCTGGTTTAAGTTAGTTGAGAAGCAGAGAGGACTCTCTGGAGTACAGTTAGCCATATTTGACCAGTGTGCAGGTTGAAATGCATTTAGATAACCTGCATTGCAAATGTCAGTGGAATGGTTTCCAATTAGGAAAAGCATCAAAATATTCCCTGGGGAAATAGGACAAGGCACAACTGCATCCTTGGAGCCACTAAGGGCTTTACATTAAATGAAGTTGCCCTGCCCTGGCAGGGAGAGTTCCTCCAAGGTCGCTTCCTCCTGCCTTTGTCTGTCCGTGGCTTACTTGCCTCTCCCCGAGGTACTCTGTGATCCTCACAGAGCCATTTCAGGATGCTAAGATGACAAAACTAACCAAAAGTAAAGGAGAGAAACGAGTAGTTCTTGACCTGCATGACCTGTTGGTACAGCTCAGCACAGACTCAGCTGTGTGCAGGAGCTGACATGATGGAGTAGGTCTGTAGAGGATTTGTGGAGGGTGGACATGACCAGATAGCTCCATGTAGGCTTCCATAGAGCCATGGCTTTAATTGCCTCTTTTTTTTTATCCCCTCTAGAGTGGCCTTCATGGCACAAGGTCAGATTTGTCATGTAACTGTGTAGGTGCAAATTGCAGGCACAAGTAAATGAGGCCACAGAACTGGAGGGCAGTAGTAGCAGGAAACCTTTCAGATCATTGTATTCGTCTTTGTGCATGAAGAGAGGCTTTGAGGGTGCAAAGAAATGCTGCCAGAAGCAAACACGTCAAAGCCCTTGGAAAAAACAATAGCATCCAACATCCTTGGAACGGAGACAATCATCTTAAATAGGTGCTTCACTTCCTTCAAGTGTGTTTTGGTGGTGGGTTGTTTTTTTTCCCAAAGACCAGTTCTCAAGCTTAATTAGCATTCCTGAGACATAAAAGACCTTCTCTGACATGGAAAATGGTAGAAGACATGTAGAAAGCAAATGTGTTACCTTAGCTACCTGGTTGGGGTGACATTTTAAATAGGGAAAATAAAGCTGGCAGAATTATAGTGACCTTTCAGCCTGAACAAATAAAATAACATCTGCCAAATCTAAATGGCTGCCTCTAGCTGTAGGAAATTATATGCATCTTTGAACACTAATACATAGATCTTTGGTGGAGCTGCATTCAGGAATCCCTGCTGGATCTAAACGATTTCTTTCCCAGCAGAGCGTGGAAGGCTGAAAGTTCCAGGAAGATGGTGCAAGTGCCAAGGAACACAGAGGGACCAGCCATGGCTGTGGGGGTAGGGAAGCCATCTACACAGCCTTCCACCCTCTTAACCTATCACAAGTCTCTTGTTTTCTTTGGAGCACCCAGAAGGAGCTGTATCCCTATATGTTTCCTTTCCCCTTCCTATAAACATTTCACAGAATGTATAGAATCACAGAGTGGTTTGGGTTGAAAGGGACCTCAAAGATCATCCCCTTCCAAATCCCTTGCCATGGGCAGGGACACCTCTCACCAGCCCAGGTTGCTCAAGGCATCATTCAACCTGTCCTTGAACACCTCCAGCGAGGGGGCATCCACAACCTCTCTGGGGCAACCTGTTCCAGTGTCTCCCCACCCTCACTGTCAAGAATGTCTTTCTGATATCCAGTCTAAATCTCCCCTCCTCAAGCTTTAATCCATCCCCTCTGTCCTATCCCTGCAAGCCCTTGGAAAAAGTCCCTTCCCAGCTTTCTTGTGGGCCCCCTTCAGGTACTGGAAGGCTGCTCGAAGGTCTCCTGGAGCCTTCTCCTTTCCAGGCCGAACAGCTCTAACTCTGGCAGCCTGTCCCCATAGGGGAGATTTCTTTATATGGAAGCAGTCTTCTGAGTTATTCTCTCTTCTTGAATTTCCTCTGGAAACTGAGGGCATAAATGTGGCCTGGGAGCCAGCAGCAATTGGGCAGATTGCTAGGTCTAAAAGGGGAAAGCTTCTCTTTATTATATACTCCGTAGGGGGGAAAAAAACCCAAACCTGCAAAAGTTACTTTTTCTTGCTTCCCCAAGCTCTTTTAGCTTCTGGTCTCTGCTCTACCAGCAGACAGAGCAAGCTCTTCATAGTGCTCTTGAAAAGCTGAGAAGAGCAGTTCATAGTTTTCATTACCTCCTTCATCAGGCACACTTTCATCCCTGCCCACCTTTACCTCAAATACTCCTGAAAGTTTCTGCACTGGGATGGTTGGGAGGCAAGAGGAAGGAAATGTCATGGAGACACTGGTGTTTTACCTAGCTAGCACAGAAGGCTCTGCAGACTTATGAATTGCAACCATAATTAGCCCCAAACCCTGAATTTCTTAATGATTTCCAAAGGTTAAAGGAAGTTCATGCAGCTTACTGTCAGGATTAATATAAATGGTTTTCAATTTAAGCAAGTAACGGCAAACAGCCTTAGAATAGTTATTATGAACAGTGGCATCGTTAGCACTGCATAACTTCAGCTGCACTTAGGATTTCAAGAGCATTTTTGTTCACTGTGCAAAGAGCTATGAAGATATGTATTGTGCATCCCTTGAAATCATCATCATCTGTGAAGTCTAGGCCAAGAATCAGACTTGCAGCAGCTGGCATTTTGGAGGTGGGGTGCCAGTCTGAGCAAGGAATTCTAGCTCCGGCGTCTGCCATGAGTCTGAGGGATTTGTGGTGGCAGGGACAGGTAGCTGAAGAGCTGTTCTTCTTGCTGTACAGATGCTGGGATTTGCATTTTGTGAAATATTTAATACTTTTAATATTTAATTTACTTGTAAGCTTTCATTTTGTTTCACCAATGCTGTACCTATAAACACAAGTGCTGCCATGCTGATCTCTTCTTACTTGTAACCTTTCACAATGAAATGACTGGCCTGGAAGGTGAATGGAGAGCAGTGGATCTTGTCTACCCAGATTTCAAGCAGGGCTTTTGATGCTGTCTCCCATAAGACCTTCATATAGAAGGTGGTGAAGTATGGCCTGGAGAAACAGTTAGTGAGGTGGTTTGCAAACTGGCTGAACAGCTGAGCTCCAAATGTTGTGACAGCAGCATGAAATCTAGCCGGAGACCTGTAACTAGCAGTGTACCCCCGGGGTCAGTGCTGCCTCTGCTCCTCTTTAACATCTTGAGAGGTGTTACATCCATGATTTGGATAATGGGGCAGACTGTACCTTCAGCAAGTTTGTTAATGTCCCAAATCTGAGAGAAATGGCTGCTGTGCCAGAGGGTCATGCTGCCACCCAGAGTGACCTTGACGGGCTGGAGGAATGAAGGAACCTCTTTAAGCTCAACAAGGAGAGTGCAAAGTCCTGCACCTAGAGAGGAGCAACCCCATGCACCAGTATGGTGGGGGCTGCCCAGCTGGAAGACAGCTTGGCAGAAGAGGACCTAGTGGTCCTGGTGGACACCAAGTTGAACATCAGCCAGCAGTGCAGCCAGTTTACTTTCAAGAGCCTAAATGTAGTTGCCATCTTGCCAGTTCATGTTATTTTCTCTTTTGGCTTATGTGTTGCTGCCAGCATGTCACCTCTTATCTGCTTTCATCTTTTTCTATGCTATATTGATAAGGGGGAGATCTGTAAGCTGGCACCATTCCCATCAAATTCCTCAGGGTCTTTTTCTCACTCTCATCCTCTGGAGTTTGCCCTATGGGAATTGATGAAAGGCTGGAAAGCAAACACTGCCATTTGCCCTGGAGCTTTTCCCCTGGGCAAAACCCAAGCTAGGAACTTCATGACAAGGATTTCTGAACGCTGCTTGTGCAGAGCACTCGGATCTAGTGTGTGGCACGGTGTTCAGCTTGGTATTCAGGACCATTTCTTTGTGAGATGCTGTTCAGCACTGCTAATACTGTTAGCTGGCAAATTTGTTTTGGAATTAAATCTGGTAGAAAAGTCTTCAAGCAGGCAACATTTGAAGCACTTTCTCCATTAGTCAAGACCACTTGCAAGCACCAACAGGAAGCCAGCCTGCATTCCTGTTAAATAACACTGGCAGCCATTTGAATATCACAGAAAGATCACACAAGCGCTGTCTGTCCATATCCTAATGAGTGACTAATCCTACGTTGCTTCCTGAATGCTCACAGATTGCTCCATCCAAACAATAAGCATTCAACTTATTAGGAGTTTTCTATCAGAGGATTAGCTAACAGCTTTGCCCAAGTACTTCAAAAGAAAAAGCTGAAGCATAGGCTGCTATATAATTAGGATGAATAAAAAGTTATTTACAGCGTAGATATTTCCAAACTGAATTCTCAGTTGTGTGTTTACTCTGAGCCAGAAAGAGCAGGCAGGTCCTATAAAAGCTCTTATAAGCAATTTGGAAGGTTTTCTGGAGGAAAGAAGGGAAAGGTTGGCAATAGTTCATTTTTACTGGTTAGTGGAGGCAGCTACCTCCTGCTGTTTCACAGTGTGAGATTACTTGCGAGGCCCCCAGAGTGACACAACCCAGATTCATCCTGGCACACGCTGATGGTCACAAAAGAAGGATGTGTGTGTGGAAGGAAACACATTAGAGTTTGTCTGTAGGGATGAAATATAGCCTCTACCCTCCCCATTCCAGTTCTTGAGTATTTGGGCTGCTTCTCTTGACTCTTGCAAAAGAGGCTGCCAGGCATCTCCTGTGCTTTAAAAAATCAGGTTTTTTTTCCTTTTTTGGACCAAGGACACACAGCTGCCTGCTCTTGCTCTGTGGAAGCTGCTTATTCTGCAGGCAGATTCATCTACTTAGTCTTAAGACATCAGAGAAAACACCAAACAGCATGAGCTCTTGTGAAGGATTGCATGAAGGTGTTCCCTCTGCCAGATGGTGAACCTGACCATGAGCTGGAGAGCTCACCACTGAAGGATCCCCTAACAAAGCTAGCCATGCAGTGGTGCAGGAATGCTCAAGGAGCATGCTCTGCTGCTCCACCTCCACGTTGAACCCTCCCCTGTGGACTGTTCAGAACAATAAATAGCCCATGTCCCTCTGGAAATGGCCTGAGAGATGGATGCTGGGAGAGACTTGTCTCCCCCAGAGGGGCCTGAGCATCTCCCTGCATGCAGTGTGAATAATAAACACTGGTACCCTGGGGAGGAGCCTGTCTCCAGGCTGCAAGCTCTCCAGCCATGAGACACAGATATTGTGTGCCATTGTGCACTCTGCTCCTGTGGAAACTAGGATGTGATAAAGTAGGCAAAGGGTTCTTGATGCTCTTATCCTTATGTGGTGATGGGATGCTGCCCAGCTGCATCTTCAGAGAGCTGGGCAATACACCTGGTACCCCAAGCTGAGAAGAAGCCAGAGGCACTGTTCTCCAGCTGTGCCCACTTCTTAACTCTACAAGTGGCCTTTCTTCAAGTGCAGCCAAATAGGTGTTTGGGAGACAGGTGCATCTTCCTTGCCAGTCACACAAGAGGGATCTCAGGACTATTTCCAAAGGCTATCATCATAATTCTGTCATAGCTGGGAAGGAACAGGGGAACCATTCAACTGCTTCTGCAACCCTAGGGGCTGGTGAAGTGAGGATGCCCGTGATAATGATTATATTCCTGTGACAGCTGCATGGTACAGATCCTTGGCCATGACTAATTGCCTTTCCAGGGAATGCCTGAAGCTCTCTAGGGGAATCTGCTTCTCTGTTCCCTGGTGTTTCTTGGTATCTTCAGATTGAGACACAGAAGCAAACCAGGATTCAGCTCCTACAGTGCTTTGGGATGAGTAACATGCAGAGAGGCTTGGAAAGAAATGAAAATATGGCATGGGGAGGAAGGGAGAGGAGAAGAAAGATGGTCAGTGTAAAACACTGTTGGTTGGGGATCTCAACTCCTGTTCACAGGACAGAGAGCACCCTCAATGGACACCCCTGGAAGCTACAGAGGGGGAAGCTGATAGGAGAGCAAGTATCACAGACACAGCAGGGGCATCCTGGCAGCATGGGGAGTCACGGGCCCCCCAGGATGCTGGGGAGCCCTGGGAGGCCAGCATATACTGCAGAAACCCCAGAGCTGGAAAGAGACACAGGGAAATGTGTAAACTAAATGGAAAATGTCCAGGGGTACTTCTGGCTGATGTGACAGCATATGGTGTAGGGGTATGACCTCACTGTGTGCATAGGCAGGGGGTTTGCTGCCCGTCTCACCTGAATCTGCAGGATTCAGAGAGAAGGAGGAGACAGTAAACTGTGGAGGGATGTTGGCATGGGACAGCCCAGCATCCATGCTGTTCAGTTCTCCTGCCATACAAGGAGATTTGCATCCTGGTGGGGGCCTTTGCCTCTGATAAGGTGTAATCCCACCATAGGCTGAGCAATGGCCTCGAGCACAGCCCTACGAGGAGAAGTTGAGGGAGCTGGGGTTGCTCAGCCTGGAGAAGAGGAGGCTCAGGGGAGACCTCATTGCTCTCTACAACTACCTGAAGGGAGGTTGTAGCCAGGAGGGGATTGGTCTCTTCTCCCAGGAAACCAGCACCAGAACAAGAGGACACAGTCTCAAGCTGCTCCAGGGTAAGTTTAGGATCAAGGTGAGGAGAAAGTTCTTCCCAGAGAGAGTTGTTAGCCATTGGAATGTGCTGCCCAGGGAGGTGGTGGAGTCACCATCCCTGGAGGTGTTCAAGAGGAGCTTGGACATGGCACTTGGTGCCATGGTTTAGTAGTCATCAGGTGTTGGGTGACAGGTTGAACTTGATGATCTTTGAGGTCTTTTCCAACCTTATTGATTCTATGAGTCTGCTGTATCCCACAAGTGAGGAAGGGGTCAGTAGGGGAGCAGGGGGCACCAGGCTTCCCTTAGCCCACCCTGTACCTAGCCTACCAGGTCCAACCCTCCCCTTGCACCGGTGTCTTACGTACTGGAGGTCTGCAGTTTGGCAGTGGCAGGAAAGGAAGGGGGATGACTGGTTCTGCTTGGGGAATTCAGGCAGTAGCTAAATTCAGCTGGCCATAAAAATTCAGATGACCATAAAACGCTGCTGTAATACAACTCCTGGCCATTTGGGAAGGATCACCCAGTTGTGAAAGATGCTGGGGAATGCTTTATAGGTCATAATGAAACAGATGTAATCATTTTGTTTATGCTCATAAAGTGTCTTGCTTTGTATTAGAGGAAGTAATGGAGATATTTCTCTGGTATCTTAAATACTGCACGGGAAAATTAAATACAAGAAGTTGTTTGGGCTTTTAAAATCATTTTAATGGCAGCAAGTTTATTCTGGAAATAAGCCTTTTAACATCTCTTATGGTGAAATATTCCCCAGTGGGATCTGTCCTCGCATGGATCTCATCTCAGTGACACAGATGAGGATGCTGCACTCATAATTTAAAGTAAATTAAGCCCAGACTTTTGACTGCTGGTAAAATTGCCAGTACCGTGCTTGGTTGGACAAGCTTTGGTCACTGCTGTGCTGCAGAATGGAATTCAGTTTCCTTTTGCACATTAAACCTTAATGCTCCCATCAAAACATAATTTGATTGGAAAATTAAAAGCTGGCTGCTTGTTCCTTCCTAGAGAAACGAATTAAAACTGAAGGGATTTATTTGTCCATTTCTTGAGGACAAAAAGAATGAGCCTTAGCATGTTCTGAGGAAGAAATATTCCTGCTGGAGAAGCTTCTCTTTTTTTTGCCCCCCCCCTTAAATATTCAGGTACACCTAATAAAAAGGCACATAAGAAGCAAAATAGAACAATCTGTTGTTATTTAACAAGGCAAACACTGTTGAGATACAAATACAGTTAAGTTTTCTCTGGTAACTAAGCAACAGAAGAAAATATCACTTATCTGAATTGCTGTTTATTCTCCTGTTCTTTGGCTCTGCAGTAGTGGGGTTTTTTTTTATGCTCCACACCTCAAATGCAGAAAGAACAACTGTTTATGGTGTGGCTAAATTGTTTAATGTGCTGTTTGATGCAGGGGCACATTAGGCATCAGAACAAATGTCTGGCACTGCTGCAAGTAGCCATTAATGCCTTCTGATCTTCTCTCCAACGTTGCAGTGGATATGTAGCATAAGCAAATGTCCTCTACTGACTTTAGGCAATTGTAATAAATATGGGCTACATGAGGCATGAAATCAGAATGTTTCCATCTTTCCAAAGAATGCAAATGATCTCCCATTCATCTGCATCATCCTGAGGACTTCTTGCATTAAGCACATGGCAGCAAAGGAGCCTTTGACGCTTCTAAGCTGAAGACTTTTTGCTAGAGCTGTGTCTATCACCATCAGATGGGTGAAAATCTGTAGCAAGAAGTGCTCAGAGCCATAGTCAGGCTGGACTTGCATGGGGCTCTGCACTGCTTGTGCACACTAAGTGGAGAGCAGTTGGACATAACTCTTCCTACTCTCTGAAGTAGCAACTTTTAGCTTCAGATTTGCAGTATGTTGGGGGCTGCAAGAAAGGAGGTAAGGGGAAATTGCAGACTTTGAGGTGAGATGCTCAGAATGCTGAAAAATCCTAGAATCATAGAATTGTCAGGGTTGGAAGGGACCTCAAGATTCATCTAGTTCCAACCCCCTTGCCATGGGCAGGGACACTTTTCACTAGCCTAGATTGCTCAAGGCTTCATCTAACCATCCCTTGAACACCTCCAGGGAGGGGGCATCCACAGCTTCCTTGGACAACCTGTTCCAGTGTCTCACCTTCCTCACTGGAAAGAATTTCTTCCTCATCTCCAGTCTGAATCTGCCCTCCTCAAGCTTCAATCCATTCCTTCTCATCTGTCACTAGAAGCTCTTGTAAATAGTCCTCCCCAGCTTTCCTGTAGCCCACTTCAGGTACTGGAAGGCTGCTGTAAGCTTTCCCTGGAGCATACTCTTCTCCAGGCTGCACAGATCCGGCTCTCTCAACCTATCCCCACAGAGTGTCTGAGTCTGCTGAGTTAAAGCTCTGCCTTGCTTCTGCAGGAAGGTGTTCGGTTGGTCAGCTGCCAACTCCTGGGGAATGAACCCTGTGAGATTATTTACATTCATCCCAATTAATCAATGAATGTTTGTAAAGCACTTTAAAACTGGAAAGCACTCCTATAAATATTTGGTATTATCATGTAATTGCCCTACCACATCTCAATTAAAGGCACAATTGGGCAAGCTTTAATTATGTACTTGGTGTGTCACCAGAAGTATTTCAAACGTAAGTATCTCGGTGTATGCTGCCTGGCATGTAAACTTGGAGCATCAAGAAGATGATCAGAGGGCTGGAGCACCTATCCTGTGAAGACAGGCTGAAACAACTGAGACTGTTCAGCCTGGAGAAGAGAAAGCTCTGGGGAGACCTTATAGCTACAGAGACCGGCTGGGAGGCAGGGAGGGACTGTTTAGCATGGCTTGTGGTGATAGGATGAGGGGCAATGGATGGAATGGAATGGAATGGAATGGAATAGAATAGAATAGAATAGAATAGAATAGAATAGAATAGAGTAGAGTAGAGTAGAGTAGAGTAGAGTAGAGTAGAGTAGAGTAGAGTAGAGTAGAGTAGAGTAGAATAGAATAGACCAGGTTAAAAGAGACCTTTGAGATCATCACATCCAACACCATCTAATCAACTAAACCATGGCACCAAGCACCCCATCAAGTCTCCTCCTAAACACCTCCAGTGATGGCAACCCCACCACCTCCCTGGGCAGCACATTCTAATGGCCAATCGCTCTCACTATGAAGAATTTCTTCCTAACATCCAGTCTAAAACTCCCCTGGCACAGCTTGAGACTGTGTCCTCTTGTTCTGGTGCTGGTTGCCTGGGAGAAGAGACCAGCCCCCACCTGGCTACAACCTCCCTTCAGGTAGTTGTAGACATAAATAAGGTCTTCCCTGAGCCTCCTCCAGGCTAAACAACCCCAGCTCCCTCAGTCTCTCCTCACAGGGCTTGTACTCCAAACCCCTCACCAGCTTTGGAGCAGGGCAGATTAAGGTTGGACATTAGGAGGAAATTCTGTACAGGCTGCCCAGGGATGTGGTTGAGGCCCCATCCCAGGAGACATTCAAGATCAAACTTGATGTGCTCCTGGGCAGCCTGATTGAGCTGGAGGTATGCCTGCTGACTGCCAGGGGGGTTGAACCAGGTGATCTTTGAGGGTCCCTTCCAACCTGATGCAATCTGTACATCTGTGAACTTATGGAGGTGGTTTTGGAGGATGGAGGAGTTTACTTATTTACTTTTCTAGTGAAAGCAGAAGCCTGAATGAACAACCCTGGTTCCTTTGGCTGAAGTAGTTGCTTCACGAGGTGGCAGCATTGGTACTGTGCTTCCCATTCCTTCTGGTTTTGCCTTTCTTCCTCTGGTGCTCTAGCTCTCACTTCTCCACTCCTCGTCATTTCTTTTAGTTTCATGTCAGCTAGATACTCTTTGGGGCAATTTTTGTGCATTGGTACAGCACCTGCACAAAGCTGTAGCTGAGGCCTCCGGATGCAATCACAACCAAAATAATAGCTTCCACATCTGCTCTTTCAGCTTCGTTGGCATCAGTTTACCCTGCCATGAACCTAAGGTATTTTCTAGGGCAGAGCTGTTGTTTCTTCTTCCTATATCTTTCTGGAATAACTGGGAGGAAGAGCCACGACCTGGACTCACAGGAAAATGTGACTTGCCACCCAAAAAATGATACAAGAAGACCAAAAATAAAAAACCTCTTCGGGGCAGGAACTACCCCTGAGTGTCTGTCTAACATTTGCTGACAGTAGGGCTCCAGTGAGGGACTCTAAGATGCAATTACATAATGCATATATATATGTAAAAGATGGAATGTGTCATTACTGCAGTGTTAAGCTATCTTTAGAAGCCACAAAAAGAAAAGCTCTTTCTCCCATTTATCCACCCCCCTCCCCCCCCTTCATTCTACTTCACTAGGGGGAAAAAAAAAAAGGGGGGGGGGGAAGTTTCTTTGATATATGAAGCATTTTATGAGAACATCTTTTTACTTTAATAACTCCTAATTTGCACACCTAACATCAATTGCTGGCCCAATTAATTGTGGATGCAAACGAGAATGTTTGGCTGTCTAATCACCTGATTGTGCCTATAAATCAGTGACAGTAATTATGTGTGTAAATGCTCGTTTCAGCCTGCAATTAATTTGGCCACAATTGATAGGACAGAAAAGAGAGTACCACCCTAGGCTGAAATTTGGTCCCCAGTGTGTCAGAAGAGAAAGTATCTTCCTCCTCAGCCTCTTGTGTCTAAGTTGTAGAGAGCTAAGTAGACAAAGAGCAATGATTCCCCAGCCTCCAATAACTCACTGCCAGTGTTTCACAATAAAGTGCAATGGGAGAGGAAATATTTCCGTAAGGGTTCATTAATCACAACATATTTGCCATGCACAACCACTCTGCAGAGCAGGTAAAGAATCCTGGGGGACAGTGCCAGGCACAGCATGTCATTTTTATAATAGGAAAAGGATAGGGTTTTTTGTTTTATGCACAAGTGCTGTAGAACTGAAGTTGCAGATGGCTCTGCTGGCAGAGCTAGGGCCTCCTGGCACGACCTAGAGCTGCTTTAGGTATTTGCAGCGAGGTTTAGAGAGGTCTCAAAAGAAGGATGCTGAAGATGCGTCCCTGGAGGTGTTTAAGCCCAGGCTGGATGAGGCTCTGGCTGGCCTGATCTAGTGTAGAGTGTCCCTGCCCATGGCAGGGGGTTGGAACTAGCTGATCCTTGTGGTCCCTTCCGACCCTGACTGATACTATGATACTATGATACTATGATACCTTTTCTGTGTGCCATGTTCCTAGGTGTGCCCCTTGGAAGGACAAGAGAGGCAGGCCGAGCAAACCCCAACCCTACAGTGTCCTTCACCCATGGCTGGAAGTGTTTAAGAAGAGACTAGATAGGGCACTCCATGCCATGGTTTAGTTGATTAGATAATGTTGGGTGATAGGTTGGACTCAATCTCAAAGGTCTTTTCCAACCTGGTTAATCCTACCCTACCCTACCCTACCCTACCCTACCCTATTCATAGTTTCATAGTTTCAGTTATCACAAGGATCATCTAGTTCCTACCCCCCTGCCATACACTCTACCCTAGATCCCTGGACAGAGCCTCGTCCAGCCCTAAACACCGCAAGGGACGGGGCCTACCACCTCCCTACCCATTCCAGGGCCTCACCACTCTCACTACTTCCTCCTACCCTATCCTATCCTACCTACCCTACCCTACCCTACCCTACCCTACCCTACCCTATCCTATCCTATCCTATCCCCTATCCTATCCTATCCTATCCTATCCTATCCTATCCTATCCTATCCTACCCTATCCAAACCTCATCCAAAAAGCAAACTGCAGAAGGAAATCCAACTTTACCTGGCCCTGTTGTGCTGCAGGACACTCATGGGAGGTCTAGGAACCATTAACCTGACTGTGACTGAGAACCTGGGGTTCTGAGGGACCCTGTTATCTGAACTGTGCGGCAAAAGCTGACTTTTCCAACTCGGTGGCTTCTTGCACATCTGAGCTGCAGGCCATTTCACTTTACCTGGCCCTGAGGACACTGGAGAGCCCCTGTTATCCCATCTTGCTCTGACCCATGCAGCCTTGCTCAGTGTTCTGCAGAAGGAGCAGTGTTGGTGTCTTGTTTACCGCACCTCTGTGGTCTCAGCCTCTGAGCGCCTCATTGCTGCTTCACTCCCACACGGGACTTTGATAAAATTCAAAGCCACCTGGTGTGATTTTAATTTAAATGTGATTTTAATGTGTTTTTCTTTTCTACTGCTGTGATGTGTGATGTCAAGAGAAATGCTGCAGGCTCAGAGCTGGCCTCTCAGCTCTTTCTCTCTGCTACTCCCTGGTTTTGTTTGGTGCATAAAGCTGCTGCTGTGCGGCGGTGCGTGTTGGGGACAAGGGTCCACTGGGCACAAGCACAGTGGACATTCCTCAAAGGAGCAGCTGAGTCTTGGGCTGTTTGCCAGTCAGAGGCCAAGAAAAATCCTTTCATCAGCAAAAGACTCCTCCAAAGTCACAAGTCAACAGAAGAGGGATGATAGGTTGCGTGCAGTCTGTGTGAAAGAGGTTCCCCAGTTCACCATGCCCCATCAGCTGTGGGGGAAAAGGAGTTTTAACAAGCAGTAGTGAAAAGGAGGAGCAGAGTAATACTGAGCTGTTTGATTTTAGCCAGTTGGAACTACTTCTACTGGAAGTGTTAGAACTTGCTAAATTTTTTTCTTCTTATTGGAAAAGTTAAGCTAACAAAAAAAATAAAAAAAAGGGCTGTGAAAGCATATGAAAAAGATCCTAAGGGAATGCTTTCCAGACCAGGATGTGAAAGATATGTTGGGGAAAAGAGAATCAGAGATCCACATCAGTTAGCAACCCAACAGAGCTCTCCAGGAGGATGCACAGCACCCTGATGCAAGAGAGTGTCATAATTAGCAGAGGTTTTCATTAAGTCAAGGCTGGGGGGGGGGGTTCAGCCAGGCTTAATTAGTTTTGAGGTAAAATTGTAGGAGCAAGGTGGGAGCTGAGACTTTCTGACACAGAATAACAGAGAGCAGATCAGAGGCCACCCAGAGTGATCCCTGTGCTGTGACACAGGTGTGACATAGGAGACCACTACAGGCTCTGTGAGGATCATGAACAGCGTCACAGCAGCCAGGTGGCTCGGTCATCAGAAGTCTTCTTTAGTCTGGAGAAGAGAAGACTGAGAGGGGATCTGATCATTGTTTATCAGTATCTGAGGGCTGGGTGTCAAGAGGGAGGGGACAGGCTCTGCTCAGTTGCACCCTGTGATAGGACAAGGGGCAACAGATATAAACTACAGTGCAGGAGGTTCCACCTCAGCATGAGGAGGAACTTCTTCACTGTGTGGGTCACAGAGCCCTGGAACAGCTCCCCAGAGGGGTTGTGGAGTCCTCTTCTCTGGAGACTTTCAAGACCCATCTGGATGCATTCCTGTGCAACCTGTGCTGGATTCTATGGTCCTGCTCTGGAAGGGGTGTTGGTCTCAATGACCTCTGGAGGTCCCTTCCCACCCCTAACCTCCTGTGATCCTGTGACCCTTGCTTTCTGAAGCCACTCATTTCTCCTGCACCCAGTGCAATCTGTTTAACTGGCTGGTCTCCAGGTGGTTTTGTGCTGCTTGCACAGGCCATCAGAGCTCACATGTGCTTTCCGACTGTCCCTGCTCTCATCTTAGTGGTTCCTCCTGTAAGCAATAGCAGCCTGTGGGGCTCTTGCTTCCTGCTGCTTCTTACTGCTGCTGCTGCACGGGAGCTATCGTAGTGACTCATTTCTAATCACCAAGGGAACCCACAGCCAGATCTCTGCTCCTCCTAAAATAGGAACTCACAGCTACACCTTCTCTCTTCCTAAAATAATCAAACTATGAGGAAAAAGCAGCATATATTTGGCAGTATCTGAAATACGATATGCAGTGTGCTAAATGGGTGGAAAAGCAAGACAATGAGCTCAGCTATATCAGGGCTCCAGGCTAAGACCACCTCAGCCTTGCAGTACAGTTGGTCTTCCAAGTCCACATAGAGCCACACAGAGAGGAGTGCAGCTCCTTGCAGGTTCTGGGTAGAGATCCTTGCAGAATCAGCTTCTTTTTTTCCCCTCACAGAATTTGAGGGAAGCCATGTAATCACCACCTCCCCCTTACAGTTCATTTCAGAAAGCTAAGGCTTTGAATGCTGTTTAACAAGTAAGACAATGCTAAGCTTTTGCAGAATCACAGAATGGTAGGGGTTGGAAGGGACCTCAAAAGCCCAACCTCCCTGCTAGAGCAGGATTACCTAGAGTAGGTCACACAGGAATGCACTCAAGTGGGTTTTGAATGTCTCCAGAGAAGGAGACTCCACAACCTCTCTGGGCAGCCTCTTCCAGTGTTCTGTGACCCTCACAGTGAAAAACTTTACATGGAATTGCCTGTGCTCCAGCCTGCACCCATTGGCCCTTGTCCTATCACTGGCCACCACTGGCTTCATCCTCCAGACACTGCCCTTCACATCTCTATAAACATGAATGAGGTCACCCCTCAGCCTCCTCTTCTTCAAGCTAAAGAGACCCATCTCCCTCAGCACTGGGGAAAAAAACAATAAATAAATGGTTGGTGATTTCCAAGCAGATGTGTTGGCTGCAAAACCTCACCCCCTGCATTCCTGCAACCTCTCTCTCTTTTATTTCTAGGTATTTCCACACGATCTACTTGGGCATCCGGAGCCGGCGGAGCGGAGAGAATGACAGGTGGAGGTTCTACTGGAAGATGGTGTATGAGTATGCAGATGTGAGCATGCTGCATTTGCTAGCCACCTTCCTGGAAAGTGCACCACAGCTGGTCCTGCAGCTCTGCATTGTCGTACAGACTCGGACGCTCCAGGCTCTCCAAGGTAGGAGTTCACTGAATCGGTTTGGGTGTTGTCACGCTATGGAGATGTAATTTCTATGCCTTCGTGGTTAGCCTCCCTTCAGACTGCCGTGCGCCTCGAGCTGATCTTGCCTGCTAGCTGCTATGAAGCTGTTAACAATGACTCTCTCAGGAAAGGCTGTGTTGCTGCTTTTTTAGCCTTTCTTGCTGGCCTTGGTTTCTGGGTAGGATTTATGATGTCTTGCTTGCTGCGCGTCCTTGGGACAACGAAGCTCTACTGATTATCCGCTGGGCCGCTGTGAAAATTGCCTCAGTCAGACTATTGCTCTTCTTCCTCTGGATGTTCAAACCCCTCCAAACTGCAGCACTATCCAAAACCAGAAAACAGCTACTCTGTGAAGAGAATGTCAGTGTCTGTGGCACACATGTCCATCAGTCCTTGGTTGTGTTCATCTGAAATGATGAAAGTTAGCTCCTGAACACTACAACAGTGCTCATTCCTTTAAGCCCTGGGTCTCCTTCTAAGGTTGGTGCTTTCAGCAAGTGTGATTTCTTCTTCAAAATGGTGAAGGCATGTGCATCAGCACCAGAACAAGAGGACACAGTCTCCAGCTGTGCCAGGGGAGGTTTAGGCTGGAGGTGAGGAGAAAGTTCTTCCCAGAGAGAGTTGTTAGCCATTGGGATGTGCTGCCCAGGGAGGTGGTGGAGTCACCATCCCTGGAAGTGTTCAAGAGGGGATTGGATGTGGCACTTGGTGCCATGGTCATGAGGTGTTGGGTGACAGGTTGGACTTGATGATCTCTGAGGTCTTTTCCAACCTTATTGATTCTAGGATTCTATGTCCTGCCATAGGGGTTGTAAGTCAGTGATACAGGTGTAAGAATATCTCCTCGCTGTTGCTTTTGCGGCGCTGCCTTTGCTTACCTGACAGCTTTCCTTTCATATTGCACCACTGCTCTGCCTTATGGCTGCACCTAGGCACAAATTATTGGCAAGGGAAAAAGGTGAATGAGAACTGGGGATCCAGAAGGTGACACAAATGTCATGAGGTGGGGGGGGGAGTGGGGAGCAAAGAGACAGAAGGAGGAAGGAACTGCAACAGTTTTGCCATTTGTTTCTAAGAAATGATTCATGTGCCTTGCACACTGCACATAAAACTGTGGCAGCACCTTGCTCCAAGAAGCTCTGGGTCTAGTTAGCTGCTTATGAGTTACATGCAGTGAGACTGATGGGGTGAAAAAGGACTGGGAATAAAGTGGGTTTCTGATTGAAGACCTTGATCCTGGGCAGTTTCCTGTGGATAAATCAGAGGCTTTTCATTTACCTCCCCTTTGAACTGATGTCTAATAACAGCTGCCCTGCTTCCTGTGTTTTTGGGTTTTGTTTCTTTAGATCTAAAACTCTGCCACCCTAAGGGGAAAAGAAAGCCAAAGTTTCTGTTTTAATTAGTTGGTGCTCTGTACAAGGAAGGTTGCCTGAGCATTTCCTACAGCTATTTCTCAAAATGAAGCTGCCCCACACCAACCAGTCCAAACTATTATCAGTCAGGAGAAGATATTATCACTTCAGGAAGCATTGTCCCCCCAGAAAAATAAACTCCAGAGAGAAAGGCTTAGGAGAAGAAGATAGCCAGAATACTGTATGGTCAGCTGTAATTCAGCTGTCTTCATAAACTATTAATACATAAGGCCTCTCGCCCTCATTTCAGTGCAATAACAGAGCTGTCTATGAGAAATGTGGCTGGTGAGTAGGCACTGAGCCTGTGATGTACTCTGCAAGTGGTTGTTAATTAGAGAAAAACCTGAAATGCTTCCATTTAAAAGGCAAAAATGGTTCCTGAAGCCTGCAATCAGCCTGGTGAAATCTGTGTATCAGAAGGCAGAAAGGAATAAGGCCATAATTATGGATTTCACCTGAGAAGGCTGAAAATATTTACTTATCCTCTCTTCCTCTATTTTTTTCCCCTATCTTCCAAGGAGAAAAGGCCCCATTGAAAAGAGCTAAGAAAATTAAACAAGGTTGTAGCACTTCTTAAGCAGTAGTACCATTATATTCCCCTGATGAAAGCTGGTATGTTTTAGTACGTTGCCAGCTGTGAAAATCTCTTCTGTTCTCTCTCCTTTTTTAATGAAATGTTGGGAATAATGTGTTGCACTACAGGATGGTAGAGCTGCTGTGAGCTGCATAAGGAGAGCATAATTTCTCTCAGTGCTGCTGTGCTACAGCTGGGTGTTTTAAAGGACCTAGCCATAAGTTCTGTGCTTCAGCCAGCTGTCCGTCCACTGAGCCTGTTACAGATATTGCCAGCGTGGATCAATAAACAGAGTGTTGGATTGATTTTATTTGCTCAGAGAATGCTACTTGGGTTTTGTTATTGTTCTTTTAGTTCTCTGGCCCCTACAGGGCCCAGTTATCATGACAGTTGATAGGTGTCATCACTGGTCCACCTTCTTGAAGTATGCTTCTGTCACAAACCACAAACAGAGCATGGGAAATGAACGATGCTGGGAAAGTCTCGGGCTATAAGCAGGGTATTTCTAATTTCAAGTCATTAATGACCAGAAAGAAGAGCTGTTAAAAGCTTTATTCATGAAATGGTATATTTTCCATTCCAAATGCACCAAAACAGCATCATTCCCACCAGGAGAGTGCTGTTGGTGTGACTGAAGATTCCCTGTTCTGTAATGGGTGTCAGCTAGGTGTGGATGATTTCTTGTTTCAGTCCTCAAGCCCTGCTAATCAAGGTAAGAAACATACAGGCAGGTACATGCAGTCCTATGAAGAGCAAGAAAAATACTACTCAATCTATGCAAACCCTTCCCTCTGTGTCCCATACACCACCACTTGAGGGCCACTTCAAAAGCCCAGAGGAATCACCACAAGGATTCTTTAGTGCTTGCCTGAACTCTCCAAGCTTGAATTAAAAAGCTAGAGTGTGAACTTCTAGCAGGAATTGTGTACCAATGTGCACCAGCTCAGCACTCATCACCTGGCAGTCATCCCTTGGCAGTCTCCTTGTACATCCTTCTGTTTCCCCACTACACCATTCCATTTTAGAAAGAATTCCCATCTTAAAGTTAGTAAAAACCAGCAAGCAAAGGATCCTGCTGGTCTTCTGATTGGAGAGAGACTCCTATCAGCATACAGTGACTGTCATCATGCTCAAGGGCATGGTGTTCTAGCTGCTCCTAGATGAGCAGATAGACAAGATTCCTCCCTGGATTTACCACAAATTCCATTGTTAATGCTGCATTAATTAACACATTGTTTAGATTCTAGATCAGCTTCTCATTCCTGTTTACTGCATGTTATGCTGGCTAGTCAGCACTTGACAATTTTCTTTCATGGCCCCTGGAGGGGTTGTTCTGGCTTCTCCGTACAGTAGTGTTAATCAAAGTCTCTATCAAAGTTTAATCAAAGTCTAATCAAAGTTTGTATCAGGTCTTAGCATAGACTGACAGTAGTGTGGAAGCAAAATGGGCCAGCAGATCGAGAAAGGTGACTCTGCTACTCCATTCTGCTCCTGTGAGACCTCACTTGGAGTATTGTGTCCCAGCTCTGGGCCCCCCGCCCCAGCACAATGGTGACATGGACCTGATGGAGCAGGTCCAGAGGAAGGTCACAAAAATGGTCAGAGAGCTGCAGCACCTCTCCTGTGAAGGCAAGCTGAAAAAAATTGGATTTTTCAGCCTGGGGAAGAGAAGGCTCCAGGGACACCTTATAACTGCATTATGGTATCTGAAGAGAGCCTACAGGAAGGCTGGGGAGGGACTGTTTAGAAGGGCTTGCAGTGGTAGGATGAGAGGCAGTAGTTTGAAACTGGAGCAGGGTAGATTTATGTTGGACATAAGGAGGTTCTGTACTGTGAGAGTGGTAAAATACTGGAACAGGTTGCCCAGGAATGTGGTTGAGGCCCCATCCCTGGAGACATCCAAGATCAGGCTTGATGTGCTCCTGTGCAGCCTGATCTAGTTGGAGGTGTCCCTGCTGAGCGCAGGGGTTTGGACAAGATGACCTTTGAGGGTCCCTTCCATCCCATTTGTGAATTTATAAATTCATCAAGCTCCACTGAAGTCACCACACTGCCACAGAGCTGCTGAGTACTGCTGAAACTGCAATCCCTTGAAATCTCTCTGGCCAACCATCTTCCCATTTTCTCCCAGCTCTGTTGGAAACTCCTGCACTGCTCATCTGCTGACACGGCAGCCAGCAGTTCACAGTGACAGCAACCTCCACTCTCTTTACTCCAAACAAATTGCTGTTTTCTGCCTGAGCTGAACAAGAAGTTGCTTGCACTTATGGCATGGCTGATAGGTCCTAACTTTATCTGGCAGAAGGAAATTGTGTTAGCTAGTTCATTAAAAAATCCTCTGGCAAAGCTGATCCTCGTGCATCAGGAATTCAAACTCCTTTCATATCAGTGCAATAAACTGAAATTCATTTAGGGCTTTAAAATTTGTGAGGACAAAGCTCTGCATTTACCTGGCTTTTCTGGTTTTCTTTCTCTTTAACCTTCACAGCAATTCTGGATTGCTCTGTAAACTGCTGCCTACCTTTGCAGTGCCCTTGAAATAATGCATTAAAAAAAAGAAAGAAAGAAAGAAAGAAAAGAAAAAGAATTCTGATGTAAAATCTTATCCACTTCAGTGTATATTTGTATGGAAATAAGGAGAAGCATTTGAGTTCTGGGCAAGCTGCCACTGGTTTGCTCTGTGCTGTCAAGGTTCTGAACCACTGCAGTCCAGTGCCCAGCCTTCCAGGGGGAAGGAAAAGCAGAGCAAGCAGTAGTCACAGGGCAAGCAATAGTCACAGATTCTGCCAGCAACTTGGCAAAGCAAGTTTTTTCCAGTGCTGATGAACAAATATGATACACTATGGAGCAATTGTGTCTTCTGTAAATGGCTTTTAAACTGCTCTGTAGGCCCTTTTGCATATCTTAAATTGTTATCTTTTATTTGTTAGGACAGAGCCCCCACATTAGCACACTCTTGTTTCTGGTAGGACAGGAGAGCACTTCCTCAAGGCAATCATGTCATATAATCCATTTCATAACTTGATTATGAAGTTAAAACTAGTTATACCCTTTCTATCTAATACACCACTTGGAAGTTTAATTCTCTGATTCATAGAGACCTGCTGCTGCTCTTCTGCCTTTTTAATTTCATCACCAGCCTGTCCTTATTTATTCTTGTGCCAAACACACAGGCTCTTCAGGTGTCATGTCACTGATAAAGCTACAATGACATTAAACATAAATAAATAAATAAATAAATAAATAGCAGCTAAGTGCATGTAATGAAATTTCATCTTGTGGCTACTATTCAAGCCTGCAAGGTATTCCTGTTGTTTTCCACACATCACTCTCCTTCCCTCCATCAATAATGTCCCACAAAACCTTATTAGTAGATTGCCTTTTGAAACCAAGGTCATTAAGAGAAACACCCAGACAAGACTGGTTTCAGGGATAATCAGAACTGAAAAGGGTAAGAGTAATCCTCCTCCAGCCCAAGAGTTTTTCCCTATAATCCTGCAGTATCTTTCTTCAACTGCTTCCTTTTATCTGCCTTAGCTACCTTCTACTAATCTCCACCTTCTCAAGCTTCACCAGGCCTTTCCCCTTGGTGTGGTAATCACCATTCTGTCAAAGGTTTCACAGATTAAAGCTGCCACATTTGGTTTTTTCCCTTGAGCAAGGGTTTATAAAAGAAAGATACCAAGTTAGCTGAGACTCTGGCTCTTATGATCTGTTATTTTTCATATTTTTTTATGTTTACCATCATTTTCAATTCACTTTTGCATTAAAAGCTGCTCTAAAGCTTTGTATTGAATAGAAGCCTAAGCTGTGGTCCTGCTTTAGCCACTTGCATGGGAAATGCCCCAGATTGCCTCTTTTCCAGTCTCATAGAACCAGTTCTGAGTGGAGAGAGTCACTTGAGATGCTGCTCACCAGCGGCAGGATTTGATACACCAGCCTTTTTTTTGAATCCTGGAACAGAGGTTTTCTGGTTGCACTGAGTGAAAACAAGGAGCTTAAGAGCTTTGTTTCCATCTACAGTAGTGCAGATTTCCTTTCTGCTCTCATTTCCTATCAGCTGGCTCTGGATCAAGATTCCTCATTGGAAGCAGGCACAGCTTCTATTGCTGATCATCCTTTTCCCATTTCCCTCTAGGCACCATTGCTGAGGTGGGCTTGCATGCAGCTAGGTTTTGAGGCTCTTTGCAGAAGTTTTCCACTTTGCAGGGTTTAAAAGCTCCAGAAAATATTCTGTCTTCTGCCTTCAAGAAAATCCCAGTCTCCTCCACACAGAAGTCCCCCAAACAATTATACTTCTGCTGCCTTCACTCACTTTGTTAAAAATCTGATAGACAAACTTACCAACACCTCTATTTTTGTTTAGGCCTCCATTCTGTGTAAGTGAACCCAACGTGGTGTGATCCAAGGCTATTTTTTACCATTAGCTGTCCCGTAACAACCTCAGTAGTTTCTGTAACTAAGTTTAGAAAGAAGCCTCCCTGCTTTCTGTCAGAAAATCTGTCAGCTGACACACTCCAGAATATCTGGACTAGCATTTGCCTTCAGTAGCATTTGTTCTCTGGTCTCTATCTGGGAAATGGGAGCGTGCCATGGGGAGACAATTCCCTGCAGAATCCCTCCCTGTAATAACAGCTCGAACGTCTCTATCCATCTCCACATTTAACTTTGGAATTCTACAGCAGGCTTTTAACAGCTACCCACTGTCTTTCCCCAAGGTAATTCCCTATGCAAACAGAATCTGTTTTATCAGGGATCCCTTTCTGAAACAGCAGCCTGTCATTCCAGTCACACACATACTGCTTTCACCATTATTTGCATCTTCTCTGAATAGCAGCTCCCTTTCAGCTGGAATGGCTGCGAGTCCATGATGTTTCTGTAACCCTAGAGCTCTCTTTGTAACTCTATAGTGTCCTTCATCCATGGCTGGAAGTGTTTAAGAAGAGACTGGATGGGGCACTCTGTGCTGTGGTTTAGTTGATTAGATGGTGTTGGGTGATAGGTTGGACCTCATGATCTCAAAGGTCTTTTCCAACCTATTCTATTCTATTCTATTCTATTCTATTCTATTCTATTCTATTCTATTCTATTCTATTCTATTCTATTCTATTCTATTCCATTCCACTCTATTCTATTCTACTCTATTCTATTCTACCCTATCCTATCCTATCCTATCCTATCCTATTCTCCTATCCTATCCTATCCTATCCTGTCCTATCCTATCCTATTCTCCTATCCTATCCTATCCTATCCTGCCCCATTCTATCCAATCCTATCCTATCCAATCCTATCCTATCCTATCCTATCCTATCCTATCCTATCCTATCCTATCCTATTCTGTTCTATTCTATTCCTGCATTTCCAGATAGATGTCCTGTCCCCATCCATTCATCCATCACTGGTCGGACATTGGAACAGGCTGCCCAGGGAGGTGGTTGAGTCACCATCATTGAGTGTATTTAGAGGTCATTTGGATCCAGTGCCTGGAGATATGGTTTAGTGGTGAACTTTGTAGAGTAGGATCAATGGTTGGACATGATGATCCCAGGGGTCTTTTCCTTCTCTCTGTAGGTGGGACACCTCACCACAACTTGTAAATGTAGAAGGCATCAATGGATGCGATGTGGCAGGTATCGGCAGGAAGAAAAGGAGTTGGCAAAGGCATGATGGACCCTTCCAACCCCTACCATCCTATTATTCTCTAATTCTGTGATGTTGTTTCCCAGCACATCCATGACAAACCCAGTGTACAGGACCTCAACCTCTGAAAGTCAACCAGGGAAGATATTAGTGAGCGTTTTTCTTCTTTATCTTCAAGTGCATTGAACTTTCTTTACTCCAGGCTAACAGCCCCAACTCAATGCTGAGTTAATATTAGCAACATGTGAGAGTTGTTCTTTGCAGGTCTTCTTTTGTGGCTCCTCTCAGCCTGCTGAGACCCCTCTGCAGGGCAGCCCTGCCCTCCAGCACATCAGCTGCTCCCTTCTGATGGGTCCAGGCTTTCAGATCACGATGAGCCTGGAGGTATTGTGAAGATAAATTCCTCACTGTTGGGGGGAATGGCAAAAAAAAAACCAACCCAACCCAACAACCTAATATTACTTTCAAGTTATCTACAGGTTTTTCAATTTAACAGTGGCTCCACAAAGCTGCTAATATATACACAGTGGTGAAGACAGCCCAGACACAAGTTTCTGTGAGCGTGATACGTTGCCTACACGCCGAATCTGATCCGTTGGGGAACGTCAGAAAGTTTGTGGCACATCCTCCTGCTCCCTTTTGGCTGTGCTAAAAGCCCATGTACCAATGAGCAAATCCCTCGTTTCCTTTTGGGTTGCTGTGTTTTGCTACCTTCACTTCAGGGGTAGGAGGGAAGAAGTGATGCATGCTTGGCACAGAAAAAGCTTTCTTGTCTCTGATATAGCCGTGAGAAATTTCAGTCGTGATTGTGCCTCGCCCAAAGACTGCACAGATGAGAATTAACTGGGAGGCTTCAGCAGCAGCCCTGTAAGCTTCATTTTGGGGAGCCAATGCAGAAGTTCAGATTTAGTCCAAACACATAACTGACATTTTCTCAGCCATTTTCTGGTTTACAGCACGATGCATCCCTTCCTTTCTTCTTCTTTTGGCCTACCTGCAAAATTTCTTTTTGTGGCCAACAATTCTTTTGGAGAGTGGTTTTAGATGGAAGTTGCAGGTCAGAGTAGGACTCCATGTTGTCAAATGTGTCTCACGTGGTGTTCAGGTTCAGTTGCATGCAGGATATGCTATAAATAGAATGAAGAGAATTGCATTGCATTGCATTGCATTGAATTGCATTGCATTGCATTGCATTGCATTGAATTGAATTGAATTGAATTGAATTGAATTGCATTGCATTGCATTGAATTGCATTGCATTGCATTGAATTGCATTGCATTGAATTGAATTGCATTGCATTGCATTGCATTGCATTGCATTGCATTGAATTGAATTGAATTGAATTGAATTGAATTGAATTGAATTGAATCGACCGGGTTGGAAAAGACCTTTGAGATCATCGAGTCCAACCTATCATCCAGCACCATCTAATCAACTAAACCAGGGCACCAAGCACCCCATCCACTCTCTTCCTAAACACCTCCAGTGATGGTGACTCCACCACCTCCCTGGGCAGCCCATTCCAATCACTCTTTCTATGGAGAACTTCTTACCTGTCAATTACTTTGTGAGGATCAGTGTTTCCCTGTTATGCACCCACCAAGTGAGCATCAAACTGCAAGTATACACAAACCCCATGGCTTTCTTGCTTTGTGCTCTGAGTTTTTTGCGTGTATCAATGACTAGGCAGTGCTTCAGCAAGACTCAAATGAAAGTCACAGTCTGGCATAGGATGGTCAGCCCTGTGGGCACCTTCTCACTGGAGTATGTGGGACCATTTTCATGAATAAAGACTATTCACTGGGCTGGGCTTTACAGAGTCACAGATTGCATTGGGTTGGAAAGGACCCTCAAAGGTCATCTGGTCCAACCCCCACCCCTACAGTCAGCAGGGACACCTCCAACTAGATCAGGCTGCTCAGGGCCACATCAAGTCTGAGCTTGAATGTCTGCAGGGTCAACTCCATCTCTAAGCAGTCTGTTCCAGTATTTCACCACTCTCATTGTAAAGAGCTTCCTCCTGATGTCCAAAATCTGCCCTGCTCCAATTTCAAACCATTGCCCCTTTCCCTAAGACCGCAGGCCCTTCTAAGCAGTCTCTCCCCAGCTAGTAGGTCCCCTACAGAGAGTGAAATGTAGCTCTAAGGTCTACCCAGAACCTTCTCTTCTTCAGGCTGAACAGCCCCAAATCTCCCAGCCGGTCCCCATCGGAGAGGTGGTCTGGCCCTCTGATCATCTTTGTGGCCCTCTTCTGAACCCACTCCAGCAGGTCCATGTCTCTCTTGTGTTGGGGGCCCCAAAGCTGGACACAGCATTCCAGGTGAGCTCTCACCAGAGCAAGTAACAGGACCACTACAGGTCCATTGCTTTAGACAGAGTTATTAAATAGCTTGCTTTGGTGTTAGGCTTGAAATTCTACCTAACCTAATGGGGATACAAGCCTATAAAACCTGCTCTATTAGTTTGCAGTTTCCTCAGCTAAATTATAATGACAATAAGTTTCACATTATTTGGGGTTATTTTCCTTTCCTTTGGGTGTTATTTCTCTTAGTGTGCCAGTTAATAAAGTAGTAAAATATAGCCTGTTCTGCAGAACCCAAGTTAAAATCAAAGCATCAATGGCTGTTGTGCCATTTCTGGTTTTAGTTTGGATTGGGGCATTTAGCCTATCGTTTGTGCATGGGTGGCCACTGTGCTCTGGGGAGTTAAATAGCCTGGGCAGGAACAATATCCTGTTATGAGGCTACTGAATCATTATTGATCCCAGTCTGTTACATTTAACAGGCACTGCTTCTGCATGCTCTTCCCCACCCTGTGGACATTCCAAGGTACATCGTTCCACTCTCACATAATTGAGTCAAAAGCATGAACTGAATCCTCTGTCAGTGTGGCTCTCCTGTCAGAGCCACAAATAGTCCTCCCTGTCACCCTCTAGCAGCCATCTGGGACTGTCAGAGGGTTTAGCAGGAGCTCTGACAGCATCACCCTCTGGCAGCACCCACCCAGTGTGACCGGGAGCACCCAGCACCCCCATGGCAGGATCAGAGAGTGGCCAAGGGACTGATTGGGAGCATCCTGCAGGTGCTGGGCTCTGGGGCCCTGGGGCTTTTGGGACTCACATGTAACAGAGAGCAGCAGCAGCAGCAGCAGCAAGCCCCTTCTGCCAGCTGCAGCATTGCTCTGAGCAAGGCTGCTGCCGTGTCCCCGGCGGTGGGGACGTCCGAATGACTCACAGAAAACCTCCTGCCTCGCTGCAGTTTTCAATTTGTGAAATTAAACAAACCAAACCGCCTCTCCCCCTCCCTCCCAGCCTACTGTTCTCAGCTGTGCTAAAAAATGTGGTAGCTCAGGGGCTGTTTCGTGAGCCCTGCTGTCGTCCCCATCACAGGGGCAAGCGAGCGACGGGGTGTACCCCTCCTTCAGCCATCTGCTGCCACCCCTGCCTCAGAGCCCTCCCAGAGCTTATGCAACTCCAGGCTGTTTGCAGGTTTTGATGAGTGCCTTTGGTGCTTTCAGATTCTCTTTCCTGCTCTGTGGAAAAATGTCTTGAGTGCTTCATTATCGCTGGAAAGGTAGGGATGTTCCTGTTACCCATCTGGTTAAATTGGATCTCTCTCGGGTCTCTTGTGCCACAGAAAGGCATTCAGAGCTCATCTGGAACTCCTGGGTTAGTCACTCTTGGTAATGAAGCTTAATGAGTAAGATGCCCCAAAGCCATAAAAAAAATTGAGCTCTGGTGATCTTCTTGATCCTGACCCTAAGTGGCATGGTAGCATTTACTCCCCGAGTACTCGTAGCAGCTTGTCATCTTTCTTACTTATATATAGCACAAACCAGAACTGCTTTCCTAGGCAACTGGCCTCTTTGCTGGTTTTGCTCAGCAGAAGGCAGAAAACACACAATGTGAGTCCAAGGCAACAGTAAACTGCAAATGGCTTCCTGTGTCTTTTCTTCAGACCCACTGAAGCCCTGGCAGATCTCACAGGCATGCTGTGAGACCGTAGCTCTCATCCAGAGGGTTTTAATCAGGTGTTTTCACCTGCAAGCACAATAAGAGGCTGAAAAGTAGAAAGTGATTCTTCTAGGTGATGAATATTTTATATCTTTTTCTTGGCATTTCCTTTAGAAAGCAGGGGTTTACTCTCCACTCCTATGGAGTCAGTTTTGTTTTAAAGAGCTGTCTCAGAAATGCCTGAAAGTGTCTTGAATGGTGATTGAGCAGGGAAGAAATGGAGTTACAATCATCTCCTCAAGGGGAAAAAAAAACCCTCAAAGGCATTTCCTAGTTTTGATGGGGTTTGGTTGTTTGGGTTTTTGTCCTTTTAGACTTTCAATTTCAATTCCTTGATAATGAAGGTAGGGGGGAAAAAGGGTTGGAAAGAGTGAATGATGCAGCCTCACACCTGTCTGACTCACCCCCAACACCTGCTCTGAGGTGATTCACTTCCAGCTACTTCAACGCCATTCCTGGAGACGCAGAGCAGTGCAAGCAAGGGCAGAATCAATCCTTTGGCTTCACAGCAGCAGCACATCTTGTGGCAGCAGCCTTTGGAGCCAGATGGGTTTTCTGAGCAGAGCATAATGGATTGCAATTGAATTGGTATTTTAAGCTAACAAATGTTTAGATCAGAGATGCTCACAACACAGACACTTACAATACAGGGCTGATTGCGGCGTGACAGAAGCGGCTAAATGCTGTAATAGGGAAGGTGGTGTCAGCATTTCACTTCTGTATTTCAAATCTCAATGACTTCAAGCAGCTGTAAAAAATTCACTTTTAGCTGAGGCTTGAACAAGGGACGTGGGCCAAGACCTAGAGCAATCTAAAAAGGGGTCCCAGTTCGGCTTCCCAATATAAAAAAGCTTAAATGCAAGAAGGCTGCAAAATCTTCTTCCCCACAGATAGGATCTTGTGTTTGTGTCTGAAGCTGGGATGGCAGTGACACAATGAGAAGGAGCAGAGCTTTGAACAAAGCTCTCAGACTCATAGAATCATTTTGGTTGGAAAAGACCTTTAAGATCATCAAGTCCAGCCCACCAGCCCAACACCACCATGTCCTGAAGGGCCACATCTACTTGGTTTTTTAACACATCTAGGGAGGGTGATTCCACCACCTCCTTGGGCAGCCTGTTCCAACACCTGACCACTCACTCAGTAAAGGAATTTTTTTCTAATACCCAATTTAGATCAGCTGTATAAAATGTACAGAGCTGCAAATGGCCCCTGGGAGAGCACGTCAGCCACGCTTCACCTAACGTGAAGGCCAGAGGACTACTCAATTGACAAAGTCAAAATTGTGTGGTGAGAAAATGCTCTCTTGAAAACCTTAGCTTGTATAAAGTATCAAAGAATGGTAGGGTTTGGAAGGGACCTCTGAAGTTCATCTGGTCCAACCCCTTTGTTATGAAGTTTCAGTGAGAACAAGGAACCAGTAGGGGTGACCAAGGGTTGAAGAACCTTCTCATTATTCATAACCAGAATTCCAACAGCAGATGCTTACAATCCTACCATTCTGGAGGTATTTACATGCTGTGTCTTTCAAAGGTCTGTTTCCTGAGGAAGAAAAAGCCCTTTTCTTTATGGCAGGATATTCCTGAACTGCTTGTTGGGGGATGGTTACCAGCAACACAGTAACTGTCCTGCAGGTCGAGAGCAGCCGGACTTGTCTTGTGTTCATCTGTGACTACACTTGGGCAACTCTTCTGCATTGTGGATTTTTCTTCTCCTACTTGAGGTTTCATCAGTGAGGAACAGTCTTTGAGATTATGCATTCAGAAGTACCTAAAGTGGCTCTGCAGAACAAATCTGGAAGATCAGACACTTAAAAATATCTCCTGTTTTGACAGTCTTGATATCTGTACACACTGTGAACTGATTTCCAGATTTGATGCTAAGTAGAGAGTTCTTTATGCAGCCTTAGAACAGAAGTGGCAGATCACTGCATATACAGAAGTGAAGAGTAAAATTGAAAGGTGCTGTAGGAGATGGTTACACAAATCTCCTAAACACGAGTAATTTGTAGAACAAAGCCCTCAACTAAGAGACATTTCCAGTTAGGGACTTTATCTACACATGTGCTCTACCTGCCATGAAATAAATCAGCCCTGCTGGCAGGACTTGGAAAGATGGCTCTCAGGGACCACATTCCCCATCCCAAGAACTGTCTAGAAAACTTTGCCAAATGTCTCTACTGCCAAGTCTGGAAGGAGAGAAGATAAAGATCTGAAGTCTGAGGAAAGTTGGGATATCATGAAGGGAACACTAGACTTTTAGCTCAAGTCTTTGGGATGCTATTTTGGTTTCTTCCTGTGACTTTGACAAACACCTTCACAACTGAGTATCTAAAGTTAGGAAAAGGGATCCATAGTGAAGCACAGGAATAGGTTACCTGCTTTTCAAATGGAGAAGCATCTGTAACTTTAAGTTTGCAGCTGTGTGTTTGTAAACATGTCATGGCTACAGAGGAATCCTTTAAGTGCCCATTGTCCCAAATGGCTACTTGCCCCTTTAAAAAACTGAAATCACATGAAGTCATTAAACTATTTCTCTTGTTATGATACCTTGTGAGGCCACAGAATGGGTTGGGTTGGATGTGACCTTAATGATCACCTAGCTCAAATCCTCCTGCCATGGGCAGGTACACCTCCTACTAGACCACATTGCTCAAGGTTCTATTCCACCTGGATAATCATCAATTAATCATTGATGGACTATATGACCTTTAAAGGCCCCCTTCCAACTGCAAACATTTTCTGATTAATTAATACTGATTAATATCTTATAGTCTTGTGGCAGATAATAATCCAGTCACAAGCTATTTTGTAACTCATAATGTTTTCTTGACTCCATTAATAAGCACCCTAAAATCATCCCTGGATTTTGAGTATCTATTTAAAGCAGTAGGGTTTGTCTGGAACACCCTCAGATGCTCTTTCATGTTTGCTCTTTTCCTGCAGTATCTCATGCTTATCAGGCTGTGAACTTACTTGTAAGTGGGTCTCAATTTTTGCTGCCAATAAGATGACCAAGAGGAACAAAACCTTTCCTTAAGGGCAGTATTAATTAACTAACTAATAGTCCAGTGTTGATTGCTTCCCCCATATGGACACAAAAAACCATAGACACAAATTCATTAGCACCTCACCAGTGAGTGCTAAAATGTTTATTAGTTTTTCACAGTGACTGTTTGATGCTGGTTCCAGTTCAGCACTACTGCCCAAACTTTCATTCTCTGCCTTGTTAATCCACAGTCACAAATCCTATTCCTCCTCCCTCCTGTCCTCCCTTCCATTTCCCCCTCCTAAATACACTTTTTCCTCCTAGTCATTTGCAGGTTGTGGAGGGACTCAGGGCTGAGTTTAAGGATTTCCAGGCAAAGGGACACCAAATTCATATTGCTGTCCAGCTGGGGCATGAGAATGGTGCCCACCTCCTTTCACTCAGGACTGAGAATTCACCCTGCATATGGACCTCCTCAAAGCTGCATAGGTTTGGCAGAAATCTGCATCTCTGCTAACATTTCCTTTAAACAGCTGCAAGGAAGAAGTTACAAAAGCAGCAGCTATGTGCACGACCATAAATTGCTCTAGCCTGTGTGTTTCCATGTCCCAGTAAGCTTCAGGGTTTCACCAGGGAATGCAAATTGAAACTGACTGCAACAGTTGGCTCTGGATTTTGTTGTCAGGGAGCAGTATTCATTTTCCTCAGTGCTTGGTTTCTGTTGCCTTTCTGCTTAAGAGAAAAGGAACAAAGGGAAGTAAGGAGGCAGATCGAGACAGCATGGCACATAAAAAACCGAAAATATGCTAAAATTATACCTCCTTGCTTCCATGAAGTGCTATAGCCCAAGGATACTGAAAAACTAGGTCTAAAATAGAAGAAATGTGCTGCTCTGTTTGGGGAAGAAAGAGGCAGGCAGATTAAGGTGCTGTCCAGCAGAGTGTGAGCATGAAACTGAGCCAGCAAACTTTCACTGAAGGGTTTAATTCTCATCATTGCACAAGCTTCACTCAAAGCCCTTGTGAGATGTTGTGGGACTGAGTGTCTTCTGCAGCATTACACTGAAGAAAAGCACATGGCCCTTACTTTTCTTCCAGTCAAGGTAGCAATTGTCATAGCATAACCTTCACTCCTGCTTCACTCTTTGCCCGTGGGGATCCCATCCACACAGGTCATCTCCAGCTGCCCCCCCTACCAGGTGTAACTCATGTTGTAAGACCTGAAGGTAGGGCAGACAGTCTCTCCTAACCAGTCTGTCAGTGGCAAAGATCCTGTGGATCTTGGTGAGAAAGCCAAAAGGCTCCGTGTCCTGCAGGACAGCAGACCAGCTGCTGCCCCTCCATGCTGGGGCTGTTTGAGCAAGCCCTGGGGACTGGGCACCCAGCACAAGCATCCGACGCTGGGAAGGGCACAAAGGGTGGTTTGAGTTCAGCTTCGGCTCCTGACAAAGAGTGGTTTGCTCTGGTTTTGGCTCAGGTTTCAGTTCAGTTTGGCTCAGTGATTTTGAGTTCTGCTTCTCAGATATCTTCTGCTGCCACAGGGTTACTGTGAGTGATTCTTTCAGATGGATTCTGGTGGAATATGCCAACTCTCTCAAACATCATTGATCATCTGGCTCAGGTTCTCCATCTGACTTGTATATTAAATGAGCTGACATTTGTTTGGGCTTGTTTTATTTTCTGCCAGAATTCAAGCTATCTCCAATGAGCTTGTTTTAGCAGTGTTCTCCTTTCTGCTGTCTGCTTGGATGGGGGCTTGGTTTTCCATTGGCTTCAGTGGGCTTTTGAACCCCATCCTCTTATAATGCTGCTCTGAATATTATAGAATCATAGAATGGGTTGGGTTGGAAGGGATCTTAAGGATCCTCTAGGTCCAATCTCCCTGTCATGGTCAGGGACAGCTCCCACTAGACCAGGCTCCAATTCTTCCTGTCATCAGTGTGAGTTTCATGCAAGAACACGTAGAGTGAAGTCAACAAGAGAGAAAAACTGTTTAAAACCAGGTGTTTCTTAGCTTCTTGTGGAGGAAATGTTTGCTTGAGCTCAACGTTACACCAAACCGAGAGCTGTTAACTCTCTGCTTAATGCTTCCTACATCCCCACGTGAAGAATTAGTGGAAGATGCTCAAAAACCCAAGATTTTTGTTATCTATTTTTTTAATTGGGAAGATCAAGTGTCAACACTGTCCTGCTTACACAATACTGGCACAATTTATGGCCCAGCACTGTAATCTCTACCATCAACTGCCACAGGAGCTGCCTGAACAATGAGTCTTTATGTGTGGAGCATTTCATACCATCTGCCTCCCAGAGCACTTAACAGAGTTAGATAAAACAGTCTCAGTAAATAACAGCAGAGAATAAATAAATTTAAAAGGCTCAGGCAAAGGAAAGTAGAAATAATTCAAAGTCTTCATCAGGCTTGCAGCACAGAGCGTGGCAGTAAATGATGCCATGTATTTCTTGGGAAAATATCAAGAAATTAGAACAGGGTCTTTTTTTTTCCCCCTCCTTTTGTCCTCTGAAATATTGAGACTCCTGCTCAAGAAAGCTGAAGGAAATTAGTGTCATAAACAAGCAGCCTGGAGCCTAACAGAGGCAGCCGGGCAGAGCATTAAGCAGTCCATTCAAGAAACCATCAAGTCCTGGTTTAACAAGATACTTAAGCCAGTCCCTGTGATTGGAGTTATTCAGCTGTGGAAAGCTTGGGCATGTCTTTAAATACCTTGCTGAATGGTGGGGATGGTGCTGAGGAAACTGCATGGGAAGGGTGGGATTAATCTCATCAACTGTAGTTCTGTTTAAAAGTTAGATGTCCTAAGGTACTTTTAGAGAGAGAGGCACCTGAAGGACATTCTTCCTTGAGCAGCATCCAGTGCAGATGAAATGATTTACCCTTCAGATATGTTTGTTTCTCTGTGGTGTAGAAATGCAGCCCAGGTAATTAATTTCGTTTCAGTGCCTGACTTCAAGGTGGCTAAACTCAAGGGAGAGGGTCACCCATTCGCTTTTTTCCACACCTTCCACTGTAGGATGGCTGCTTGAAAGGTTTGTGGAGAGAGCTTTCATGGGGCTCCTTGCACATGCCAGGGGCTTGTATTGCTTTAGTATTTGAGACAGTTTAAATTCTTCCACCATGAAAAGTTTTCCTACAATATCACCCAGGACTAAGTTAAAAGACTGACTGGAAACAGGATGCTATCTTATGCTTGAACTCATGGCAGTTGTGTGTGAGAGACTCTGGAGAAGAGAAGGCTTCGAGGAGACTTCCTTGGGTCCTTTCAGTATCTGAAGGGGGCCTACAAGAAAGCTTTTTAGGGTGTCAGGTAATGATTGGACTGGGAGGAATGGAACAAAAATAGAAATGGGTGGATTCAGAGTGGATGTTAAGAAGAAATTCTTCACCATGAGGGTGGTGAGGCACTGGCACAGGTTGCCCAGGGAGGTGGTGGAAGCCTCATCCCTGATGGATTTTAAAGCCAGGCTGGATGTGGCTCTGAGCAACATGATGTAGTGTGAGGTGTCCCTGCCCATGGCAGGGGGTTGTTGGAACTGGATGATCCTTGAGGTCCCTTCCAACCCTGACAATTGCATGATTCTATGAAATGTTTGTGACTTAACACTGCTACAGGTCATGCAGTGAGTTACAGTGTGGAGGCTGCCTTCAAAATGACAGAGTGCTGTTCTCCGAGGAAGGAACAGCATGTTCCACCTGCTACAGGATCAGCCTCCCAGCCTTGTGCAGAAAAAGCTTCCATATGATACCTTAGGAGTATCCTCGTGCAACTGGTTTGTCTAATTTGTCCTGGCAGGCACAATCTGAATTAAATGAATCAGAAAATCCTTGAGATCTCATCAGCAAGTTCATTTCAGTAGACCAACTGCCGGCACCACGAGCGTCCGGCAGCTGCTTCAGAGCGCTGGTGGGGCAAAGGAAATCAAACTGCTGGAGTGGGTCCAGAGGAGGGCCATGAAGATTATCAGAGGGCTGGAGTGCCTCCCCTATGGGGACAGGCTGAGAGAGGTGGAGAAAAGAAAGCTCTAGGGAGATCTTATTACAGCCCTCTAGTTCCTGGAGGGGGCCTACAAGAAAGCTGGGGAGGGACTTTTCACAAGAGCTTGTAGTGATAGGGTGAGAGGGGACGGATTGAAGCTTGAGGAGGGCAGATTTAGACTGGAGATTAGGAAGAAATTCTTCACAGTGAGGGCAGGAAGACACTGGAACAGGTTGCCAGGGAGGTCTTGGGTGCTCCCTCCCTGGAGGTGTTCAGTGCCATCTTGCATGAAGCCTTGAGCAACCTGGACTAGTCCCTACCCATAGCAGGGGGGTTGGCACTCGATGATCTTCAAAGTCCCTTCCAAGCCAAACCATTCTGTGATTCTCTGAAAGGAGACGAGGCCACTTCATTGCAAGTCCCCTGTATTGCAAGCACTGCCAGTGGGGCATGCATAAGGAAAGAGATTTTCTAGGGCTGGAAGCTGAACTGTCTGGCCGCTGGCTTAACTGGTTCTCACAGGCAGACGTGATGGTGCAGATCTTGCACTACATCTCACATTGTTCTAGTAATCCTAAGTGCCTCTCATAGACTGAAGACTTATCCTCATTGTCTCAAAGATCTTAATAACATCTGAATAACAAAATGCAAACATTACACTTTGTCAGCATAAACAAACCCAACAATTATATCAGAGGTCCTGCAGGCATTGCTCGCTTGTAGTAATAATTTGTGCTTTGCAATCAAGGTGCCAAGCTAATTATTTTAAACACTTTTCACTGCTTGGCACTTCTTTTGGACTGCAAGTGGGGATGTGAGGAGAGAAACAAAGGGCAGGCAAACAGAAATTCCTCCACCATCAAACAACTGAGGCTTATGACAGAAGAGGATTTAGGAGGGAAAAGCCCTAAGGAGATTTTTCTTTTGGAGGTTTCACTGGTTTGTTTAATGGTGAACCACGAAGTGCCTGAGAAGCTGGAGGCTGCACAGCCTAAGATTGACTGTGCACACAGAAACATTGCAATGTTAACTGCTGGAGGAAGCATAAATTATGCATTTCTGATGTGTCTCTGTAGGCCTGGTAACCTTTTTTCACCCCTTAGGGTGCTCGTTATCTGCAGGAGCAATTAACAGATAGTATCTAGCAGCTAGCATGATTTCTTACCTTTACTGTGATTTCAAATCAAACAAAAAGGAGGCTAACAGAGCCAAGGAGGCCTGAGCTGTGAAGTTGTTTCTGAAGTATATTGGATGGAAATAATCAGTAAATTGAAGGTACATTGGTGCCAGGGAGCCTGGATTATGTCTAGCTAGTTTTGCTTGCTGACTCCTTTATGTTTGGGGTAGATATTGTTGTTCCTGTGAGAGATTATGCAAGTGATAGAAAAACTCTTCACTGAGTAATTCTTCCCTTGCTTCAGCAGCTTCAAGCTGATTAATCACAAGGCCTGATCTCTCAACTACCAAGAATAAATTAAAGACAAAGGGGGAGAAAAATACTTAAGTCTTAGCATTTTCAGTCTTGGCAGCACTGTCTTGTGTTCCTTCGAAAGAAGACTCATAGTTAGGTGGAACACCCTCAAAATGACCCTAATGGCAGTTAATGTTCCTGGGCAGTATGGATTATTAACATCTTTTCATAGTCTTTGCCAAAGAGGTCTGTAGAAGTGAAATCATAGTCAGCCAGAATATGATCCACCTCTACTATTGAGCTGTTTACTCGTCGTGCACGCAGAGTGCCTCTTAGTTACCACAACAAAGGTTTCTCCAGGACTTTCATTAAGCTGAGGACTGCTTCTAGGCCAAGGAGCTCAGGTCACATTTGCAATTAATCCTGTGTATTCTCCTAATGCTTCACCAGTGTATTAATTTATAATTCATCCAAGGGATTAATGCTACTTTCAGATCTCCAGGCTGAAAGCCTCACGAATGCAGCCTGTTTATTTCTTCACTTTTGAGCAGTGCAATGTGAAAAGGTTGCTGTTGCCTCTAGCACTGTTGTTTACTCAGCATCCCCATGCCCCATATTAGCCAAAGGTGATTCCTCCGCAATTAAAATGGAATTTCATCTATTTCCAGCCTGTCTTTCATGCAGCTTCTCTGACGTGATCTGTAATGAGCAGTTTGTGTCCATCTGGCTTAGCTGTGTGTGTGGAATCAAAAAATTCCAGCCTCTTCCCATTACATCAGGGATGCTGCTGCTTGGCAGCTGCTGCATGTGGATGTTGAGGCTGGGAAGGAAATTTCTGCAGAGGCTAGACAAGGTCTCTGTGACAGGTCGGCTTTATTTTAAGGAATTTTCACAGAAGCATGGAATGGTTTGGTTTGGAAGGGACCTTTAAAGGTCGTCTAGTCCAACACCCCTGCAGTGAGCAGGGACAGCTTCAACTAGATTGCTCAGAGCCTGGAACAACCTAACCTGGAACAGTTCCACAGAATGGGCATCTACCACCCCTCTGGACAGCCTAGGCCAGTGTCTCACCACCCTCAGTGTCAACATTTTCTTTTTTATATCTAGCCTGATCTTCCTCTTTTAGTTTGAAACCATCACCCCTTGTCCTGTCACAACAGGCCCTGCTGAAAAGACTGTCCCCGTCCTTTTTTGAAAGGTGCAAAGAATTTAGGAGCACAAGGATCTCCTAACACACTTGGGTGCAACTCTGCTGTATGAGTCAAAGCTCAGGCAAGTGAGCTGTGAAGCAGGATTTCCCACTCCTGCAAGCCACAGGGACGTCGACGTGAGAGAAAACTCCATCCCCATGCAGGAACCAGCCCAGAAAAGCCTTCTCGGTGCTTTACTCATAGTGGAGGGAGGAAGCAGGACTATTCAGCTGGCAGATCCTATTTTCCCTTGGCTGTCAAAAGGTACGGGAAGCCCTTCCTAGATGGCTTAGCCTTCATTCAGACAAAGCTGAGGAGCGGCAGGAGGGAGCGGTCCCGGCGCTGGTCAGCGCCGCAGCGCCATCTAGTGGTGATCCAGCTGGGAGCCACCGGCGCTGACGTCCTTACTGTGACCTCAGTTTGTCATCCTTGACCGGGGCTGACCCCGCGCCGCTTGTGCAGCCTCATCTCCGCGTTCCGCAGCTGGAAGCATCCTGCACGCGAGGTTTTTAGGGAGTTCCCCTCGGGAGTTTTAGAGGGAACAGTGTTTTCATTGAGCATCCTGCGGGGTGGTGGCCCAGGTCCTCGCTGAGAAGTTCTCCGCTGGAGTAATGCGGCTGCTGAGTGCAGCTGAACCTGTTTGCTTTGAAGAGCATGAAAGAGGGAGTGATGGGACAGCTCTGGCAGTTCAACGCATAGACTGTGGCATTTTAAACACCTCCTGGGGAAATTTAGGCGTGCTCTTCCAGGAGAGGCTTGGAAGTGCTCTGGTGGCTCTTATCAGAATGGCTGGTGGTTAAGTAGGTGCTGCTGGGTATAATTTAGAGTTTATGAAGCTGAAAAAACCTAATGGGAATGAGTTCAAGCTTTGTCCTTCATATCTTTGACCTTTATATTTTAGGTCAGACTAGATGACCTTTGGAGGTCCCTTCCAGCCTGGACCATTGTATGATTTCTGATAATAAACATATTGCCAGAAACCCACATTGAGTAAATCACAGCATCACAGAATGGTGGGGATTGGAAGGAACCTCTGGATATCTCTATTTCAATGCCCCTGCTAAAGCAGGCAGCCTTAGATCAGCTTGCAGGGATTCACATTCAGGCAGGTGTGGAATTTCTTCAGAGAAGGAGACTCTACCACCTCTCTGGGTAGCCTGCTCCAGGGCTCCAGCACCCTCACAGCAAAAAAGTGTTTCCTTATCCCTGCTGTGCTGCATGTAACACAGTTCCAAAGCGCTGAAAGAGAGGCAGGCAAGACAGATTTGTTATATTGCTTGGAAAATAACCAGCTCCAGACATAGTAAACAGTCAGTGCATCAAAATGCAGGAGCAGATATGCACACATTTATTGCCAGGTTTAAATACTTTATAATATCAAATGTAGCTACATCCAATCCCAGAGGGACTCTCCTGTGGAAAAAGGGAAATACATTGCATCAGTGTTTCATTACACAGTCCACTGATCACAAAACACATCCACTCTAGGTTTACCCCAGAGTCCCTGCACAACATGCTGCTCACTCGGAACAAATGCAAGCTCCAGAGTCTCAGGAAAGGGACTTGAAACCACAGACTTCCATTGTAGCATCTTCTCCTCCGTAGGTAATTAACACACTTCACAAAGCCCTGATTAAGTCCTCTTTTTTGCTTTTTCTTTCAACCTTGCCCTGTCATCTGATGGTCCAGATACTGCAAAAATGACAGTGTGTTCCATGAGTTAATGTTTGGTGGGCTGAGATTCAGTATCTCCTGCATTTTCTGTCTTCCTTAATAACTCTCTCAGGAGCTAGCTGGTGTCTGCCATGTTTACACATTCTTGGGATACAGGAATCTCCAGCTTCCATATAACAAGCTGAGAGTGAGTGATCTGGAAGCATGCTGGCAGGGTATTACCTCAGCCTCAGAGGTGCCATCTGGCTTACTTAAACTTCCCTATATTCCTTTCATGATGTTAATATAGGGAGAAGGAGATGGAGATGCAAGAGTCAAGCAAGTTGACTTTGAAAATGCCCCTTTAATGCATTAAGGCATTGATTCCTGAAGTGGGCATGAGGATGAGAAAGGTGGCTTTATGCTTCTAAATATGACTAATTTAGTAAGTGAAGAGGTCATGATGTCTGTGGTAATGGACAGCTGGAGTGACATGCAAAGTCCCTTCTCTGTGTCCTGTGCAAAGTGGGATTAAAGCTAAATGGTGTGTTTTAAATGCTCACTTTACACAGCCATACAACACTTCAGGAGGGGCAAAGTAATGAGAAAAGTTTCCAGTGATGAAGAGAGCAATGGTGTGCAAGCTCACTCCACTATCCAGCACAAAGTGGAGACAGCACAATGCAAATCATTCACTTTACATTTCAAGTTGCTTGCTCTTACTCATGGTTGCATAACAAACTCAAATACTGATTGCTTTCCAGACTCAAGCACTGTTCAGCTAAAAGATCACTATTGTTCAGGCTTCTCCAGGAAATCTGGAGTGCATGCTATTAAATCAACATTCTGGTTTCCTGGTTTGATTCAAACTGTGTGAATTCAGAGCAGAGCATTGTGTCAGATAAGTTAATACATGAAAGCATCCTGTTTTCCCTCTCACAAATGGTCTACTACACTTAGAATCTCCACAGTGTCTCTTTCATGGTATCTTATCTTTTGAAGCTGAAATTCAAAGTGTGGCTTGGAGAACATAAAGATGAGGAAATGGAATCAGAAGATGTACCACAGCAGTCTTGAGAGGAACGTGCCAGAAAGCTGCAGAGCATTTAAGCAAGCAGGGTTCTGTCAAGGGACATTCAGGAACATACAGAAAGTATTGTAAGAATCTCTTTGTTTCTCTTTAATTGCTGTTTTACTCTGAGGTAGTATTGAGTTATATTTGTTCAAGCTTGCCAAATTGTGGTATGTGCCATCCCTACCTATACTGAAAGCACTAACTCACAGTGGGTTAAAACACATGGAGGGCAAAGCAGGAACATAAAAAAGTGGAAGGGACAGATAAATAGCCACTGAAAATAACAAACAGCTTTGCAGGTTGTCAGCTGCCCTACCTGCTGCATGGAGATGAGATTTGAGGAAGAATGAAGGAGAGGACACTTTTGATCTGAATTCAGGTATTTTATTGAAGTTCTTGCTGTGAGTGAAAGGGACCAGAGAGACTACAAAAGAGCACCAAGAAGAGGTGGGCCGATGGGCAGTGAGGAGCTGTGCTTTTGGGAAAGCAGAGGCAAGGAGAGGGAATGGAAGGCAGTGCATGAAATAATTGTCATGGCAGTTATGAGGAGGACATGTCCTGTCCTCAACAAGGTGGCAGATTTGTTAGGGTAGGGAGCAGAAGACTTTGGGGTTGTAGTCAGGGCAAACAATAATTACACTGGCTTTCCTGAAGAAGGCTCCAAGCCATGTTACTGTCTGCTCTGGCTTCTGGTGCCTAGAGCTGACTAGCGCTGCAGACCCCTTGACCACGGCTTGACAGGCTCTGGATAAAGGAACAAATGTGAAGAGCCACTTAGAGACTCGATGCTGTGAGAGCTGAAGAGCTCAGCGCGAGCTGAAGTGCTCTGGAGTGCTTCCTCCTGTGCCACGAGCACTGGCTCAAGGGCAGCTTTCCCAGATTTGCATCTATTTAGCCAATCTCAACAGCCTCAGATTCCCCTTCACCATACCTTGGCAACACAGGCACTTTTGTGAGCAAAGCTTAAGATGCTATCCCTATCCAGACAGCTGTGAACCAGAAGCTGTTTGTTGCTACACTACAGCTGGGTCACAAAGTGAAGGTAGTTCTGCTGCGTTCATCCAGCTGGCACCACGACTTTGCAGTGAGCATCCATCCTTCTCTCTTTGCACTTTTCTCCCATGCAGTTTTTCCTGAAATGAAAAATGGATGATGGGTTCCTAAGCCACCACAGCTTGTTTAAGAAAAGTAATAACCACAGCCCATGACTTTCTTACTTTGGAGTAATGGAGGAAACTAATTTCCTTTCCCAAAGGTGTTTTAGATTTCCTAATCCACTCTCTAGGGCGTTGTTTGCAGGTGATGCCTGTTTGTCCTACCACATAGAATCATGAGGTTGGAAGGGACCTCAAGGATCATCCAGTTCCAGCCCCTCTGCCATGGCAGGGATGCCTCACACTCACATCAGGTTGCTCACAGCCACATCCAGCCTGGCCAGGGATGGGGTTTCTGCCACCTCCCTGGGCAACCTGTTCCAGTGTCTCACCACCCTCATGGGGAAGAATTTCTTCCTAATATCCAATCTGAATCTACCCATTTCTAGGTTTTTTTCCCATTTCCCCCAGTCCTATCACTCTCTGACACCCTAAAAAGTCCCTCTCCAGCATTCTAGTAGTCCCCTTCAGATACTGGAAGGCCACAATGAGGTCTCCTTGGAGCCTTCTCTTCTCCAGACTGAACAGCCTCAACTCTCTCAGTCTGTCCTCATAGCAGAGCAGCTCCAGCCCTCTGCTCATCCTCTTGGCCCTTCTCTGGACACCTTCCAGCACCTCCAGATCCTTCCTGTAATAGGGGCTCCAGAGCTGGACACAGTACTCCAGGTGGGGTCTCACCAGAGCAGACATCATGGACAGTCACTCCTGGGTTGGGGGAGCACTCCAGTTTGGTTCCAGAAATTGTTGCCAGAACAGGACTTTAGAAGCTGAAAATCATATCAAGAGAATTGCTATAGACTAAAGACACAAGTGAGCAAAAGTTATAGTATGTGCAAACTTAATTTCACCAAGATTATTAAAAGACAAAAACACTCTGTCCTGTCCAATCAATTCACTCATTCTGGGAAGGAAAATTATCAGCTTAGGATGGACATTCATTTTCTCTGCTTTATGCCTGAGTCTTCATAGCATGTAGCAAATGAAGTGAAAATTCATCCCTGCCTTTAGATGTTCCAGGGTTTACAGCTCTGTTGAAAAAAAACCCCACAACTATTTCAGATAGGTCACTGCAAGATTTTTCTATGTGCTAGAAGGAACATATGGGAAAATGGCAACAGGCAGGTCCATGTGGAGACAACCAGGTGCTGTGGTGGAGTTCTGGGAAGCTGACTCTAAGTTTCTGCTGGGAGCAGTGACACTGAAAAGACATTTAATTCCTGGGACTGGGTAAGGGGGAGATAAAGATGCAGTGGTGCCAGAGGCCATGAGAGGGAGTCTGAGCCCAGGAAAAGGAAAGGGAGCTGGGAAAAATCCTCCTCACCTGCTTGCTGTCTTGGTGGTGGAACTGATGTGGCAGATAGTGGGGGGAGAGAGGCACAAAGATCAGCTGGATGAAATTCCTGTCTTTTGGTAGCGTCTGACCCCTCCCTTGCAGGCATATGTTGGGTGACCTTTGAAAAGTAGTGACAGCAAAGTTTCCAGGGACACTGATGCACTTCGGATTTTTTTCCTTCAACATCAGCTTGGTTTAATCTCTGTTTCCTCGTCTGCCACATTCCTCTAGGGCAAGCCTCAAAGAATCCCAAGCTTGTCATTTGCCCAGAAGGGGCATTCCCAGTTGAAAACACCTATTAAGCGATCTGAGGCTGTGATGAATGGTGGAGCTGAGAGCAGACAAGTGAGCACATAATGCTTCCGTTATATTGTCCTCTTTAAATTAAAGCCTGAGCAGAATCACTGTCAGTGTCCTTGCCCTTGCAAGAAGAAAGGCAATACTTCACCCACAAGTGTGCAAGTAGGCAGCACTTTGAAACGGGCAAAGTTGGCCATGGGCTATGCCTGTGAGAAACAGCAAACACAAGGCAAAGGCAGGAAGTGCCAACCCCCTGTCTGAACGTGGATCAAGGTGGGATTTTTCACCCCTGTCACTTTGTCGAAAGGATCTCAGAGGCTTTCATGGGAAGGCAGCCTGAACTGGCTTTCCTCTCCAAAAATGAGAGAGAATGGGCAAAGTCTATCTGCAGCAGAAAGGAAAGCCAAGGAAGAGATAATTACAAGAAGTTATCTTTCTCCATTAAATTAAAACTTCCACTTTCCCTTTTTTCTTTCCCCCCTCTGATTGGCTCATCTCTGCACTTCCCCAGATTTTGAGCTGGTGCTTTTTTTAATACCACAGCCTAATGCTATCTGTACCTCTCAATGTGTCCATTTCACAAATTGCTTCCAAACAGATCTGAATCTTATTTTAAAGCGAATACTTTGCTTCCAGCTGGGTGCAGAATTCTCTCTGTGTGGTGCATTCAGTTGAAAATGTATTCTCTCCATATATAACATATACATTCTCTACATATTCTGACATTCCAGTTGAAAATATATTCTCTGAGCTCATTTGCTCAGGCTTAGAGACTGGGTAGAAAAGTAAATCTCGGATTTCTTCCTTGTTATTAATGTTCCTTTCTTCCTTGTTATTAATATTCCTTTCTTCCTTGTTATTAATGTTCCTTTCTTCCTTGTTATTAATGTTCCTTTCTCCCTTTTTATTAACGTTCCAATTGTTCTGTTAGGTTGAAAACAAACAACAACAACAAAAGCATGTTATAAGTGTGTTAACTTCCCAGTGAGGGATGGCACCTGACAAAGAGGTTCTGACAGTTTAAATTCATTAAATGCAGCCAGTAATAGCTGTTCCTGCAGCGGTGCACAAGGTGAAAGTTGATGTAATCTCCCGTGGAAGGAAGTTCAAAGGCATTTTGCAAGAGCCTAGGAAAATGCATCATAAAGCTGCTCCATGATGCCCTTGCCATCCCATTGTGCAGGGCAGACTTTTGAGGGCATGTTTTGATGGCTTTGCTTTAGGAAATGCAGTGAACCATGCAGTGAATTTTCTGCATGTTGTTACACCAAGCACAAGTTTGTCTCCAGAAAGGACACCATACACATCAGGCTGGACTTGGCAGGGCCTGGTGTGACTGGCCCTGGAAACGTTCCATCCCCATCCCTGCAAACATTCCATCCCCATCCCTACAAACATTCCAGGCCAGGTTGGAAGGGGCTCTGAGCAACCTGAGCTATTTGTAGGTATTACAGTATTACAGTATTGCTAAGGTTGGAAGAGACCTCAAAGATCATCGAGTCCAACCTGTCTCCACAAACCCCATGACAGGTGTCCCTGCTTACTGTAGGAGGGTTGGACTGGATAATCTTTACAGGTCCCTTCCAACCCAAACCATTCTATGGTCCATGCTGCATTCTGTTTTCATTTGGTAGGTTAATTAATTAATTTGGTAGGCACACCTTGAGTACTGAGTCCAGTTCTGGGCCCCTCAGTTTAGGAAGGATGTTGACTTGCTGGAACGTGTCCAGAGAAGGGCAACAAAGTTGGTGAGGGGTTTGGAACACAAGCCCTATGAGGAGAGGCTGAGGGAGCTGGGGTTGCTTAGCCTGGAGAAGAGGATGCTCAGGGGAGACCTTATTGCTCTCTACAACTACCTGAAGGGAGGTTGGAGCCAGGCAGAGGTTGGTCTCTTCTCCCAGGCAACCAGTACCAGAACAAGAGGACACAGTCTCAAGCTGCACCAGGGGAGGTTTAGATTGGATGTTAGGAAGAAGTTCTACACAGAGAGAGTGATTGCCCATTGGAATGGGCTGCCTGGGGAGGTGGTGGAGTCACCATCAGTGGAGGTGTTCAGGAGGAGACTTGATGGGGTGCTTGGTGCCATGGTCTAGTTGTTTAGGTGGGTTGGATTGGTCGATAGGTTGGACACGATGATCTTGAAGGTCTCTTCCCGCCTGGTTTATTCTATTGTATTGTTATAGTCTCCTCAAATGCAAATGGTGTGTGAGCAGGCAGAGTTTGGAGGGAAAGGGTCTTGGGGCACAACTGTGAAATCTGTGCAAATTTCCCACACCCTAGTTGCAGTGCCTTAATGATCACACTTTCTGTTTCAGAGCTGCAAAAAACATATGCTCTGCCATGTGCTACCTCAAGAAAAGCCCAAACAGACAAACAAACACACAGACAAAAACCCCACCACCATTTGTTTTACAAACCAAATTAATAGCTAAAAGTTGAGGAATTTGAAAAGAGCAAAATAAATATCTGGCACGTTTTTCCTCTGTGTTTTAACAGCTTACTTTGTGTTTACTAGAAACCATGACTTAGGGGGTGCATGTGGGCAGGTTTTAATTTGACTAATGGGGGTTTTGTGTGTGTGTGTGTGATAATATTTACTCAAATTTGTTGGTTGGTTGGTTGGTTTGTTTTCTTGGTGGGTTTTTTTTTTTCCCTGTGGAGGTTTTTTTTGTGCTGAAAGTGCCAAGTGAACACTGCCAGTGTATGGGTTGGCAGAGTTGAGGAGGATTGCAGTTCCAGGAATGCCATGCAATCCATTTTTCTTGTTCTTCTAAGGAAATTGTAATTAATAATGTAACCATGGATGCTCTAAGGAGGGATGGCCAGGAATGTGGTTGAGGCCCTGTTCCTGGAGGCATTCAAGATCAGACTTGATCAGACTTGGAACACAAGCCCTATGAGGAGAGGCTGAGGGAGCTGGGGTTGCTTAGCCTGGAGAAGAGGAGACTCAGGGGAGACCTTATTGCTCTCTACAACTACCTGAAGGGAGGTTGGAGCCAGATGGGGGTTGGTCTCTTCTCCCAGGCAGCCAGTACCAGAACAAGAGGACACAGTGTCAGGCTGTGCCAGGGGAGGTTTAGGCTGGATGTTAGGAAGAAGTTCTATATAGAGAGAGTGATTGCCCATTGGAATGGGCTGCCCGGGAGGTGGTAGAGTCACCTTCATTGGAGGTGTTCAGGAGGAGACTTGATGGGGTGCTTGGTGCCATGGTTTAGTTGTTTAGGTGGGCTGGATTGGTTGATGGGTTGGATGTGATGATCTTGAAGGTCTCTTTCGATCTGGTGTATTGTATTGTATTGTATTGTATTGTATTGTATTGTATTGTATTGTATTGTATTGTATTGTATTGTATTGTATGTGGCCCTGGGCAGCCTGATCTAGTTGGATCTACTTGTCCATCTAGATGGACAAATGACTTTTAAGGGTCCCTTCCAATCTGTGAGTAAATGAGTTGTTGTAATAAAGTTGTTGTAATAAAAGGTATTGTTCTCCCTACAGACTTGTCCTAAAGTAGGTTGTTTAAGGAAGTAGCAGGTTTTGCAGCAAAAGCCAAAAATCCCAGCTCGGAAGGAGTTGCATAGAGAGGCTACAGAAGAGCAGACAAAAGGCAGTGCAGCACTTGCTCTTCAAGCTGTAGCAGAGAAATCCCAGTGCCTCTCCATGCACCATAAACTCCAAAATGAATCTGACATATTTAAATGGCACTCTGCTAGCCTCTCTGAACTCTGTGTGAAGAAATCAGGAGTGTGCTCAGATCATCAGCTCAATACCAGCCCACTTTAATCCCTGATAAGGATTCTGTGTGAGTAAGCCCCACTGAAGCAGTCTTCTTGTTGTGTGATAGCTCTCTATTGCATTGCCCAAACCTTTTACAGCACACATGCTTCCAGCTCAGCTCTTAACAAACCAGTCAAGTCACTAGTTTCAACAGCATGGGCATCACCTCCAAGCTGCACTCCTACAGGTCTGAACCTGTTGTTTCTTTCAGCAATGCCTGGTTGCCTCCCAGAGTGGGGGTGGTTGCGATCACGCGTCCCCACCTCCACTGTGCCACTTGCAGTTTCTTCTTCTTGCAGGTTTATGTAAGAGCAGAGGTGCAAAAGTGCTCAGGCAGTGGGAGACAGCAGTTTCCAGTTCAGTCATACTGACACACTTACCAACAAATGCACATTTGCCACCTGCACTCTTTTTTTGCACGCTCCTCCTCCATGCTCTTTTGCCTTCCAGATCCCTGCACCACTCATACTCATATATAGGTTCTTTCTTCAGTTATGCTTCTAAATTCCAACCTATCAGGCATTTAGTGCTTCAAACAACTTTTGCCACCTCTCTATTTGGAGATCAGGCCCTTCTTTGCTGCATGTCTCTTTATGTGACTCGGTGCTGAGAAGTGGTGTTGAAAAAAAGGAAGTTAGAAATTACTCTTCAGTGATCTGCATAGAAAAGTAGTGGAGGTGCTGTCACAGGAGCATGAGGCACTGCCCTTGATGAAACCAAAACTTCTGCTGGACCAGCAATTTGTTTCTGAGAGTGGCCAGTAGGAGAGATGCTTAGGGAAAATGTGTAGGAAATATCACTTCTTCCTCTTGGCAGGTTCTTCTCTGTGTTGCACAAGAGGAATATGAGAACCAGTGATCATAAAGTGAAACAGGAGATGTTCTGACTGTATATAAGGCAGGGGGGAGGGTGGGGAGAGAATTAGGTATGAAACAGGTTGTCCAGAGAAGTTGTGAACTCTACCTCCTTGGAGATTTTCAAAAGCCTTGAGCAGCCTTGCTTTTGTTCAGTCTTGATCCTACTTTGAGAAGGAGTTTGACTAGGTGACCCAGGCCCCTCCAAGCTCAGTGAGTCAGTGATTCTAGAAACCATGTAGGAGTAATTGTCCTTTCTGCAATCAGAGCTATCCCATCTCTGAGAAGTTCTCACCCTGATTACTTGTCTCTAAATCTGTTCTTCATGAAATGAACAGCTGCAGTTTTGTCTGTTCTGAAGGCAACAGTATTTAGACTATAATTTCATAGAGTTTTATTCTCTCTGAAGCCATGATTATTTTTATTCAAACACTGACTCAAATGCCCCTCTTAGATGCAGGGACTGGCAGCTGTAGCTATCAAAAAGAAATCAGTGACATTTGCAGTACACCTTTTTCTGTGGCAATGAGTGTCCTTGATAAACCAAAGTTTTCATTTGGCCCCTTGGGGGAATCGTTTTGAGTCTACCTGGGATGTGTTTTAGGAGGTGCATCTGCTAGAGGTGTCTGCCCTGCTTTCTACAATACTAATGCAACATCCCTCTGTTGATGACACGAACAGTAATTGCATCCTGTTTATCTCTTACCCACGTGTTCTTAGACTTTAGGAGTGATAAGAAGTACTTAAGTATTATTAAGTTCATTGCACATTCAAAATAATCTCCAAACAGTCTGATCTTTTGTTTGTTTTGTTCTGGGGATGTGATGCTTTGAATTTCTAGAGCAAACTGGAAATTAACCCTGTAGAGTGGTGTCTTGGCAGTTACAGTTAGGACCTATCTGGAAAGAAACAATGAATCTATGTTCCCCATCCAGTAGTTCTGGCAAGGCTAAAGCAGAGCACAGTTGGTCTCTTCTTCTGGGCAGCCAGCACCAGAACAAGAGGACACAGTCTCAAGCTGCACCAGGGGAGGTTTAGGCTGGATGTTAGGAAGAAGTTCTTCCCAGAAAGAGAGATTGGCCATTGAATGTGCTGCCCAGGAAGGTGGAGGAGTCACCATCACTGGAGGTGTTTAGGAAGAGACTGGAAGGGGCGCCATGGTTTAGTTGATTAGATGGTGTTGGGTGATAGGTTGGACTCGATGAGCTCAAAGGTCTTTTCCAACCTGGTTAATTCTATTCTATTCTATTCTATTCTATTCCATTCTATTCTATTCTATTCTATTCTTCTATTCTATTCTATTCCTTTCTATTCTATTCTATTCCTTTCTATTCCATTCTATTCTAATTAACTAGCATGTAAGCAGGGGATCTTCTAAATCCCCATTCCAGTGGAGAGCACTTGAAAACAGATTTGTATTGTGAAGGGACTCATTTAACAAAAGGGTTCTGTTAATGTATTGATTTCAGTCAGGTTCACAGAGTCTGTGAGTGGAGAGGTGCATTTTTGCCTCTTGCTTCTGAAAGTAACCCATGAAGATCAGGGGTCCAGCACCTGCCAGATCTCACGAGATAGAGTCCACTGCCAACCCACACATACATACAGGGTTTTGTGGACCTTGGCTTGAGCTAACTAAACAAAGAGATTTCCTGTCATGTTTGAGGAAGGGGATGCAAAAATCATTTGTCCTTTACAATGTCCTAGGAGGCAAAGAAAAAATTCCAGAGACTGTCCAACGTGGCTTTGATGAGAAAGTAATTAAAGTCACTGACTAAGCTGTCCACGTGTGTGAGTCAGATAACAATGTAATTGACTGCAGTGGTCCCTGTGTTGAAGGGCAGGAACCAGAAGATAGATGTGACTCAAACCACATTTGCTAAGGGAAATTCTATTGACATTTCTGGCTAGTAGTAATAAGTAAAAATATAAATTCTACTCTATGCAAGAGTTAAGTAGGCTATGCTGTGCTGGCTTGTGACAAGGAGAGGATAATTCAGTGTCTAGATGGTTCTCCTTTTTTTTTGATGCTAATAACTTGCTATTCATAGTTTACAGTTACTATTATCTTCCCCTTTGTCCTCCAGTGGTTATCACATGTGCACCACACATGCACCTCAGCAGCTCCACCGACAGCAGCTGACTTCACAAATACTTCTGAAGGGCTCAGCCTACATCACAGCCTCATCACAGCTTACAGTAGGTTTAGGTGCTCGTCTCCTCCCTCTCCAAGATGGTTAGAAACTAATTTTAACTGGAGATAATTTTGTAATTTGCAGGCAAAGGAGTCAGTTTGACATATTCCTTTTAGCTTGATTGAATTAATTTTAAATGCTTTGGCAGCTTTTCTCCATGCTGCTGTTAAAAGAATTGTAGATAATGGCACGACTCACAGCTGATCTCAGTCCTCCTCCTGAAAGAAGGAAAAAAGCAACCCCTACAAAAAAAACCACCTAATGCTTTTTGGTCATCATGCAGCTTGAATTGCTTCTTTCCTCCCCCAAATCTTTTGTCAAGCTCACATGATTATTGTGGAATGTGAAGCAACCGTGCTTACATATTCTGATTTTGAAACTGGGTTGGTTTTTCTGGGTATGCTTAGAAGCAACTAACATTCTCCACTTCTTATGTCAATTCTGACAAGATTTGACACTCTAAGTTACACTGTGAAGTTCCTTCACTCTACTCCATAAATAGCCTCCATTGCTTCTGAATTTTCTTCCAGATGATCCAGGGTGGCACAGTTTTAAGTCTAGCTAAAACCCATTCGTTTTGTTTCCCTTTATTGCAACCAACCAGTGGCCAACCGGTTTCATCTATGCAAAGCTGAGGGCAGCATCTGAGCCCCCTCCCAGCCCTTACCCAAAGGGTCCTTAAACCTCCAGCAAACCTCCAAAGAGTGCTGCTGTTTCAGCTTGTGCATCATCTAAGTAATTGACAACTCGGCTCGAGGTGAGGAGAAAGTTCTTCACTGAGAGAGTCGTTAGCCATTGGAATGTGCTGCCCAGGGAGGTGGTGGAGTCACCGTCCCTGGAGGTGTTCAAGCGGGGACTGGACGTGGCACTCAGTGCCATGGTTTAGTCATGAGGTCTGTTGACAGGTTGGACTTGATGATCTTTCAGGTCTCCTCCAACCTTGGTGATTCTGTGACTCTCTCCTCAGCCTTCCAGCACCTGCAAGCAGTGGCTGGCACTGCTGGGGAAAGGAAGGTTAGTTCTTCCTAGTCTTCCCTCAAAACAGCTGGGAAAAATCTCTAGTTTTGCCCCTGAAACTCAATGCATGTTGGAGGACAATGGTCATAGCTCTCCACCACTCAGCAATGTGTCAGCCTGAGGGAAGGTTTTGTCCATTCTTAGTCAAAAGATCACCAAGATCCCTTTCCATGATCAAGGATTTAGCCCTAACTACAGAGAATTGTCATGGCTGCTGAAGTAAGACACGAGTGTCACTTTTAAGAGTATCCTGAGCTTATCAGTGGCAGAAAAGCCAGCACAGCTTTGAGTTGTTATGTTAAGTGCATTGGATTTGAAAGAAACAAACTTGTAGCCAGGTGGGGGTTGGTCTCTTCTCCCAGGCAACCAGCACCAGAACAAGAGGATGCAGTCTCAAACTGTGCCAGTGGAGGTTTAGGCTGGAGGTGAGGAAGAAGTTCTTCCCAGAAAGAGAGATTGGCCATTGGAGTGTGCTGCCCAGGGGGGTGGTGGAGTCACCATCCCTGGAGATGTTTAGGAAGAGACTGGATGAGGCACTTGGTGCCATGGTTTAGTTGATTAGATGGTATTGGGTGATAGGTTGGACTTGATGATCTCAAAGGTCTTTTCCAACCTAGTTAACTGTATTCTATACTCTCTATTCTAAACCCTGCCCCATGTTGTTCTTGCAGTAGTTTCCTTCCAGTAGCTTTTCAGCAAAGAACCACACTTCAGGCAGCATTATAAAGGAACCCACAGGCAGCCTTTAATTTGCATGTAAAATAATCATTTGCACACCTAAGCAGTAGAAAGGCACCCACAACTTTTTTTATGTCTATTAAATGATGCTGACAACTTTTGGTTCATAAACTGGTCATTCAAATTCAGCCTGTGACCAGAAGATAAGTGTCAAAGCAACCTTTTTATTCCTCTCCCCTCCTGAGGCTTACCATTCACCCTGGTGTTGGTGCAGCTGCTTAGGGCTTTACCTTCTAAACTGGATAACTTCAGCCATCCAAGTCTTTAAAGTCCTGGTTTTCTCAGCAGCTTCCTTAATTATATAAATGTTTCTGATAGATGAGGTGAAGGTTAAACATATGGAGGAGAGTAGAGAGAAAGAAGAGAGAGAAAGAAGATAAGAACTGGATGATGGGTTGGATGCGATGATCTTGAAGGTCTCTTCCAACCTGGTCTGGTCTATTCTATTCTATTCTAACTATGAAACTATTCTATTCTATTCTATTCTATTCTATTCTATTCTATTCTACTTCTAGTCTAGTCTAGTCAAACTTTTAAGGTCAGTATTTCTATTGAGGAAAACCTTCAGCCATCAAAAACACAGAGCAAAGAGAGGGAGAGTAGAGCCCTAATTCCTGGGCCAGCAGTGCTTGCAGTACCTGTAATATCTCTAAGGTCCTAAGTTTTTAGTTTTACTTCACTCAAACACCATGAGCTGGAATCCCAGTGAAGTGCAGGCAGAATTGGAAGTGGCCCAGTGTGTTACTGAAGTAGTCATCAAGAAAGGGGAGAGAAACCTTTGGAAGAATTGGAGATGTATGTTGAGAGATGCCTGAGCACTTTGGGCTGTAGAGTCCAGTACAACCCAGACCCAGATTTACTGAGGCCTTGAAGCCCTACTGAAATCCCTAAAGCTACAGAACTGGAGCTGCTTTATTTAAAAGGTGTCTCTAGAGACAGCCTGTGATTTTCTTCCTTTGATATCTCTCTCCTCCTGCTTCAGTTTTACTGACAATGAGAATCCGTGTTCAACAAGCTTAAAGTTCAGATTTGGAGTCTCTCTTTTTCTGTCCACTCTTTTTCATGCTACATCAAGTGTGAGCCTTCAACTGTCTTTTGGGGGTTCTCATCCTTTCTGTGAAAGGCTTTTGTACCCTTGAATACCTGGGAGTATTAATAAGCTCCTTGTTCACTCTTAAAGGTGGTATTTTTAAGAGGAGTGCAAGACAGGAAAGGAAAGGACTTTTTAACATCAGGAGGCCATCAGTCACCTTTCTAAAGCTGTAGCCTGATCACTGTGAACGTAAAGTAAGACTTTCTCAGGCTGTGGAGGGTATCAAGAATCAACATTTGAAATGTATTTAGGTGTGCACATGACTGTTACCCTAAAACAAATGAAAATGACATAGCCTTAGATGAGAAACTTGTTGGCATGAATGAATTCCTCACTTAGGCTTTGATCAGAAACTCTCAGTGTCTGTGGTGACCCTTATGTGACTGCAAACTGTTGAGTCTGTCTGTGAAGAGCCTGCTCAATCACAGTACTATCAGCACTGTCAAAGAAGCTCTTGGAAATGAGTCCAACCTTCCTTTAAAAAATGCACTGGAGAGATGGAGTGATGTAACTTTTGTTTAGCAATTCCAAGCATTCCACATGGTTGTATAAGGCCTCTTAACAGCTGCAATGGCAGCAATGAATCAATTCATGACATGTTTATCAGATCCACTCTCAACAGACACATTAGAACTCTTTCACATCCATCCAGCACACAGGTAATTCGCTACCTAACTGTGTTTACATCACCAGGGTCTGAGAAAATCAAGGCAGCTTCTCCTGTTACCTCTCCAGAGACAGGAAAAGGCTTTAACTGTGCAATGGCATCGCTAACCCCCAGTGTGCAAAGGGCAGAGGAAAGAACTGTTCAGTGCAGACACACACGTGTGGCAAACTGGCTGATCCTGCTCAAGTGCAGTACCCATTTGTACCAATTCAATACCTGACATGACCTGAATACAAAGCCTTACAATTAAAGAGGCTTTCTGGTGCTGGATGAAGGCTCAGAGGCTTACATCAGCCACTCAGCAAGTTGCCCCAGTATAGCAGTGGCCTGCAGGAAACTGGGCAAGGATGTGAGCAGGATGAGAGAAGACAATGCTGTGCTGCCTTCTGGTACTGGCAAGAGGAAAATGGTTAGTTGCCACAGCTGCTGATCAATTATTCATCACATTTATGAGCCAAAATCACGCTGTGTGTCCACTGTATGCCCAGCTACTTCCACAAATCCATGGTAGTTATAGCTGGGCTTTCCAGGGGAGCCTGAAGTCATTTGTTTGAAGTGACACTGAATAATATCATAACCATGTAATGTTAGCAGAACCTTTTAATATGTATGGAGAAAGAGCATGTTTGCATTTCAAATATTTTTTCTACCAGACTTCCATAAGTTAGGAAAAGCCTTTTTGAAGTCACTTTATAGAGTCATATTTCAGGGTAATTGAAATACTTGGATAAAAGTGAGACCAAAACTTCAGCATTGAGACATTCAAGTAGAGTACCTTGGTTTTTTTCAAAGCATCTTTAAACTGCTTCTAGATCTGACCTAGTTCACAGCTTACAAAATCCTCAGAGGCAAGTAAGAGAAAGGTCTAATCTCTAAGTAGGCTGTGAATGAATCATTTCAAGTAAGATTTCTTTGTGGGGTCAGCTCACACTGGCAAACAGGAGTAGTAGTCTGAATATTTATATTTCTTCTTTAACTGGAGAGTGCAAATATTCTTATATATGGAGCAGAGGGCCTGAAAGCCTTTGTGATAGAGATATATCATCTTCAGGTATTAACTAGTTTTGGTTACGACTTGGATCATTATTATGTTTGTGTCCCACGGTCTGGGCAGACCTCACCTGGAGCACTGCATCCAGCTCTGGAGCACTCAACACAGGAAGGACGTGGACCTGAGAGCATGGGTCCAGAAGAGGGCCATGAAAATGATCAGCCTGCTATGAGGACAGTCTGAGGGAGCTGGAGCTGTTCAGCCTGGAGAAGAGAAGGCTCCAGGGAGACCTAATAACAGCCTTCCCGTACCTCAAGGAGGAAACAAGAAGGCTGCAGAGGGACTGTTTATAAAGGCCTGCAGCGATAGGGCAAGGGGCAATGGGTTGAAATTAGAGACAAGTAGATCTGAATTGAATGTTAGGAACAAGTTATTTGCCATGAGGTGGTGGAACACTGCAACAAGCTGCCCAGGGAGGTAGTTGAGGCCCCACCCCAGGAGATACTCAAGGTCAGGCTTGACAAAGCTCTGAGCAACCTGATCTAAGTGGAGGATGTCCCTGCTGAGTGCATGGGGGTTGGACTGGTTGATCTTTGAGGTCACTTCCAACCTTAGTGATACTGTGATACTGTGACCTTTGGAGGTCCCTTCCAACCCAAACCATTCTATATTAGGCAGCATGTAGCAGGTCTTCTTCCACCTGTGCCTACTTTCTTACAGTGCTACTCAAGAAATCTGCATTTTTTTTTAGCTCAGGCTGTAGCATGTTAATTTTTTTAGCTCTTGAGGTCCCCAGTTGAATCTACTGGGTTTTGATCAACACAGATGTCCTGATGGAAGCAGGAACAGACTTCAGAGATGTAGTGCTAGATAAAACTTCACCTAAAACTTTACCATTAGAAAATGCACAGCTTACACTTAGCTCAGAAACTGCACCCAACATAAACATAAAAATGTAAATGTAAACAGCAGCCCTGCACAAATCCAGCTGAAAACCCGCAGGTGAATTGGTTTCTACTCTGCTCACTGAAAAGTGAAAATGAGTTTTCAGACTCAAGGGTCTCTCCCTTAATACACTTTAGCACAGGGATGCCTGTCAACTCATAAAAAGGAGCTGTTAGTTTTAGCATACTAGTTCCAGACCTGTCTGATAGCCAGGATCTAAATCAAACAGAGCCTTGGGCTGTGCCTGGGTGAGCCTTGCTGTTTAATTAAGCAACTGTACCAGAGATCATCCACATCATATAAATGCTGCAGTGCTTCTTTTAAGTGCTTTCCTGGTAGCCAAAGAACACTTGGGGGGTTTGTCAGTGAAAGCAACAGTGGAATTAGAAATTCAGCAAGGAATCTTAAAGTTACTGCATGCTTAATTACTCTTTGCATTTAACTCTTCTTAACTAAGGAGCCATTTGGCTCTTAACATTTGCCAGGACTACAAGGCTGTGTAGAAACATCGAATCACAGAATCAACCAGGCTGGAAAAGACCTCAGAGATCATCAATTACCTAATACCTGACACCTCCTGACTAACTAACTAGTCCAGAACAGAGAATAATGATGATGCAAGCTGCCACTATAGGGTTTGGGGGGGTTCTAATAATGTATCTTTGATAGAATAGAATAGAATAGAATAGAATAGAATAGAATAGAATAGAATAGAATAGAATAGAGTAGAATAGAGTAGAATAGAGTAGAGTAGAGTAGAGTAGAGTAGAGTAGAGTAGAGTAGAATAGTAGAAAGAATAGACCTCTGAGATCATCGAGTCCAACCTATCACCCAACACCATCTAATCAACTAAACCATGGCACCAAGCACCCCATCCAGTCTCCTCCTAAACACCTCCAGTGATGGTGACTCCACCACCTCCCTGAGCAGCACATTCCAATGGCCAATCTCTCTTTCTGGGAAGAACTTATTCCTAATATCCAGTCTAAACCTCCTCTTGTGCAGCTTGAGACTGTGTCCTCTTGTTCTGTTGGTGGTTGCCTGGGAGAAGGGACCAGCCCCCACCTGGCTACAATCTCCCTTCAGGTAGTTGTAGACAGCATTAAGGTCTCCTCTGAACCTCCTCTTCTCTAGGCTAAGCAACCCCAGCTCCCTCAGCCTCTCCTCATAGGGCTTGTGCTATAAGCAAGGTATTGAAGCTATAGCTTGAATAGTTACAAAAGAGTTCACAAACAGAACTGCCTTGGAAGGCTGCCTTGAATGGTCATCAGCTGGGTCATTCCTCATTGAGCTGTTTTGAAGATTAGATAGCTCAGGTCTATACTGCCCCAAAACCAGTACCAGACAGATACCAGTCACTGATTCAACTTCTATCATTGCATGTTCTAAAATCTCTTTCACCCATCAGACTGTGAAGGCCACGTAGCCTGTAGTTTGTTGGAGAGTGTAAGTTCTTCTCCTGAAATGAAGCAGATTAAGCTATTAGGCTTTGCACAAAACCTCTTGACATCTGGTGGTGAAAGTCTTGACTATTTTCTGAGTTGCTTTTCCTCCACTTTTTAATGGAGGTCTTTCTAAAGGAGCTGCCAGGGTAATTTTGGCTTTTGGGTTCCATCAGCTTCTCTGATTGGGATCTGAATGTGGGCAATAAGTTGCATGAACCCGTTCACCCCTGCCTGGCAGCAGAAGGAACAAGTTATAGACTCTAATTCCTCTAGACATGTGAGAAGTTGTGAATTACTATTATGAAAGAGATGTTGCAGGTCCTGACAGGGTGGGTAACATGGTCCTTACCTTGCTCTGGTTTTGTCCTCTGGCAGGACCTAATGAGTAGCTGTGGGTAATTGCCTTCCTGTCTGTTTAATGTGGGTTGTGAGTAGATGTGATGTACTGCCAGCTGTGTGGTGTTCTGTAGGAGGGATGTATGAATCAATCCAGACTGAAAGGTGATAAATGGAGAAGAGCTGGCAGAGACAGCAAGGGATCATCATATGGATATTAGCCAACAGGGATGACATGATTTGCATCACAGGGGTATATATGGCCTTCCTTCTGCTCTGCCTACCTAGAACCAAATGCAATTCCTCCCCCTCCTAAGTGGCCACTTCAGTGCCACCTCTTGCTGTCATTGCACAGAGTTCAGTCTCTCACCTTCTCACACACACAGCAGAAAGATACCAATATAATTCAGGAAACAAGACCTTCCCATCTTCTCCCTTTCCAGTAACATGCCAGAACAACAGCTGTTGGCACTTCCAAGCTGAGTAATTTGGTGCAACCCATCTCTTACTGTTACAGCTGGTATTGCTGAAGCACTGCAACTCCATTGACAGGAGTAAGTGCATGGGGCCAAATACTCTTCATGATGAACTTCTGAGCTCTAGACTGTCTCCTGCATGATCCATTAAGGCCTGTATTAGTCATCTTACCAACTCTGTAAAGTTCATCTTGAGCATAAGGTATTTCTAGAGGGAGCTTGGTGTAGTGCCTAGGATTTTGTTTAATCTCACATTTGTCAGAGCATTTATTGTTGGAAAGGGGGGGGAGACATGACAGGATTGTCTGTGAAATTAAATGACATGAAAATACCTACACCCTGGGGTAGAAACCTTTGTGTGCTAAGAATCTGAATAATGCCATAGTTACTAATTCTTTGTAAGAAAACAATGAATCCTATGTGTGGTTTTGATATCAGCTGACTGAAAGATACATTTGTGACCCATATAGATAAGATGTATTTATAAGATAAGCTATATTTATGACCCATGGATCAGATGCAAGAAAGAAACAAGTTGGCAATCATTTCAGTCCCTAGAACATAGAATCACAGAATGGTTTGGGTTGGAAGGGACCTCCAAAGGCCATCTAGTCCAACCCCCCTGCAGTGAGCGCTGGATCAGGCTGCTCAGAGCTTTGTCAAGCCTGTCCTTGAATATCTCCAGAGATGGGGTCTCAACTCCCTCCCTGAGCAACCTGTTCCAGTGTTCCACCAGCCTCATGGTAAAGAGCTTGTTCTTATCCAATCTAAATCTGCTCTTCTCTAATTTCAACCCATTGCCCCTCATCCTATCACTGCAGGCCTTTGTCAACAGTCCTCCAAGCTTCTTGTAGCCAGGGGGGAAATTCCTAATTCAACCTGTGGAAATACTTGTGTGGAACTGCTACTAGAAAACAAGAATTGGTTGCATGAGCCCTGATGCTGGTGTGCATGTCACCAACCCCTTCCAAAGGCAATTGGAGCAGCTGGTTCACAGTCCAATACTGGAACAGCTCTGGGGCAAACACTTTTTTGCCATTGCCTCATTACCAAAATGGGTTCTAGGACAATTGTCCAAGTAAGCAGCCGTTGGAGGCTTTGAGGGCAGCAGGTCCTGCATGCATTTTGTTGACTTCACCATGTTCTTCAGCCAATTCAACATAATCACTCCTCTGACAAGCAGGCTGACTATTCTCTGTCCTTCCTGTTGTCTGGAAAGATAATCCAGCCATAACAGAAACTCGAGTAAGCAGGGGTAATGACTGCTTTTTGCCTTCTGTCTTACAAAGGCACATGTTCCAATTTTGTGTTCATCTTTTTCCCCTGTTTTCTTAACTGCTTGGATTCTTATAGAATCATAGCATCAGCCAGGCTGGAAAGACCTCAAAGGTCATCAAGTCCAACCTGTCACCCAACACCTCATGGCTACTAAACCATGGCACCAAGTGCCACATCCAATCCCCTCTTGAACACCTCCAGGATGGTGACTCCACCACCTCCCTGAGCAGCACATTTCATGGCAAACAAGTCTCTCTGGGAAGAACTTTCTCCTCACCTCCAGCCTAAACTTCCCCTGGCACGGCTTGAGATTGTGTCCTCTTGTTTGGTGCTGGTTGCCTGGGAGAAGAGACCAACCCCCACCTGGCTACAACCTCCCTTCAGGGAGTTGTAGACAGCAAGAAGGTCTCCCCTGAGCCTCCTCTTCTCCAGGCTAAGCAACCCCAGCTCCCTCAGCCTCTCCTCACAGGGCTGTGCTCAAGGCCTCTCCCCAGCCTCTTTGCTCTTCTCTGGACATGTTCAAGAGTCTCAATGTCCTTCTTAAACTGAGGGCCCAGAACTGGACACAGGACTCAAGGTGTGGGCTAACCATTGCTGAGTACAGGGGCACAATGACTTCTCTGCTCCTGCTGGCCACACTGTTTCTGATGCAGACCAGGATGCCATTGGCCTTCTTGGCCACCTGGGCACACTGCTGGCTCATGTTCAGCCGGCTGTCAATCAGCACCCCCAGGTCCCTTTCTGCCTGGCTGCTCTCCAGCCACTCTGACCCCAGCCTGTAGCTCTGCATGGGGTTTTTGTGACCAAAGTGCAGCACCCAGCACTTGGACTTGTTGAATGCCATCCTGTTGGACTCTGCCCATCTGTCCAGTTACTCAAGGTCCCTCTGCAGAGCCCTTCTGCCCTCTAACAGATCAACACCTGCTCCCAACTTGGTGTCATCTGCAAATTTACTGGTGACTGACTCAATCCCCTCATCCAGATAATCAATGAAGATATTGAACCTACCACTGACATCAGCAGGCCTGATTCTTCAGACTTCATTGTCTCAAGAACAGAGATACTGAGCAATCCTGAGCAGCTGCCATGCTGCAGGCTTCCATTTCATCATTTTATTTCATGTGCCTATAAGAATTACACAAGGGTCTACTGACTTAAATAGAACTGATTCTCTTCCAGTATTTTCCCTTATCCACAGGATGTCTCTGATGTGTTGGTGTGTGCTTTGAGAACTCTACAGGCTCAGAAACTGAGAATAAAGTAAGAAAGATCTCAAAGCTTCTGCTGCTTCTACCAGAAGCTTAGTTCAGATGGATTGGAAGGTGTCTTGCTCATGTTTGAGGCTGACAGAGTTCCTAATCCCTATAGTTATGAATTAGGAAAGCTCCAGATCAAGGAAGTTCTGTGTGCCTGTGTTTGTGGAAAGCCTGACTAAAAGATGCTGAGCACAGTGAAATACCAATGTGCTGCCTGGTGTTCGTGGCGGTTATTGACCTGACCACCCCTCTGTTAGCTGTTTCACTGCTGATTACAGTGCACAGAAATGAAGATCCATAAAGGAAATCATAGAATGAAGTGGGTTGGAAGGGACCTCCAAAGGTCATCTGCTCCAACCCCCTTCAGTAAGCTGGGACATCTTCAAGTAGATCAGGTTGCTCAGAAGCCCAGCCTGATTTTTAATGTCTCCAGGCATGGGGCCTCCACCACCTCCCCAGGCAACCTGTTCCAGTGTTTCACCACCCTCGTGGTGAAGAACATGTATTATACATGCAGAAATCTCCTTTTATTCTCATCCTTAGGGGGTTTATTGAGAAGTTGTACCATTTTCTCCCTCAACTTTCTGACTGGAACAGCCCACTGTGCAGCAGAAAAAAACCTCGCGTTGGCTTTTGTCCACCCTCCACCAGGGATGAGTCAATCCTACAGTGCCTGATTCAGCTCTGCAGTCTCTTCTTTGTCCTACTGGCAGCTCCTCTACTCTCTTTTGGAGGCCAAGAGTAGATGTGTTATTACACTGAAGACATAGGACCCATATGGGGCATGTTTAGAGCCTTCCCTGACAACTAAAAACTGAAATTATTTGTATCTGCTAGGAACTTGTGAGCAGTGCCCAGTGGCTTGCAGGGGTTTTGGTGCAAGATCTGATGACTAAGAAGGGAAGGTAGCAGATGGCAGGTCCAGATGTGGCTTTTCACAGAGGGTATACCTAAAGAGTGGGGCTCCTTGCTATATTCTGGGTGATAAATGTTATACAAGTCCAAAGAGAAGGTGGGAGCAGACATGGAAGAGAAAGAGAATTGAAGGTAGCTAAAACATGAATCCACATTTGGCTGTCCTGTTGGTGTGACTGTTCTGGGCCACTGCCAGATGCAAGACTCCATGCACCTTTGCCTGTGGTAGCTCCTGTCTTCTTCACCTTTCTCCTTAGGTATTTATGCATGAGAGGCTTTTCTCTTGCTTTGCTATTAAAAAATAATGAGTCACCAGCACTGTTATTTGGAGGTAATCAGGTACTTAAAAAAGACTCTAACAAATTGAGAAATTAGCACAAGATGGTGCCTCTGGCTGATGATTCAGACACCTAAGTATTACACAGTTGCCCATACTTATAGCAACCAAATAAGCAAGCATCCACTCCTGCAGACTCATCAACGCTTATTGCCACTCAACAGCAAGACCTAGGTCTCCATCACCCTAATGCTCCTGCCTAAAGGATGCTCTATGCACTCCTGCAGAGATTTCATCAGCCATATGAAAGCTTAAGTGGTCCTGTCAGGACCATCATGAAGCTAGCCACACTCATGTAAAGCCCAGTGAGCCAGCAAAGACTGCCAGAAAGATTGGCAAAGGGTGGGGGAACATCAATACACAAGGAAATGGTTCTGCAGAGCCTCAGTCATAGCAGCACAGGACCACACACCATACTGGCTGGTCTGAAAAGAAGATAGAGAGGGATTAACTTCACTGGTAAGCCTAAATCTGCCTGTATGCAATTAGCTTGTTCTTCTGTTTTGGCCTACACAAGGCAGAACATCTTCCTTTTGACCTACACAAGGCAGAACATCTTCCTTTTGACTTTACTTTCTCTCTTAGTAACCCTTAAGGGCAAGATTTGCTCTCCAAGGAAAAAGAAGCTGTAGATGTGAGCATGAGTGAATGGCTTGTCCTTGGGTGCCTTTGTTTTCTCTACCAGTGTCTTTAATGATCAGATACTGTTCCTATTACATTTCTATATAGAAGTCTGGTTCTGCAGAGTTAATATCCATGGACAGACCTGAACTGTACTTTTGTGACCACAGAATCATGGAGTAGTTTGGGTTGGAAAAGACCTTAAAGATCATCTAGCACCAACCCTCCAGCCATGGGCAGGGACACCTTCCACCAGGCCAGGCTGCTCAAAGCCCCATCCAGCTTGGCCTTGAACACTTCCAGGGTGGGAAATATCAGAGAATCGATAAGGTTGGAAAAGACCTCAAAGATCATCAAGTCCCACCTATCACCCAAGACCTCATGACTAAATAAACCATGGCTTCAATTGCCACATCCAATCCCCTCTTGAACACCTCCAGGGATGGTGACTCCACCACCTGCCTGGGCAGCACATTCCAATGGCAAATAACTTTCTGTGAAGAACTTTCTCCTCATCTTGAGCCTAAACCTCCCCTGGTGCAGCTTGAGACTGTGTCCTCTTGTTCTGGTGCTGGTTGCCTGGGAGAAGAGACCAATCCCCACCTGGATACAACCTCCCTTCAGGTAGTTGTAGACAGCAAGAAGGTCTCCCCTGAGCCTCTTCTTCTCCAGGCTAAGCAACCCCAGCTCCCTCAGCCTCTCCTCACAGGGCTGTGCTCCAGACCTCTCCCCAGCCTCGTTGCCCTTCTCTGGACACGCTCTGGGCACTGCATGCATTCCAAGATTTATTGATGGGCTTAAGGGAAGAAGCTTAATGCTTTCTGTAAAGAATTCTTGACCCTGGAATGATCTCCTCTTCTTGTCAAGAGAGAAGAGAGCCTTGTAGAAAAGAAAGGACCATGAGTCATGGGAGATACGGATTCACCTTGCAGCTTTTCCCAGAGGCCATTCTGTTGGTTTGGGCAGTTGTAGTTTCACAGAACTTAGGGTCCAACTGTCTGTACATCCTTGTCCACTACGCTTTACCCAGCTATCTTACAGCAAGCATTAAGACTTGAGTCAGGCTGCCTTTGATTTCTATAGGCACCTAACCTAGCCAGGGGATGAGATGATGGTTCATCAGTTCCCAACCTATAGAATAGAATAGAGTAGAATAGAATAGAGTAGAATAGAATAGAGTAGAGTAGGGTAGAGTAGAATAGAATAGAGTAGAATAGAATAGAGTAGAACAGAATAGAGTAGAATAGAATAGAGTAGAATAGAATAGGGTAGAATAGAGTAGAATAGAATAGAATAGAATAGAATAGAATAGAATAGAATAGAATAGAATAGAATAGAATAGAATAGAATAGAATAGTAGAATAGGATAGAAGTAGAATAGAAGTAGGATAGGATAGGATAGGATAGGATAGGATAGGATAGGATAGGATAGGATAGGATAGGATAGGATAGGATAGGATAGGATAGACCAGACCAGGTTGGAAGAGACCTATATCAAAGAAACTGCTTAAATAGTCAACATTTCTTAAAGAAGTCTGTTTAAGTCTCCATTTTTGATTAACAAACTAGAAATAGAGACATAATAATACTTCACAAGGATGTCTGAGGTTCAACCATAGATACTGAGGAGGCTTTAATTGAGAGGGCTGTTCGGTAGTGTGGGCTCTGTTAGATGGAAGAGGAGTACATCACAAACTGGGTTTACTGACACTCAGCTCATACTTGCTGAGGAGATTGTCTCAGGACAGATGAGGGTGAGACAAGTTTATTTTGAGTTTGCACCAAATTAGACCTTGAAAGCCTCTTGGAGAATTTTTGCCTGCTTGCCTGGGCTGACTGTGCTAGATGCCTTATGCTTTTTAACTACTACTGTATATCACACTGTATCCATGCTAATATAAATAATTGATCACCTGGAATAAATATTCATGATCTCAGACACAAACTCACTCAGGATTCAGTCAGTTGCGAGCCTGTTCCCGGTCTTGACATCCATATCATTGACCTTCCTACAATAACCCTGCAGATTCCCCATCCCAGCCTTTCAAGCTGTAAATTTACATCCAAATATGCAGCTGTCTCCATTCCTGACATGCCCACAGCTCTTCCTCCCTGGTGCTGTCTGCAGCCAGTTGGCATCCAGGGGCTGTCAGAGCCCCTCTAGTACAGCCTTTAGATGTGTTTCTAGGAACACTGGCTTATAAATAAATACAGTTGACAGTCTGCTGATCAAAAGCCTGTATTTACCACAGAGAAGTTGACATGGTGTCATGTAGCATTTGGCAATTAACCTTGAGGGTTTCTGAGCCCTGTTGAATGGTTGTTGGGTTGTTGTTTGGTTGTTTTTTTCTTCCCTGAGCAAAACCCAAATTCTTTGGGGGAAAGAAAATATCATTCTGGCACATCTTTCCTTTGGATTGGAGAAGATAATCACAAACAGCAAGGGGACAATAGTAATTTCCTCTCTGTCAGAATCATGGGGAGGGTTTGGGAATGTTTTCTGGGTTGGATGTTTGATGTTTGAGCCAGCTGTGAAGCCGTTCATGTCGATGCTTCCTCTGTTCCTCTGTAGTCAGTTAATTCAGAAGAAAAGTTGGCCATGACTACCTCCTGGGTTTTTTTTCTGTGCCCTATGACTGCCAGTAACATATCTGGTCAGATGAGGGGATGGTGCTGTGCTTTGGGCAAAAATGACCCTGGGAGGTTATGCCAGAAAGTTCATAGAATCATAGAATCAGTCAGGGTTGGAAGGGACCACAAGGATCATCTACTTCCAACCCCCCTGCCATGGGCAGGGACACCCCACACTAGATCAGGCTGGCCAGAGCCTCATCCAGCCTGGGCTTAAAGTCCTCAAGGGACAGGGCCTCAACCACCTCCTGGACAACCCATTCCAGGGCTTCACCACTCTCACGGTGAAGAACTTCCTCCTCATGTCCAGCCTGAATCTCCCCACCTCCAGCTTCATCCCATTCCCCCTAGTCCTATCACTACCTGCTAGCCTGAGAAGTCCCTCCCCAGCCTTCTTGTAGCCCCTTTCAGATACTGGAAGGCCACAATTAGGTCTCCTCAGAGCCTTCTCTTCTCCAGACTGAACAGCCCCAACTCCTTCAGTCTGTCCTCACAGGAGAGGTGCTCCAGCCCTCTGCTCATCCTCGTGGCCCTTCTCTGGACACCTTCCAGCACCTCCAGATCCCTCTTGTAATAGGGGCTCCAGAACTGGACACAATACTCCAGGTGGGGTCTCACCAGAGCTGAGTAGAGGGGGAGAATCACCTCCCTTGCCCTGCTGGCCACACTTCTCCTGATGCAGCCCAGGATCTGATTGGCTTTCTGGGCTGCAAGTGCACATTGAGAGCTCCTGTTGAGCTTCTCGTCCACCAGCACCCCCAAGTCTCTCTCCTCAGGGCTGCTCTCCAGCCAGTCACTGCCCAGCCTGGATTTGTGCCTGGGGTTGCCTTGACCCAGCTGCAGGACCCTGCACTTGGTCTTGTTGAAGCTCATGAGGTTGGCTTGTGCCCACCTCTCCAGCCTGTCCAAGGTCCCTCTGGATGGCATCCCTTCCCTCCAGCCTGTCTGCTGCACCACACAGGTTGGTGTCATCAGCAAACCTGCTGAGGGTGCACTCAATGCCACTGTCCATGGCACCGACAGAGATGTTGAACAAGGCTGGTCCCAGGACTGATCCCTGGGGGACTCCACTTGTCACTGGCCTCCACTGGGACATGGACCCATTGACAGCCACTCTTTGGGTGCAGCCATCAAGCCAGCTCTGTATCCATCTAGTGGTCCACCCATCAAACCCATGTGTCACCAGTTTGGAGCCCAGGATGTGCTGCGGGACAGTGTCGAAGTTGCCCGCTCTCTGCTTCGAGTCCATGTGAATGAGTGCCTCTCTGCACTGGCCTGGATTTCATGGTAGGTAGTTCCACCTATCTACACCTGTGGCTGGTTGGCAGGCAGCATTTGTGCACTTCATGGCAAAATAAAGGTACATTTTTATATGGCTGCTCATGTCTCCAGTGGTTGGAAAGGGACCTTCCACCTTTCCATGCTCACTTCGCAGGGTTTAGTGACAGCCATGGGCTGCTGCAAAGGATTAGCAATTTGTCAAAGAACTTCTGCTCTATAAATATATTGACCTCTGAATGATGATGTGTTTTCCCTCCTGGGAGGTTGTTCTAATGGTGCTTTTACCTCCTCTTGGATGCTTTATTGATTTCTGCTGTTGTTTAAGCAGGAGCTTTAGCACAGGGAAAAGGCAAGTTAATGGGTGCCTGGCTGACCAAAAGCAGGAAAAGATACACAGGTTTTTTAGCTAGATAAAGCCTCTTTGTCTGCCCCTGGAACCAGCAGGGAAAGGCTGAAAATTAAAAAGTTAGCAGAAGAAAACTGCCATTGAAAACATAGTTCAAGTCTTGGGGAAAGTGTAATTTTCCCAGGCAGGCAGCGAATATGTCCTCAGCAAGGGACCAGGTCAATGTGCCCTCAGGTTACATTTCCAGAGCTATAACTGAATGGGAACTGGCACTGAGGATTCAACATAATGGGGGGGTTTTGAGCTGTAATAGAGATCTTACAGCAAAACTTCATGTCAATGCTATTTTTAAATGGGGAGATCTTAGCCCATAGGATTTCATCTGAAGGGCTTTAATGTCTCGTTCCCACTGACATCAGAGGGCTTAAACACCTAAATGCTGCCAGAGAGCCAAGTTCAAGTTACTTTTGAAAGTGGAGCCAGAACTTTTCACAAATTTCAAGTAAAATCGTTCTGGTGGTAGAATTAACATGACTGCAGTCCTGCTGTGTTGTGTGCTGCCTTTGCACCTCGTTGTACGGTGGGTCGCCGTTCAGCAAGCAGCAGCACGAAGTGCTGCCCCTAAGATGAAACGCTGGCTAGTACAGCAGCACAAGAAAGAGAATGTTGTTAACAAACAGCTCTTTGTGTTCCTTTCTTCACGTGTGACTATGTGCCTGTACTGAAAGCAGGTCTGGGGAGCCTTATGTTTCCTCTTGGAAAGGATCACAGGGGTTTTCTAGTCACAACTATTAAACCTTTGCTCCTCTTTCTTTCCTCCCACCCTCTTTCACCACCTTCTTTCTCAACCATTTAGCCTAGGTAGTTATCTGGGGCTTTGATGCTGTGTAGCTGAGGAAAGAGGCTTGCATTGCTTGGCAGGATGACCCGGTTCACAAACACAGGCACTCCCTCCCACCACCCAGCAGCCCTTAATTCACAGCCAGGGACCGCAGGAGAGCTTTGCAGTGTGCAGCTATCCCTTGATGCTCTAGAAGGCGAGTAGCTGTTCCCTCCTGTGCCGAGAGCCTGGCCCTGGGAAAGGCAGCGTGGCCACGCTCCTCCAGAGCTCATCAGCTGAATCAGTAGCTCTTTCAAACTGTCAGCAGCAAAGGCCAATGACAGCCACCTTCAAGCTGCTTTAATTTATACCAGCCTCCTGTGTTGGCAAAAACCTGTCACTCCAGCTGCTTTGGGGGCTGAGGACCTACATTTCCTGTGACAGATGTGTGATTATTTATGCATTTGTCTTAGTTTCATAGTTTCAGTTAGGGTTGGAAGGGACCACAAGGATCATCTAGTTCCAACCCCCCTGCCATGGGCAGGGACACTCTACCCTAGATCAGGCTGGACAGAGCCTCGTCCAGCCTGGTCTTAAACACCGCAAGGGTCTTCAAAGGTCCGAAGCGAGCGTTGGTTGATTTCATCTCAAAAAAAAAACCCCACAAAACCAAACCAAACCAACCCCACAAAAAAACCAACCCCCCAAAAATCATCCAACTAATTACATGAACAATTTCTTTAATCACTTGTCATTTTAGCCAAGGTGTGCAGTGTTGGCTTTTCGGGATGCAAAGGCGTCCTGTGCTGTGCTGTGCTGAGCTGTGGATGCCTGCTGCAGGCAGCCCACCTGGGCTGGCATCCCATTTTATTCCCATTTTTTATCCTTCCAAAGTCATTTATTACACAAATTGGCTACTTCAGTTCCTTTTCCTGGGTGGTGTTTGGAGTTTCTGAAATGCAGTGTGGGGTGCTGGCTTATTAATCAGTTTGCTTTCACTGTCACTCAAAGTGACTGCACGACTCGATTCCCTGCCGGGGGAGAGGAAAAAAAGTGAGCAGAGAAGCTGCCAATCAAGTTTACCAAACAGCCCAACAATAGGGAAACTGCAAGCCCAGAATATTCTCCAGTTTCTGTAATTATACCCTGTGCAGAGGAATAATTGTGTGATAGCCTGGCATTCATTTTGTGAGCTTAAGTGCTCACATTATAGACTTCTATTCTGAGGACATTATTATCATGCAGTAACAATTCTGTTCAGGTTGGTGATACCTACTTTTGTAGACTCAGGGGGATTTGTTAGTGTCCTGCTTACAAATCTGTCAATAAAATTGCTGCTTGATTCCTGCTCTAAACAGAGAAAAGAATTATTTTAAGGCAAGTGGCAAATCTTTGCCTCCATTCATCCTTCAGAAAATATGGATTTAAGGCAATGTCCTTGCTTAGCCAGTGCTGCTATTCAGCTGCTATTTAAACAGCAGAATATATCCACTGCAGCAACAAGCACAGGAGCACCAGATGTGGCTGTGCTGGAATGTGCCACTGGCCAGAAATGATAAATGCAAGTCCAAGTGTTTGATGGAATAATGGTGCTAAATACTTCAGAGAAGGCATTTTCAAAAGGCCTGTAAGGATTTAGTGAGGCAAATCCTGCTACTGATCTATAGAGTTTGTGCTCCCAAACAGCCAGATGAGGAAAGCTATTGAAGTTTTTACACTTCTGTAAAACTAATCTAAGAAGAATTCGCTCATCTAAGAAGTTCTGCCAGTGAATTTGCATGAATCCCATGAGAAGATTGTTTGCACAAATGTGAAGCCTTGAACAGATCTGTCACTGCTGTGATAATCTTGTGAGCAGCATCTAAGGTTGAGGAAACTTCTTTCTCCTGCCCTCACCCAAAGATGTGCCAATGTTTGGGGCAGGTGCTGGCAGCACGCCTGGAAGACAGTGGTTAGGGGGTGCCCTGGGTGAGCACAGGCACAGAGCTTCACCTGCAGATGGGAGAAGATAGATTAGACACTTCTTGATCTAGGATGTGGAAAGCTGGCAATTTGATAAGATGGTTTTATTTATATACCTCTGGGGGGAAAAAAGCTAATGATGGTCATTCTGAAGTGTGATTATTCTAACCATGTGCTGGTAAGGATGAAACCTCTGTCACTGCCCAGGACTGGCAAAGGCTAATTTGAAAACATTTTCTCCTTGTTGCTTTGAGTCATTTTCAAAGCCCAGTTGCTCTTGTTAGATTGAATGAAACTCAGCAGGCTTCCCAAACAAACAAGTTGTTGATCTTTTTGGTAACCTGAGCACTCAGCAAACAACTTTCCAAAGACCCAACCCTACCCTGATAAGCTATCTTTGGCAGTGCAGGCACAGACTGCAGTGCTGGCTCCTGGACAACGGTGGAGAATCATAGAATCATAGAATCACCAAGGTTGAAAAAGACCTCAAAGATCATCAAGTCCAACCTGTCACCCAACACCTCATGACTACTAAACCATGGCACCAAGTGCCACATCCAGTCCCCTCTTGAACACCTCCAGGGATGGTGACTCCACCACCTCCCTGGGCAGCATATTCCAATGGCTAACAACTCTCTCAGTGGAGAACTTTCTCCTCACCTCCAGCCTAAACTTCCCCTGGCACAGCTTGAGACTGTGTCCTCTTGTGCTGGTGCTGGTTGCCTGGGAGAAGAGACCAACCCCCACCTGGCTACAACCTCCCTCCAGGTAGTTGTAGACAGCAATAAGGTCTCCCCTGAGCCTCCTCCAGGCTAAACAATCCCAGCTCCCTCAGCCTCTCCTCATAGGGCTTGTGCTCAATAAGCACAGCACGAAGGCAGACAGCTAATTTGTTGTTTGAAAGCTTGGCCAAAGAGGCTGCTGTGAAGTGGTACTAAGGTGCTACTGAAGGCTTGTACCTTGTGGCTAGGGAAATAGACTCTGCTTTCAAACTCGAGGGCTCCTTCTCTTTGGCAGGCTTTGCACGCTGGTATTTCAGGCAAACCATTCGGCTCCTCTTGCCCTGCTCCATCCAGCAGGAAAATGGATGCCATGCTGACATCCTTCATGAGCTATTTTAAGAATGATGTAATGACTGAAGAGAATACTAAAATATTTTAAGAAAGGGTGTTAGATCTGCAAAGCATTGGTACAATTTCCCATTCACAGGAACGGGCACCTTCGGGGAGCTAATACCTTGCTCAGCTTGAATAACTCAGATGAATACAATGGAGCTGTAAGAGGGAAATTTTGTCACCTTTTCAGCACAGATAAAGGAGAGGGAATCTTATACTGGGGACAGAAATAATGTGTTTTACTAACTGAATATTGGCAGGCACATCCCTTGCATGAACCTCACTCACATTTCCTGTAGGCCCCCGAGATAGGCAGCTTGTGAACTCTTCAAGCAGTTGCACTGCAAATGGGATGTGTAGAGATTACAGCCATTACTTTATCCATTTTTCATGTTAAATTGGGAATTTCTGGATCTGGATGCTCTGTGAATAGCATAAATTATTTTCATGCAGAGAGAAAAACCATGTGACAGCAAACAATTCTATTCCTGCGTTCTCTGGACCTTTACCTTGGGTATTTGATTGTTGTATTCAGGTTTTTTCCCTCGGCTCATTGTGAGAAAGAGAGGTAATAAAAATGAAGCGAGGCACAGGGCAGGGGTTGTTCTGGTGACATAATTCAGCAAGGAGGAGAATCAATCAGAATAGAAGGAAGTGAATTGAAATGCCCTAGATAATGAGGGTTGCTTTGGAAAAAGAAGGAAGAAGTGAGTGCCCTTGCTCACTTGCTAGTTATTCCCACAAGCTGACTTTTGTCCGCAGTGTGACATCTCATGTTAAATATAAGGCAGTTAATAAACCCAACACTTCCTTTACAATTAACAAGAATATTAGTTTCCTATGGAATACATTGATGAAGGAGGATTTTTTTAAGAACCCAACCACCACAGGATTTTGAAAGAATTGGCTGTTAAAAGAAATCAGAAGAGCTGACCTTGGGGAGAATGTCTGAGAACGACAGAGAGATGCAACCTGTCTGTAGTTATGTACTGCCTGGACACCTGAGCAGTGAGCTGCTACCAACCTGCTGCTGAGAGGAGTATGAGATGGCAGCTGCCTAGGTTTTGTCGTAGACTGTGATGTCTTCCTGAACCAGACAGCTATGGTCTCAGCTGTGGTACTGTGTCCAGTTCTGGGCCCTTCAGTTTAGGAAAGATGTTGAGTTGTTGGAAGGGTGTCCAGAGAAGGGCAACAAAGCTGGGGTGGGATTTGGAGCACAAGCCCCATGAGGAGGGGCTGAGGGAGCTGGGGTTGCTTAGCTTGGAGAGGAGAAGGCTCAGGGCAGACCTTATTGCTGTCCACAACTACCTGAAGGGAGGTTGTAGCCAGGTGGGGGTTGGCCTCTTGTCCCAGGCAACCAGCACCAGAACAAGAGGACACAGTCTCAAGCTGCACCAGGGGGGGTTTAGGCTGGATGTTAGGAAGAAGTTCTTCCCAGAAAGAGAGACTGGCCATTGGAATGTGCTGCCCAGGGAGGTGGTGGAGTCACCATCACTGGAGGTGTTTAGGAGGAGACTGGATGGGGTGCTTGGTGCCATGGTTTAGTTGATTAGATAGGTGTTGGATGATGGGTTGGACTCGATGATCTCAAAGGTCATTTCCAACCTGGTTAATTCTAGTCTAGTCTAGTCTAGTAGTCTATTCTATTCTATTCTATTCTATTCTATTCTATTCTATTCTATTCTATCCATTCCATTCCATTCCATTCCATTCCATTCTAGTTAGTTTAGTCTAGTCTAGTAGTCTATTCTATTCTATTCTATTCTATTCTATTCTATTCTATTCTATTCTATTCTAAATACACTCTGCCTATAAAGCATAGACAGATCCATGATACTTACCCATGTTCATCACATGGACATGTTCTAGATATATCCAAGACAGGCAGAGCTGTAGTTGTAGAGCTTCCTTACTGATAATGAATGGCTTTAGAGCAAATATTGAAGCCAAAGATATCAACATGAAATCTAAAATCATCCAAAGCTGAGCATGAGGTAGAAGCAGAATTAATCTCCTGCTTTCCAGAATATGCTGAATGTTTTTTTTCAGATGGTGAAGTTAGACTTTGCTTCAATTTACATTGTGTGCACAGCAGGTGAAAATAAGGATTTCCTTTGGGGAGGGAAGAGAGAAGGATAGTGATCACTCTTCCACTAAGAGGGAAATCAGTCTGTTTAATGAAGTATTGTGGAAACAGATTTGCAGTTTTTCAAAGTCAAAGAAACACCACCACGAGTGAGAGCCCTAATACCTCAGTCTGATCCAGAGGAAACTGAAACAGCACCATGTAGCAGACAAAGCTAACAGCTCCACTTCTCCCTCTGCTAAGAGGGATTGCGCAAATGCTGAATCGATTTCCTTTCCAGAGTGATACTAATTGCCTTTTGTCCCCGGGCACTCCATCAGGCATTACCCTCAGATCTCTTCAGAGCTGCAAAGCTTAGGGAAGCTTAAAAGGCAAACACAGAAAAATGTTTTCTATGTATATAAAATCTGTCTTGGACAAATTGTGGCAAATCAGGTACTGACTTCAGAATGACTTTAATGTGCACGTGGGGGAAGTAGCAGCTGGTTAATGAGGCTGAAATGTATCCCCCTTCAGAACGCCAGTGTGAGCCTATGAACCACTGAAAGCCAATCCTAAACTTCTGGCTTAAGGAGGTTGAAGGGGAGTCATGGCTCTGTGCTCTCTTTCTGCATGAAGTCAGCGTTTCGTTGCCTGGTGCTGTTGATTTGTGACGAGGCTCGATGTGAGGTACTTGGAATATTTCTCATGCCAAAGCTTGTCGTGGCTTCTAATCTTCTCTTTGTTGGCCACTGCTCGTGCAATATCCATCAATAAATAAATAGATCTCTGCTGGATTAAGAATATATTTATCCCTTCCTGTTCCAAATCCTCAACAGACATTTCTAGAGGCAGTGTGAATCTGTGAGGTGTATTTGATGATGATCAGTATCTGTTAAGGGGGAAAAAATAATTTAGAAGAGAGAGAGTTTGGATCCATCAAATACTACTTCTGAGATGTTTCAACACAGTGCAGCCAGTGTGGTCATTTCAAGCTGGTTTCCTTTGTGGGATGCTGATGGAAAACAAGTCAGAAAACTCAATTAGTAGTCACTATTTGCATATTCCTGATTTAAAAATGCATATGTTTTTAAAATACATGAGCTACTGCCTCTTGTTTGGGGCTCTGAGCAACCTGCTTTAGTTGCAGATGTCCTTGCTGAGTGCAGGGGAGTTGGACTGGGTGCCCTTTAAAGGTCCCTTCCACCTCAAACCATTCTATGATTCTATCTGTTGTTGGCTGCACAGAAGATGTCCCTGTGCGCAGTGAGCTGTGCAGGTGGAGCCTTCTCCCATAGATGGTGCCCTCTCTTTAGCTTAGCACTATGTTCTCTTGCTCCTCCGAGGCAGTGGCAGGGGTTTTGTTCTGCTTGGGCTTGCTGCAGCCTCAAGATAATCCCTTGATTGCTCTGAGCTACTCGCAGCAACCTCAAGACATCAAAAGCACTTTTTGCTCAAAAGAAAAATACGAATCATGGAAATGAGCCTGGAGTCAGTGGGTATGTTTGTGCTGCACATACTTCACTGGAATATAAAGATACCAAATTACCTAACAGGCAAGGAGTCTAGCTGTGAAAGTACAGAAGCCTAAGTTTAGCCTCCTAACGAGCAAAATGATCTCCTGCTGTCTTGCCAAGCTTGGCAGGATACAGACTGCATGACTACCTGAGTACCTGATGGCTGTCACTGCCTGTGAAGGACTGGTCTTGATTAGTGGCTAATAAGGACTCCTAAGTTGCACCTTATAAATCTAATGTGCCTTTGATAGAACAAGCAGCTAACAAATATTTGGAGAAGGTACTTGTGGAGGTGGAGAAGAGCTCCCCCAGGATGCTCACTCAGGTAGTAACTGGCCTCAGCCAGCATATTCTGGCAGTGTGACTCCAGTTCAAGTATCTTAAGAAAGGGAGGTAGTGCTGAGGGAGATGGTTTGATGGTAGTAACTTAGCAGTAGCTGAGACTGTGAGCTCTAGATGAGTGGTTGGACTTGATGATCTCAAAGTCTCTTGCAGTCTCAACAGTTCTGTGATTCTCAGACTGTCAGTGTGGAGGCTGGTTCTTGTTCTTCATGAAGAGTGGCTCCACAGGTCACAGTCCTGTCTCCTCTCTTTGTTTCTGGATGGCAAATAAGCCTTCCCACCTGTGGCAGTGAAACCACCTGCAATGTATACACATTATTTGTTTGCCATTAGGTCTGATATCCTTTTTTTCCTGGTGCCACGTTAGTGCCTTTAAAGTTTTGGGTTGATAGTGGCAAAAAAAATTAGTAATTGTAGCTGTCCTTTAGAAATAGGGATAAAGAGGCTTACATGAGCACATAGTCAGCAAGTGTTCTAATAAATGAATTCTCCTGCTGCAGTAATTCACTTTGTCTCAAAGTATTCCCAGGGAATGACTTACATAGCGACATTTATTAGCAAACTGCTATTTCCATCACTTCTACATTATTGTTCTCATTATTAATTACACTTCTAATAATTCTTTAGTGCCTGGTCTCATCAATAAAGAAAATTGAATGGTGCCTTCGAAGGCATTTAGCCTTATCTTAATTCTGCATCCCTAACAGCATTGCCAATAGCACAGGGGTAAGATCCATGATGCTTTAACTGGCAGTTCTTTCCTTTTGTACATTCCCCTGTCTTCTTTTCTCCCCTGCATGCCAGTATCTCTGGAACTGTTCTGTAAAAACCAAGGGTGCTTCCCCATTAATGACTATTTAAATAACAGAATTACATTGCTATTTTACTGGCTTCTTTCTGTTCCAGACAACGCCTGTGAATTAATTAGCATTAGAGCACTGGAAATGCCTGTGAATTTTAACATTTGGTTTGGAACAGTCTCTGTGCATTACTGAATGATTTTACACCTCCTAATGCAAAACTGATGATATCTCTACAAACCTCTGAGGGAGTGTGTGAGGTCACTGAAGTTAGATTTGCAAAGCAAATGTATGGATTTCTCTCTCACATTCTTCTTTTCTTTGCTGATAAATACTGGTTTTGAGCTCTCATTCAGAGTGGCTTCTTTGTATTGAAAGGTTCTCTTATCCTTTCTCCTATGCATCCACCTTTCCAAACCTTTCGTTTCATGAGGGAGATTAACTGTGTTGTTTCAATACTTCAGACATTCCCACAGGAAATAGAGGAGTTGTGGTTTAGCTGCTTGTGCTGTCTCCAGAGACAATGGCTACTGAAAGGCAGCCCAGTGTGAGAGGCAAATAGCCATGTCAGAAGTGAAAGTAACCATTTATACCACCTCTCCTTCCTGTCTTTATTGCTGACAGTTTATTCTCTCCACAAGGAGGACTCCAGAAGTAACGTTGGTGTTTTGGCATCCAGGTGTCTGCAGGGGAAGAAAACATGATGAAGTTTCACTAAAAATCCTCCCTAGAGTCTTAAGTTTATCCTGCTTCTGCTGATTGTTTTATTGTTATTATTATTGTTGTTGTTGTTGTTATTGAATCAGAGAATAGAATCATAGAATCAACAATGTTGGAAAAGACCTCAAAGATCATCAAGTCCAACCCGTCACCCAAGACTTCATGGCACTTGCTGCCATGGTTTAGTCATGAGGTCTGTGGTGACAGGTTGGACTTGATGATCTTTGAGGGCTCTTCCAACCTTGGTGATTCTGTGATTCTGTGGTACTAGACCATGGCACCAAGTGCCACTTCCAATCCCCTCTTGAAGACCTCCAGGGATGGTGACTCCACCACCTCCCTGGGCAGCACATTCCAATGAGCAACAACTCTCTCTGTGAAGAACTTTATCCTCACCTCAAGCCTAAACCTCCTCTGGCACAGCTTGAGACTGTGTCCTCTTGTTCTGGTGCTGATTGCCTGGGAGAAGAGACCAACCCCCTCCTGGCTACAACCTCCCTTCAGGTAGTTGTAGACAGCAGTAAGGTCTCCCCTGAGCCTCCTCTTCTCCAGGCTAAACAATCTGATTATTTTAAAAACAAAGGGGTTTAAAATTCGTGGACTCAGGGGAGCTCAAAACATAATCAGCACCCTGCCAATGGCTGAGGGAGGAGCAGAGGCAAACGCAATCCCTCCTGAAAGCAATGAATCATCTGTGCTGCTTGCTGAGCAAAACCTTAGTGTGCTAAGCCAGGCTGGATTGCTCAAATAGATTCTTTTCCTTCAGAATTCCCATAATTTAGATGCTGGAATGGGCTGCTCAGGGAGGTGGTGGAGTCACCATCCCTGGAGGTGTTTAAGGAAAGAGTGGATGTGGCTCTTAGTGGCATGGTCTGGTTGATGTGGTGGTGTTAGCTCATGGGCTGGACTGGATGATTCCAGCCTCAATGATTCTGTGGTCTGCATTTTTCTGGTCTCAAATAAACTTTCTTTTTCAGCAGTCAAGACACATGTAGGCTTAAAATTTACCACTCCATATTAGCAAAATTTGCATACCATTTGTCATGTTTAAGTGACACATTCTTGATGGTGAAGCTCTAAAGGAAGCTGTTGGAACAGGGAAGGAAACTACTGCCTGTGCTTCCAGAACCAAAGGGTGGTGAAATGGTTAAACAGCTTTCAACGGCAGACAAAAGGAATGTTTTCTTCATTTCAGTTTGATTTACTTCAATGACAAATTCAAAGGTAAGGAGCAGCATAGAAATGGAGCAGGCTTGAAGCATTATTATCTTTAAATGGTCTGTGAATCAATTCTATGTCTGGGACGCTGAGACCTCTGAATTCATCCATTAGCTGCATATAACATTTGCTCTGGTGATAAACCAGTCTGAAGTGTAAGATGTTTGATACCTTTTCTTTCCCCCCACCCTGTACACAACATATTTATTGCAATTCTATTTTGATAATAAATACACCTGGAAGCTGAGCTTTTCCATTTTAATTGAATTCCCATTTCCATCCAAGGCAGCTTGATACAAGCCATAACTAAAGCAAAATTTATCTTCTAGTAAAGAATCATAGAATCAGTCAGGGTTGGAAGGGACCACAAGGATCAGCCAGTTCCAACCCCCCTGCCATGGGCAGGGACACCCCACACTAGATCAGGCTGGCCAGAGCCTCATCCAGCCTGCTCTTAAACACCTCCAGGGATGGGGCCTCAACCACCTCCCCGGACAACCCATTCCAGGGCTTCACCACCCTCATGGTAAGAAGAATTATTGCTCCTTTCTAGCAGGAAGCTATGGATGTGTTAAGGATTTCAATAATTATGCTGAACTATATAACTTTTAAAATGGGAATGCAAGGTATTTTTCTGGTAGCTTATGGCATTAAATGAATTTAAAAGTTAGACTCAGTTGCAAAGCAACTTCTTTTTACCACCAACCACCCAACTGACTCGAGGAGAAAAGAATAAATACAGATTCAAACCATGCATAGAAAGGGTTATTTTTAAACTTAATGTACAGGGTTTTGTATTTTCAACTGAGCAGGAATTATCTTCACAAAAATAGTATTTGAGGACCTCATGATAGTAGAATTTTAAGTGAAATACAGTTGCCATTTGGTTGGTTTTCCAGAAATAGGATTGTTCAGGGCCTGGCTAAATAGGCAGTTCTCTGATGTGTGGAAGACACCACCTAATGCTGTGGCTGTCTGAGCACTAACTCATAACTCCCTGCTTTAGGAGCATCTATACTCAAAATTTCAATTCAGTAGAACATTCCAGCATGTGTCAAAAATCAATTTGATTTCCAGCTGGAAGAAAATAAAGGTTTGGCATTTCCTACTTATCAAAATTCTGGTTAAAAGTGGCAGAAAGACCCAAATGGGCAACATTTTTTCTCTCTCTCTCTTTCTCTCTCTCTCATCAAAAGCAAGGCAGTTTAGTTTAAATTTGGTTGTGACAAGAGTTCTGAAGTTCAAACAGGTGGGGGTTGGTCTCTTCTCCCAGGCAACCAGCACCAGAACAAGAGGACACAGTCTCAAGCTGCACCAGGGGAAGTTTGGGCTGGAGGTGAGGAGAAAGTTCTTCACAGAAAGAGTAATTGGCCATTGGAATGTGCTGCCCAGGGAGGTGGAGCAGTCACCATCCTTGGAGGTGTTCAAAAAGGATTGGACATGGCACTTGGAGCCATGGTTTGGTTGTCATGAGGGGTTGGGTGATAGGTAATAGGTTGGACTTGATGATCTCTGAGGTCTTTTCCAACCTAGTCGATTCTATGATTTTATGATTCTATTAATTTAGTTGAAAATGGAGATTTATGCCCACATTGTTAGTGATTTATTTTGTATGTATGTGATGCTGGAACTCTAATTCAAAAGACTTGGTTGCTCCATATTAGGCTTCTTGAATGACTTACAAAATCAGAAAATCCCTATTCTTCCTTTAAAACAAACCCCACAGTAGGTCCTGTTAAATCACCCAGCTGACAGACACCTATTCCCTACTTGTTCAAGCTGGGAATGAATTCATTTGTTTCAGACACAAAATCACCAGAGGAACATTTCAGGGCACAGTTTGATAGCCACTCTTGTAGGTGTGTATCCAACGTTGTCAGGGCAATGAGGTCTCAGCAAGTCCATTTCTCAGTGCCGGCTGAGCGCAAGGAGGGAGAAGAGGTTTAGTTATGGCAGTGGTGGAGAGCGCATTTAAAGCAGCAGGAATCTTGCCGGTGTCAGCCAGGTGCTGATGTGCTAATTATGCCTTAACTGCATCTCCTGTTTACTCCTAGGTCTAACTGCTGCTGCATCTCTTGTATCCCTGGCTTGGGCTTTGGCTTCCTACCAAAAAGCCCTCCGCGACTCCCGCGATGACAAGAAGCCCATCAGTTACATGGCTGTTATCATCCAGTTTTGCTGGCATTTCTTCACCATTGCAGCGAGGGTCATTACTTTTGCTCTGTTTGCCTCGGTTTTCCAGCTGTACTTTGGGATCTTCATCGTGCTGCACTGGTGCATCATGACCTTCTGGATCGTCCACTGCGAGACAGAGTTTTGCATCACTAAATGGGAGGAGATCGTCTTCGACATGGTGGTTGGGATAATCTACATCTTCAGCTGGTTCAATGTCAAGGAAGGCAGGACACGCTGCAGGCTTTTCATTTACTATTTTGTGATCCTTTTAGAAAACACAGCCTTGAGCGCTCTCTGGTACCTGTACAAGGCGCCCCCGATCTCCGACGCGTTTGCCATACCAGCACTGTGTGTAGTGTTCAGCAGCTTTTTAACAGGCATTGTTTTTATGCTGATGTACTATGCCTTCTTCCACCCCAACGGACCAAGGTTTGGGCAGTCGCCAAGCTGTGCTTGTGAGGACCCTGCCGCCGCCTTCACCCTCCCCCCGGAGGTGGCCACAAACACTCTGAGGTCCATCTCCAACAACCGGAGCGTGACGAGCGAGCGGGATCAGAAATTCGCGGAGAGGGATGGGTGCGTGCCGGTGTTCCAGGTGAGACCCACGGCACCATCCACGCCTTCCTCCCGCCCGCCAAGGATTGAGGAGTCTGTCATTAAAATCGATCTGTTCAGGAACAGGTACCCAGCCTGGGAGAGGCACGTGTTGGACAGGAGCCTGAGGAAGGCCATCTTAGCGTTTGAATGTTCCCCTGCTCCTCCGCGGCTACAGTATAAAGATGATGCCCTGATCCAGGAGCGCTTGGAGTACGAAACCACCTTGTAAACAAAAACCAAACCACAGCTTGAAGAAGCTCCGAGCTTACAGTCCACATTAAGGGGCTGTAGGCATAACTAAACTGTGTACTACCAGTAGAGCAGCAAGCTGTAGTGTTCTTAGTCTGGCTACCATCATGATTATCATTTGATCCGCTGTGTGCAGTCTGTCTGCAGGACGCCGATACAGCAGCAGCACCTGAAAGCCCCCAACCCCCCCCCCCCCCCAACCCCTGACCCACACAGTTTCTTCAGCTGGGGAAACTCACCCACGACTCCTTGCTGCTATGAAACTCCAACTGCACAGCCCCTCAAATCAGAGCTATAGGGAGGCTCTGAGCAGAGCTTTCAACTTTAGCCAGTAGTGCATTTTATTTTAGAAATGAATGAGTGATATTTCCATAATCAATGGCAAAAAAAAAACCCAACAAACCCACACAAAACCAACCCAAACAAATACAAAAAGACATTCCCTCCCCCCCCCCCCCTTTTCAAAAATAACAAAACTGTTGCTGTTGTGAAAACTGTTTTCTGAGGTCAAAAAAGGAGCACTGGGCATCTTCAACACTCCCATAGAGCAACCAGTCAGACTAGACTAAGGGTTGCAAAAATAGTTCTTCATTCAAACAGTACATTGTCATGTTTGTAAGGCTGTCAATGGAAAAGAAACTAAAATCTGATTAATTAAGGTGATGAACATTCATGCTGCCAGAACTGTTTGGGTTTTTTTGGTTTGTTTGTTGTTTGGGGTTTTGTTTGTTTGTTTGTTTGTTTGTTTTGGTTGGGTGTTGTTGGGTTTTTTTTTCCCCTCTGGGATTTTAAAGTCTTTTCCAATGCAATTTTCAGTTCTTTACTTTCAACAGAAATCCTATGCAGCTCACTTCTGGTTTTCTTCAGGAGAAGTTAAGGAGCTCTAGCACGTCGTGATGTAAATTAAATGATAATCATGATTCAGTGTTCAGTTTGCAAAAAAAAAAACCCATTACTACTACTACTACTAATTCAGTACCTATGTAAAAGAACAGGGAAGTCTACTTTTCATATTCTAAACTTCTTTTTTTTTTGTTGTTTTCTGGGAGGACCCCATTCAGAGATTTCAGAGGAAACTCCAAGGAGATGAACACACTGAAAGATCTCTCTTTCAGGAGCGAGAGCTCGCGATTCAGTGTGTGAATGTATGCAGGGGTGACAAGAGACTGTGCCATGCCATACCCTTCTAGTGCCAAACATTGTAGAACTGCGAGGTTGATGTTGCCTGAGGGACAGCTAACGAGTGGCATGAGCCCTGCCAGAACAAGAAGCAGGAAAGACCAAGCAAGTCCTCAACGTGTAGAGACAGCTGTGATTTTTTTTTCCCCCCAACCTGAGGTGAAAGCCATGGCTTTCAAAGGCTTTCAGCCACCTCTTAGTAAGTATCTTCACCGAAATATAACCTAAGCAAGCTGTGTGGAAGACTCTCTTCTGCCTGGCCAAGACTTGTGTCCAGACGATGTCTCCAACTCACGCCGACTCTCTTGTAACAGAGTGCTTTTGCTGCAAGCTTTTGGGTTTGAAATACCTCCCTGAATCTGGTCAATGGTACCCTCCTTTGTGTTAAAAGTATCCCCTGATGGTGCTTTCAGATGCATTCAAGGTGCAAGTCAAAATTTGATAGTATTTTTTTGTTTGTTTGTTTTTAAAGCTGGTGCAGAGTGACAAAAGAAACAACGAAACAAAACAAAACAAAACAAACTCATGAATGATTTCAATATTTTTGTAAAGTAAAAACAAAACCACAGGAACAAAAAAAAAGAAAAAAAAAAGGTGTGAAAAGGTTACTTTTTATAAACCTCAAATCTTTTAATACAGTTCATTCTCTTTCTAGCTTAGATTTTAAGAATTGGGCCATGAATTTTGTCAGCTGGCTTTTTCGGCAGGTTGCTAGAAACCTGTTGTTCACCACGGCACGGGTTTGGTTCGCAGTGTAATGCCATGTGAAAGCCTACACGGGTACTTTTAGAGCTGCTCCAGAAACCCTGGATCCTGCTTCGTGGCAGCTTGTAAAGACACCAGTGTGATGACTCCCTGAGCAGCAGCTGGATTCCAGAAGCAACCCTTCGATTCCACGAGCGAGGATTTGCTGTAACTATTTCCGTCCGTTTTAGGAGAGCGAAGCGCAGCTGAAGAGTTTTTACTGTTGTAAGTGGCACTGTCAGGATGGAGAAGACCTGATGGTTGGTGTTGTAATCTTCCCTGTCAGGTACCCCCCCAGTGTAGTCACTGCTGTACATGCTGCTGGGTAGATTTCAGTCTTTCCTTTTCTTACTCTTTGTACTATGGGGTGGCCGAGGTTGCGCAGCCTGTGTGTGTTTGTATCTGTTCAATTAGCCATTTTTAATGCCGACCCCTTTTTTATCACTGAAACCTTGGATACCTGTCGGGCTTTGCTGGGGACAGTTCCTCACAGCAAAACATCCGTGGAAGTGCAGCAGTCTGCGAGGCAGAGGGAACTTTACCCAGATCAGCAAACACCTGCAAGGGTTTCTTAAGTATTTTCAAGTTCAGCAGTGGCCAACTGCCTCTATACAAATGTTTTTAATAAAACAAGTCTTTGATAGTCCAAACCTGAAGCTTTGTACAAAGTGATTGCTCTTCCCTCCATGGAGACACAGCTGCTTATTCCAAGAAAAGCACTCACATTTTGTCAGAAAACATACCCCTGAAAAAAAACAACAAACAAAAAAAAAAACCCACGAAAAAATATTTTGGGAGCAAGTCCTTTATCCTGTCCAATTGTGCAGAGCCTTCACTCCAGAATCAAACACCAGCTCACACAAGGAAATTGCTGCTTTGCTTTCCAGACAAGGCAGGTGGTAAGCTCTGTCATCCAAGAGCTGAGGGTTCCTGTTGGAAGCAGTTTGATGTGTTTGCTGCTGATTGAGCAACTCTGAAATTATAGCATGAGTGAGGCACAGCAGCCCGCAAGCTCTTGCTCTCCTCCAGCACCTCCTGGGGAGAGGGGCAGCGCCACAGGCACCAGCCAGGCTTGGCCTCCTCTGATGTCCCTCTCATCCTGCCTTGATCTTCCTCAAACCTTTTGATTAGAAGAGGTTATGGCCTGGCCCACTGTGTCTGAAGAAGGTTTGGGGTGAGTTCATTTGATTTGCTTTTGTTTGGTTCTGGAGGGAAGGACATGCAGGCATTACGTATCCATGGGGATTTTAATGTCTTAACACTTCCTTTGCTCTCCCAGCAGTTTTGTTTGGTTGGGGCTTTTTTAGTGATGCTTATAGAAATATATTCATCTTAAGCAAACTGCTGTAGGGTCAGAGTGCACCACGCCACCCGTGGCAGGACATCTTGTCTTCAGGATTCAATCTGGCTCTTTGAGGATGGGGGAGGACTCATTGGGTGACAGGTTGGACTTGCTGATCTTTGAGGTCTTTTCCAACCTTGTAGATTCTATGATTCTATGATTCTATGACTGAGTCAAAACCAGCTCTCCAAAACCTTGCTCCGTTACATCCGTCACATCAGTGAGGCGAACAGGGCGACCACCTGTAACCACTCAGATGACTGCAGGGACAGCATCTTGGTTTGCATTGCTGTGAAAAGTCACCAAAAAAATCACAGAATCACCAAGGTTGGAAGAGACCTCAAAGATCATCAAGTCCAACCTGTCACCACAGACCTCATGACTAAACCATGGCACCAAGTGCTACGTCCAATCCCTGCTTGAACACCTCCAGGGATGGTGACTCCACCACCTCCCTGGGCAGCACATTCCAATGGCTAACAACTCTCTCTGGGAAGAACTTTCTCCTCACCTCCAGCCTAAACCTACCCTGGCGCAGCTTGAGACTGTGTCCTCTTGTTCTGGTGCTGGTTGCTTGAGAGAAGAGACCAACCCCCTCCTGGCTACAGCCTCCCTTCAGATAGTTGTAGACAGCAATAAGATCTCCCCTGAGCCTCCTCTTCTCCAGGCTAAACAACCCCAGCTCCCTCAGCCTCTCCTCACAGGGCTGTGCTCAAGGTCTCTCCCCAGCCTCGTTGCCCTTCTCTGGACATGTTCAAGAGTCTCAATGTCCTTCTTAAACTGAGGGGCCCAGGACTGGACACAGGTGTGGCCTAACCAGTGCTGAGTACAGGGGCACGATGACCTCCCTGCTCCTGCTGGCCGCACTATTCTTGATGCAGGCCAGGATGCCATTGGCCCTCTTGGCCACCTGGGCACACTGCAAAAAATAAAATAAAATAAAATTTTTAAAATATATTTAAAAAATAATAAAAACTGTTCAGAATTTTTGTATGAAAATCATCAAGCTCAAACATAGTCCACGTTGAAATTCCATGATGGCCTTATGGACAGTTAATAATCTATGTGCACTATTCTTTTTCCCCCACAGACAGCTGGGAACATCAATAACCTTCAGTGAAGACAGCAATAGCAAAATAAATCAAAATAAAATAAGATAAAATAAATAAGGAAAGGAAAGGGAAAGGAAAGGAAAGGAAAGGAAAGGAAAGGAAAGGAAAGGAAAGGAAAGGAAAGGAAAGGAAAGGAAAAGGAAAGGAAAGGAAAGGAAAGGAAAGAAAGGAAAGGAAAGGAAAGGAAAGGAAAGGAAAGGAAGGAAAGGAAGGAAAAGGAAGGAAAGGAAAAGAAAAGAAAAGAAAAGAAAAAGAAAGAAAGAAAAGAAAAGAAAAGAAAGAAAAGAAAAGAAAAGAAAAGAAAAGAAAAGAAAAGAAAAGAAAAGAAAAGAAAAGAAAAATAAGATAAAATAAAAATAAAATAAAATTAAATTAAAATTAAATAAAACAAAATAAAAATTAAATTAAAATAAAATAAAATAAAATACAATTCTATCCTTGTAAAAATAATTAACTTCTGCTCATCAAATAATGACCAAGGGGGGAAAAAAAAAAAATCAGGTCTTTGAAATTTCATTGCAGAACACAGGCAAATAGAAGGGTTGGTAACTGCATTTTGATAAGGAGCAGCAATCACACCTCTCTGTTAGGGGGTAAGAATGATGTGGGCATTGTTCTACTGAGCCAAATTTGCCAGCAGATTTGCTGGTGCCTTAGCTGCTTAAAGGCTTGGTCCTAAAATGTGGGCAGCTTTGGGGGTTGTGTGTTACAGAAAAGGCAATATCCCCCAGCATCCTCTGCTCCACTTAGCTAAGGGACAGGTAACCATCAGTCAGAACCCAAATGTTGAGATAAACCTTTTGTCTTATTTTAAAAGTGATTTGTTCCTATGGTAGGATAATTGCTTATAAAAAAATAATCCTAATGCATTTCTTTACATGCAATACTTTTTTGGTTTCCCTCCCCCCCCCCCCAGATTTCATAATGAAGATATCCCCCCCAAAAAAGGATCATTTCCACTTTTGTTTAGTCAATTTCAATATGCTTCTTGTGCTAGAAAAATGTTTCTATGCTTGGGTTTGTATGGGCTGGATGGCATATCAACTATACCCTCGTTGGCAAAGCATCAATGCTTCTATTCTCTGTACCACTGGAGATAGTTTCCCTTCCAAAAATAAATGCTGCCTGGTTTTGTAGGCTTTTAAGCAGAGAAGGTAAAGGAGGATTGTATGGAGCTGCAGTCTTTGGTGTGTGGTGAATGGCTGTTAAACCCAAACCCCTTTCAAGGGGAGTCTGGAGAAGAGAAGGCTCCAAGGAGACCTTGTTGTGGCCTTCCAGTATCTGAAGGGGGCTACAAGACAGCTGGGGAGGGACTTCTGAGGGTGTTATAGAACCTGGGAGAATGGAGCAAAACTAGAAATGGGGAGATTCAGATTGGATGTTAGAAAGAAATTCTTCATGTGGGCGGTGAGACACTGGCACAGGTTGCCCAGGGAGGTGGTGGAAGCCTCATCCCTGGAGGTTTTGAAGGCCAGGCTGGATGTGGCTGTGAGCAACCTGCTGTAGTGTGAAGTGTCCCAGCCCACGGCAAGGGGGTTGGAACTGGAGGATCCTTGAGGTCCCTTGGAACCCTGAGAATTCTATGATTCTATGTGACAGTCTAGCCAATGTATCCTCATCTGCCCAGGAGAGCATGAGTGGTTCTAGGAGCGTGAGTGCTGCTTTGTTTGGAAAGGGTCACACCCCACCCTCCCACCCCCCATCACATAATATATTCATTTACTTCTTATTGGCCAACGACTATTGGCTTGTTGCTTATTGGAGGACCCAAAACAGTTAAACAGTTTTGGAATTGTGATTTGATCAAACTGAGCCTTAAAGGTGGAGGTGCACTGAGTTTTAGTTGGCTCTGCCAGTGCTTCAGCTGCCAAAGCCTCTGCCCTTTCCCTGCTCCACCCCTGAAGCCGTGCACTCCAGTGGGACTGGGATGCTGTGATTTACTCTGCACCCCCTGCACTGCCTGCACAATGCCAAGGAAAAGACTTCAGCAGACTGCTGGGGTCCTACTGCTGCCTCTCCTGCTCCTGTGCAGGGTGGGAAGCAGAGTAAATTGCATCTGTGCATCCAGCTAAACAAGCTCTTGAGGATGAGTCCCAGCCAGAGGTGTGTGGTGAAGAGAATCACAACACGTGGCTGTGGCTTTGCAAGCCCAGCTCTCTAATTGCTAACTCCTGTAGTGTAACAATGCAGAATGTGGGAAGAATTGTCTAAATATACAGTAAGCCATTTTAAGTCTGCTAATTGTAGCAATTAGACTAGCTTGGCTGAAGCCCATGCTCTCAGCACAAAGCCAGTGGTGAAGGGCCATCACGTTATGAAAGCTTCCCTTGGGCAGCTAGAGAATGATGCCTGTTCCTATCAGCAGTGAATGCAGCCCTCTTTGTTCTGATAAACCAGCTCAAATGCAAAATGGAACAGGTCCTTTCAAACCTGGAAACTCATTAAAAAAAGCCCACCAGAGATTCCTGCAGTGATTGTTTGGAAACAAATTCCATCCTCATCCTCACCTGGCTGCGGATTGCTGAGTGATCTGCTTCCAAGGTGGTTTCTCACGTGTGGTATGAGCACATTTCAGTACAGGAGAGGTGGAAATGACCTTGCAAAGCCTTGCTCACTCAAGGTTAATGTCACTGATCTACAGGTCATTTACAAAGCTTTTTTAACGTGTGAGGGATCCCCCGGGGCCATTCGTTTCACCATGGTGCCCTCACTGCAGGCATTTGTGGGATTTCTTCCCAGTTACACTGGTATGAACATGAGAAAGTCGAGCTCCTGACTGCACAAATTCAGACCACAGCAGCAGAAGTCTTCACCTCCCAGCTCCTGACTGAAGTCATCTGGAGATCTGGCACACACCAAAGAGCCTGAGTGTCACTTGGCTCAGCCAGAAATCCATACTCTGAACTTAGTGCTAGCCCAGCATGAATCAAAGCATCTCTTCTTCTTTCCTTGTCACTTCAAACATTTCAGAACAAGCCCCTTTTGACTGAGCTGCCATTTTGTGACCCTTTTGGGGAGACTTTGCCAAATGCCTCTGACACCAGTCATTCCCAGCCAGCCTTACAAAAGCCAGCTGCTGACCCACACATTCAGGAACAGGAACTCTTCTGACCATGTAAGCTTGGCTCCTGTACTTCCATTTTGCTCTGAACGCTAAGCATTTCATTCTTATGCACAGGACCTCAGATACCCTTTAGTAAGCCATGTGCCAACCCTGAATCCTGGAGCAAGAGACAGGGTGGGGGAAAGTCCTCTTCAGCACATCTGTGGGGTGATTTGCATAAGCTAGAGAGGTAAGAGGGAAGCTTGTGTATAGTTACAAAAGGGTTATAGATGCTGTGTGTAGTTACAACAGGGTTATAGATGTGTATAGCTACAACAGGGTCACAGATGCTGTGTATAGTTACAACAGGGATATAGATGCTGTGTATAGTTACAGCAGGGATATAGATGCTGTGTATAGCTACAACAGGGTCACAGATGCTGTGTATAGTTACAGCAGGGTCACAGATGCTGTGTATAGTTACAGCAGGGATATAGATGCTGCATTCACTGATTTTACAAGGAATTGTGAGAGAAGAGGCCAACTGAGAGAAAGATCAACTCTGAACTTCTGCCTGCAAGGCACTGCAAAAGAAAACCAGCCCAAAATGCAACCAGAAAGCTCATTTCCAGGAATGGTTGGGATAAAGTTAAATATATATAGATAGATATAGATATAATGGACCTCTTGGTGTAACTTGGTGAAAGCAAGGCACAGCTGCTGTGGATGCAAACATTTCCTCTAGGTTTCAGCCTCTTAGTTCAGATATCTTTAGAAGCAGATGCTGCTGGATCCTACCCTGAGCATGCTCTAGCCCCAGACATGCTGTTCTCCATGAGATCTCTTCTGCTGGAGGAAAATCCACATCCTTTTAACAAAGGCAGGGTTTGGGGTTGGGTTTTGTTGCTGTTGGGGTTTTTTTGCACTTAACTAAACCTTACAAAAGCATTTCTAGTGTGAAATGTGTGTCCACTCAGGCACCTGGTGTGTAAGAGGTGCTGCAAAACAGAATGTCATGGGTAAGTGATTTCCTCAAGGTAGAAAAGCTGTGAGGTGAGTGTCTGGAAGAGCCTTCAGAGACATAACATAGTGCCAAGGCAAGGGGTAGGCTTTTTGGGTGCTATGAGTCTGCTCAGGGCAAGGCCTGGTCACAATCCAGCACTGTCTCCCCCCACCTCATGCACCAAAGAGCCCACGGAGAGGAGAACCACCTGCATGTGCTGGATGAAAGCCACAACACATGGAGACCAACTGCCTGGCATGCTGCAGCACACAGGCACAAGTCAGTGCAGGCACATCAGCAGCCTCATGGTTAATACTGTGATCCTCCAAAGTGCACCAACCAGGAGCTCCTGAACTTCTCAATCACCTGAAAGGTGGTTTCTGGACTTGGTCAGAAACACCTCTGTCTTCACAGCACAGAGTAACTCAGCTCCTGTCTCTCACCTAAGCCTGCCAGGATCTCCTGCTTCTGCCCATCTCACCTGAAGGATTTGGGTCCTCTGCTGTGCTGTCAGATGGAGCTTTGCACAGAAATGCTCATGATTGCTTTTCCAGCAGTAGATTTGTGGTGAGCAAGAGGCTGAGGGAGAGCCAGGTTCAGTTTTCTCTTCAGCTAGCAATGATTCCTATCTCCAGCTACTATCTCTCAGGGGAAGATTCTAGGGCTGCATGCTACTGAGGAGAAGGGCATGCTCCCTCCCTCTTCTTTTGACCTGTTCTTCCTCTTGGTGGAAAACATGAAGGTTATCCTGTGCAACAAGACATACTTCAGTGTTCTGATGTATTTGGTCTCTGTAAGCATTGAGGACTCTCCAGTAGTGCAGGTCCAGTGCCACTGCCCACATCCAGCCAGAGTAATGTCCACAGGAAAAATTTGGGGCAGATGCAAAATCCCTCTGCTCACCTTGCAGCCTGACCAAAAGCTGCATGGATATGGTTAGCACTGTGACAAAGCCTGAAGCTCTACACACTGCCTTGAATCAGGGCTACTACTGCACTGGGTGCTGCTCTGGCTGCCTTCACCTGCTTGCCTCTTGCAGCTCAGGCAAACTTTGCAAGTGCACCACAGCTACACCACAGAGCTCATCCCTAGTTTCCTGTGCCCGTGGTGCACTCCCTTTGCTATCCCAGTTTGGGCTCATAGATCAGTTTGGGCTGAGCAAAGGGCAGCCAGGCTGTGTGCTGTCTCACAAAGCATGTGGAGCAGAAGTGGTTTCTCTGGGCAGTGCTTTTAAACCACAGTTGTGTGCAGATTGCCCAGGCTCCAGCAGGTGCAAGGAGTCATTCCAGTGCCCACAGTCTGGGGCATGCTATAAAGGGTGCACTTTGGGAAAGTGTTTGGCTTTTCTCCTAGTAAAACTAGTGGGATCATGTCTCATACTTGGGAGCTGATCTACAGGATAAAATACACTTTTAGCTATAAACATATATGTATGTGTGTGTGTGGACACATGACAGTGAGGCCTGAGATTCTATTAGGATTCAGTCTTTTAGTTCATTTAAGTTCCTAAGCCTAAAAGAAAAAGTGATACAATGCACCAGGAGCACCTCTAGTAAGGGGTAATCAAATGAAAACTGCCTAAAGAAAAGAACAGTGTTGGAAAGCACCTTGCAGCCATCACTGCAGACAGCTTTGCAGTAGCTAATGAAATGTCGTGGTGGAGATATGGCCAATGCTGTGTTTCATCATCTGAACTATTTTGGCCAAAGATGGTTGGGGGAAAAAGATAGAGAGGTAAAGGGGGAAAAAATCAGTAAGGTTTGTACAAAATAAATAAAGAATTGTCACATTTAGCTAATCAAGTGAAAAAAGAGAGAGGGAAATGGCAAATGGCAAAGGGCTCGATTGGACCTTTGGCTCATTTTATGTTGGGATGGTAAAGGGTCAGTTGGACCTTTGGTACATTTCATGTTGGTATGGCAAAGGGATCAGTTGGACCTGTGGTTCATTTAATGCATGGCAAAGGGATCAGTTGGACCTGTGGTTCATTTAATGTATGGCAAAGGGATCAGTTGGACCTTTGGTTCATTAAATGCATGGCAAAGGGATCAGTTGGACCTGTGGTCATTTAATGTTGGGATGGTAAAGGGATCAGTTGGACCTTTGGTCATTAATGTTGGCAAAGGGATCATTGACCTTTGTTCATTTATGTTATTTGCATGGCAAAGGGATCAGTTGGACCTGTGGTTCATTTAATGTTGGGATGGTAAAGGGATCAGTTGGACCTTTGGTTCATATAATGCATGGCAAAGGAATCAGTTGGACCTGTGGTTCATTTAATGCATGGCAAAGGGCTCAATTGGACCTTTGGTTCATTTAATGTTGGGATGGTAAAGGGATCAGTTGGACCTTGGTTCATTTAATGCATGGCAAAGAGATCAGTTGGACCTGTGGTTCATTTAATGCATGGCAAAGGGATCAGCTGGACCTTTGGTTCATTTAATGTTGGGATGGTAAAGGGATCAGTTGGACCTTGGTTCATTTAATGCATGGCAAAGAGATCAGTTGGACCTGTGGTTCATTTAATGCATGGCAACGGACAGTGGACCTTGGTCATTTAATGTTGGGATGGTAAAGGGATCAGTTGGACCTTTGGTTCATTTAATGTATGGCAAAGGGCTTAGTTGGACCTTTGGTTCATGTAATGTTGGGATGGCAAAGGGCTCAACTGGACCTTTGGTTCATGTAATGTTGGTATGGCAAAGGGATCAGTTGGACCTTTGGTTCATGTAATGTTTGTTGTATTTGTTTCACTATCAGTCATCAGTGGCAGTAGTTTCTGGGGGAATTGCTCTGCAGTAGCTGGGATGGTTCATTGGAATTTTGGCTGAAGAGCACCCAAGAGGGCTTGTTTCCCAACACAGAGGCAGTTGCCTGATAGATGCTGTCAGGAGGAGAGGTTTGCTAGTGTGTGGATTAGGTAGTGAAGATGAATTCCATGCATCATTCTGAATGTGCCATGCATACACGGTAGCTGTGCCTGAAGTTTCCATTACTGATGCTTTTTCCAGCATGTGTTTGGCACTAATTATCTGTTTATCCCCAGATTGTTTCTTAGATGATGTTTGCTAAGAATTCATGCTCAGTTTTATGAAGCTGAGGAAAAGATTACAAGCCCCTCAAGGCACTTCCTGTACTGAAGGTCAAGTATGTGTCATAGAATGGTAGAACGGATGAGGTTGGAAGGGATCTTTAAAGATCATCTTGTCCAACCATCTTTAACTAGAGCAGGTTGCTCAGGGACCCATCCAGCCTGACCAGGAGTGTCAGGACACATAGGATCACAGAGAACCATAGAGTAGTTTGGGTTGGAAGGGACTTTCAAGATCATCTGGTTCCACCCTCACCTGCCATGGGCAGAGACACCTTCCACTAGCCCAGGTTGCTCAAGACTTCATCCAGCCTGGCTTTGGACACTTCCAGGGAGGGGGCAACCACCACCTCCCTGAGCAACCTGTTCCAGTGTCTCCCCACCCTCACTGTAGAGAATGTCTTCCTAATCTCCAGTCTAAATCTCCCCATCTTCCCTCTTGTCCTGTCACCATAAGCCCTTGTAAAAAGTCTTTCCCCAGCTTTCTTGTAGCCCCCTTCAGATACATGTAACCTCCCTGTGGGCCAGCATCCATCCATGCCATGATCAGCCCCAGTGCTGAAGGGGAAGACAGGGCAGGCAGCTCTTATCCAGCCCCAGTTCCCCCTAGGTAGTGAGGCTGGCCCACAGGAGCTACTTCAGCAGGAACACTGCAGCCATCAGCAAGACTGCCACATGGATCTGGGCAGGCTTTAGGCAGCACTGTGTGGACAATGAAAGATCTTCCTTTGTCAGCAAGAGAGGGCAGCTGCCACTAGTTATGGTCACAAAGTGCCATCATGTTGTCAGGCAGTTGTGGCCACTATTAATTCCCCCTTTTCATGTGTTGGAACAGCTTGGAACTTGTTGAGCTTCGCTGGGGTTGATTTGCAGCTAATTAATTCAGCAGACATTTTTAATCTTGCAAATTTGTGACTTGTAATGCAGTAATCAAGCTCCCATGAGCAAACATTAATCAGCTGGGGGGGGGAGGAAGAAAGCTGCTGTTAGCTGTGTTCAGCATGGTGCCCACACTGGAAAGAGAGCTCTAGAAGAAATGTGGCATTAGTAAATTCATCCTAGCTAAGCTTTCGTCGTTCATCTTATGAATCATTCATCCATTCAGTTGGTTATGCACATGCAAGGAGTTGTATTTAAAAGAGGATTGAGACAGCTCTTGTTCCTGTCAGTGGGGAGCTGGCCAAACTTCCTTCTGGTCATAGAGTTCATTACCAACCACAAAGTCATTCTACCCAGCAGCAGTACAATTTCATTTCTGAGATGACTGTGCTGGTTGTGGAACAATCTATCCTGGAGAAATGGCTGTAACAAAACACAAACCACCTCTAGCAACAGCACAAGAATGGGGTGAATGAGTGGAGAAAATCTTTTATTCATTGCTTTTAACAGGTAGGTGGATTTGAGCTACTTTGACACAGAAGCAGAAGGGGGTGGGGGGAAAGGAATTCTAATTTTGCCTATGCCAAACGTGAGCTCTGAATCCAAAAAGCTTGTGATCAGCAAAGCATTTCTGTCCTTCCACGAGCAGGAAGGATGTGGGTTAGTACACCTGCAGTTTATAAACATCAGTAGGAGCAAGGTTTAATATCTAACTTGACTCTGGTGCTTGGAGGAACACAGTGACAGCGACACAGAAGTCAGCAAGAGCTCCCAGCGTGGCTGTACCCCCTCCTGGTGCAGAGTTTTGAAGCAGGGAGCCGTCACAGCCCCCTCCAGTCCCTCTGCACAGGGTGCACGTGGAAGTGCATCAGTGAGAAGTCTGTACTCATGCATTGTGTGGTGGAAACATCACTGCAACCTTAGCAGGGAGGCCAGAGATCAAAAAGACATGAAAGCCAAGAAGTTTTCCCTCCAGTCAGGATTAGGAGGTGTTTGTGAAACACTGTGGAAAAGCTGTCCCTGTGGTTTCAGTGGATAAAGAGAGGAGCAGAGTCTTTTAGCAGCAAAAACAACCAACCCACCCCAAACCAACAAACCTTAATTCTACTCATGGTGCAATTGCCCTCTCCTCTAGGAAAGATGCTGAGTGAGAACATTGAGTGTGATGCAAACTGGAACACACAGGGAGGCAGTGAAGGATAACTTCTTAGCCATTAACTTTGTTGCCATTGACAGGAGTTGTTTATTAGCAGGAAGATTTAGAAAGTGTCTCAAAGTAAGGCCTGAGAGACCAAGGGGGTTTGTGTGGCTGTAATGCCAGGGATTGTTAAATGTAGAAGTCATAGAACTTTATGATAGATTATAGTTCAAATAACTTATTTATTACTATTATCATCATTATCATCATCATTATTATTACTGTTGCTATTACTATTATTATTTTCTTTAGAGAGGATAAATCTCAGCTGGCTTCCAGCAAAACAAACCAAACCATAAGGTTTGTAAGAGGCTCAGAAGATGGACTTTTCTCTGCATGGAATATCATAGGCTTGGTGGGGTTCAAGTGCTTGTGCTTGCTCTCAGCTCCTCATGCGCTACATCCACAGGCAAACAGTGGGTTTGCAGGAGCAGGTTCCTTTAGTGCTAAAAGCCCTCACACCAACTTGTCCAGGCACAGCTGAGGAGTGCATACATGGGGAGGTGTGCACTTGGAAAGGTGCAGAGCAGGTTAAAAAGCCAGAGAGGATGGAGATGAGTAGATGGTGTAGGAGGAGCCTTATTATAATAAGGGAAGAGCTGGGAATCTCTAGAGTAGGTGAGCCCTCACAGTATTGGTTGATACTCAGGTATTCTGTCACTCAGCTCATCATGGAAATCCCTGCTGAAGGGCTTCCAGCTGTATTAGAAGCCACCATCAATTCTTGCTGGTTTAGGGGCAGGGCAGTGCCATCTGATGTCAGCAGCAATCACTCTGGAGGCACCCACAGCCTCATGCCATGATCTGTGAGTGTCACACCTCATGCCAGCTCTGTTTTCTTCAGAGTCACTCAGACAGGTTTGTACAGTTTCCCAGACACTGTTCTGATCTCCTGCCTTGCTTCCATTTCCCTCCTGTGCTTAAGAGTTTCATATGCAAACCCCACCAGGAAGAGAAGACAGTGCTCAGGTTACCTGACAGACTTTCTTTTCTCGTGTTGTAGTGCAGAACTCAACAATTCCTCTGTGGAACAGCTGGTTAGTGAGATAACCTCTACAGTTAGAGAAGAAAAAGCAAGTTGAGGACGCAGATGCTGAAGGCATTTTATCGAGTGCAAAGCAGGAGCATTTTTCAAGCTGGCCATTCTATTTTGCTGCTCAACTATCCTACTTCATCCTTCCAAAGCTCTCCTATGTGCTCATAGCAAACCAGAAGTAACTCTCTTTTGTTTCTGTGATGGCTTTTGGCTGACAGATCTGCCACTAACTGGGGGTCCTGTTGGATGAGCAAGCAAAACTCTGCCATCCACTGCACCTCTTCTGTAACAGGACTGCAGTTCCTTTAAATCGATTCCCATTGATTCTCAAGGGCAGAAAGCAGCCCCTACAGAGTTTGTTCTGCTCAAAAGCACAGTTTGTTGCCTGGTCTTTGAGGGGTGTGTTCTAACAGGCTAATGTTGGTTTTAGCAGGTGAGCATCGCCATGTGCTCCTGCGGGTGTCGCACCCTGGGTGAGGCTGGCTCAGCAGTGGAGGCTGGCTCTGTCCTTCTGCCCATCCTTGCTTTCCTGCCTCTTTACTCAAATGCCAGCTCAGTAATTGCTATTTCTCATGCTGCAGAGCTCAGTCTGACCTCTGGATTTGACCTGTGGCATTAGCAAGGGGGAGAGTCATCTTCCTCCTGTAAGCCGAATGCAGTGAAATTGGTACCTGATGGGATGTAAATAAGCAAGAGTTCCTTACCAGGCTGATTTGATGGGTTGCCAGAGTACAGCTGTGCTTTAAAACTTGGTGCAGCTCTCTGTAATCCTCTTGTGTTAAAAATAAATACATTTATATAATTAAAAAAAAAAATGAAAGAAAGGAAGAAATAAAAGGGAGGGAGGGAAGAAAGGGAGGGGAGGAGGAAGGAAAAGAAAAAGAGAAAAGAAAGAAAGAAAAGAAAAGAAAGAAATGAGGAAAATTAAAGAAAAAAAGAAAGAAGAGAAAAGAAGGAAAGGTAAAGGAAGGAGGGAGGAAGGAAGAAAAAAAAAGAAAAAGAAGGAAGGAAGAAGGAAGGAGGAAGGAAGGAAGAAGAAGGAAGGAAGGAAGGAAGGAGGAAGGAAGGAAAGGAAGGAAGGAAGGAAGAAAAGGGAAGGAGGCAGGAAAGGGAGGGGAGGGAGAAAGAAAGAAAGAAGAAGAAAGAAAAAGAAAGAAAGAAAGAAAGAAAAAAGAAAGAAGAAAGAAAGAAGAAAGAGAAAAGAAAGAAAGAGAAAGAAAGAAAGAAAGAAGAAAAGAAGAGAAAGAAAGAAAGAAAGAAAGAAGAAAGAGGAGAAAGAGAAAGGGAGGAAAGAGAAAGGAAGAGGAGGAAGGAAGAAGGAAGGAAGGAAGGAAGGAAGGAAGGAAGGAAAGGAAGGAAGGAAGGAAGGAAGGAAGGAACTAAACCCAAACCAAACCCAACTTTAATTGCTCTTCCTCAGCATACATTTTCTTGACACTGGTGATGTGCAAGGGGCAAGCACATCTGTTGATTCACACTGGACAACTCCAATGGATTCTGACCATAACCATTAATAAAGGCAGTAGTGATTAAAAAGAGCCCCTTCTGCAGTCATTGCAGCAACATGCACACTCAGATAAAGCTGAGCTGGTCATGCTTCCACCCTTCATCTCTTCAGATACAGAACTCAAGGCTAGTTTTCAGGTGGACTGGAGGATTTGATTTCTTTTGGAGAAATATGGGCTGCAGAAGTCCTTCCAGGCTATTAGTAAAGTGGCTGAGCCTTCCAAAGCAATTTTGTGTGAGGCTTGAGAACAGTTGTGCTTACAAAACCTTCTTGAATTATCTGCAAACCCCAAACCAAAAGACACTCTGAAAGGACTGACAGAGAAATTCTGCCTGGCAGACCTCATCAATAACTCACACTTACACCAGCACTTGGACAGGAACGTTTATTACACTGGGATTTGCTTTGATTACAGGCAGTTTATAATCATAAAGGGCTTCCCTGAAGGTCCACCCTAGCAAATGGATTGCTTGCTTTTGACTTTAATGGAGTCCAATAAGCCCCAGGAGTAAGCACGTGGGCATTTTGCTTTTCAATGCCTCAATGCCTCTCTAAGTGAAATGTATTTGTAAGCAATCCCTTTAATAACTGTTTCATAGCTTGCTTGAACTCTGCTATCAAGTGAAATTGCCATTGTGCACCCAAGACTGATTAGGCAAAGTCAATGAAAATGGCTGAGGAAGGCTTTGCATTAAAAACCAGCCCCCTGGAAATAACACTGAAGCATTCCTAGGTCTTCCAAGTCACTGGATGAGGCCAACATAACCTGGCTGGATTCCAGGATAAATTAAAACAGCTGTTTGCAGTTTCAGACAGCTGATTCGCTGCATTTTGATGTTTTCTATGAAAAATACATCTCTCTGGATATGTATCCTTTCAGCTAGAAATTTCAATCCACTTCTCTCCACGAAGCCTAAGTCACTGGCCTCCAGGGCAGCAGCCAAAAAATTGGACAAGGTGGGGGAGGTGAAATTTTATCCTAAGCTCAGGCAAGAGTCCTTCTGTTGTCCTCACCAGCCTGCCAGCCCAGCCCTCCCCCTGAAAATGGATCTAAGGGTTTGGATCCTGCCAAACCTCATCTCAGTCCTCACTGCTGGGGCGGTGCAGGAAGGGGATGGAGGCACCTCAAGGGTATTGAGGGTAGGACCAGGCAGGTGCAGGGAGAGTTTCTCTTCTTCTCTGATGGCTACCACTGACAGCTGGACTGCTGATGGGGAGAGGGAGTGCTGCTTCTTGGGGCAGATGTTGTCTGTAAGTACAGGGCCTTGAGGACACCTGTAGCATGCCTCTGAAGAGCAAAGGTGGTGAATAAAAGCTGTGAGGCAGCGAGGAGGATGCCTCTGAACATCAGACACCCACCATGCCAAAACTCAAACATCAAGCTGGAGGCCTCCTCTGCAGAGGTCAGTGCTAAGAAGTAGTTCATTAGCTGGTGCAGTGCAGCTCCTAAAGGTGCAGGTTGTGGTTTTCTGTCCTTTGCAAACTGGTACAGCTAGGGAAAGCTGAGGGATTGCCTCTGCTGTTGTTTCACAGGGAGCAAGAGGTTTTTTTCCATCCATTTCATGGGAGTGCCTTTCACATCTGTGTGGTTTATGAAATAAAGCCTGAGAAGTACTTCTTCCCCTTTCAAAATCAGAATACCTTTTTCTGCTGAGGTTTGCAGGAAGCTACAAAGCTTTGAGTCCTCTGAGGAACTGAGATTCTTACAGCCCCACTCCCTCTCCCCCTCAAAGAACACCCCACAAAACCAGTCTGAGCAACTGAGCAGGAATTCCAGACACATTCTGGGGACAGCTGCAGCACCACACCAAGAAATCTCACACTACAATTCTCCAGTTTTTCATTTAGTTCTGGGGCAAGAGCAGGAAAAATGAAAGGCCCAGGATGTGCAGGGTGTGCAAGTGTTAACTGGCAACTGCCAGTGGCTCTGCCACCCCACTAGGTAGGGTCAGCTTGCTGAGAGCATCAGAGGGCTCATTTGGGGCTGCTCAAGATGGAATTGGCCAGAATCACACCACTCCTGAAATGCATCATCAAAAGACAGGGAGCTTAGAAAGGTAAAAGAGGTAGGTAGGTAGGTAGATAGATAGATAGATAGATAGATAGATAGATAGATAGATAGATAGATAGATAGATAGATGGAGTTTCAGGATTTCCTTGCTTAATTGAAGACAGACAGGAAAGAAGGCACAATACATTTTTCTCTGTCAGAAGTTCTGTGTAAGCCATCTGCTCACACATCAGAAACACAAACCCTGCAGTTCAGTTTCACAGGCCAAGCAAGACAGTAAACCCAACCCATCAAAGCTGATTCAGGCTGAGATGCTCCCTGCTGTGACTTCTTCAAGGCAGGTGCCTGGCGCAGACTTTGTGGTGCCAAACTGAGTGTACCCACACGTTGTGACCATCAGCAGTGGGGTCCAACAGCAGGGCTGAGAAGAGCCAGTGCCCTGCCCATTCAGCAATGGGTTGCATGAGGTTGGTGCTGCTGAAGACAGGAACACAGCTCCAGATTTCTCTGTCTCTCTCCTAGAAGCAGGCTTTTTATTTTTGAGGAAATTCACTCCCAGAGCCTGAAGTCTTCTCTTGCACTTGCACACTCAGGTTGTGCACTTTGGTAGAGAAAGCTGTCTTCTGCTCCTCTTCCTAGGTAGGAAAGGAAAGGAAAGGAAAGCTGGTGCTGTGCCAGGGGCTGTTAGCTGGAGCTGTGGGACCATGCTATGAGCCCAAATTCCTGCTCAAGTGGACTTGAGCCACAGTTTCTTGGAGACTGTCCTGTCTACAAGAGGGTGAACATCATCCCTCACTCCAGATGAGGGCTGAAATGCAATGGTGCTGGACAAGGACAGGAAGGTTTAAGAGTAGTTGTGACTCTGTAATCCAAGTTGGAGGTTGATCCTCCCTGGTGACTGCTTGGTGTGCAGCCTGGGCTGGGTGTGTGCACAGGCTCTGCGGGAACATCAATGAGGGCTTCCCCTGACGTGGGCAGAACCGTGGCTACATCCCAGGACATCTCTCTGACCAGCCCCCAGGAGCCACAGGCAGATCCCTGGCCTTATGCCCCTCGGGAGGACTTGATGGAGGACGTGTGTAGAAGCTCCCCCAAGCTGAGCCGGCTGTGGGCACGCGTGGTGGCACATCTTCGGGCACTGGCAGTGCACTGCTGCCCTTCCAGCAGCTGCAGTCCCAGAGGCAGGCCAGCTCCCATGGGATGCCTGATGAACAAGCAAATGACTTCCTAATCCTATAGAAAAAAAGCCTGCTAAAAAAATGCACATGCAAATAGACTCAGATACTTGAAACTCAGATCCTAGCAGTGTCTTCTGCATTCATCCCACCAGTAAAATCATTTTTTCCCCTGTTCTTTCCTTTTCTTTTTAAATCCTAAACTTTCCTGCTCTGAGTTGCTGCATGCTGTAAACAATCCCAAGTGACTGAGTTTCTGCCATATATATCCTGGGGTTTAGTGTTTCAGGTGGTGTTTAATGTTGGTTTTGTTTGGGTTTTGGCATTTTTTTTCCCCCCTCTCTCCATGAATCCATTTTACATCTAACTACCTCAGCTGCCTTTTGTTTTGGTTTGGCACATATGGAGTCATGCACTTTCTATATCTGGGGATTTGGGGGGGGGGTGGGGAGTAGAATGGGGGTGGGGAGTAGAGTGGGTGGGGAGCAGAGGGGGTGGGGAGCAGAGGGGCTGGGGGTGGGGGTGGGGTGGAGAGGTTTGCTTTCCATTTTGAATAGCCAGGTTCAAAGCCATGTTGATCAATTTGTAGAGGAGATCAGCTGAACAGGACATCATTGCTGACAGCTGCAGAACACACATTTTTCTTTTGGTCTCTTTTTCCTTTGGTTCTTTTAGGCTCTAGTTCAAAGGGAGAAAAAAAACTTATATAAACAAAACACCATAAGCTGCTTATTAATTTGCCTTAAAAAGAATAATGATGAAGAATTCAATGTGTGCTCTTTTCCTACTCAAGTTGTGTCATTTGAACTCTTCCCTTGTGGACAGCTTATGTCACGCAGACAGTAGGCAGGCAAACAGCAAAACTGAACAGAAATGGACCAAGAGTCTCTCAGTTCTCTGTCGTGAACTGTTGCATTCTACACTGATTGTGCTGACAGAGCACTTGTTACTGTGCTTCTACTCCTTGGTCACCACTGCAGGAATAAAGAAGTGATGGAAAGTCACAGTTGTGTCTATGGAACAGTGTAGATATCCTCCTCCCACCCCTACCCCTACCCCTACCCCTACCCTCACCCCTACCCCTACCCTCACCACCTCCTTCTTCTCCCGGTACAAGCACAGCGACTCGAGGTGAACGATAATCATTGCAGAACTTGTGCTTTGACTTGTAAACATTGTAAAGAAAAGCAAAGGAAAGGGGAAAGAAAAACACAACAACAAATAAAAAAGATGATTAAAAAATGAAAGGAAATGTATTTGTTATTTTATTTGAGACGAAGGAGCAAAAGAGTTATTAAAAAAGAAAAAGACAAAAAAAGAGAGAGAGAGAGAGAGAAAGAAAAGAAAAGAATAAAACTCTTCCTGTAAATATATATATTCTGAATCCATGTATACAAACATTCCTTTAGAGTTGAGATTGTGAAGAGTGTCTTTTATTGGCTAGAGAAACCCACCCCCCCACCCCCCACCCCCACCCCCATCCCCTCCCCCTGCCTGCTGGGGCAGAGGTTTCCCCTGTGCTATAGTAAAGAACACAGTGTGTGAAGTATTTGATGTGCTGCAGTACCATAGTTCTTTTGGTCTGTTCAAAAGTCAAGTTGCAATTTGTGATGAAATGAAGTTGAAAGTAGTGCTTCATACTGAGAATTCTTTCTTTTCCTTTCCTTTGGTTATGCCTTGGTTCTTATTTTAACCTCTTTTGGGATGGTTGGGTGTTTTGGTTTGGGGTTCTGTTTTGTTCTTTGCTTTTCGTTGCTGAGTATTATTCTTTCTTCTTGGAAAACTCCAAAAGGGAAACTTGAAAATTTTTCTATCTATTTGGATTTTGTAGATTTTTTTTATTTTATTGCAACACAAGGTACCAAAATCATTAAATAAAGTACACTGTGGTCATTTTACCATGGCTCCAGAGTCGTGTTTGAAAGCTCGCTGCGGCCAGGAGGATTGGCCAAGGGATGCTAACTTCCGGGCTTCTGAAACTCATCACAGAGTGGCTCAGGTTGGAGAGGACCTCAGAGGTCATCTGCTCCCCCACTGTGGGCAGGGACACCTCTCAGCTCGACTCAGCTGCTCAAGGCCTCATCCATCCTGGCCTTGAACACCCTCAGGGAGGAGGCATCCACAGCATCCCTGGGCAACCGATTCCAGAGTCTCATCACCCTTGTACTGAAGAACTTCTTCCTGAGATGCAGTCTAACCCTGCTCTCCCTCAGCTTCAAACCCCTTGTCCTATCTCTAGACACTCTCATGAAAAGTCCCTCTCCAGCCTCCCTGTAGCATCCCTTCAGGTGCTGGAAGGTGAGACTTTAACATACAGGCTGGGAAGCAGGGAACCAAACCGACCTTTTGCTCTTGCCTGATCCCATTAGCCTCTCACCTGCGCCTTCTGCCCCTTTACAAGGTCCTTGTGCCTCCTGTTTGGCACAGGGGCGCTGCTGCTTGGTCTGGATTCATCTCACCTGCTGTGCATCCCTAGGGAAAGGCACAAGGGGAGGCTGCCTGGCAGGAATTTGCAGCTCTCACCAGTGCTTGCCTTGGTTAAGTGGCATAGGGGCTAAGGGTCTGGTTTGGTACATCCCCTCCCTGAGTGCTGGCAGAGAACTGCCTGCAGTGAATTTCCACCCAGGTCTGTCTGCCATTCTCCTGGCTGTGCATGCAAGGAGGAGATGAGAAACCCCCAGTTTAACTTTAACTCCTTGCAACATTGTTTTGAACACAGATCTCATAAGCCTTTTTCTTTCATTAACTTTTCTTGCACAGAGAATTCATTTTCACCAGCAGCCTGTGTGCCACAGGATGCTCCTGGCTGTGCACAGAGAGGATAACAGACTCTCTATTTCTGCCTGAAGCAGAATTAAAATGGGAAAGGAAGAGTTTGGTTGCACTTTTATCCTTTGGAGTACTTTTGCTTTTTGCACCATCTTTTGAGCTCATAGCTCTCATATTTCCTGGAGAAAGAGGAAGGGGGGAAAGAGAGCAGAGAAAAAACAAACCAAAACAAAATCTTGGGCGAACATAAAAGTCTTGTGCTCATTGCAGTTTGCCTGGAAGAATTTCTCTGACATTTCTCTGACACCTAAGCTATCAGAAGCAATAATTTGCTCTGCATCCTCTGCTACCCTCAGTTCAAAAGGAGCCCCAGAGAGGTGCTCTTGGCCGCATCCCATGGGAAGCCAGACCTCAGGGGAGATGCTCTGCCTCTTATGAAGGCAGCTGCTGCAGGGGCAAGAAAGCAGAGAAGCTCCTGGGTTCAGGATGTCTCTGTTATTTACTTAGCATGTGCCTGGGACAAATATGTAAAGACTCTGCACCTGGGTGTCCAGGGTAAGTGTGCAGATCAGATCTTGGAGCAGGAGCAGGCAGAGCCAGCGAGGAGATACAGCCAGTGAGGCATGGCGGAGAGAGGTGAGTAATGGAGCCTGCTGCTTTGCCAGGGCTGAGCTTTCATCCATGCAGGGTAGTTCTCCTTATCTGGGCACTTTCCAGGTCCCACACATCCATTTTTTCAAGCAGAGGCTGCAAAGAGGACTTTTTCATGGTGCCTGTTTCAGAGCACATCAGGCTGCATGAGTAACTCGCTCCCTAGGTGCCAGCTTGCATTGCTGCTGGCCTAGAGGTGCCCAAGCTCTTCCTGCAGCTGTCGGGACGGGGATGCAGGACCTGGGGGGTGTGTGCTCAGCTGAAGTGTTCAGAGGAACCACCTCTGTGTCAGCAAGGTGGTTTCCCACTCCTGCCAGTGTTTTTAAATTCACCATGCACTGCTTGTTTCTGACATCAGGAGCCCTGGCTGCAAACCTCCAGCCAATGTGCCTGCAGGAAACAGATGAAAATCCACGGGCCAAAACGTTAGCAAATCCTCCCTCTTCAAGCTGTGAACTTCCCCAAGCAAAGATCCTTCCTCCACCTGCCCTCAGACACCAGCAGAGGCGATGCAATCTTTGGGGTTTCCCATGCTTTGTGTTGTGGCATCTGTCAAGTGTGCACTGAGCAGACTGAGCTCCGAGCGGTGGGCATAAGATGAGGTCCTGGGGGCTCAGGCCACAGGTCCACAGGTTGTGGACTCTCCTTCTCTGGAGACTTACAAAACCTGCTTGGACACAACCCTTTGCAACCTGCTGTGGTTGCCCCTGCTTTGGACTAGATGATCTCCAGCTGTCCCGTCCCACTCCCAGTGGTCTGGGATTCTGGGGGGGGGGGGGGGGAAGGGTTTCCTTTCATCTTAAAAAGGTGAATAACTGCACTGCCTGAGCCCCACTGAGCCCTCCTGCATTTTTACAGCTATTCCAACTGAAGACAACCTGCCTTGCCAAATGTGAACCCATCTCTGTGCTGGCAGCAGCTGTGACTGGTGATTTCTTTGTTCAGATGGCTGCAATAGGTCAGCACTGCTCTCTAAACAGAAGGGTAAAATGTATGCAATAAAAAGGAGGAGGGGGGGAAGCCAACATCCCAGCAGCCTGTGCAGGATCAAACATCTCCATTCCAGATGGGCTGCTCTAAAAAATAACTAACTAAATAGGGAAAGAAACAAAGTGGATTCTTGGGAGAAATAAAACCTTCAGTTTTTTCTGCTGAGCTGCAAGGTAAATGCAGCACGTGCACAGATGCCAGGAAGGGAAACCTGGGTCATGGGCATATGAATTACCTAGAGCCAGTCATGTTTTCTTCATTCATCCAGTTCATGCAGCTGCCAACACTTGCTGCACCTCTTAAAATTGTCCCTGCCCCACCCCTGCGTGGCACATTTAGGCTGGGATGAATCACCACCACCTTCTCCCTTCACAGCCTGCCTGTGCTCAGCCAAATGCCTTCTCCTCTCCCCAGTTGCAAAATAGGAGCTGTTACTAGCAGCTGAATATTAAACCTGATTAAATGTGATGGAAGCAGGCCTTCATTCTGTCCCCAAAGAGTCAGTACTCCAGGCTCACATGCTTTCCTTCAGCTGCCTCTGTGGTCTCTTACCTGGCATACTGCCTGGAAAGAAACAAAGCTCCTTCTGAAGGACAGCCCCAACACAACAATTTCAGTCTTTTTGAGGTGGTCCTCCATCTACAGGTGAAATTGCTCCTTTATCTCTGAGTGTATCAGCTCCCCTCACTGTCATACCTGCTGGACCCCCATGGAGCTCAGGAACAGCAGGACTGCAAATATTTCTTGAGGTGGCAACTGTGTGCTGGAACCTGAGTGCTTCTGGGTTTATTTGCAGCTAACATAGATGCTGCCTCCTATTTCAGACATTGGAAACAGGGCCCAAATCCTCGGGCAGAGGCTGCATTTGATTTCTGGAGTCTCCTGACTGCAGTTTCTGTAAGTGTAGAAATTAAGTCTATAGGAACATTTTACACCCATTGCCCAGTGGCAGAGAATTTGATGAGTCCCTAATTCCATGACTCCGTGATTCCATCATTCCATGATTCTGTGACTCCATGACTCCATGATTCCCTAAGATTCTATGACTCCATGACTCCATGATTCCATGATTCTATGACTTCATGACTCCATGATTCCCTAAGATTCTATGACTCCATGACTCCATGATTCCATGATTCTATGACTCCATGACTCCATGATTCCCTAAGATTCTATGACTCCATGACTCCATCATTCCATGATTCTATGACTCCATGACTCCATGATTCCCTAAGATTCTATGACTCCATGATTCCATGTCTCCATGATTCCCTTATTCCCTAATTCTAAGATTCTATGACTCAATGATTCCAGCATTCCATGACTCCATGATTCCAGGATTCCATGATTCCCTAAGATTCTCTGACTCCACGATTCCATGATTCTCCGACTCCACGACTCCATAATTGATTCCCTGATTGTATGACTCTATGACTCCATGATTCCCGAAGATTCTATGACTCCATGACTCCATCATTCCATGATTCTATGACTCCATGACTCCATGATTCCCTAAGATTCTATGACTCCATGACTCCATCATTCCATGATTCTATGACTCCATGACTCCATGATTCCCTAAGATTCTATGACTCCATGACTCCATCATTCCATGATTCTATGACTCCATGACTCCATGATTCCCTAAGATTCTATGACTCCATCATTCCATGATTCTATGACTCCATGACTCCATGATTCCCTAAGATTCTCTGACTCCACGATTCCATGATTCTCCGACTCCACGACTCCATAATTGATTCCCTGATTGTATGACTCTCTGACTCCATGATTCCCTAAGATTCTCTGACTCTATAATTGTATTCTTCCCTAATTCTATGAATCTACAGCTCCCTACTCCTGTGGTTCTCTAATTCCATGAATCTGTCACTCCATAACTCTATAATTCTGGGAAATTCCCCATTGATGACAACGTTCCTATAGACTTAGTTCCTCCACTTACTGCATTCAAGTCAGGAGCCTGGGCTCCAGAAACCACTGTTTACTTGCTCTCCATGTTTTGCTGCACAGTTTGGAGAGACAATCTCTTAGTTATCAGCACATCTACAGCAGCTACCTGGTCCACCAGCTAATAAAAACTGCTCAACCAGAATAATGACAAAGGAAACATGAATGATACCATCTTGACACTTGCAAAGCTCAGGTGGATTGCATGATAATGGTGTCTGCTCCCTGCCTTGCAACAGCAGCTCAAGTAGGTTCCATGCTCCTGTTTATACCCAAGAACCAGGGCACCACACACACACCCCCACCCCTGTGCTGCTGTGTGAATAGTGAAGTCAACCTCTACCTGCTCCTGTAGCCACCAGCAGTCAGAAGATGTTAAGAAACTAAACAAAGACAGATTCATGCATCCCAATGGCTGAGATTTCCTAGCTGCCTTTTTAGGTCAGCTCCCCACTCCCATTGCTCCTTGAAGTGTATTTTTGGGCACTGGTGGGTGCCTGGCTGCCCATGTGCCAGGCTTTCTGGACTCACCTTGCTGGAGACAGCAACAAAAGCCATCCTGAAATGGTTGTCAAATGCTAAATCCACTGACTCAGGAGGAGAGCTTTGCCATGAGGCATGGAGTAACCAAAGCAGCTTGAAAGTGGTGTGTTCAGCACCACTGCAGCTCCAGGTATGGCCCTGCTGCTGCACCAGAAGGCAGTATAGTACAAGAGCATCAGGTGGCTCATTTCTTACAGCTGCTACACAGCTTAGTGCCTCCCAGAACTGGGGTCTGTGGACACTGCATGACAGAATACTACCAGAGACTCCTTGGTAAAGCTTTCTCACCTGTTAGGAGTCTTCCCTTATAAGATTTGCTCTCTATGGGGATCTTAAAGGTAGTGGTAGGATGTGCAAAGACTAGAACTTACCCATGTTAGCTCCTCAGCTCTAGCTTCTAACGTCTGGTCACACCTAAGCCAGCCCTGGGCTGGATAAGATATTTCAGTGGACAGGAAACACTGAAATCAGGCTGGCTGGACCAGCTTGGCCACTGCCCCTTCCCCTGCTGCTCTGCAGAGGACAAGCCTTAGCCCTACTGCAAGGAAAACATCAGCATGGTGTCTGCAGGTGCTGGAGCTTGCTTCCTTGCCCTGCAGAAGCAAAGCTGTAGAGGGATTCAAGCCTTGTCCTGAATGATCCCCAGGATCATCATGGGGAGCCCAGGAGTGGGCAGGAAAGAGTGTAGACAAAGACTAATGAGAGAGAGAGTAACTGGGCAGCAAGCACAACTGCCGGCTTGCTTTGGAGGGGAAACAGCAACCCTTGATGTGCTGCTGCCTGCTGAGCAAGCCCAATACAGGCTTGACTGCTAAATACCTTCCGCTAGTCTACTGGCTTACAGCTTGCTCCAGACAGGCCCTGAGGGCTGCTGAAGCCTTCTCCTGAGGCTGCCCCTCCCAAACACTGCTCAACTCAGGTGGCAGCTTTGGTCCTGAAAAAACCATCAGAGCTGCTTCTGTGCTAGTGCCAGGTTTTGCAAGGAAGAAAGGCAGCCAGGATTTGTTTCTACAAATGGAACTCAAGGCTGTCCAGACTTAGGATTCCAAAACTGTTCTGGGGTCTGGGTGTGTTTGCTTCAGTTGTGGGACTTGGCTTTTATTTTCATTAATGTCTTTAGGTTACTGAGCCAAGCTGCAGTTAGACTTTTCTCCCAAGCTCATTCTCACAAAGCAAGATCAAAATACCAAAAAGCCTCTTTGGAATGTGGAAATCTATAGCAAAAATAAAAACAGCATTATCATATGACCACAGATCTATAGTAAAACATAAAAACCCATTAAGCAGGCATGCCTGCAGCTGCTCCGCCTGCTAGTGAAGAAAATTAACCCACTGCCTATGAGCAAAAGAAAATCAGAATAGAATAGAATTAACCAGGTTGGAAAAGACCTGCGAGATCATCCAGTCCAACCTATCACCCAACACCATCTGATCAACTAAACCATGGCACCAAGTGCCTCATCAGTCTCTTCCTAAACACCTCCAGTGATGGTGACTCCACCACCTCCCTGGGCAGCACATTCCAATGGCAAATCTCTCTTTCTGTGAAGAACTTCTTCCTAACATCCAGCCTAAACCTCCCCTGGTGCAGCTTGAGACTGTGTCCTCTTGTTCTGGTGCTGGCTGCCTGGGAGAAGAGACCAACCCCCACCTGGCTACAACCTCCCTTCAGGGAGTTGTAGACAGCAATAACATCTCCCCTGAGCCTCCCCTTCTCCAGGCTAAGCAACCCCAGCTCCCTCAGTCTCTCCTCATAGGGCTGTGCTCCAGACCCCTCCCCAGCTTTGATGCCCTTCTCTGGGCACGAGACACCCTGGACACCCTTCCTCCATTTCTGAATGGACAGGAGACTTCAAAGCTTTGGTGGAAGTGCAATGCTCCTGTGTAATCTGGTATGGGTGATCCTGCTCTGGCAGGGGGGTTGGACTGGATGATCATCACTGGAGGTGTTCAGGAAGAGACTGGATGGGGTGTTTGGTGCCATAGTTGATTAGACAGTGTTGGGTGATAGATTGGACTTGATAATCTCAAAGGTCTTTTCCCACCTGGTTATTCTATTCTATTCTATTCTATTCTATTCTATTCTATTCTATTCTATTCTATTCTATTCTATTCTATTCTATTCTGATTCTAATTCTATTCTATTCTATTCTATTTCTATTCTAGCCTAGCCTAGCCTAGCCCTTATTCTTAGCCTATCCCTTATTCTTAGCCTATCCCTTATTCATATTCTATTCTATTCTATTCTATCTTTCAAGGGCCCTTCCAGCCCCTGAAATTCTGTGATTCTGTGATGTCAGGAGTGGGTTTTATATGGTAAGGAGACATTTTGATCAAAGGGGTGCCTGCAGAGCTGCCTCTGCCACAGCCAACTCAGGGGAGGGGGGAAAACAAACCACTGGGTCAGCCTTGTGTAGGCAGCCTGATGTTAATTCCAAATGGCCTCTTACCTTCCTGTAACCTTTCAGATGCACACACACACACACACTCCCAAGTGAGAAGTGCAAACACTTCTGCTTCAGAAAAAAAACCCCAAGCCTTCTCCCTCGAGCTCCACAGTTTATTACACTTTGGTGACCAATTTTCTGACACGAAGAGATCATTGCAACAACTTCCGAGCGCTTCAGGAAGCGACAGATGGTGTGCGCTCGGCCTGTGCTGTGACACAACTCGAGGCAGTTAAGTGGTAGATTTGCAACCTTCTGTGCAAAACAGAATTACTCAAAATAAGGAGGGAGAAACTTTAAAGTGAGCAAAGAAGCAGATACAGAATACAGAATTGAGAACCAGGTTGAAAGAGATCTTCGAGATCATCGAGTCCAACCGATCACCCAACACCATCTCATCACCTAAACCATGGCACCAAGCACCCCATCCAGTCTCTTCCTAAACACCTCCAGGGATGGTGACTCCACCACCTCCCTGCTGCAATGCCATTTGGTGTGGAGACTGCTGTTTGGTTTGGCTAGTTCTGAATTTATATATATATATATGAAAACAAAACAGGCTTTAACATCATTGATCTGTTGTAGAAATACATTCTGGTGTCGGGAAGATGGAGCCAGACTCTTCTCAGTGCTGTCCAGTGCCAGGACAAGGGGCAAGAGGCACAAACTGGAGCACAGGAGGTTAGAATCATAGAATTGTTAGGGTTGGAAGGGACCTCAAGGGTCATCCAGTTCCAACTCCCCTGCCATGGCAGGGACACCACACTAGATCAGGTTGCTCAGAGCCACATCCAGCCTGGCCTTCAAAACCTCCAGGGATGGGGCTTCTACCACCTCCCTGGGCAACCTGTGCCAGTGTCTCACCACCCTCATGGTGAAGAACTTCTTCCTAACATCTAATCTAAATCTACCCATTTCTAATTTTGGCCCCATGTAAACATAAGGGGAGAAAAACACACACCTCACTTTGAGGGTGGTAGAGCACTGGAACAGGCTCCCAGAGAGGTGGTGGAGTCTCTGTGTCTCTGGAGACATTTCAAAACCCACCTGGATGTGTTCCTGGCTGATTCTTTCCAGGTCATGCTGCTCTAACAGCGGGGCTGGACAAGATGATCTTCAGAGGTGTCCCTTCCAACCCCCACCACTCTGTGGTTATCTCTGCTGCTGGCAAGGACCTTCACAGACATGAAGTGACATGAACTAAGGCAGTGAGTGACATCAGACTGCCTCATGAAGTTTCAGCAGAAATGTTCTGGAGGATTATCTTACTTAACACCAATTTCCTCGCTCCCACAGTGATGGAGCAATTTCATGCTCTTCCAGGTCTGCTTTTTGGGCCTGTTAACTTCCAGGTGCAAAAAAAAAAATCACAGCAGGAAAGCAGCCTAGCATCTCTGATGGGCTTAGCAGGGATTAACCACTGTGGAGCTAACACATCAAGTGTCCCCACAGCTGTATCCTTCTCTAGAGTAATCGGATGAAGCAACGTAATGGTACAGCAAACCCAACACCGGATGAGCCACACCATTGTGTTGACAATGCTGATTAACTGCTCTGCCTTGCACTTGCAGTGATTAATTTCATATGAAAGCAGCCTAATAATAGCTGTTCAAACTCAGCTCTGCTATTACACAACAGGACAGCAAATTGGACAGCAGGAGATCTGGGTCTTGCAGGGAGATAAGGAGAGCGAGCTGTCAGTACGGCAGTCAGTCTGTTTCTACTTCCAAACAACTTTTAACACCTGGACCCTGGCTATGCTGCTGCCACGAAGACACCTGGGATGCCTTTAGTTATCCAGAGATTAACCAGGGCCTGTCTAATTTCTTTTAAATACTCCTGCCCAACACCCAGTAAAAGGAAGCCTGGCTTATAACCTTGTCTGTCTCCAGGTCTGCCCCATTTTTCCATCAGCTCAAGCACACAACCATCCACACCCCAAGGGAGTACAATCAAACCTTACCAGTCAGTGCTTGTGATACTTTCTGCTGTGGAATCTTAAAAGTCACTGAAGTGTGGTACTGCTGAGGCTTCCTGCAGCACTGAGTCCAACTACTGAACCTCAGGTCTTGCTGTTTGTGTGACTTTTGTCCTTTATTCCACTGTTGTCTGAGTTGTTGTTCCTCGCTCCTTCTGCAGCTTTGTTCCTTCCAGCCCTCTACGTCCACTAAGCAAGATCATCCTGGGTCACAGCATCTTCTTTACCATGAGGGTGCTGGAACACTGGAACAGCTTGCCCAGGGAGATAGTTGAGGCTCCACCCCTGGAGATATTCAAGGTCAGGCTCAACAGGCTTGATCTTGTTGATGATGCCCCTGCTTACTGCAGAGGGGGCTGGACTGGAGGACCTTTGGAGGTCCCTTTCAACCCAGACCATTCGATGATTCTCCATGCCATACTTCTCCAGGGTGTGCTCAAAAGCCCTGAGGGCAGGCCATGGATCATCTCAGGTAGCTCAACCCCAGCACAAAGCCTCAGAAGCCTGTTCCAGGTGTCAGTTTTATTGGAAAGTTGTCTGCTTTACATAGTCTTCTTTACATATATAGAAATAAATACGAAAGGCCTATACAAATATCAACACTTCAAGAGTACCAATACTGCCCCTCAGTCTTTAGAACCAGCATTCAACACTTCAAGGGACAAAACTGCATCAAACTGACCATACAGGTAGCAAAACAAATTCTACAAACTCTCAGATCCCAAATGTCTCTGCTTGTGCCTTGCAGAACCCCAGAGTCAGGTAACTCTGTTACATGTATGGGACATGTGCAGCTGCCTTGGAGAATTTCACACTAGGGGCTGAGGTGCATTTTCCTCAGGATGGACAGCAAAACCAAAGTCAAACTGAAGTGCTGCTCTGATATGGGAATGTAGGAATTGGGCATTAGCACTTTTAATGCCACACTTTGTTAGCATCAGAGCTCTTTAAAACATCCTGATGAATCAGAAGAACACAACCAGGCCTCCAAACAACCCTGAAGCCACTTCAGTCACTTCAGAAATGGGCTTTTTTGTAACATGATTCTTCCTCAGCCTCCAAGAAAGTCAATTCAATGCCACACAAAATGCCTTTGATAGAAAATAACATCACAAAAGCAAGCCTGGTCCTTCTGTGAACTGTAATTTCTAGACTCTTGCCCAGAAAGTGATGCTTTTCTAACTCAGGGCATCACCCACATCCACTTTTATCATCACTAATTTACACATTTGAAAGGGTACAAAGCAAGGCTTAAATGGTGGGAGGGATGGAGACTAGATGGAATACAAAGTTGGGTGGCTGAGTTCTTTGTGTGGTTGGTTTTTAGGTGGTTGTTTGGGGTGTTTTTTTTAAGGTCAACCCCCAACAATATTGAAAGAAGATTGTGCAATAGAGCAAAAACCTCTTTTGTCTTTCCCTTGAGGAATTTGTCCTCATCCCAAAACTAAAGAGTTCCCAGATGTTAATTTATGAACTGCAGATCAAACCTGCTGGCAATCAGAAGAAATATTTCAGATATTTCCTATTTGGATTAGGGGGAAAAGCCCAAAAAGCACAGACTTTGGTTCAGAAAAAGCAGAATACTATCCCTCACTGGGAGTGCACAAAAGCCCAAGCCTGAAGCCTTTCCCTGTTCACTCCTTTGCTTTCACTTTAAGCAAAGTACAAAGGAATTCCCTCTCCCCCCTGATTTAATAACTTAGATAAAAAACTGAAGGCTCTGGGTGTTGAACAGTTCACAGACAGTTCCAGGCTATTTGGGAGTGGCTCTCCATGTTTTCAAAAGCACTGCTGCTCTGTAGTACCCTTTTTTGTCTTTCCTTCACACCAAAGCTTTCTGACTCACGTGACTAAGCAGTGCTCTCCTTTCCACTGCTTCAGGTTTAAGTGCTTGGCTCACTCTTCCAAAGGGAAATTTGTAGATCCACTCAGAACACCACAGGACAGCTCTCTGCTGAAGGGCAGATCTCCAAGATGGGTCAGCTTGGAACAGCAGCTCTGCTGTTGGGTTCTCATTCACCAGGGCTGGTTCCATAACAAACTTCCTGGGTTCACAGCAATTCTCTGATCAATTTTGACTCCTCCAAGCTCCTTCTGAGCTCCCCCAGTAAATCTAAATGCCATAACTAGGTTTTGCTGGTGTATCTAGAGGTTCTGCAGGCCACAGAACCAGTTCCCCAGCAGCACAAGACCTAAAGGTTTTTTAAGTGCTGGGCAGCATTTGTGTGGGCTGCAAAACCTGGGTCCAGTGACGCTGATCACAACGGGAAGGTTCTAGCTCTGCAGCAGGTCTGACATTCAGGCTAAAGAGCAACCACAGGTGGGGGAAACAAAACCAAAAGACAAGAGACCATGTGGATGAAGACTTGCAGGGTCACTTCTGAAAAAACACACTTTCAAGGTAGGAATGCACTTAGCAAAAACTAAGCTCTCGAATGGTTCGAAGTTTGGGTTCCTGAGCTCGGTACTGGAGAGAGGGAAGGGCAAGGGCAAGAGTTTTACAGTTATACAGCAGTACCACAAGGACAGTATTTCAAACCTAGTATCAGAAGAATGAATAAGTTACAAATATGACTTTAAGAACATTATAGCAAAAGAGCAGTTTGCTCAGAAGACCTTAATCATCTTTCTTTTGTGCCTGAAATCGTTCCATTAAAGCCCTAAAGATATTTCCTGGTATTTTCTGGTGTTTTTCTATTAGAGCTTGGAGTGCTGCTTTTGTCTGCAGGGAAAGAGAAGAGTTTGGGGGTCAGATGAAGGCATCTCTGTACTGTTCATACATTAAGACAAATGCCTCTATACACATGCACAGCTTACCTTTGCAGTCAGTTCCTCAGCAGTGACATTTGGTTCATAGGGGATGGGCTCTCCAATAAACGTTCGAAGTTTGACTGGGAAGCCGCCATACAGAGGAACTATGGGCAGCCTGATGCGTTCATAGAGAGCCCTCAGGATCCCTGAAGCCAAAAGAATTAGGGGGGGAAGCAGAAACAGGAAAATGGAGGGGAGAGAAGGGAGAGAGGGGAGAAAGAAACAACCAAGAAAAAGAGATTGGGATTATTCTGTAAAGCTTTTTCTCAGTATGTCTTAAAACCTAAACTGACTTGTCAGGCAATGCAGCCCCTGCCCCAGGTTCTCAAAGGGCATCTCATCTCAAGTGCTACTCTACCCTTGACTGGCATTTCCTGAAAGCTGTGCTAATCATAGAGTCATAGGATGGTTTAGGTTGGAGAGGACCTTAAATATCATCCAGTTCAAATCCCTCTGCCATGGGCAGGGACACCTCCCACTAGACCAGGTTGCTCAAGGTCTCATCCAACCTGGCCTTGAAACACCTTCAGGAAGAGGACATCCACAACCTCCATGGGTAACCTGTCCCAGTGTCTCACCACCCTCAGTATAAAGAATTTCTTCCTGATCTCCAGTCTAAATCATCTCCCCTCCTCAAGCTTCAATTCATTCCCTCTCATCCTATCACTACAAGCCCTTGTAAGAAGCCCCTTCTAGGCTTTCTTGCAGGCCCTCCTGTAGCTAACAGCAGACCTGTTTCCACTCTAACTTGGTATGAAATCTCTCCTCCAAACAACAGATGCAAAGAGAAGAAAGGAGAAAAACCCAGTAGCTGCCTCTCTGAAGAGGAAGGGAACACTGTGCAGTACAGGTTACACTACAGTTGATTTTACAGCTTAGCCAAAGAAACTAGTGCTGGAAGAGTGTTCTGTTCAGTCCCATTGAGGTCTAGGGGATCAGAAACAGCCTTGATATTAGGTTTTGTCATGTTTGGATGATGGAGGGAACAACACATTTTCCCCTAAATCTTACAAAGCTAATTAAAAAAAGTGTTACTCCAGGGCTGCAGACAGCCTGAGGAGGGGAAATTTAGGCTGGATATTACAAAGAAATTCTTTACAGTAAGGGTGGGGAGACACTGGAACAAGTTGCCCAGGAAGGTCATGAATGCCCCCTCCTGGAGGTGTCCTAGGCCAGGTTGGATGAGGCCTTGAGCAACCTGGGCTAGTGGGAGGTGGCAGGACATGTGGTGTGGAGGAGACTGGTCAGGCCCTTTCTGCTAGTAACAAATTGGGGAATATAAGCCCAGGGGGTTTAACACCAGTTGATCAGCAGAGATATGGGCATCCAATCAGCCCAGAGGTGAACCCTTCAGACATACACCCATCTACTTGTGTGCTGGCTGGAAGACCCAAAGAGCTGAGGAAAGAGAGCAGGCAAATGCAAGGCTCTGTGAGGAACCACAGGCTCAGTTCTGAATAGTAAACCAAGTGCAGATTAAATACATTTCAAACCATTCAATGTTTATGTACAGGCAGAGGTGCAAGCACAGAGCTTTAGGAGGACATTTAAAGAGATTAGATGTCAGCTGCAGACTCCTGCTTGCCTCTTAGCAGGGCAGAAAACCTAAAGCTGGCTGAGCAGATAGAGGCAGAGAACAAAAATGCTCTAAATCTATCTGCCTTTTTCTGGCTCCTTTTTTCCTCTCTTTAGAGCTTCTGTGAAGGCAGACTGCTACGTGGAGCAGAGCTGAGATCAGCTCTAATGCTGATGTCAAATCCTAGTAATGTCTCTGAACACTACCAGAGAGGAAATCTCCAGAAACAAGGCTGGTGTCAAATCTCAAAAGAATAGAATAGAATAGAATAGAATAGAATAGAATAGAATAGAATAGAATAGAATAGAATAGAATAGAATAGAATAGACCAGGTTGGAAAAGACCTTTGAGATCATCGAGTCCAACCTATCACCCAACACCATCTGATCAACTAAACCATGGCACTAAATGCCTCATCCACCAAATGCCTCTTCCTAAACACCTCCAGTGATGGTGACTCCACCGCCTCCCCAGGCAGCACATGCCAATGGCAAATCTTTCTTTCTGGGAAGAACTTCTTCCTAACATCCAGCCTAAACCTTCCCTACTGCAGCTTGAGACTGTGTCCTCTTGTTCTTTCACAGATTGCCTGGGAGAAGAGACCAACCCCCATCTGACTACAGACTCCCTTCAGGGAGTTGTAGATAGCAATAAGGTCTCCTTTGAGCCTCCTCTTCTCCAGGCTAAGCAACCCCAGCTCCCTCAGCCCTTCCTCATAGGGCTTGTGCTCCAGATACCCCTCCCCAGCTTTGTTGCCCTTCTCTGGACACCTTCCAGCAACTCAACATCTTTGCTAAACTGAGGGGCCCAGAACTGGACACAGGACTCAAGGTGTGGCCTAACCAGTGCTGAGCACAAGGCACAATGACTTCCCTGCTCCTGCTGGCCACACTGTTCCTGATGCAGGCCAGGATGCCACTGGCCTTCTTGGCCACCTGGGCACACTGCTGGCTCATGTGGGGATTATTCCTACAGAGATAAACTAAATACATAGGGCAAGATAAAACTACAGGAAACAAATAAAACAGAAAATATCTTACTTATTCCTCCTAATGTCCTGACTCCTTCTCGGACATTTTGTGTAAACATAGGAATGATGGGCTAGGAGGGGGAAAAAAAATTCATTAAGAATTTAACAAAGATAGCACCAAAAACTTCTCTCTCACTTAAACCCAACAAGCAAGTTAGTTTCAGAAGTGTTTCTCAGACAAGGCCATCTAGAGAGCAACATATTCTTAAAGTTCTTCGGCAAGCTTCCGCTGTGAGGTTTCAAAGAGGAGAACAGGATGAGACTTCAGTGAGTCACTGTTTCAGCAAGTCCATAATCCCAAAGCAGTCCAGGATTCTACAACCTATGGAGCATTTAGGCCTCCCCTTGTCCAGCAGTGTTTGCACAGTTGTGATTGAAGTGGTTGAACTCTTGTCTGATGTGTAGTTATGCTCCAAGGGAAGAACTGACAGGATTGGGACCCTATGCCTGTCTGATTCATCTCTGCCATGCTGACTGTACTGCGTCACACAGGATGTGTCACAGTCAATACCTGTCCCATGATTTACTTCTGCTGCTGAATATTTGGAGTGGTGTTGAACATTTCAAGTTTCTATTGCTGGTTTTGAACCTGGGATATCAGAGATCTACTCCAACCCCTCAACTAGGAAGGCCCCTCAACCAGGCTTGGTTGCCCAAGGCCTCATCCAATCTGGCCTCAAACACCTTCAGGGAAGGGTTTGAAGGGTGTGAAGTGTCTGCTGGCTGTAAAATGGAAGAGTTCCTTTTAGAATGAAGCAAAGTTGAAGCAATATAAAAGAGGAAGGACCTTTTAAGTCTTTCAAGCAGTTAGTCTGAGTCCTGTTTCACCTCTCCATCTCCTGACCACATTATTCTGAGCTGACTCCAAAGCAACAATAAGAGTCCTGACAAGTGGTTGTGGGAGCAAGCAGAGCACACTCATGCCATTCTCAATGCAACACCAAATGTATGATAAACCAAACAGCTTTCCCTGGGAGAAACTCCTGCAAAGCCAGCACTCTGCTCGTACCCCTTGTCCTGTCCCACTTACCACTTTTGCGTCGATGGCCACCTGAGCGAAGCCCTTCCGGTTGCCCCAGATAATCGTGTACATCTCGTCGCTGAAGAGTGCTTCCCGAACTCCTCCTGGGGCAATGGCCAGCAGGGAGCCCTTCTTCAGAGCACTGACACACTCTTCTTTTGGTCCATGCATGACTCCATGTGCATCCAGTAGTATTTTAAAACCTGGAGGGTGGGATAATGAGTAAGGACAGGTTAATTCATACTACCACTGAGTGCAGATTCCCATCTCAGAACGCCACAAACCTACTGGTCTGGGAAGACTTGGAGGGGTTGGACTGGATGACCTTTGGAGGTCCCTTCCAACCCAGACCATTCTATGATTCTATGACTTCTCTTTCTTGAAGATTCCCACTGAAGCAAACAACCATCATTGGAGGTGCTTAGGAAGAGACTGAATGGGGTGCTTGGTGCCGTGGTTTAGTTGATTAGATGGTGTTGGGTGATAGGTTGGACTTGATGATCTCAAAGGTCTCTTCCAACCTGGTTAATTTATTCCATTCCATTCCATTCCATTCCATTCCATTCCATTCCATTCCATTCCATTCCATTCCATTCCATTCCATTCCATCCTTATCAGCCACAGAGACACAGAACTGATCTAGCTGAGTTTGACCCCCCCCCCAGACCTTCATTCTTTAACCCCACGTTAACAAATGAATAGTTTGTCAGCCCAGTAGTCACTTCTTTGTCACACACACATCCACTGAAGAAAAATCCAAATTACAGTTAAAAAGATAGAAATCTGTCTTCTCTTACAGCCTGCATAAACTAAGGGCTTGGGAAGGAGAGTATGAGGCAGCATACCATTAGTTTTAGTCTTAGCTAAACTCTGATCTCTAACTAGTCTTTGTAGCTGGTGTGGGTATAATTACACCTGATTTATATCTACACATAATTAAGATCTGCTCATAAACATGAGGGCAGAGCACAAGCTGCTTTACCCCTGTCTCACAGTGTCAGCTACCTGGTGATGGCAAGGATGTCAGCAGTTTTCTCTGGTGGACCTTTAGGACCACAGGGAGAGAGGAATCACTTAGGGCACTGAATCCAACCTTCCACAACTGTAGGTAACCACATTTCTTCAGAACACCTAATCCACATGACATACTGCAACACCTTGTGTATGCAATAGAGAAGAAGCCACAGCTCCTTTCCTCTGGGAAACTGCAGGAGAAGGATTGGCAAGTCACGTTCTAAAGAGGCCTCCCAGATGGCCCTAGGAAGCAGACATGGCCCATACACAACTGCAGTCTCAGTCCTCCAGGCACTCCTTGGGAAAAGGAGAATCCATGTCTCCCTGAGCAGTACACAGCTACAGAAGAACTACAAACCATGGGAATGTGGAGGTTCTTTCTGTGACTAAACTCCAGTATTAAAGGAAAAAAAGCCACAGGACCCTATCTCATATCCCTCTGTCCCACAATGCAAGCAACAGAAGCCCACATAGTATTGATAAAGCATGAATTGAGACACAAAACAAAGACAATGCTCAGCAGAAATCTCCAGGTTTCTATAGGAGGTCTCTTCTTAGGTTAGATTCCCTTCCCTAAGTTCTCAAGCTGTATCTTTCAAGACTAAGCACTAGAGAGAGGATCTTTGACCCTTTGCAGGCTCACCCATACCTCCCCTCCCATTTCTCCCACATAATAACTGAAACATCTTCTGGAAAGACATCCAGTTTAATCTGAACACTTGATCAAGACCAGGCAGTCTTAGTCCCAAGACAAACTTATGGCAGTCTTTCTGATCTGATCACAAGAGAAGCAGTGACCCAAGAACAGAGACCCAGGCCTGGGTTGCCAGTCATAGATTATCCAGCAGATTATCTGGGCCCTTTGGGTTTGTCTTCCCTCAACAACTATATTCATCCACAGAGCCAGAGAATTATGTAGGTTGGAAGGGACCTCTGAAGGCCAACCTCCCACTCAAAGTGGGTCCAACTAGATCAGGCTGCTCAGGGCCTCACCCAGCAGAGTTTTGAAAGTCTCCAGTGATGGAGATTCCCCAACTTGTCTAGCCAAGCTGCTCAGGTGTCTGATCACCCTCATGCTAAAAGATCTTCCCACACATCTCATAAACGTTGCCCGTGTTGCAACTTGTCTCTGGTGCTTCTCATTCTACTGCTGTGCACCTGTGAAAAGAGCATCTGTCTCCTCTCCATCCTCCCATCAGGTGGCCAAAGACACCAGTAATCCCTTTCCCCACCCTTATCTGGTGCAGACCAAACAAATGCAGTCTCTCAGCCTCTCATGCATCATATGCTCCAGGCCTCCACCACCCCCTGAGCACACCCTGGCGTGTCAATGTCTGTCCCATGCTGGGGAGTCCAAAACTGAACCCCATACTGTGAGATGTGCTTGCACAGCTGCCAAGCCAAGGGAAGAAAAAAAACCTCTTCACTCACTCTGCTGGCTGCACTCATGCTAAAAAAGCCCAACCTGCAGATCAGCTTCTCTGCTGCAAGGGCAAGCTGCCGACTCACACTCAGCTGGTTCTAGACTGCCAAAGTCCTTCCCTGCAAAGGATTTCTACTCAGAGAACTGTCACTTGGGATTGTTCCATCCCAGCTGCACAACTTCACACTTGCTTTTGCTGAAGTTTGGGACATTTGTGCCAGTTCCTTTCTGTGAAGGCACTCTGAACAGGATCTCTAACCCTCAGCACATCAACTGCTCTCCCCGTTTGGTATCATCAGTGAATTTCCCCTCATCCAGGTGTGCAATGAAAACATCAAGCAGCTCTGGTCCCAGTAGCAACCCCTGAAAAATGCCTGTAGAAACCAGCTGGCAGGCAGACATTGTACTGCTGAAGCCAATTCTTCTAGACCAGCCATTCAGCCAGATGGCTCTGCAGTGCTACTAAGCAACATTTGGGGGACTCCTGCGTATACTCACACCTAGAACTTTATTTTAAAGCAGAAACAGAGAAAACCAAAACAACCTCCCATCTGATAAACAACTGTGCACAAGTATTAACAGCTGTAGCATGGAGCCAAATCTAAGTGATGAAATAGGTCCTGTTAGTCAGCTGTATGCAAAGGATTGGATAACCAAGTGACAAATCCCAGCCTGCTGGCAAAAGCAGTTGTAGAGGCAACGCCATGCTGTTATCAGACTGAAAAAGTTCAGGTTTCAGGGACAAGGCTGCAATAAAACCATACTGGCCAAAGGCCAGGTTTCTGATAAGACTTGTTCCCACCAAAAGCATCAGCACACTAGAGAAGACTCCTGTAAACTCAGGAAACTAATTACAAGGCCACAAACTGAACTTGGGAAAAGAATTGGCTACTACTGTATCTCACACACGCACACACACCCAAACCCCTCAGGTAATTAACTTCTCCAACCAGCAGTGTTTCTCACTGGGTTGTCCAGCCAAAACTTAACACACAAACTGGTGACACTTCTACAGCTTTCCTCCAAAAAAGAGTCTATTTGTAAGTCTTCCTGGAGACAGGTTCCACTGCCCACCATACTCAGCTGGGTGGGATACAAAAAAGCATCATCTCTCCAGGCTAATTCTGTCAGCTTTAACAGCATTGCTTCCAAAAAAACTATTTCTCAATCAGTTTACACTGCCTGTAATAATAGAAAAAGAAACATCTCTCCAGTACCTGAAGGAGGCCTACAGGAAAGCTGGGGAGGGACTAGGATGAAAGGGAATGGATTGAAGCTTGAGGGGAGATTTAGACTGGAGATGACAAAGAAATTCTTGACAGTGAGGGTGGGGATACACTGGAACAGGTTGCTCAAGGAGGTGGTGGATGCCCCCTCCCTGGAGGTGTTCAAGGCCAGGCTGGATAATGCCTTGAGCAACCTGGGCTAGTAGATGTCCCTACCCATGGCAGGGGGGCTGGAACTAGATGATCATAGAATAGAATCATAGAATCCACCAGGTTGGAAGAGACCTCAAAGATCATCAAGTCCAACCTGTCACCCATGACTACTAAACCATGGCACCAAGTGCCATGTCCAACCCCTTCTTGATCTTCCAACCCAAACCATTCTGTGATCCTATGATCTTACTGAAGTCTTTGCTACCAATTAATACAGAGACAATTGTTCCTCCTGTGATCTTCTGTTTCCAAACAAGGGAGGTGTGGCTCAGCCAGAAGCATGACCCATCCTTGCCTGGTCCAGTCTCTGAACTCCTTGTTTGTAAAGAACAAGTTAGAAACAGCTGCACTTCAACACTTCCACTGTATTTAGCTTGAATGTCTGCTCTGAGAGCTGTGCTCCTGTGGCACAGCTTGTATTAACCATACTGTAAAAACAAATAAGCAGAGCTCCCAAACTGATTGCTTATAATGCAGCAGGGTTACCTGGTAATCTAAAGACGAAATGATCAGCTACTGCATAGCAGTATCTCTTCTTCTCTATCAGAAGTCTAGCCATGAAATAGATACAGTCAGCAGGAGTAGCTCCATGATAGAACACAATAAGCCCTGGTCCTTCAGGAATGTTTTCGGTCCCATGAAGCTCATAACCTGTTAGGAGTTAAAGGCATAAAGGATGTCAAGTTTGGTCCAGTTCTACCCCACAGAAACTAAACCATGGCAAGCTGGCAGAGTGACAATGACAGCAATTGATAGTAAGAGCAAAGCCACCACTAAAAAGTCAAGAGGCATTTACTGAGTTGCTTTCACAGGGAATTCAAGTTGTGTTTAAAGCAGAAGAGTCACATTTAAAGAAAGAACAAACCCCCCTAAGAACAAAACACTGGCTCACTGTCTTAAACTCTATCAGTTCTCCCTTGCAGTTCCCTGTCTTCAAGGCTGCTGAGTGCTTTGGATCAATGGCTCCAGACACATCAAAATAAGGATTGGAGTGGTGAAACACATTTCAAGCTAGTATTTATTGACAGTTCATTGCCACCAGGAACTGGTTAAGATCTGATGTGCCAGCATCCCTGTACATGACTCCTTTTGCTCAGGGGTGGGAAGCTTACCTGTGTTACTTCTCTCAGAGTTACAGCTGCTCCATTTTCCCAGCACTAAGTACTAAAAGCTAGTGGGGGCTTCACATGTTTCATTATAACATACAAAAAACCCACACACAAGTTTCTCACTGACTTTACATTTCTAATGAAGTTAACAGTGCAGAATACATTCAGTTAACACACAACACCCAAGTACATCATAGGATCATAGAATCAATAAGGCTGGAAAAGACCTCAGAGATCATCAAGTCCAACCTGTCACCCAACACCTCATGACTACTAAACCATGGCACCAAGTGCCACGTCCAAGCCCTTTTTGAACACCTCCAGGGATGGGGACTCCACCACCTCCCTGGGCAGCACATTCCAACGGCCAACAACTCTCCCTGTAAAGAACTTTCTCCTCACCTCGAGCCTAAACTGGTAGAAAATGGATTCAGTTAATACTGAGCTGTATTCTTGCAGCATCTTGTTTGGGGGGTGGTGTTAAATAAGAAAGACAATACAAAAACAAAACAACAAAAACCCAAACCCCAAAGCCTGTCACTTAATCAGGTCTGCAGTTCCCATTCCATTATTACTTTTGTTAATGATGAAGCTCTTCTCCCTCTTGAGGAGGGCAAATCGAGACTGGGTATCAGGAAGAAATTCTTTCCAGTGAGGGCTGGAAGATACTGGAACAGGTTGCCCAGAGAGGTCACAGATGCCCTCTCCCTGGAGGTGTTCAAGGACAGGTTGGATGAGACCTTGAGCAAGCTGGGCTTGCAGAAGGTGTCCCTGCCCATGGCAGGGGGGCTGGAACTGCATGATCTTTAAGGTCCCTTCCAACCCAAACCATTCTATGAATCTATTTTACTTTCTATACCTGTGATGCTGCAATATATTGCAAGGATATCACCTGTACATTCCCAGGTGACCACTAATGGTGCTCCATAACCAGAATGAGACCTATCTAGCAGTTGTATGTGAAGTCAATGGTATCACACACCAGCCTGGGGCTTTCTGAGTGTGGGCTTATTTTTGGTTGGGTTTATTTTTCCCAGTGCTGTGAGATTCAAGATGAAAAGTTCTTCTTAGGATACATGGATTAGCAAAGTGGGAGGGGGAGGGAGGGAAGCAACAAAATACCAATCACAAAACATTGCATTCTTTAGGAAGAGAAGTGTATAGAGAATGTGGAAGCAGCTGGCAGGGCAGAAGGAAGTCAATGAGAGACTGGGTAAGACTTTTTCCTGTGTAAATAAAAAGTTAAAGCTTACAAAAAGGAAAAGTTACTAAGAATGAAAAGAGCCAAGGCCTTAAAAAAAAAAAAATCATTCTATTATGAGGGAAAAAAAACCCCAAAGTAAATACCTTTTTATTGTGAAGTGAGCATTTAAAGCTCTTTGATGTAGTTGTTGATTTTGGTCTAGTGTACTTTGGCAGATTTGAAAGTTACATCTTAGTCTTACAAAGCCTATCTGATACAGCCCCTGCACCATCTGGTTATCAAAGCCTTGAAAACCTGCTTCCCTTTGACTGGAGAACAAATAGAGATGATTTTCAAGAAGGATTTGTTCCTTATGTAAATTGCTCTTAAACATCTCTCTCTCCTTTAGCTGCATTGAGACTGAATGGCTCTGAAAGAGGCTTATGATTTCCTCAGAAAGGAGAAGGCAAATCATTTATTAAGTCTCTCTTTATGTAAGAAATAATAGCAGAAGGACAAGGAGCAGAGCCCTTAGTTTTGATAGAAAGTAGCTGTCAGAAATACAGAGAAAGAAAAGAAAAAAGCAGGGATCTGTAACAGTTCTGAGCTCTAAGTAGCAACTATTGCATGAACTAAGTGCTCCTTTTAGCCATCACTTGGCATTGTATGGCAAAAGACTGCTTAAGTGCAATCCAAGGATGCTGACACGCTGGCTGCCAGGGGCCTGGCATTAACCTCCAGCGTTCACATCCTGACTCTGAAATAATGGCTCCAATTCTGAGCAGAGCAAACACTGCAGGTCTTTTTGGGATGAGGAAATCCAGGAGCAGTGAGGAAAAGGGAAACAAAACTAAAATTCAGCAATTAAAAACAAAAAGAGGCATAAATGTATCTTTATGCAACTGGATGAAAGACCTCATCTGGTAGCAGCAAAGGAATGAATGCTTCAGACAAAACATTGTACATCCTGTCCTGGGCTTGGCTGGGGTAATTTTTTCCTCACCAGTGGCTGGTATGAGGTGATGGTTTGGGTGTGTGCTGGAAACACTGCTGATAGCACAGGGATGTTTTAGCTGTTACTGAGCAATGCTTGCACAGAGTCAAGGCCTTTGCTGCTCCTCACACCACCCCACCAGTGAGTAGGCTGGGGGTGCACAAGAAGCTAGGAGGGGACACAGCTGGGACAGCTGGTCCCAACTAACCAAAGGGGAGGTTGGACTAGGTGACTTTCAGAGGTCCCTTCCAACCTACATAATTCTCTGGCTCTGTGGATGAATTTAGTCTATTGAGGGAAGACAAACCCAAAGGGCCCAGATAATCTGCTGGATAATCTATTCCCTGACATTCCAGACCACATGACATCATGCTCAGCATATCAGGCTGGGGGGAAGATGAAGGAAAGGGGAGAACATTACAGGTGATGGCATTTGTCTTCCCAAGTATCTGTTATGCATGATGGAGCTGGCTGAACTGCCTGCTCATGGGAAGTGGTGAATGAATGCCTTGGTTTTCACTCCTGCTGTGCATGGCTTTTGCTTTACCTATTCAGCTGTCCTTATCTCAACCCACAAGCCTTCTCACTTTCACCCTTCTGAGTCTCTCTCCCAACCCATCTGGAGGGAGTGAGTGAGCAGCTGTGGGGGGCTGAGTTGGCAAGCCAGGGTTAAACCACATCCAAAAAAGTCTCAGTGGCTTTTTTTCTCTGAAGCAGTCATTGAGAAAATGAATGAAAAAAACAGTGGCCTGGATTTTCTATTTCCTGCAACAGCAGCAACAACCAGGTAGAAATTGGTAACTCTGAAGGGTAAACCAGGAAGAGGAGCCTCAGCAGCTTGTAATGTCAGATCTTGCTTACCATGCCATATTCTTCCATGTCCATCCCATAGGGTAGCCAACATTTGTTTTCCACCAGCCCAAAAATCATGGGAATAAGCTTCCTTTAGTTCATTCTTCCTTTTATAAATATGAAGGAGGAGAATGGAAGTATAAAAGAGGATGATGATACTTCCTGGAAGTATAAAAACTACTGCCAGTGGCAAAAGCACCCATAAAAGGTAGACTGCATAACTGAGATAGTCTTCAATGTGCTCCACGCCAGTCCATTCTCCCAGGATGTAAGTCAGGCAGGTCAGGTAGGACACAGGCATCGGTCCTGCAGTACAGGATTCATTTCCACCTACCATCTCCTGGGCAATTAAAAACAGAAACCAGCAGATTAAAAAAACCAAAAATCCTCCAGACACACAGTCCTGCCTGTGCTGTTCAAGCATGGAAAATTCCTCTCTGCTGCATTTTATTCACATCCCCTTCACCCCACGCCCCAGCAGCACCTCTTAGAAAGGGAATGGTTCACACAGCAAAACTTTCACTTCATTTTCTTCAGTCCTTTCCTTTTGTGCAATGGAAATGATGACAATTGTAATTGAGAAAGGGAATGCCACTGTTTCATCCCAGGCTAAGATTTTTATCTCGTTACAGACTGCTCAACTGATGCAGATCCAGATGTGTGATGTCACCAACACCCCCTGCCCCCTCATTTTCTATCTTCAGAGAGCTGTATTGATTAGGTTCACTTGTTGGTTTACACAGCACACTCCAAAGCTTCTCCCAAGCACTAACTACAATCTCAAATCCAGTGCTATAAAATATCTACTGGACACTTTCACTATCCACAAGCACAGGATGACTCAGGAGGAAGATGGCCAAGTAGATACCTCTAACTGTACCTGGAAACTCACAGAGAGCAAAACACTGAGTCCCAGAGCACAACACAGAGAGGCAACAGAAAGGACAAGGAAAAGGATCATAGAAAACCCTCCAGAAGTTTTAACAGCTCTGGCTTTACCTTGTCTGTTTTAAAGAATAGCAGCAGCTCCCACAAAGTTTCAGGGCTAGACTTCTCTGAGCTATTTCACAGGCTCACAGAATAGATTCATAGAATGGTTTGGGTTGGAAAGGATCTTAAAGATCATTTAGTTCCAGCCCCACCACCATGGGCAGGGACAAGTTCCACTAGACCTGGCTGCTCAAGGCCTCATCCAACCTGGCCATGAACTCCTCCAGCGAGGGGGCATCCACCACCTCCCTGGGCAACCTGTTCCAGTGTCTGCCCACCCTCACTGTAAAGAATTTCTTTGTAATACCCAGCCTAAATCTCCCCTCCACAGGCTTTCTGTAGCCCTGGAGTAACACTTTTCTTACCTTTGTAAGAATTAGGGGGAAATCTGTTGTTCCCTTCATCATCCAACCATGGCAAAACCTGTACACATGGCTATCTGCAGTTCTAAACCAACATAAATATCTTGGTGGAGAAAAGTTTTCCTAGACTAGAAAAAAATGATCCTAGTCTAGAATAGTTTGGTCAAGATTTGAAGTAACTCTTAGTCAGAAGTGGGAATAAAAGCATGTTCCATCTAGAATAACATAGGCTTGTGGAGAGAAATGGATTAGGAACTGTAGTTTCTGGGAGAATCCAAGCTTGGGGCTGTTGGGGTTTGGGTTTTGATTAAAAGCTGATTTACAGCACAAATGATTGCAGAGTTCCTATGCCTAGACAGACACGTGTCTACTCCTCCTTTAGTCTTGCCCTGTTCTTCTGAGCAGCCAAGTGACTGAAAATCAGGAGATTGTTTTGCTAACACCATCAGAACCCCAATGACCACAAAAACTAGGAAGGAGAGCAGCTGTACTCCACATTTGGTACGAGATACTGAGAGGTGTGCTAGAGCAGAACTCATTCACTTATCTCTCCATTCCCCCCTCCCCATTCTGACCGAGCAAGGATGTTCCTTTTCCTTCTGTCTGAAATCGGCCTCTACCCACCTTGCTCAAGGTGCCTCCTACTAAGAAGAAGAAAGCTGATTGTGTGACAAGGCCTTTGCTCTCACAATCCATGCCTGTTCCACCAAGTCAGGCTTACAGCATTTTGCTCCTCAGCATGTCCTTGGGGCCAACGTTGAGGAGCAGCTGATTATCTTCGGTGCTGTCCAAGCACGTAGCATCAGTGGCATACGCTTCACTGATTTCATGCATGTGTGCTTGGGGGTGTGAATTAGGGGGGGAAGGACAGGAGAGAGAGACCTGTGGGAGAGCAAGAGAAAGCTCTTTCTCATTCCAGTTGCCAGAGCTGAACTCCAGAACCTGTCAGGCAGCAAACACCCACAGCAAGGACCAGAAACACAGCTTGTGAGACCAAGCAGGATTTAGGAGTAGCACTCAACACTACAATATTTATCAGACTGTTAATCTGGACTTCTCCAGTGGATCCACCTACTAGCTGAAGAACAATATGGAGCAAGGGTTATGGCACAGAAACACTTTTCAAAACTCAGAGGTGATTACATAGCTTTAGAGATTACTCAAAATTATATAGCTTTTAAAGCCTCCTTACAATTGTACTCTCCTGCCTATTGCCTCTTAAATTGTTTATGGCTTTCTCCAGACACAAAATCCTCATCAAGTGCATTTAAAGTCCTGTCCACACACGTCAGCCTTGCAAAATACTACTTGTCCTTTGCCTCTAATGGTAGATGCAAGGCCTCAGATGCAATCACCACAGTTTTATAACTTCACCTGCACAGCTAGGCACTCACCTGTAACAGGAAATTAAAATCTGACACCTTCTTTGCTGCCAGACACAGAGGAAACAGCTGAAGCCCTGCCCTCTCCCAGGGACAGACAACTCTACTCTGAACAACAGAACTTCCTCAGCTTGGAGAGAATCACAACATAATATCTACTGGAAGGACTCACTGCACAGCACTCAGCCAATCTCTTGCTCACTAAGAAGTCAGATCAGGTGGCTCAGGGACAGGGCCACTCCAGTTTGCAATATTGCCAAAGGATGGAGATCCCACTGCTTCCCTGGGGCCCTGATCCAGTGCTTAACCACCCTCATGGTGAAATTGCTTTTCATAGACTCATACACTGGCTTGGGTGGGAAAGGACCTTCAAGACCATCTAGTTCCAACCCCGCTGCCTGGGACCTTCCACCAGCCCAGGCTGCTCAAGCTCTCATCCAGCCTGGCCTTGGAACATCTCCAGGGAAGGGGCATCCACAACCTCTCTGGGCAACCTGTTCCAGTGTCTCACCACCCTCTCTGTAAACAATTTCTTCCTAATCTCCAGTCCACATCTCCCCTCCTCAAGCTACAACCCATTCCCTCTCATCCTATCACTACAAGCCTTTGTAAAATGCCCTCAGCAGCTTCCTTGTAAGCCCCCTTCAGGAGCTGCAGGGCTGTAATAAAGTCTTCCAGGAGCTGTCCTTTCTCCAGGCTGAACAGCCTCAACTCTCTTTATTCTGTTTTCCTTATTCTAGCTAAAATTCCTCTTACTGCAATTTGTGCCTGTTGCTTCCTGTCCCTTTGCTGAGACCCTTAAAGGACTTTTGTATTAGGAGCCACCCTTAAAGGACTTTTGTATTAGGAGCCACCAGTGACACATTTCCTGTTGTGCAGTTCTAATTAAATATTTTCACTTTAAGCTCAACTTCCTAACAGAGCAGCTGGGAATTATTTTCCTTAGATGAAAAAGATGCAGTTTCTCATTTGCCTAATTACAGCACACACTGACTTGTGAAGGCTCTACTCTGACAGTGAGGTGCAAGCAAAGCTATCAGACAACTCCTTTCACTGGCTTCTAGCAGATGATCCAGAAAAATCCTGAACTGAAGTACAACAGTGGTTTCCAGCTGCAGCCAGCAGACCCTAGGAGAGCTGAACCCCTATTGATCATGTTAGGAGCACCAGTTACAGAGAATAGAATAGAATAGGAATTAATAAGGTTGGAAAAGACCTTTGAGATCATCCAGTCCAACCTATCACCCAACACCATCTAATCAACTAAACCATGGCACCAAGTGCCTCATCAGTCTCTTCTTAAACACCTCCAGTGATGGTGACTCCACCACCTCTCTGGGCAGCACATTCCAATGGCCAGTCTTTCTTTCTGGGAAGAATTTCTTCCTAACATCCAGCCTAAACCTCCCCAGTGCAGCTTGAGACTGTGTCCTCTTGTTCTGGTGCTGGTTGCCTGGGAGAAGAGACCAACCCCCATCTGGCTACAACCTCCCTTCAAGGGAGTTGTAGAGAGCAAGAAGGTCTCCCCTGAGCCTCCTCTTCTCCAGGCTAAGCAACCACAGCTTCCTCAGCCTCTCCTCACAGGGCTGTGCTCCAAACCCCTCCCCAGCTTTGTTGCCCTTCTCTGGACACATTCCAGCAACTCAACATCTTTCCTAAACTGAGGGGCCCAGAACTGGACACAGGACTCAAGGTGTGGCCTAACCAGTGCTGAGCACAGGGCAGAATGACCTCCCTGCTCCTACTGGCCACACTGTTCGTGATCCAGGCCAGGATGCCATTGGCCTTCTTGGCTACCTAGGCACACTGCTGGCTCATGTTCAGCTGCTGTCAACCAGTACCCCCTGGTCCTTTTCTGCCTGGCTGCTCTCCAACCACTCTGACCCCGGCCTGTAGCACTGCAACATCTAACGCTGCAAACCACACAATTCCAGCATAAGAAATGTGTAAGTGGAACCTCTGGGGAACGTTCCAGTACCTCCAAACTACAAAGGTACTGCAAAGCACCAGAATTAGCAATACCACCGTAACCACACACAAAGAACAACAAAACCCAGTAGGCCCTGATAATCCTGCTAATGGCATCTGCAGCTAGAGCCATCCTGGAAGTCATAGGGTGGTTGTGTCCTTGTTTTGAAGCGAGCCGTGGCCTGCTCCTTGCCTCTGGGACAGCAACACCGTGGCTCCTTCTGCAGGAGGCTGGAGGGGGGGTCGAGTTTCTTTTGACAAGAAGGACACAACCCCAGCCCGGCTGCCCCATTTAAGTCCCCGCCGGTCTGCCCGGCTCCCGCCGCTGCTCTCCCGCACCGCGCGGCGGCCGCAGTTCCTGTCCCGAGGGTAACTACAGCCGGGCCCCACGCTCGCCGACGGCCAAGGCAAAGCCACCTCCCGCTCGGGGACCGGACGGGGACCCTCTTCACCCGGCCCGGCAGCGCCCGCTCACCTTCCCGTGGCGGTGGCGGCTCCGGCTCCAGCCCCGCGTCCGTGCCGGGGCCTGGTTTTACTTCTCCGCCCGCCGCCCCCGCAGAGGCCGGGTGCCCGCGGGGCGGCCAGGCTAGGGCGGCTCCCCGCGGTGGGGCGGAGACGGGAGAGCACCGTGCCGCCGGCAACCGGCCACGGAACAGACGGGGGACGGCGCGGGGGACGCAGAAAGACCGAGGGCGGCGGTGGGGAGAAGATGCGGAGGAACCTCGCGGCGCCGGGGGCGCGGGAGCCGCCCGGACCGTGTCCGCCGCGCACCGCCCGGCACTTCCGGCAGCAGAGGGGCGAGCACCGCTAGGGGGCACCGTGAGGTGTCGCGCCCCCGCGCGGCGGGGCCGGGCAACGGCAGCCGGCCAGGATCTGGGGAGGGCTGGGCAGTTCTGGTGTGTCCCTTGTGTCCCGTCCTAAACCTTCCGCTGCTGCAGGGCTGAGGTGCTCTGGCGTGTCCCTTTGTGTCCCGTCCTAAACCTTCCGCTGCTGCAGGGCTGAGGTGCTCTGGCGTGCCCCTTGGGTCCCGTCCTGAACCTCCTGCTGCTGCTGCAGCGGCATGCTCCACGACCAGGCTCCCCCTGTGCACTTGGAAGAAACGGCTTCCGCGCATTCACCGCGCTGCTTCTGTCGCCAGGGTGGTTGCAAACCATCTCTCCGGACTGCAGGCATGGCATCCTGGCTGTAATCCCACTCGCCCAGCTCCCCCAGTAAGCACCAGTGCGGCTCCTGCCCGCAGTTGGTGTTGCAGAGACTTTGCAGTTGATGTGAGGTTCTGAGGCTCAGGTATCTCTGGCTGGCTGTCAGCCTTGGGGGATTCCTGAATCTGTGTACGAAGGAAAAAGAAAAATCCATCTAAGAAATGAGGGGCATTCCAGTTACACCAGAAACACCAGTTCACACAGCTACCCTGCCAGCTGGACTGAAATACAACTGCCAGGAGCTGTGCCCTCAACACCAGGTGAGATCAACCCAGCCCTCGTAGCCAAGTGAGATCAACTGTGCCAGAAGTGGCTGCCAGCTCTTTCAGATCCTTGCCTGTCACCCTTTCTAGACTGTCTCTGCCATTTACACCATCTGCCTGTGCAGCTCCTGTGCTTGCTCAGTTGTCCACCTAACTGTAGTTGCACCTTTGCCCAATTAACTTTTTTCCAGTGTTACCTACCAGTAGGATGTTTTATCCCAATGCAAAAATCTTCCAGTTGGAGCTGGATAAATCTTACATACAAAAAGTTAAGAAATGGGATTTCTTTACTGCTTCACTGGGCAAACAACCCAAAGTATTCTTAAGTGCTGCTTATGTTTTGAGGCAGGCACAGGTGGGTAATTTCTTTGTAGTTGTATGAGGGAGGGGCTAGAAAATGTGTAGAAGGGGAGTTGCAATTACAATTCTATTTGTATGGAAAAAAACCCACCTAACTTCTCTAATACCAGTTTCTAGTTCCTCTAATACTGCTCTGGAAAGAGTTAAAATTTTAGAGAGGGCTTCTAAAATAATATTGCAATAAGTTTTCTTCATTAGAGCAGTATTAGAATGTTTCTGGGGGAAAAAATATTTCTCTTTCCATTAGAAAATAATAATAATCCAAACCCACTCACATTTTGCAGACATAGTTTTGTCTGTCACCTTGAGACCACAGAAAATACTCTTTTAAGACAACTGTGACAGAAGACAGCTAATAGAAATTGCTTTTTACTCCAGCTGCAGATCATAGAGGGGTGCTGCTGGAAGATGGAGTAGTCCAGGAAAGAAAACTTGTTAGGCAAATTGTCTGAGGTCTGCAAGATGTTGGCTGAGATCCCTGCTTTGAAAGACAGTCAGGGCTCTGTGATCACCCAGCCCCTACCCAGGACCAGTGCTCTGAGCTGCAGCACAGCCTCTCGCACTGGGTCTTGGAGAGGACTTTGAGAGGTCATGCAAATTCGGATGATTGAAGTGTTTTAACTGATCACAGAATGGAATCAGTTGGAAAAGACCTTTCAGATGATCAAGTCTAGCAGTTAAGCCAGCACTGTCAGGTCACCACTGCACCAAGTCCCTTAGCACCACATTTACATGGCTGTGAAACCCCTTCAGGGATGGAGACTCCAGCACTTCCCCAGGCAGCCTGTTCCAGAGCTTGGCAACCCTTTTGGGGAAGAAATTGTTCCTCATGTCCAACCTAAGCCTCCCCTGGCACAACTTGAGGCCATTTCCATTCGTGTCATATCACTGATTACTTGGGAAAAGAGACCATCACCCACCTCATTCCAACCTCCTTTCAGGCAGTTGTAGAGAGTGAGATCTTCCCTCAGCCTCCTTTTCTCCAGGCTGAACCACCCCGGTTTCCTCAGCTGCTCCTCACAAGACTTGTGCTCCAGATCCTTCACCAGCTTTGCTGCTCTTCTAATGTGCTTGAAAAATAGGATAGTCAGAGGGTGCTGTCCAGTCCTTTTGCATAGCTTCTCAAAAGAGAAAGCTTGCAGATTCTGGTTGCTCTCAATTCCTCTTGCTTCTTCATCTGTGTCCATCTCAGTAGCTGATAGCCCTTTCTCCTGCTTCCTCTTCTCACTTGACTTAAGTCCAGGCTCTGAATTTTAGCTGATATTGTTGGAGCATGCTAGGTAAGACTTCATGGCTTGAATTCCTGTTCCTCTCCAAGCATTGCAGTCAGCATCCTGGTTTGCTTCAGTTTATCATCTCCTAAGCATGATGAGCCTGCTGGAAGAAACATCTTAATGCCTGTTTACTTGTAATTATGATGCTCAAAATAAACATTGCTGTGTCTGGGGACAGATTGGAGCTTTGTTTGTTTGTTTGTTTTTCTTCCAGGACAGGATTCTTGTCTTTTTTGCTCCAGAGAAATAAGTCACTTGTCTATCTTGCTCCTTTCTTCAGATGTTCAAGAAATGTTTGCAGAGAAGCAGCATGAGAAGACAAAGTATTTATTTTCATAACCCCCCTCCTAGGTTTAGGTTTCTAGTGGGGAAAAAAAGGTAGTATCTATTTCTTCTAAATGTTACAAAAAGGCTTAGGATCTTGAGGGCAAAGATTCTAGGCATTAAAGGCACAAGAAGGAAAAATGAGGCACAAAAGTTACCTTTCTTGGTGTTTGAAGTTAACAGACCTGATGCATTTAATGGCATATGGGATATGTTACACACAGTTCTCCCTCTCCCACCAGTAACAACAGCTTGTAAAAACACATTCTGCTCTGTGGCAAGTTCTGCAGGCTCTATTAGGAAGACAACGCTGCCTGTGTCCACCTGTCTTAACAGGCACTTAGGTTCAGTCCGTACTGGGACAGCAGTGTTGCAGTACTGCATTTTCAGGCAAACCACCAGTGACGACAAGCCCCAGGGCTGCATTACAGAAGCAAGCTCTCCCCAGCCTCCTCCCAGAGATCAGGGTGAGCACAGCACATCCTACTGCAGACACAGGGATTGCCAGCCTGGGGGCAGCCTCAACCACTAAACCAGTGCTGATGGTGCAATAGTGCCTGGATGGACCAGCCTGCACTTGAAACTACTTTCTACGTCTGTGTGCTTAGTGCCACACTTAAGCTTTTTTTGACTGGGTTTTTTTTCCCCTCTCATGGAAAGCCTTTTTTCTGCCAGGGCAAAGTCTTGGATGCAGCACTCCTGCTTTCCAGTATATCAAACCTCTAAGCTGATGTGTTCATAGCAGTCTAATATCTGCTTTCATGGGATTCTTTGCCACTGGAACAATGGCCTGAGCAGCTAAAGGGAGACAATTTCTCTTCTGACACTGTCTTGCATGGGGGTGGGACAACACTAACCCCGAGATTCTGCTCAGAGACTGGACCATGAAGTACTCAAAACATAAACCCACAGATTTAAACCAAACTGAGGCTGTCAGCTGTATGTGCACACTTGTTTGGAGAACCAGGCAAGTCCTGGCTACATGATTTCTTTGGGGAAATTTAGCTGCTGCACTGCTGCATCAATTTTCTTCATCAGTCTTTGTGCATCGGAATATCCTCAAAGACACAGGGAACATTCCAGAGGTTGAGTGCTTTCTTCTGTCATATCTGTAGAAACTTGTAAATTAAACTGAATGAACACCAATTAGTAGCCAGCAGTGCTGGCTGGACTTTGTTTTTCACTGTGTGCTGTAAAAGCAATGAAGTAACAGAAGCATTCTAATCACTTTTATGATGCTTATCAAATCGCTCCAGTAAAGCCTTCCATATGCTCCCTGGGATTGTTTGGTGCTTGCTTATGAGAGCCTGGACAGCAGTCTTGGTCTGAAAAGAGAGGAGAAAGTTGCCTTCACAGACCTGCTTATGCAAGGAAGAACAGTATCATTTCTTCTCAAAGGTTCAAGAAGCATTGGGAAATTCACATGAGAGTTCTGTTTTCTATTGGCTAGGTGTCCTGAGTAATAAAAACCAGGGACTGCAGTTTGGATAGGCTCAAATAACTCAGACTTATCAAACCTGGACATTACTAAATCAAAGTAACCTTTAGCATCTGCAGACACTAATTTATGTGATCTCCATCCCTGAAGGTTTTAATTACAAGGGCTGGATACAGCCTGACTACCCTAGTCTGGTCTCATAGCTGACCTTGCTGGGACCAGGGATTTGGAGTAGGGACCTCCATCTGTCCATCTCAGAATGAATTCTTCTGTAATTGGATCATATATAGCATGCACAGAAGAGAATTCAGATCTGAATTCTCTTCATCTTTGCTCTGTGTGAGATTCAAATGCAAGTTTGGGAAGAGCATGCTTAAAATATTCTGTATTCCTACTAGGGATAAGAATCATAGAATCAATAAGGTTGGAAAAGACCTCAGAGATCATCAAGTCCAACCTGTCACCCAACACCTCATGACAACTAAACCATGGCACCAAGTGCCACATCCAATCCCTTTTTGAACACCTCCAGGGACAGTGACTCCACCACCTCCCTGGGCAGCACATTCCAATGGCTAACAACTCTCTCTGGGAAGAATTTTCTCCTCACCTCAAGCCTAAACTTCACCTGGCATAGCTTGAGACTGTGTCCTCTTGTTCTGGTGCTGGTTACCTGGGAGACCAACCCCCAGCTGGCTACAACCTCTCTTCAGGTAGTTGTGGACAGCAATAAGGTCTCCCCTGAGTCTCCTCCAGGCTAGGCAACCCCAGCTCCCTCAGCCTCTCCTCACAGGGCTGTGCTCGAGGCCTCTCCCCAGCCTTGTTGCCCTTCTCTGGACATTTTCAAGAGTCTCAATGTCCTTCTTAAACTGAGGGGCCCAGAACTGGACACAGAACTCAAGGTGTGGCCTGACCAGTGCTGAGGACAGGGGCACAATGACTTCCCTGCTCCTACTGGCCACGCTATTTCTGATGTAGACCAGGATGCCATTGGCCTTCTTGGCCACTTGTGCACACTGCTGGCTCATGTTCAGTACCTCCAGGTCCCTTTCTGTCTGGCTGCTCTCCAGCCACTCCGACTGTACCAGAACAAGAGGACACAGTCTCAGGCTGCGCCAGGGCAGGTTTAGACTGGATGTTAGGAAGAAGTTCTATACAGAGAGAGTGATTGCCCACTGGAATCAGCTGCCTGTGGAAGTGGTGGAGTCACCTTCATTGGAGGTGTTCAAGAAGAGGCTTGATGGGGTGCTTGGTGCCAGGGTTTAGTTTTTTAGTTGTTTAGGTGGGTTGTATTGTACTGTATTGTACTGTATTGTACAGTATTGTACTGTATTGTACTGTATTGTATTTAGGTGGGTTGGATTGGTTGATGGGTTGGACATGATGATCTTGAAGGTCTCTTCCAACCTGTTGTATTGTATTGTATTGTATTGTAAAGGTCTGTTTGGCTTTTTCTAACCACGCTACAACTAGTTTCAAGTGCATATATAATAAAGGGCAAAGCGTGTCGCTCAATATTGTAAGGAGAGCTGACTTACCTTCTCCACCAGTTCCTCTGTAGTTACATTGGGATCATATGGGATTGGCTCCCCGATGTATGTGCGAAGCTTTACAGGGAGCCCCCCGTATGGGGGCATGAGGGGCAGCCGAGTGATTTCATACAGCTGCCTAAAAACCCCTGCAATAGATGAAGGGAGGAAGAAGGGAGATTATAGTCACAGGAAACACAAGCCAAACTTGGTATCTGATTAGGATGCTTAGAAATGTATTCTTTACCTGCCAGGCAGCAAGAAAGCACAGGAGTTAGGTAAGTGGCCACCAGATCAAAGCCCAACAGATTTAATAGATCACTGCAATTAGACTGCAGTAAAGAAGCCAAATCACAAACCAGTTACACACATCCATATCCAAGATACCTCTGACCCACAGCAAGGAAGCACAAGTCTGAAAAGCAAGATCTAAGAGAAAAGAGAGAGAAACCTGAGAGAGAAACCCTGAGAGAAAAGCGGGGGGAGAATCTTTCAAATGCTTTAAAGTTCTTACTTCTTTCTTTAAACGTCCTATATCCTTCCCGGACATTCTGAGTATACATTGGAATGATGGGCTAAGGAATCACAAAAAAAAACCCAAAAGGTGGAAATGTTATACCAGGTTTGAGTCCATCTTCCAGTTAATGCAGCTAAGAGCATCACTAGAATGCAGAGGATGATGATCAGTCAGTTAAATTGCTGCCTATGGATTAAAGTACTTGAGGGAAGCAGTGGGGAAAGGAAAACAAATCTTTACTCCCCAACCTCTTCTGTCTGGAACATTTTCCAACAAACATTCCTAAGCTGCATTTTATGGTGAAGCATGTCTGAAACAAGCACAAACTGGGACTGGTAACATAGAACACTCACCACTTTTGCTTCTAAAGCAACCCGAGCAAAGCCTTTTCGATTCCCCCACATGAGCCGATAGCTTTCATCACTGAACAGTGCTTCTCTAACTCCACCTGGTGAGATGGACACCAAGTACCCATTCTTCAGTGCAACAAGGCACTCCTCCTTTGTACCTGGCATGACACCTGTCACTTCCAATAACAACTTAAGTCCTGCAATAAATAACAAATATATATCATAAGGATATGTCACAAACACTGCTTGCATGTAGGAACAAGGTTAAAGCTAAGGACACCTAATAGCTATATATTTAAATAAGGCACATTTATAGAAAGGAAGCAAAACATTGGCAAAATGGCAAATATAGGACACTGGTTTTGTCCAAACTTTATGAAGATGGCCCAGCTTATCAGGAGCACCTCAATAAATAATGCTATTTTCCATGATTCTCCAGCACATGGTCTCAGCACAAGCCCTATGAGGAGAGGCTGAGGGAGCTGGGGTTGTTTAGCCTGCAGAAGAGGAGGCTCAGGGCAAACCTTATTGCTGTCTACAACTACCTGAAAGGAGGTTGTAGCCAGGTGGGGATTGGTCTCTTCTCCCAGGCAACCAGCACCAGAAGAAGAGGACACAGTCTCAAGCTATGCCAGGGGAAGTTTAGGCTGGAGGTAAGGAGAAAGTTCTTCACAGAGAGAGTGATTGGCGAGTGGAATGTGCTGGCCAAGGAGGTGGTGGAGTCACCATCACTGGAGGTCTTCAAAAAAGGATTGGGCATGGCACTTAAAGCCATGGTTTAGTTGGTCATGAAGTCTTAGGTATTAGGTAATAGGTTGGACTTGATGATCTTTGAGGTCTTTTCTATGGTTGATTGGTTCTGGTTGATTCTATGATTCAAAACAATAGCCAGGCAAACTCAGTAGAGTAGAGTTAGAGTAGAGTGGAATGGAATGGAATGGAATGGAATGGAATGGAATGGAATGGAATGGAATGGACCAGGTTGGAAAAGATCATCAAGTCCACTTCCATTTGGAACAGAACCTTCTCACTTGTCCCTTAAAAAGAAGCTTCTGTTGCAACATTCTGCTAAGCTTTATCTTCCTCCTCATAAAAGCCAGTCTGTTCTTACCTGGTAAACGAAAGACAAAATGATCAGCTACTGACAGACAAAGTCTTTTCTTCCAGAGAAACAGCCTTGACAAGAAGTAAAGGTAGTCTATAGGAATGGCTCCATGGTAATACACCACAATTCCTGGTCCTTCTGGTAGGTTTTCCACACCGTGCAGTTCATAACCTGTTTGGGATGGAAAGCAATACACTGACAGAGATAGCTGCAATTCATCTGTCAATCAGAAGACTGCTGACTATCCTTTGTTAAGTGACTTTCAGAGAGTTGTGAAATCCTCTGCAGTAGCCTTTAAAAGAACTAAGTTTGGATGGAACTTTTGGTCAATAGCAGAGAGAAAGCCCTTCAAACAGGTGGACTAACCTGTGGTCAGTTTGATCACTAAGTCAAACTTTCCCCAGTCTTCAGTGCAATAATTAGAAATAAATCAAATAAATCAAATATTAGAAATAAATCAAATAATTAGAAATAAATAAAATTACACTGGTATGAAAGCCCTTCATCAGCAGAGTGAGAGGCAAACAAGCAGTCAGGATGCTTTCCTGAAATATGGAAGTGTGAATTTTCATTCAGTGTCAGGCAGAATGAAAAGTTTGGGATGCTGCATAATAAAATCTCTCTGGTCAGGATGTTCAAGTCCAAGCCAGAATCTGTAAGAATCCCAAAGAGAGTTTCTCTCCACATGAGTTAAATGCATTCAATTCACAGTGGAAGGGAATTTCCTCACAGACATGGACTTCCGTAAGATCCTCTCCTGGATCTTACTGTGTTTGGTTTAGGGTTTAGGTTGAGCCCAATGTATACAAAGGCTTTGGAAAGCCAGAGCTGCCAGCTAAGAACTCCACTCTGTCTACCTCATCTCCATCCCTGCTACAGCTCCTACTATGAGCTGCTGAGGGAGAAGGATGGAGGGAGTAGGCAGAGTTCCAGGAAGAAGTGGAGGAAGTTTTGTGCTGCAGGATGTTCAAAAATCAAGAGAAAAACCTGGGAGGGAAAACAGCAACATAGATAACAACCTGTCCTTCATCCTTCGGGCAGCAAAGTCTTGCTGGCAGCCTTCAACTACAGCTGTGAGAAAAGCAAGAGCCTAGCACGTGGCTGAGGATATTCCTAGGGAACAGGGTGTTGAAAGAAACTGATCTGAAAAGTCAGGTTACTTTTAAATGCTGCCACAGTACACACTTCAGTGTGCTGTCTCATCATTTCCTTACCCATACAGCTCGTAGAGCTTTTGGGTTAGATGCCATGCAAAAGTACAATGAATGTCATTTCTTTGCATCCATTGGGAAGAAATTACTGTTTACAAAAATTAAAACCTCAGTGTATTTACTATTTCTTGGCACTCCGAGCTTCAGACAGGCCATGTCATACTCACCATGCCATACTCTTGCATATATATCCCAAAAGCTTGCTATAGTTTTCCTTGCACTATCCCAAACATCGCTCAAGGGATCGGCTTTTAGCTCGCCGCTCCTCTGAGAGATTAAAAGCAAAACATTAGAAAGGTAAATGAAAAAGACAATTGTTAGAGGAACTATGAAAACCACTAATAGTGCAGTGATTGTCAGTGAGATGATGGCCAGGTGAAAAAAGTATTTCTTCAAGTACTCCACAGCAGTCCATTCTTCCAGCACGTAGGCAAGGCAGCTCAGGTCGGTCATCAGGATCTGTCCTGAAGAGCAAGATTCTCCTCTGCCTATCATGTCCTGCATGGAAGATAAGAAAACAACACCAAAAAAGATCTAATTTCTCTAATCATGGAAGTTTCTCAATGTAGGAAAAAGGTTTTGTGTGGGTATACCTGATGCCTGTTTTGGTATAGCACTGAGTGAAACATTTTGTCTCCACCATGCTAAGACAGCTGCTGGCAACTGCCATCCAGTGCTGCCTGAAAAGGGTGGGGAGATGACCTCTGTATCTATGCATCCTTTTTATCTCTGTACCTATGGGTCCTTTTTATCTCTGCACCTATGGGTCCTTTTTGTCTCTGCACCTATGGGTCCTTTTTGTCTCTGCACCTATGGGTCCTTTTTAGACAGCCAGATGATAGAGGCCGAAAGGAAAAGGGCTGGAGTCCAAGGAAGCCTCAGGATCTGTGCAACAGGGCTGATCAGATGATTCCTCTGCTCATGTATGGCTTACTTTTTAGAGCTTCAAAAAAGGATAAGTGATAGGTATTTTCAGCAGCAATAGCCAAGGCTGCTACCAGAGGTCCGGCTCTCCCAGTCCTCTGCAGAGAGTCAAGCCTGGGCTTTTGGTTGCTCTCAGTTTGGCAGTGAGAGGAACAAATAGCAGAGTGAGAAGCTGAAGAGCCAGCAAGCAAAATTTCATCACCTGTGACTCCTTCCAGAGGCCTGGGGGTGCCTGGTAGCTCTGGGAAAAGCAGCTCTTTGCCCCTCATCCACACAACCATGCAACACACCCTTCTGTCAGATTTTCCAGCTGTGGCAAAGGCCAACTGGGCTGCATGGCCCTAGTGATCTGTTTGGCATGTGCAGCTCCCTAATTAGTCTGTTCTACAGCTGAGCCTGGCTGCAGGTAGTGGTTTCTCTGGAATGCAAGAGCACACCAGCATCACTGGCTGACTTTAAAGATTCTTGAGCATTAGCCAGGTTTAAACATTGCAACATGTTTACTAATCCATAACTGAATACAGCTTTTATTTGTCTGCATCAGGTTGGGACATGTTTAACGAGTCAATTCTCCTCCTCCAACACCAGAACAAGTAGCTACAAGAAACAAATCCCTCACTGCCAGTCAGTGCCAAGATCACAAAGTACAGCAAGTCCAGATCTCTCTGACTTTGCCTTCAGCTGTGAGCTTACATGAGCAAACCTGTTACACACTACCCACTCCACTTTTGTTTTTCTTCTCCGAAGCCCTCTGCAGAGGTGGAACGGTGTAAAGTACAGCCCTGCCCAGAAATAGGGATAAGGAGCACGGCAGAAGCAAAAAGTAGCCATGGACAAGCGCTTAGGCTCTAACATGCAGGAAGGAAAGCAAGCCCTAGGGCAAGCCCTGCCGATGAGTAGCTGTAACAGCTACACATTTGGTCTTGCGCACTCCAGTCAAGTCTGTCCTTGTCTCAAACCCTTTGAACTCCACACTGGGCACCAAAAAGGGCTGTCCTGGTATCACCCTAGTAGGTAACAGAGCCCTGCCCAGGCATTCACTCACCCCCTCTTCAGTGGGATAGGGAGAGAAATGGGAGGGTAGAAATGCAAGAACTTGTGGATTGAGATAGAGTTTAACAGGCAGAGCACAAGCTGGACAGAGAGTACACCAGGAGCTCAGAGGAGGCAGGCACTGTATTAAATGACACCCAGCATGACACAAACAAAAACCAATATGATGAGGAATGTCACAATAATTAATACAGAGTTATTTATATCCTGATGATTGGTCCCTGACTGGTGCCAGATACAGAAGACCTGGTAGCTGTCCCTGAAAAAATATTTTATTGATAGCATGGAAGAAATAGAAAGAATAGTCTGGAGGATTCAGATATTAACATCTCTGGTTAGAAGGTGTTTAAGAAGGATCAAGCTGATGATGTGGTGTTGCTCTATAGTAAAGAAGTTATTAATTGCTTTAAGTTGCTGATAAAAGCAAGGACTACAAATCCTCAGTGCCTACAAAGCACACTGTTCTGACAGAGCCAAGAAGAAGGCCACGTTAAGGGCTTCCCTTAGGCTACTGGATCAAAAATACTGAGCAGCACTTGGAGTGACTTGGTCAGGATACAAAATGGGGTGAAGGAAGTGAGTGGATTATGCTTTGTCATGGAGGCTTCAGACTGGAAACACCAAATACTACAGCCAGCAGCAAACTGGCTTAAAATTGCAGATAAAATGCCCATGCCCTCAGTATATATACCAATAATAAACCCTGTATTATATGGGGTTGAATTTGGCTGTCCTGGTCACTGACAGAAAGCTGGTGATCTAGAGATTGTATAATCCACCAGCATTTTAAGATTACAAGTCCAGGTATCTTCTTGTATCTAATATTCTTTATTAAACCACCTGAAATGCCCTCTGGCCTCCTGATAGCCATTTTCAGTAACTCTTGAAAGAGTAGGGGAAATCCAGAGGTCTGGAAGAGATTTCAGATGACACCAAAAGTTCCCAAACCAACTAAGTGCAGACTCAGCAGCCAGATAAATGGCTGAGGCAAGATTACTGAGAAGCTGCCATATGAGGAAGGTAACTGATGCCACTCAGAACTTGGTGGGAAATACACCTTGCAGACAAATGCACCTCCACTCTCTGAGGAAATCAGAGCTTTAACAGTTTGTGCAGGTGCCACACATACATTTTTCACTAGGGGCTTGTCAGAGAGTCACTTTAAGCCACATGTGAGCTGCTGCTTGGAACTTGCCCTTCACTCTACATTCTCACCACCAGCCTGGTCTCTGACAGGATCGGCTGGCTCCCTGCTAAGAGCATGACTGTGGAAATGCTGGCACAAGCATTATGGAAGCTGGGCTGTGGGGGGTTATGAAAGTATATTCCCAAAACCACTTAGAATCATAGACTGGTAGGGGTTGGTAGGGAGCTCTGGAGCTCATCAAGTCCAACCCCAACTAGACATTTTGATGAAAAAATAAAGCTCATTACTCATGAAATGAATGATGTCATCAACTGACATGACAAAAGGAGTATCCAGCAGTGGTGCAATCTCCACTGATCAATATGAACAAACATCCCACTGATTCCTCTTCCTCCCCCTCCTCCATCCCAAATTTTATGCAACAGAAATTTGCTGGCTGGAAGACCACCAGCAAGTTTAACCTCGTTTACCCTGAGACTACAATATCAATGAGTAACTTACTCATTTCTAGTTCTAAATTCAACTAAGACAGAGAAAAGTGGGGGGGGGAAGCTTTAGAAATAAATTAAAACACTTACATGTTCAAAAGCCTTTTGTTTTAAAGCACCAAAATAGGTATTAATAGTAAAGATTTGACAGAGGAAATGTGAATGCAGTTGGGGATGCATGGAATGAGTTCACTTTATACCATAATTGCAGTTGATTCCAAGCCAGAGTAAGGAGAGAATAAATGATGTGAGTCCAACATGGTAAATGCATCCCTCTGTACTGCCAGTACAACGTCAAAGGACTACAACAGGGCAGAACTTGCACTTTGGCCATGTTCTACTGGCTATCTCTCACCAGTCCCTTGTTGAGACCACCAACACAATTTTGAAGCATACCTTCTATTAACATCATGCAGGAAATTACTACATAACTGTTTGAGTTGCCTGTTGCAAGGCTATTCCTAAAGACCTCCTTCATCATGCACCAGAAGACCAGGGAAGTTTAAATTGGATATTATGACAAAAATCTTCACTGCAAGGATTGTCAAGCCCTGGAACAGGCTGCCCACAGAAGTAGTGGAGTCACCATCCCTGGAGGGATCTAAAAGCCATGTAGATGTGGTGTTGAGGGACATGGGTTTAGTGGTGACCTGGCAGTGCTGGGTTAACAGTTGGATTTGATGATTTTAAAGGTCTCTGCCAACCAAAATGATTCTATGATTTGTACAAATGGCCTGTATTTTTCTCATCTCATCTGGTGATGGATTTGAAGCTATACTGTTCTGAGTGTTGTCATTCTTCTAGAGAACATCTGTGTTGACAACCCAGATGTTTGTTTGTGCTCCACCTATAAAGCACATCAAATTCCAGAGTAATAGCTTGATCTACAATGTAAAATTACAGCTGATGTCAGACAGAACTAATGTCTCCCCACTGAAACAGGAGCTACCCCTCCAACAAAAGCCTCCTGTGTTACCAGTCACGCAATCCTGAGCTCTAGCTGAAGCATCATTTGTTCACAAGGATCATCTTATCGACGCTATAATCCCAGTGAATGGAAGCACAACAGCAAAGCTGTCACCACAGACCCATGGCAGCAAAATTAAAACCTTGTAGCTGGCTTTCAACCATGACTAAACAGTGGGCAGTTGTGGTCTTGCTGCTCAACAGCTTGTTCTTGGCAGAAGGCCTTGTAGAGCATAGTGGGAAGGTGAGGGTCAAGTAGCTCAAGGACTATTCCACAGGGAATTTTTTGACACCTGCCTTCTTGTAGCAGGCTCCTGCTTTCTCTTCTGTCAAACTCAACTGCTGGTTCACAGGTGGAGCAATCTCTCAGTTACAACCCTGCATCTTGCCTTTCAATGCTGATGAAACTCCAAATTTCACACTTCCCAGGGTTTTAGTGGGTGTTTTTTTGGGGTGGGTGTTTTTTTGTTTGTTGGGTTTTTGTTTGTTTGTTTGTTATCAATTCCACAGAAAATCACTATCTTGCTGGTCTCACACTGTCACCACCCACTTTCACCTGCCCCCATAAATCCACCACATGCCTTGTTCCGACAGCTTTCCCTACCTTCACGGATTATTACCATCTTGGAAAAGTCAGGAACGTTTTTAAACTCGGAGGGAGGGGCGGTTACCTCCGTGCCAGCTTCTAAGCGGCGCTAAGCAAGAGCCGTGGCTCCAGCACACGAGTACCCGTACCCGGCGCGGGGCACAGAGCCCCGGCAGCCCTGCCCGCTGCACCGGCCCCCCCCCAGCCGCCCCCTGCCTCACCCCCGCCCGCTGTCCCCCCTCGCTCCCCACCCGCTCCGCGCCCCCAGGCTGCCCTCACCTGCCCTCGGCGGCCGTCCCTAGGACCCCGCGGATGGGGCCGGCCCCGGGATAAGCGCAGCAGCCGCCCCCGCGCCCGGGCCCGAGGAGGCGGAGCTGGGACTGGCAGCCCCGAGTGGGTTCCGCGCCCAAATCTCCATTTTTAATTCTTCGACGGTGAAAAACACAGAGAAAAAATCCCGGGACGGGCCCCGGTGTTAGCGAACAAGAGGTGCCGACAGGGGCAGGGGAGGCTCGGGACCTTTGGCGGCACCGAGTCCTCCCCTGGCTCCTGCCCCCTCCTCTGCCCCGCCGCGGGGGGACGCGGCCGAGCCGCCGCTCACGCACTTAGGTCTTCCCTGTCGTGGCGGAGGCCGGGACGCCGCTGCCCGCTCGCCCGTGGGAGCATTGCCCACGAACAGGGCTGCGAAAAGGAGGTTCGGGCAGAGCAGCAGCGGGCAAGGGCGCTGCCTGCTTCAGTGCTGGCTGCGGGGGAATGAGAGAGGCTGCGGCTCAGCCTGGAGGGGTGAAGCCGTCCCTCCTGGCCAGCTAGGAGAGGAGCGACGCTCGGGCAGTGGATGCTGCAGGGACGTGGCTACGCTTAGCCCATACCCGGGTCTAAGCTACAGCAGTGGCTCTATCACCAGACAGCAGAACAGGGGCATCAGGGAGAGGAGTTGAAAATTGATTTAATGAAACAGACTATTAATACTAATGCCAATATATAGAAAATACACTCAGTCCAGTGAATGTATAGTAGCCACAACAGACAGGAATGAAGTCCTCATGAGCGGGATAAGGAGCAAGCCCCTCACAAGGATGGGGAGGAGGAATGGAGAGAAGGAAGAGAGGGAGCCTCCATCCTCAGCAAACTTCTCCCTTTATTTATCGCCTGAGATACGCCTGTAGTCAGCTCTACTCAGCTGTCCTGGCTGAGTCCAAACTGTTAATGGCCTTCAGATCATGGCTAGCCAAATAAAGGACAGCACAACTTCCCACATAGACTATCACTGCTCATAAGGCAGAAGTGACCTGCTCTCTGCTTGGAAAAAATAAGCCTCTCCAGGACATGCCTCCAGTCAGTTTCTGTGTGCATTGATTAAGGACACTTCCAGACAGCAGCGCTGACTTCTGAGAATGTGCAGTGGTTGTGCAAAGGAGAGGATCGCTTCAGAGAGCTCAGGAGGGATGGGTGTCACATGCACTTATGGTACAATTAAATAGAAGGCAGCTAGACCATGTTATTATGTCTAAATTAAGCAGAGGAAACCTGAAACATAACATCCTTATGTTGTACTGTTGTTCATCCAAAGGCTAGTAGGACAGAGGTCATGTCCAGACTCATAAGACCAATAGGTACTGATTTTGAAGTTCAGAAAAGGATTACTTGATCTGTTTAAGACAGGCAATAGAATTTCATTGATTTGATTTGATACAGAACAAGAAAGATCTTAAGAAAGAGTCACCCAAAGTTCAACATGCTCAGAAGACTAAGTGAGAATATTCCATAACACTGTGAAGGGGATGTGCAAGGATTGGCCAAGTGAATTTATTCCCAAAGACAATTCTTCAAGACCCTGACTCCCTCCAGAGCTTTGAGAGATATCACACAACCTTGCCACCTGCTCTTCAAAGATAGGATAACAAGCAGTGCTCCAGTTTAATCAATTCTTATATTCACATTCATCCCAGTTACAGCACTTGAGTGGCTCCCAGGAATCAAATGCATGGCTGTGGTACATTTCTTCCCACACAGAAGTTGTGCTGTAGCTGGGGTTCAGGGGAAGAAGTCACCAACCTGCAAAGAAGCATCCACCAGTGATGCTTTTATGACTCAAGTCATCCTTGTGAGGGAAGGCATTTGGGGAAAACTTGATTTTCCTTGCCTAGCATGATGAAGCAGCAGAATAACTGGAAAAGTGGTTTTTTGCTAGTAGAGAGATCAACAGAATGCAGACATAAAGTCTTTGAGTGGCAAAAAAGTACCTTCAGATGATCAGTATGGTTAGCAAAAGGGCTGTACAGAACACTTAGTGTCCAGTTCACAACTTTGGTTTGTTTGCATGTGTTTTTGCTTCCTTGCATTTGCATGATGGTGTACTGGGGTATAAAGAATCTGGATAGAGGTGAAAGAACTAAAACTGAAGCTGAAGAACAGAACTAGGATGAAATAACATTCATGATAATTCCTATCATTGGAATAAAGAGTATTGAGTAGCATCCTGTGATAAAAGAAAAGGAATTACATTGCTATCTCATTTCTTTCTGTAGAGTAATCTTGAAGAAATGTAGTATGAGGCTTTTTCAGAGTATTTTTAGGAATGTGGTATGAGCTTCCAGCAGCAGACTTGGCTATGAAGGGAGCTTTCTAATGATGGATAAAACTACCCTGAAGAACTCAGGTCATTGCATGAAATCAGAGTTGAGGCAGTTGAATCTCAGGGAGTAGGAAAAAGACATTAAGGAGATGCAAAGCTTCAAAAGTCTGGAATTTTTAGATGAAATGATGGGCAGAAATTGTAGGAAGGAGGTTCCAAAATAATGTCACAAATACCTCTTGTACAATGTCTATGATCAGCAGCGTAAAGCTTCGGGGAGAAATGGAGCCAGAGGCACTGATCGGTGTAATAAACTGCGTGCCTTCTGAATCAGGACCATATGTTAAATGGGGGGGGAATAGCAGATAAAAAACCAAAAGGAGCAACTAAGGAAGGTGACACAGAAATAAAAAATTGATAGGGCAGAAAAAAGTATTTTGCTTTAATTTTGAATAAAGGCAATGAGGCAGAGCATTGGCAGATTGCTAATGAAGATGAAGGAGCAGAAATGACAAAGCTGGAATGACAAATGCAGGCTCGGCAACTGTAAGGGCAGAACAGGTGATTTTTCTCAATCTGGGCAAGAGCAAAGTCTGACAGATGTAATAGCAGGCCCAGGAGTAAGGACTTCTTAGTACTTTGTGAAGACTGTCAGATAACCAGAAAGCCAGCAAATTGAGCGCCTGTCTTTGAGAAAGTAAAAGCAATCAGAAGTCTGCCATATCCTGCACTGCACACTGTGCTCCAGACCAATATGTGTGAAGAAAATAGTGGTTCAAGGTGTGGAGAAATGGGAGGCTCGTTTCATTTTGTTATTGTAAATCCTGCCACTGGGATGAAGCTGTGGAAGGGCTAAGTATAACCTTAGGGTTTATCTGATGGGAATTCCTGGTGGGATTAGTGAAGTGTTACAGCCAGCGTGGAAGGCATTGCTGAGATCTGCTTTGACATACCGCATTTAATTCGATTTCCTTCTTGTTTATACAGATTCATTCAGACTGAAACAAGAATAGAAGAGTCCAAAGGATGACAGAGATGCAGTAGCTTGGGTTTGGTAGATTAGGAGGATGAGAGAGGAGCTTGTGGCTTTTGTTCTTTTCTCTTAAACTCCACATTGCACTTCTCTCTCCAGTCTCCTGGAATTCAGCAGTGCCCATAAAATCCCATTGCCTGCACTGATATCCTTGAGCTATTTTTGTGCCTAGAGGTGGGGAAAATAGGATAAGTTGTTCTGCTTAGTTGATTCCACCTTTTTGTGACAGGAAAAAAAGACATTCACACCAAAAACTTAACCCTGTCCTAGCCAAACCCAGGACACCTATGCATTGTGAGACAAGATGACCTTTGGAGGTCCCTCCCAACCCAAACCATCCTATGATTCTATGATACAGTGTACATTTAGATACTAAAAGGAGACACTCTTTTTGGATGTCAGCATATGTTTTTACATTTCATAGTAGGTCAGCCTAGATGTGGATCAGAAACCTATCTGGTGACTCCCCTCTATTCACTCCAGCTTCTCAGTGCTCTGTCAATGGCTGAAAGCTCAATAAGCAGTTGGTGAAGTCAACCAAGAGCTGTGTATGGCTCAAAAGATACAAATGGTTAGATTTTGCCTCTAGAATGCATGATCATGTCACAGCTTGCTGTCAGAAAGCTCAAAATAAAAGGAGTAAAACCCTCCAGTTAATTCCAAATACAGAGTTTTGGAAACATGTAGAGCAGTTACACACTGTTTTGTGGCTTGGAACCCTTGTGTGATAGCCCAGCAAAACCACACATAGGTAGTTTCTCTGATAACTCAGCACCACTGTGAGCAAGCCCAGCGCTGGTGTGAGCAGTCAGAATGCTGGTGATGACCATAAGTGTACATCTGGCAGGACTGAAGTGTATTTCTTCTGCCTGCCCTCTGGTGCTGTTACTGACAGATACAAATTACATGGCCATTAACTGTTCTGTGTGCCTGAATACGTGGTCATTTTCTAAACTCATCCACCTATAGACACAGTAAAAGATGACCTTATCTCATTAGACACTTTCCTTTACACAGACTTGTACAGCTCATAGCGTGCCTGGACTACAGCCAGGACTGAGGTCTCCACTTCAGAGCAGTCTAATTGATGGCCCTGAATGTTTTTGCACCACTTCAGGCATTAGAAACCAAACCCACCATCGAATCTCAAAATAAGCCTTATAATATAATTCAGGTCCTGATCATCAAGAGGTTAGGCAGCCTTGCTCTAGTTATTACTTCAGTTAAATACTGTAATAACAGCATTCTTTCTATTGCAAGCAGTTGAGTGGGTGTCTATGGAGCAACTGCCTAAGTGGGTAGAATTTGCACAGATGAAAATGAAGCAGATGAGCTGTAATATTGTGTGTGGGTGACATGCCTCCTTTATACACCCTTTCAGCTTGCCCACGCAGGAAGTAGACACCAAACAAGGCAGGCCTCTGAAGGGTCATCAAACCTTACAGGAGCATGTGTTCTGCTGAATGAGTCTGTCCACAATGTTTCATGCTTCAGGGATTTAAAAGTGCTGACCAAGACCCTCTTTGGATTTGTCAAGACTTTTTTTCCCTAACACCTTCTTGTGTACTACCAATTCATTGTCATCTGGACACTGAGGAAAGTGTAATTTCAAATGCTCTGCCTAAAATGAAAATGTGGTAAGCATTTTCTTCTGAATCATTAAGAAAAAAAACCCATATGAATTATAATCTTGAGTAAACCACAGCAGACAGAAAAGCTCAAGCCTGGTGGAGCCTGTTGAGAATCTAAATGTTAGAGAGCACAGTTCCATTCGTCAGGGAATTGATTTCAAGAGACATGAAAAAGGAGTGTCACTTCATTTCAGATTGTAGGAGTGTTTCACTCTTATTTAAAGCCAGAAATGTGACAAACCTCACTTGCAGGTTGATGAGAAGTCAGAAGCTGTAGTCAGGTTTCTTATTCAGTCAGGGGTTTTTGTATGATATTAAAGTACAACAGATTAATGCCTGCATAATGTGCTTGGTCCAGTGTCAGCAAGACATTGGAACTGTTTGTTCAATAAGCCAGCCTTTCACACAGATAATCACAGGATGTTAGGGGTTGGAAGGGGCCTCCAGAGATCACTGAGTCCAACTCCCCTGCCAAAGCAGGATCACCTAGGGCAGGCAGCACAGGAAAGCATCCAGGTGAGATTTGAAAGTCTCCAAATAATGGCAAACCATTTGGACTATTTTACATTTTCATGCACCTGAGATCAGGTTTTACCCTCACTGGGAGGTCACACCTCTCTTTCTCTAGCCCTCATAACCATGCCTGATGGACTTAACCATAGAAGGGCAGTGACAATGATCTCTGGTGTCACTCCACAGAGATAACAAGCAGTGGCCAGAGATGTTCTCATTATTTATTGCCAGCTTTGCCTTTGATAAAATGATGGAACCTTAGTCAGTCTGATATACTCTTGCATGTGGTGATTGAGGTTCTACTTGATAATTTTTTCAGGTGGCCTGAGAAGCTGATCACTCTGGAAGACAGGAAATCCAGAGGTACAGTCATCTCCACACCGAGAAAGCACAGCCACAAAGCAGATTGCATTGAGCCTTGTTATGATGCTGCTAAGGTAGATGGAAGTGTCCTCTGTCATCCCAGCCCACGCCGCCAGAATTCAAGCTGTGTGTGTGGCCTCAGTGTGCTGAGGAGGTGTACTGTCATTCTCACAGTGCCCACGTCCCATCTGTAATTGCATCCACGCTGCTCTGACCACCCTGCCACTACTGAGCCTTCCAGAAGGACTTCCAATGGTAAATACTTCCACATTTCATCTTTGCCTCGGGGATTATGAAACTCATTGCTTAGTAACAGTGACCAACCAGCTCCTGAAGCTCTCCCATGAAGTGTACATGCATATAAACATGAAAGTAAAAAAGAAAGTGCCTTCCCCCAGCTGCAGACCTTTCAAGTGTATTGCCTTTATGGACATTGACATCCTTCTTTTCACTTCTAGAATATCCAAGAATGTGGATTCTGGGACTTTGGCATCAGGAGAGAGTCTGGTTGATGCCAAACTTTTTCCATCCCAGGTACTCATGTGGATATGAAGGGAGCAGGAGGGATCATGATCTACATATTCACTGTAAGAATAAAAACTCTTCAAGCAATGAGGACCAGACACACTATCATGCAAACATGCAGACCTTCATGACTCCAGTTACTTTGCTGCTGAGAACAGCTAACAATTGGCTTAATCCAGCTAGGTTTTAACACAGTAGCAGCTTTGGTGCAGAATACAGGCTCAGGAAGGTCTCATGCCACAAACAGCCCTAGCTTACTGACCTTGGATGGACAAGGAGAGGTTTGTTAATCCCTAAGGAGTGAAATAATTCTGGTGGAAGACTATAAAAATATTGATATGGTTTTAAGTGCTCTGTTATTACCTGTAATTGTCAGGTAAAAAGGTGCACACCCTGATGATCTGGTCATGGTGTTACAGATTTCATCTTGAATTAATGTTCCCTTTCAGCTGCTGCTCAAGGCCATGACTCAGACCATTCTTGTTTCCAGCTGAAATTGCACACAAAATACCATTGCTCCTGGGAGGATGTCCTTACTCCTGTCATCCCCAGGTAGGAAGCTGCTGACATTTTTAAGATTCATATTTGAGAACATGTAGTTCAATTAATGAATCAAAGAGTACCTAAAAAAACACTAGATGTCCTTTTTAGTTTCCTGAATCAGAGCAAGTGCACTAAAAATACATTTTCTTATGTATTTTTACTTTTCTTTTATTCTCATTCATTTTCCTTATATTCTTAACATACATTTCTTAATCTACACTTAAAAAGAGAGCTCCTTTGCTGAGAAGTGTCTACAGTTAAGGGCAGTTGTCATTAGAATGATGTTTTCTACGACATCATGGGCTGTGTAGGTGGACTGCTAGATAGTCTGCTCAGCCCATAAGAGTTTCAGGAGTTCTGCTTTATAGTAATGGAGTCCAAAGACCCCTAACAAAACATTGTCTCCTATACCCTGTAGGGTTATCAGAACAATGTCTTTGAATCACTCACCCAACAAAACAGTTCAGCTAAATGTGCAACTGGATGTAGCCAAGAAGGAAAACAAAAAAGGCAAATATTTGAGTAGAGTTTTATTTTCTTGGTTCTCTTGCCCTAGTGGTGTGCTCCTTGCAATGATACCTTGGTGAAAAAAACATCTCCTGACCATCACAGATGTCATCAGTATGAGAATCTGTTTAAAGTCAGGGACTTCTTCAAGATTCAAGGTCTTTTTTTCTCCTGGTCAGAACTTACCAGGATCATTAAAGTAAAAGTGAGAGAACAAACTATTAATTGATTTCACATCTGTGGGTCTAGACCACCTCTGAAACCAATAGGAGTGTCATCTACCTAGCCACTGTAAGTCACAGAGTTGATACTAAAGTCATACTTGGTAAACAGTTTAATCAAAGTTACAACAAACAATTCTTAATTCTTCCATTAACACCACCCAGATGTGGAAATAATATTATTAATCATCTTGGGCAGAGCACTGCCTGTAAATAATGTTGCATAACAGCTGACATTATATAAGCCTTTCTGCACCAATATTCTTCTTTAGGTGTGCTATATATGTCTAGATGCAGGCTGAGCTTTTGGGTTGGGTTCTTTTTCTAAAAAGAAATCTGTAAAATCCCCTATTTAAGAGTAAATTTTTAGAGCAACAACAGGGATGTTAGGAAGGAAAGGATTTTCAGCACCTTTGTTGTCTTGGTGCGTCCACACCCACTCGCACCAACCGAGCATCCCGTGAGAGGAAAATGATGCCAAGTTCATCTGCAACAGAGATCAGCTAATGTGGCAGTAGTGAGCCTATGATTGGCCATTTGTGACTTCATAGTAGTACATCTCAATATCCTTTCTATTTAGTTCTGGCTTGTATAAATTACATGCAAATGATACCAGATTAAAAGGCCCCAGGTCGTTTACTTTCCTGCTTCTCCGTGTAACAGTGGGAGTTGCACTGTCAGTTGAATAACCTGTCACAGTTACATAGGATAGATGTATTTTAATACAAGGTTATCACTTCATATTCCACTCCTGTTTGGAAATGAAGATTTGCTTTGCCTCATCTTACACAAAATTATTCCTAATCACTTTAAAAGGGACATTAATTGCATAAAGACCTGGCACCAGATTCAGAAAAGGTTGCCCGCTCAACTTTCAAGGCTGGAGAAAGATACTGAGATGGTTACTCCCTGCATAAATAGAGACTTTGAGAGAGGCTAAATGCAGTTTCTGACAAAATGCACTAGACTACAACAACAAGCCATCTGGTAGCCTAGAAACTCTTGTTCTACTGACACATTACTATCACTGCAGAAAGTTTAAAGAAGTCCCTTGGGCATCTCTAAAGATTACACATGGCAACTGCCACTCTTCCCAGCTGGTTATGAAAAGAAATCCTGGGTTTGGAGGGTAAAATATCTTTCCCATCTCTGATGTTGTATGCCATATGGCCACAAAAGGATCATCAAAATTTGGAAGAAAAGAGCCAGGTGTCACAGCAGCAGTCTGAAAGGTGCAGAAGCATTGGCTGCTGAGACTCGTGTTCTGACCTCACACTATCCATCCTGTTAGTGTCCTCCAGAATTATCACATCATATCCAAGCTCTAAACAAGTTCACACAAAGTTCAGTGGAATTCTTGTAGAAAAAAGCAACACCTGAGTTATAGTGTAAAATTATAAAGATACAGTGCAGAGACCTCTTGGTCATCTTGTCCATCCATGCTCTAAAGGAACTTCAGCCATCTCTGATTATATCTGACATTCACATTTTAAGTGAGAAAGCAGGCAGCTCTCCAGTCCAGAGGGATCAAGATTCAATCCCATGACTTCCCCCTCAGGAGGGGGGGTCTTCCAGTAGAACCCAGTAACTAGAAGTGTTTCCTGTGCTCTGTTTTCCTACCTCAAAGGGGGGTGGAGTGAGGCTGGGCTTCGGTTATGCCAGGGGAGGTTTAGGTTGGAGATTGAAAAAGTTCCTTTCCTGAAAGAGTGGTGAAGCATTGGAACAGGCTGCCCAGGGAGGTGGTAGTGTCTCCATCCCCGGAGGTGTTGAATAATGTGTAGATGTGGTGCTTCAGGATGTAGTTTAGTGGTGGTGGTACTTGAGTTATGGTTGGACTCAATGATCTTAAAGGTCTTTTCCAGCCTTAGAATAGCCTACTAGGCTACTCTATTCTAAGTGAATGCTCAAAACCAGTATCCAGAAATATCAGGCACAGGCAAGTATCAGGTTACTGAAGAAGCCCAAGGGGCATCTACTCCACTTGCAACAACACATGATGCTTCCACATCAACCTAGGAATTTTAATAAGAGGTCAAGCCACAGCAATTAAATGTCACAGGATGAGAACAGGAGAGATTAAGGGAGTTGCCAGTGACAAAGTTATCTGCAACAAAAAGGAATTTGTTGGGGAAAAAAACCCTCCCAGATGGTGGGGAAAAACCTATTGTCCCTGCAAAACTGACTTAGGGGAAAATTCTCTGTTGGTTGTAATTCTAGCAAAACAGATTAATGCTGAGCACACACCTTGGTAGCTTTAGTGTGGATAGAAACACAAAGAAAATACTTCCCTGCAAGCCAGGGTTAGAAAAGAGGAGGAAAGATTAAGAAGGAGGAAGGAAGAGCCTCTTGCCCTGCTTCAATGCCAAGCAGTAGAAGCTGACACATGAGACCAGTATAATGTTAGCATTCTCTTACACAAACAGAGCGTAGAAGAATGGATAAAGAAGGGATAAAAGCTCAACTGAAAACAGGTCCTAGGGCAGAACTGTGGAAATGATGGACTTGTCAGTCCTAATAACCCCAGATTAAGATGCACACAAAATTAGCACTGTGTTACCTATGCCTCATCCTGAAACAGCAGGACAATCACAGATCTGATAAGCAGACAGGAGGATCAGACACATAAAATCCAGGCAGATAAACAGCAAATACATGCAAAGTGAACTTGGTTCTCCTGCAAAAAATATAATGTGCCTGTGATACTACAGAAAAGTAGGATCACAGGATCTTAAACCCAGAGGTTATTTCGTGGAGAAGCATGTGGTGGTTCAGAGGTGGCATCTGTTTGCAATGGGCTGATATATTTGCCACACAGATGGATGTTTATGCTGCTAAAGAGAAGTCCTACTTTGCTTTCTCAAAGAATACATGGCAGGAGGCAGAACCCACACAGCTTCTTAACTGATCCAGCCATGGGTGGATGACAGACTGTCTCATATACCGACAGCAGATTACAGAGACCCTCAATAACTCTCACTCTACAGGTTTGGTCATATTTCATCATTCACAGAGAGGTTTTATGAGCAGTATATACACAGCTCAAGAGCACTCAGCAATTATGCATTGGCTAACACAAGGCATAAATAGCTGGGACTAACATGCAACTAAACTAAGCATTAATATGCTCACCATTGTTTCCCAGTTCTTTCTTTCTTGCTATTTTCTCTTTTTCAGTTACTATCAATTACCCCCTCAAGAATTATGCTTTGACTGTACTATTACTTTTCTTATCCTACATGGCTATAGCTCAGGTACTGTCTCACAGCTCAGAAACTATCTTCTCAAAGCTCTAAGCCACAGATATGATGCACCAAACTGGACTCTAGGTCACAAAGTCCTGAATCTGAGTCCTTGGGCTGACTTGCATCTCCTCTCTGGGACACTTTTTGAGGAAGTTGGCTCTGGACTCCTCTTGCTTCTGCCAAAATTGTTCTGTCCCCTTTCCTAAAACCTGCATTTGCCTTTTCTACTAGTACACAGCAGCATGGCACAATGTAATTACTCTCTATAAAATCCATTTGTTATGCTGATGTGAAAGGTTATTTGAAGGGGTTCATACTTTTGCTTGCAACTCTGACATCAAATGATTGTAAAAATAATTAGGCAATTAATTCTTGCAGCTGTGCCTGAGCCAAGCATGCACGAAATACTGAACAGTAAAATGGGAAATCTATTCTGTGTATTGTGGTATGGAGACTGGTGTCTGCATTTAGATTACAAATTTAGGCTCTAAACTTCTTATTTACCACAGAAGTATTTACCTGGTATCCTGCTGATAAAGTGATTAGTTGCTGAGTGGCAAAGCCAGCCTGCGTTAATGCAGAAATCAGCTGTAATCCATAAGAACAGCGTCGTGATAATAAGCAATAAGCAAAGGTCCTTCCAGTGTGGCTTCTGCATCACGCTGCTCATAACCCATCAGGTGCTCAGGATGGAACACTTCCAATAACAGCTCCAGGCAAGGCATCCTATGGTGTAACTCCTTACAACACGCTGAGGACACAGCGAATGAGAGCACACATTAGTCAATATTCAGTGAGCAGTCAAGAATGCAATATTTCAGCAATTATCATTGAATCTTGGCAGTCAAACACTTCAGAATGCCAGTACGGTCAAAATGCTGCGAGACAAACCAAGAGCAGAGCATATGGCATCTTTTGCTTTGTGGAGTGCTCATTTTATTGCAGAGGTCTGAAATTCGTGGTGATTATATATTGCTTCTGTGACACTTGTGTAGCTATTACAAGCCAATTCAATAACAGCTTTTTTAGCACCAGTCTGTATAAGTTGGGAACACATGATTAGATGTACCGTGCTAGCTGTTGCAATTTAAATTCACACATCAAAATAACACCAGAATAAATGAGTCCACGAAGGAAGTAAGAGTAATTCTCAAGTTGGAAAGGCGACAGGATGAATACAAAATCATCCCATGGCTGAGCACAAGAGAGTGTCCTAATGATAAAAAGTCACCCATTTGTGTGTTCACACTTTGCATTTGGCCTGGTGTGAGTTAGAAAAGAACTAATACTCTTCATTGATTTTACCTTTGGACTCGGTGTCTCCAAGTCACTGCACTTTCTGAAGCTAACCGTATTTTCTCAGCTGGTGGCTGCTTCTAGCAGGGAGAAGGTGATGGAGGGACTTCCTGCCAAGGACTGGGCTGCAGAAAGACTCTGACTTAGACTTGCTCCTGTGCAGACCAAAGGCACTGCCACAGCTTGTGCCCCAACTTGCAGTGCAGGAAGTCAGAAGTGGCACCTGTGGAAAGAAGTGAACAGGATAGGTGGCCCTCAATTCCCCAAGGGATTGCATCCCAAGGACGGCATCTTCAGGATCAAGCTGAGGGATCACCAGGGTCAAGCCCCTTCTCCCATGGCTGAAATCCCAAAGGACTCTGCCCATTCTGCTGTTGATCCTGATCCATGGGTTCCTGACACAGTCTCAAGCTGCACCAGGGGAAGTTTAGGCTCCAGGTGAGGAGAAAGTTCTTCACTGAGAGAGTTGTTAGCCATTAGAATGTGCTGCCCAGGGAGGTGGTGGAGTCGCCATCCCTGGAGGTGTTCAGGAGGGGATTGGATGTGGCACTTGGTGCCATGGTCTAGTCATGAGGTCTGTGGTGACAGGTTGGACTTGATGATCTTTGAGGTCTCTTCCAACCTTGGTGATTCTGTGATTCTGTGAATCCAGTTTCAGGATCCAGCTCCTGAATCCAGTCCCCATATGCTGTCGAATCCAGTCTGCCTCAGCCTCAGTGGTGCTGGTGACATCATTTCCATCAGGGTCTGGGTTCCATATTGATTTGGGGCTTATATCGATGACGATGATGATGATGATGTTGTTGTTGTTGTTGTTATTATTATTATTATTATTATTATTATTTCCCTAAGTCTGTTTTCTTTCCCAATCCATCCAGAAGGTGAAGTTCATTGACTGATGGCTAATTACATGTCGGTAATAAATCAGTAAAGCACTTTGATCCCGATTTGAGTTAAACCACACACGTAGAGAGGTCTCCCTGCCACACTCCCTTGTGTGAAAAGAAACCCACCAAAACTTCTATGCTATTAAAATAACAGTAAGCAATTAACTTAAGCACCCCTCAGTCACACTGATGTTAGAGCAGCTCTTTGGTGATCGATCATTTCCACTAAGCCACTCTGCGGCTGGGGAACCCGGGACAGGGCAAAGCAGGAGGCTCAAAGCTGAGCCGACAGCTGAAACCCAGAGGGAACATCTCGCAGCCGCCACCGTGGCCGGCACCACCCTCGGGCACTTCGGCTGGGCTGGGCTGGGCAGCAGCCGGGCGGCCTCAGAGGCGGGCTGGGCGGGCTCAGAGGCGGGCTCGGCGCTCCCGGCAGTTCCGGCGGAAGGAAGCGTCGGAGTGGTTCCGCGGCGTGGGTCCCCCGGTAGCGATGGTGCAGGACTCGGGGGGACAGCTGGTGGCGGAGCTGCTGCTGCGGGCGGGGGAGGCCCGCGGCATTCTCTGCCTCTGCTCCCGAGCCTTCGTTGAGTGAGTAGCGGCCTCGGCACCGGGCAGCGGTGCGGGAAGGGCCGTGGCGGCGGTGAGCAGGAGGAGATGCGCTAGCGGGTGTCTGATTACCAACCGATGCCATTTATAGCGAGATGGGAGCCCGAACGTCGGTTCCTGCCGGTGCCCGGCTGGAGCAGCGGCTGTGCGGAGCTTACCCCGCAGCGGTCCTGATCTTCCGCGGCCAGTGGAAGATCAGCACCCCTGTCCTGTTCCCCCTTCCCCTAAGAGGCATGGAGGAACCTGGGACCTCCCCGGAGCGGGGAGGAGGAGCGGAGTTCTCAGGGATGGGCAGGCGGAGAGATGCTGCTCACGGGCTGTCGGATGCGTGATTTAGGAGAAGACGTAGCGGCCGGTACCGGAGCTTTGGGTGTTTAACACAGTCGGTGTTTAGGCGAGGTGCTTGCAGAGGTCAGGTGCCCTCAGCCTTGGTTGGTGGCTGGAATATTTTCACTTTTGGACTGAAGACACTAAATTCCACACACTTAAAACAGCACCTCAGTGCCACTCTTTTCATATTATTCTTTGTTTCGGGTGTTTAGAATCACTCAGCAACCTTCCAAAGCTGGAAGGAACCTCAAGAGATCATCTGGGGAAAGGGAGCCTAGGTGAAGTTATTTATCATCCTGTCCAGCTGCATTTTGAAACCTCCAGTGATGGAACCTCTACCATGTTCCTAGGGAGGTTGTTCCACTGAATGATTGCATTTAGTGTAAAAATACTAATAATTAGCTTTAATAAAGATTTGTGTCAATGTGTCTCTTCTGTTTTGCAGAGATCGAAAATTATATAAGCTGGGATTAAAAGGATTTTATGTCAAAGATGACAATTACAGCACAGGTAAAGTAATAAAATGCACTGTGCAATATGATGTTATACTTAAAAGTGAAGTATGTGTGGTTATTTAAGGTACAGTCATAGAATCAATAAAGTTGGAAAAGACCTCAGAAATGGCCAAGTCCAACCTATCACCCCGCACCTCATGACTAACTAAACCACGGCTTCAAGTGCCACGTATCCAGTCTTTATTGCTGAGCATCACACAGAGCATTGACAATCCCTTCAGCCAGTTTGGGTCAGGAGTCCCATCTGTATCCCCTCTCGCTCTCTTGCCCACTGTAGCCTACTTGTTGGGAAGGAAGGGAAACCAGAAAGCTGAGGCTGTACAAGCACTGCTCAGCAATAGTCGAAATACCAGTGTGTTATCCACACTCTTTTAGTCCCAGATCCAAAACACAGGACCATACGAGTTGATATGAGGAAAGTTAACTCCATACCAGCCACATCCCCTGCAGTGTTTTGCCTGTTGAAGTTAGATTCTGGGTCCTACTGGTAGCTATGTGGAAAATAGGATGCTTATGATGAGAACTATAAGTGAGAAGGGAAGCTTAAAAAGCACTTCTGCTACATTTTGTAGGCCATGCTGTTGCCCTGAGGTATCAGGACCAGATTATATTCACTTAATATAATTTGTTGATAGGGAGGATCAAGGATCCGAGGAGGAGAACCATTGTCCCAATGTAACGTTGAAGGTGGATGCTAATCGTGCTCTTGACTTGGAAGAAGCTGAACTAGACTCAGAGGCTGAGCTTATGAAGAGTATGGGATTGCCTCTTCAGTTTGGTGGGCAATCAGCCCGCAGGGACTTTGTGGTAAAACTTTATTTCTTTTATTTATTCTGTTTACTTTGTGGTTCCAGAGGTAGCACCATGTCTGCTCCTCCGTTCTTTTTGAGGCTGCAGCTGATGGAAATGTATCTGAGCTGCTTCCTCCTGTGCTTATAACCACATGCAGCGCATTTCCTCAGAAATGTCAGCCAAGGTTATGCAGCAGGGCTCTGTCACACTCATAAATCCTGCAACCTTTTGTGGGGTAAAAGCTAACAGCATGGTTGAAGTGGGAGAGAAGGCTACGATGGAAACAGAAATGTGCTTGAAGACAGGACAAGAAAAGGCTACTTCTATGTTGTGGACTTAAAAAGTGTGGTTTTCCATTGTATTTTAGGCAACAGAAACCTGTAGAAAGAGAAGTAACATGAAGATTATGAAAAAGAAAAAGAAGAAGAAAAAAGAGTTCCAGCAAAAACATGAGGGTGAAATGCAGCAGGAGTGCCAGGATCAGGCTTGTGGTGGTCATATCCAATCCCTTTCTGGTGAGAAGAGCAACAAAGCTCAGGCTGCAAGTGAAGGGAACTGTGAAGGTTCAGAAAGTCTTGCAAGTGAGGCTCTACCCAGTGAACTTAAAGAAACATGGGAGAAATACTGGAGTGAGTATGGAGAGGGCCTTCTTTGGCAAAGCTGGCTGGAGAAGCATCAAGAGCTCTCATTGTCTGAGGGCACCACAACCTCTGAGCCTTGGAATAGTCCAGACACCAAGGAAGAGTGGGAGCAGCATTATAGTGAGCTGTACTGGTATTACTGGGAACAATTTCAGTACTGGACAAGTCAGGGATGGACTACTGAGAGCGCACACGGTGACAGCCTGGAAGCAAATGGGATTACCCAGGAGATGGCTCTTGTGGGAAAAACTGACTTGGTTATTAGCCCAGGGGTTGAACATAGTGAAGTGCTGGGCTTAGAGCTATCTTCTAACAGCAGAAGTGAGGAAACAGTCCCTTCAAGTGCGGAGCCCAACAGTGAAATCATCTCTGGGATTTGTAATTTAACTCTGAATTTGGAGGACGCAGAGCAGAGCGGTGCAGCTCTAACAGTAGCCCACCAAGGTCCTCAGGAGTGTGGCTCATCTGACAGTGAAAGCCAGAAGGAGCCCTGTGACGGAGGAGCCAGGAAAAGGAGTGCATCTTGTGAAAACAAAAGCGTTAACCAGTCAGGTAATACAAAGCCAGCTAAAACTGATTCTAGCAGAATTTCTTTAGGTGGTTATGTGTAAGACACAAGGACAGGTCTGCACTGTGCTATTTTACAGAAGTCAATCAAGGATTTTGAGGAATGATTGCATCGCTGATGCCTTTTTCTTCCCTCCGCTTCTCTGGGTGGTTTCTCTCCTCTCTGTGTGTTGAATATGTTCTTCACATTATATAGTAACTGCATTGTGCCTAATGGTATTGATATGTTGCCTTTCAAATAAAGACAGGTAGAGATAGGTGTGTTTGATACATGTGCCTTATTTGTCAGGTTCAGGTATGTATGACAGGCTGACTGTAGCTGCAGATGTATTTTGTGGACAGGAAGAGAGGATTATTTTAAGTAAAAGGAAAATAAGATCTCATCTACCTTTTTTAGGTTCACAGGGGTCGTGTGGCTCAAATTCACATGGCAAAGAACAACTGCTGCATCATGACCGAGATGAAGATGAGGATGAAGAGCCTCCTGAATACAGACAGGTCAAAGTCAAGAGAAGGCAAGTCAGGACATTTAGCTGAGCTGTTTTTCTGAAGGTCTGGAAGCCTCCTCTTTGAAATTGTGAGGTGAAACTTCAGTACAAAACCACACTGTCTTTCATCACTGCTTATCACTTTACCTGGCAACAAGCTGTGGATGTTTCTTCTCTTTTTTCACTTTGTGAAAACAAGGTGTAGCCTCTGGAATGGAATTATTATCTGCTCATCATGGAGCTTTGATTCTGTTCTAATACTTTGCTGCTGCCATGGCATTAATGATAGATACTGCTATAGATAACGTAGAATCAACCAGGCTGGAAAAGACCTGAGAGATCATCAAGTCCAACCTATTACCTAATACCTAACACCTCCTGACAACAAAATCATGGCTTCAAGTGCCATGTCCAGTACTTTTTGAACACCTCCAGGGATGGTGACTCCCTGAGCAGCTCATTCCACTGGCCAATTATTCTTTGTGTGAGAACTTTCTTCTCACCTCGAGCCTAAACTTCCCCTGGTGCAGCTTGAGACTGTCCTCTGAACATGAATGGGTGATGAAGGTAATTTGGCAATAGGATGAGCAAAATATTCCATCAGCTCCATGGAGGACTTTGATATTAAATGCTTTAAGAGGTCTTTCTGCCTTGTTTGGTTTCAGCAGTGTGTGGAAGAACTTACTAAAGCCCACAATGAAATGGTTTCAGTGCATGAGTTTCTTAGTGATGCATCTGTAAAATGAGAGTAGTTTATGCAATAAGTAACTTTGTCATCTGCATTTTTTTTCCCAGCCATGAACTGGATGTGGATGAGAACCCAGTGGAAGATCCTGAGGAAACCTGCTCTGTTTTGGGTTTCAAGTGTGGCACAGGACAAAAGTAATTTCCTACAAGGACTTTGGGTTTTCTTTGTAGCAAGTCAGCTCTCTTGTTACTCTTCAAATAGGGCCATTCATCTCCTTCCCATTTTGTTAAAACTTTGGAAAATGACTCCCAAATTTACTCTCTGACTAAAACTGTCATCCTTTGGCTAGAGGGAGAAGCAAAGTTACAGAGAGTGAGTAACAAAGTGCTTTGAATGAGAAGCTTAACTCCTAGGGGACATGCAGCTGGGTAAATGTGAAATGCCTGGTCACCTACTTCAGTTTGGGTGCAAAGGCTCTGGTCCTCTCAGCTTGGAGTCCTGTGAGCTTGGATCATAATTATTTCATATTGGAATGAGGCTGCTTTACACTTGTAAGATGTTGCTATGCTAATGGAAGTGTTGCCAGGGTGCTGACCAGTGAGATTTCGTGTTTGGTAGTACAACCTAAAGATGTGGCAGTTAGGGCTGTAGAATTAACATCACAGGGCACAGGTAGGCTGCATCTTAGGTCTAGTGCTTCATCAAGATATATATATGGAGCTGGTTTGGAGGTTCTTTATAGCCACCAAAATTGTGTTTGTATTCTACTAACCAAGATATTTTTGTCATTTCCTGCTTTTCAGGGAAATTATTTCCACCTGAAGTAATACACTTATTAGGGGGAAAAAAAAGCCCCACCTCTAAAAACCTAAGCACTTTCAAATGAAAAAATATTTCAAAGTTTTCAGCTGCACCCAGTGACACATTTAAAGAGTGAGCAAATGTCTCATAAACAAATAACATTGTCTAGATAGAATAGGATTAACCAGGTTGGAAAAGACCTTTGAGATCATCCAGTCCAACCTATCACCCAACACCATCTGATCAACTAAACCATGGCACCAAGTGCCTCATCCAGTCTCTTCTTAAACACTTCAGTGATGGTGACTCCACCACCTCCCTGGGCAGCACATTCCAATGGCAAATCTCTCTTTCTATGAAGAACTTCTTCCTAACATCCAGCCTAAACCTCCCCTGGCACAGCTTGAGACTGTGTCCTCTTGTTCTGGTGCTGCTTGCCTGGGAGAAGAGACCAACCCCGACCTGGCTGCAACCTCCCTTCAGGTAGTTGTAGACAGCAAGAAGGTCTCCCCTGAGCCTCTTCTCCAGGCTAAGCAACCCCAGCTCCCTCAGCCTCTCCTCACAGGGCTTGTGCTCCAAACCCCTCCCCAGCTTTGTTGCCCTTCTCTGGACACCTTCCAGCAAGTCAACATCTTTCCTAAACTGAGGGGCCCAGAACTGGACACAGGACTCAAGGTGTGGCCTAACCAGTGCTGAGTCCAGGGGCAGAATGACTTCCCTGCTGCTGCTGTCCAAAACATCAGCATTCATGTTAAAGCTTCCAGAGTAGAAATTAATCAACCAGGTACTTTTTATTTATTTGTTTGTTTGTTTTATTTCAGGTATGGTGGAATTCCAGCTTTCACCCACCGAAGTGTGCAGTACTTGGAGAAGAAGGCAAAACTCAAGTCCAAGTTCTTGGATATGCGTAAACCAAGGAGGAGCAAAAACACACACATCTTCTTCACAGAGGAGTCTGAAATGTCCTGCAAGAAACCTAAAACTCTGAAGAAGGTAGGGCTGAATGTCAGTGTTCACTGCAATTCATAGATTTGATGGCTCCCTTGTTGTTGGACTGTGGTGGATCTGTCACGAGGAATGTGAGCTTAATGGTGATGCTGTGTGAAAGTCATTCCTAACATGATTCTTTCAGAGGGGTGGGAGGTGGGGGGTTAAAGTTATTGAAAGTATCCTGATTTTAAATTGCATGTGCTGGAATTTCATCAGTGGGAGAAAAATGTTTGTGGTGGTTAATTCATTTCAAGTAACTTCATGTTCTTAGGAATTTCATAGAATCATAAAATGGCCTAGCTTGGAAGGGACCTTAGAGACTATCTACTCCAACCTCCCTGGCATGGGAGGTTGGAGTAGATGGTCTCTAAGTAGATGGTCCCTGCCATGGGCAGGGACATGTCTCAGCTAGACTCAGCTCCTCAAGGCCTCCTCCAGCCTGGCCTTGAACAGCCCCAGGGAAGAGGCATCCACAACCTCCTGGGCAACCTATTGCAGTGCCTCTCCACCGTCATGCTGAAGAACTTCCTAAGATCCATGTATAAGGTACCCTGGCAATATGCTGGTTAACAGCACCATCTAATCACCTGTGATATTTGACAATTGCAGGTGGAAGACTTCCTAAAGCTGGTTAATAAACATGAGGAGAAAACCACATCCCAGACAGCAACTCCAGAGGATAAAGCAAAAGCATCGTCCTCCAGCAGCGACTCAGAGGACCAGGAAAGTGCTACTGCTGCCCAGACTGTGACACTGAACACTCAAAACCAAAAGCCACCTTCTTCCAGTGCAGTCTCCACAGAAGCTGGAGGCGGTCACCTTGAGGAGGAAGCACAGGCCATGGCAGTGAGCGGCTCTGATGATGAGCAGGGTGTGGGCAAGCAGGAGAAGAGCTGTGGGAGGGAGCTGCTCGCTCTGGATATTCCTGACTATCTCCGGGCAGAGACAGAGGATATCAGCCAAGGTACATCAGTTTCCTACAAACTGGGACTTAATTGGCAGCAGATTCAATGCTGCCTTCCCAAAGTACAGCATTGTGTGTGGTATTTATTTATTCAGGTTATTCAAAGAGACTTGTTAGCTCCAAGGGGGAATGAGGCTGGTTGAGAGCTGAGGTAGTGAAAGTAACTTGTTCTTGAAGCACCAGCATCCTAGATCTTTATTTGAAATATTTCTCTGTAGATAAACAGTCATTGTTGATCCTAGATGTAATCAAACAGGTCTCAGATTTGCACCTCTTTTTTCCCCTGCAAGTTTGAGGACGATTAACTTCAGGTAGATGCAGGTTTGGAGTTCCAGGATGCACATTGGGGAGCTTGGGGAAGCACGTGGTGCTAAAATGTTCCTGGGGGAAAATATGAACTTTTCTATTTAATACTGGAAACAAAGAAACCAGGATTATTCAGGTTTCTACATACAGTTTAGTCCTTCCTACAGCAATCAATTTGTTGGATTTCTACTGCAAAGCTCTTGCCTGGATTGGTTCTTACTCCTTATTAAATTGGTCTCCAACCCTCTCATTTGCTCACTGTGCAGAGTTTACTGCCATCAGTTGAAGGTGATGGTTTGGCTGCTAAGACTCTTAAATAATGAGTGTAGTGTTAGGATTTTCAGGAGTGTGACTGACATTCTTCCCTTGAAATACAGGGTGCTCTTTTTTATCTTAGCTTATTATTCTGCATGATGTAACAAACAGCAATAAAGGACATTTAGCTGTGTGGGTGAACTTGAGCCGCTTACATCTTAATTCTCACCGTTCCTAGCCTGCAAGAGCAGTGATTGTGAACTTTTGTAGTGTCTTCCAGCTGTAGATGAAAAAGTACCTGCAAAGAAGAAGGAGAAAAGGAGGAGAAGAAAGAAAAAAAATGGGCTGGGAGCTATCCCTGCTGAGATTGCTGCTGATCCAGAACTGGCCAAGTACTGGGCACAACGCTACCGACTGTTCTCCCGCTTTGATGAGGGAATTAAACTAGACAGAGGTGTGTTTAGTGCAGAGAGTGCTAGCTTGGAGGTATAAGATTTATCCAAACCATGGCCCTTCTCCCAGTTTATTACTAATTTGCTTATAAAAGGAGCCTTACTGAGTGTGCGTTTGCATCTCTGGATAAATTCCATCCCCCAGCAGGCAGGCAAACAAGTCATCAGCTTCAGTAGAGGCTCTCGCCTGGGCCACCCCTGTCTGCATGAATCCTGCTGTTTGCTGAAGGCACTTTGCCCACATCATGCTTGGTCAGGACTTTTTCAGAAAATCAAGGACATTTTCTATATCTTACTAAATAATTTTGTGAAACTTCCAATTATGCTGATGGATCTAGAATCACAGAATGGCTTAGGTTGGAAAGGAGCTCAGAGGTCATCTACTCCAACCTCCCCACCATGGGCAGGGACACCTCTCAACTAGACTGGCTGCACAAGGCCTCATCCAGCCTGGCCTTGAGCACCCCCAGGAAGGAGACAACCACAAATTCCCTGAGCATGATATTCCAGAGTCTCACCACCCTCGTACTGAAGAACTTCTTCCTAAGATCCCGTCTAAATCTACTCTCCCTCAGCTTTGTTCCCTTTTATTCTGACTTTCATCAGACACATTTGCATGGAAACCATTTCCAAATCACATATTTATAAGTAAAGGAGGAATTGGGATTACTAATTCTTCTTACTATCTTGGGTTTGTTTGTTTTGTAAGCCTTTCACTTCTAATCATCTCCCACACAAGTACATAAGATGATTTGTCATACCAGCCATCACTGTAAAGAAAATAACCTGTTGGGCATAGTCCTGCTTTTATTTGTTAAAGGGCATAATCCTGATATATGAAGCTTTTCAGAGCTGTCCCAGTGGACTTGTCCTTGATAAGCCAGAATCCTTAGCACCAAGCTCAACAAAGCATTTATTGAGATTCAGGCATATCTGTTTGCTTCAGTGAGACTTTGTTTGCTTAGCAAATCACAGGACAGACCAGAGTTTATCATCTTCAAAGCCTGCGCTTCCTGGTCAAACGCGTAAGCCAAAACTGCTGGGATTAGTGCTAAACCTACAACTGGGAGGGGGGGAGCTGGTTGTTTGTTTTTAATTTCAATGACTTTGAAATGAGAGGTGAAAAAAAACAACCTCCTTCTTTTGCCTTTGCAGAGGGTTGGTTTTCTGTAACTCCTGAGAAGATAGCTGAGCACATTGCTGTCCGTGTCAGTCGCTCGTTCAACTGCGATGTCATAGTGGATGCGTTCTGTGGGGTTGGAGGGAATGCCATTCAGTTTGCCTTGACCTCCAAAAGAGGTAAGCAGGTGGTGTATGCAGCACAGCATTTTGTTTCTTCAGTCTTTTTTTGTTTTGTTTGTTTTCCCTAAAAATTTTGTTCAGGCACTGGAATAGGTTGTCCAGGGGAAGTGGTGGAGTCATCGTACCTGGAGGCGTTCAAGAAATGCATGGCCAGGGCACTTTGGGACAGGGTTTAATGGCCCTGGTGGTGTTGGGTTGATGGTTGGACTTGGTGATCTTAGAGGTCTTGTCCAACCAAAATGATTGCTATGATTTTAACAACTAAACCTTCCCAGCCCTGTCTGCATGGCTTCCCTTGGTGATTTGTAAATGCAGTGGTTCTGCTTATGGTGGATCCTCTGCTCTTGCAGCTCTCTCCCATCTGAGGAGCTGTAGCTTCCTGTCTGCCGTGACCAACAAAACTGAAGTGGTCACCACACAAAAAGAAATTAGAGATCATACTCTACTGTCTGCAGAAGAACACCCTCCTGAAACATGCCTGTGGTGGTGGTGTGGCTCTGTCAGCTCCCATCTCCATGCAATTTGCTCTCTCCGCCCTGCAGTGATCGCCATTGACATCGATCCCGAGAAGCTCAGCCTGGCGCGCAACAACGCAGAGGTGTACGGCGTGGCAGACCAGATAGAGTTTGTGTGTGGAGACTTCATGGTGCTGGCTGCTGACCTGCAGGCAGATGTTGTGTTCCTCAGCCCTCCCTGGGGAGGGCCTGACTATGCCACTGCTGAAATCTTCGATATCCAGACCATGATTTGCCCAGATGGATATCCTTTCAAAGTGACACCTTGTCAGTTTGGGTTAGGTGTTTTCCTCTCTTCCTTCTTCTCTTGACATGGCCTTCATGTGTCCAGGTGGCTGACAGAAGGGCAATGAGGCTGGTGAGGGGTTTGGAGCACAAGCCCTGTGAGGAGAGGCTGAGGGAGCTGGGTTGTTTAGCCTGGAGAAGAGGAGGCTCAGGGGAGACCTTCTTGCTGTCTACAACTACCTGAAGGGAGATTGTAGCCATATGGGGATTGCTCTCTTCTTCCAGGCAACCAGAACAAGAGGACACAGTCTCAGGCTGCACCAAGGGAAGTTTAGGCTTGAGGTGAGGAGAAAGTTCTTCCCAGAAAGAGTGATTTACCATTGGAATGTGGTGCCCAGGGAGGTGGTGAAGTCACCATCCCTGGAGGTGTCAAGAGGGGATTGGATGTGGCACTTGGAGCCATGGTTTAGTTGTCATGAGGGGTTGGGTGATAGGTAATAGGTTGGACTTGATGATCTCTGAGGTCATTTCCAACCTGGTTGATTCTATGATTCTGTGACAGGATGATAGTCCCAGATGTGTGCCACATTTATTAGACCTTTCCCCCTAACTTCAGCTCTATGGCTTTGACCACCTAAAATTAAATACTTGTATTAGATTGGGGAAAAAAAGGTCATAAAGGCTTATTCTTAAAAAGTAACAAATCCTTTAGAGAATTGTAATAGCTTCTTAATTTAAATCATCAGTTCAGCAGTTTCAACACCTTTTATTACATTAAAATACCTTGAAGTAATTAAATAGCCAAGGGTTATGTATTTATGGGTAATAATTAATTATGTGGGTTAGTTACATTTGATTTTAAAGTGGAGGCTTGGCTTGCTGGGGTTTTGTTCTACTTTCTAGGGCAGTAATGGTGAAATAGAGTTTCTGCATTTAGACAATAGTCATTTCTGCATTTCAGGAGAGAAGTGGGCTACAGGAAAGCTGGGGAGGGACAGGTTGCATGGCCTTGTGGTGACAGGATGAGAGGGAAAGGATTGAAGCTTGAGGAGGGGAGATTTAGACTGGAGATTAGGAAGAAATTCTTTCCAGTGAGGGTGGTGAGACACTGGCACAGGTTGCCCAGGGAGGTGATGGATGGCCCCTCCCTGGAGGTGTTCAAGACCAGGCTGGATGAGGCCTTGAGCAACCTGGGCTGGTGGGAGGTGTCCCTGCCCATGGCAGGGTGGGTTAGAACTAGATGATCTTCAAGGTCCCTTCCAACCCCAAACCATTCTATGAGCTATAATTGAATTGCATGATAACTGAATTTGGGACATACCTTCAAAATGAATCTATATAAGGTACTTCTTCCCCATTCTTGTTTGTTTTTCCTTTACTGGCTTCTACATTTGAAATTTTCAGGCTCTCCAAGAAGATCACCAACAACATTGTGTATTTTCTACCTCGGAATGCTGACATTGACCAGGTGTGTTACTGCATAAGGGTTGGGTAACTACAAGCAGCTCAGTTCCCTATTATAGGCACAAACTTAAGATTATTATCTGTGTAGCAGTGCAAGTTTGCTTGTCTGACAGTGGATCTCAAGCAGAAATGGATCTAAATGCCCAGCAGTGAGAAATAACCTTACAATAAAATTAGTGTTTGATTCTTAGTTAAGTTTATTTAGTGGAAAACAGGTGCTTCATTTTACAGTCACATACCTAATACAGAATATGCACCCTGCTGCTGGACTGGAAGCTGTAGGTAGCTGGCCTTGACCTAGCTTAGAATGGAATAGAGCAGAGAATTGACTAGGTTGGAAAAGACCTTTGAGATCATCCAGTCCAACCTATCACCCAACACTATCTAATCAACTAAACCATGGCACCAAGTGCCTCAGCCAGTCTCCTCTTAAACAATTCCAGTGATGGTGACTCCACCATCTCCCTGGGCAGCACATTCCAATGGCAAATCACTCTTTCTGTGAAGAACTTCTTCCTAACATCCAGCCTAAACCTCCCCTGGCACAGCTTGAGACTGTGTCCTCTTGTTCTGGTGCTGGTTGCCTGGGAGAAGAGACCAACCCCCACCTGGCCACAACCTCCCTTCAGGCAGTTGTAGACAGCAATAAGGTCTCCTCTGGCTGTGTCAGAGGACTCAGTGTTTATTGCCTTGTTGGTAGGCAAGACATCCAACCTTGTTCCACATGATTTTATTTCAAACCCGGTTCTTACCATCTCTCCAAACACAGCCTTTTAGTCTATCCTGTGTTGAGTTACTCCTAGAGAGACAGATGGAGTTCTTTGACTTCCCTCACAAAAGTTGCTGACTTCAGGTGCAAAAGGAACTTCAGTACTTCTGCCTCAAGAGGGAGCAGCAAGCCAGTGTAACATGCTTGATGCAGCTACAAGAAATGTGACACGTTTCCCTCAATTGCATCAATTTTCCTTGTTTACAAGGATGTACTTGTTACAAAGTTTGTAGTGGGTATAGGTTGAATCAGTCTTGCCAGATATTTTATTTCTAGTTGTGGAATAATCAGGGAGTATTGCATGTGTGACTGCACATAGATTAAAAAGAAGTATATTGCTTTATTAATAGACTCATTGAATTGTTGGGGCTGGAAAAGACCTTAAGATCATGAAGGCCAACCATTAACCTAACACTGCCAACTCACCACTAAACCATGTCCCTCAGCATCACATCTACATGACTGTTATATCCCCTCAGGGATGATGTTTCAACCACTTCCCTGGGCAGCCTTTTCCAGGGCTTGACAACCCTTTCAGGGAATATTTTTTTCCTAACACCCAACCTAAACCTTCCCTGGCACAACCTGAGGGCTATTTCCTCTTCTCCTATCACTTGTTCCTTGTGAGAAGAGGCTGACCCCCACCTTGCTCAAATCTGTTTTCAGGGAGTTGTAGAGAGCAAGGTGATCACTCCTCAGCCTCCTGAGAGCTTTTTGCTTTTTGACATTGTGTAAATGCCATTGTCATTTTGTTAAAGTGGGTTGATTTTTGTTTTCCTCTTGCCTATAGGTTAGTTGAGGGGGGAGGGTTCCTCCTTTTACTAGGATTCTATAAAGCAAAATGAGTCACAGTGTCCTTGTGTGATGCCTCCTAAGCCAAACAGTTCCTATTTTTCATGCCCTAGAACAGTTTCTTGGAGGAGGGAAAAAATGGTCATAGAGCTTTTTACCCACAGTAACCTAAGTTGGTGGCTGGGACAGATAAGAAGTTACTTTACTCAAGAAGTTTCAGTATGATGAAGAAACCCCTGCAAGGCCAGCAGGAAAACCCTCCAGACTAAAAATACACTTAAAGATAACAAAGCAAGATGGCATCTTAAGCAACTCCTGCTCCTGAAGTAACCTTCCATGTTTGTTTCCCTTCAGTTGTGGACACCTTATTCCTGGAAGTGTTTAAAACTAGGCTGGATGAGGTTCTGAGCAACCTGGTCTAGTGGGAGGTGTCCCTGCCCATGGCAGGGCGGCTGGAACTGCATGATCTTCAAGGTCCCTTCCAACTTAAGCCATTCTGTGGTTTATTTTCTCATGTCTCCTACTTAAACTTGAGACCAAACTTGCTGGCTACTTTTTTGATGCTTTGTGGCTGTAGCTGTGGGCATCAGCAGTTGCTGAAATGAAGGATGAAGGATCAGGTGAGAGGGATGCAGGGAGGTGTTAGCTGAAGCTGCATCCTTTGCCTCTGCCTGGGGAGGCAGAACTACCCAACACAGCGAAGGCAGCGTTCTCTGCCACCCTCAGCTGGGACTGAAGAGCAGAGTGGGATAAGGAGAGCTGCCAGCAGGGAGTCGTATTTGCACAGTAAAATGCAAAACAAACAGCTTTTGGACTGGTCCAGTTAAAAAAAATGAAGCAGCCTTTCATCCTCAGCTTTGCAGTTCACTGCAGGAGCAGGAGGTGGTGTTGGTATTTCTGAGAAGAGGTGAGCGCTTTTGTTTTCCTCCAAGCATCGTTTCTCAATCTGCTGTTATTTTTAGAGGGCCTCCCTCTGCCAAGCTGGCACCTTTCTGCAGCTTGGTGTGTGGCAGTTTCCCTCCTTACTCTGTCAGGGTTGACTGAGCCCTTCTGAGGAAAACTTGGCAGCTCCTCCGTCATTACATTTGCAGCCTCCAGCAGTTTACAAATAGGCATCGTCACAGAGGATTTGTGTTCCCCTTCCCTGTGTGTGGGGGGAGTTGAGGAGCATGTGGTGCTGGGTTTGTCCTTGAAGAGCACACATCTTTGTGCTCAGCAGGTTTTTTTTGTCACTCTGGGAGCTTATCAAATACTTTTAGTAGTCATTAGAAATTAGTCCTGGTTATCCCAGAGGCAACACTTAGAGGCTTAATGCAGAGCATGTAACTTCTGGGGTGGCCTTTGGGGCCATCACCTCTCTGCAGCGGTGATTTCTTACTGAGGAAGCATTTTGCTTTCCTTGGCCTTAGAATCATAGAATCAGTCAGGGTTGGAAGGGACCACAAGGATCAGCTAGTTCCAACCCCCCTGCCATGGGCAGGGACACCTCACACTAGATCAGGCTGGCCAGAGCCTCATCCAGCCTGCTCTTCAACACCTCCAGGGATGGGGCCTCAACCACCTCCCTGGACAACCCATTCCAGGGCTTCACCACTCTCATGGTGAAGAACTTCCTCCTCACATCCAGCCTGAATCTCCCCACCTCCAGCTCCATTCCATTCCCCCTAGTCCTATCACTACCTGATATCCTGAGAAATCCCTCCCCAGCCTTCTTGTAGGCCCCCTTCAGATACTGGAAGGCCACAATTAGGCCTTGTAAGAGAAATATTTAGTAAACACTTGGTTTTAATCATCCTTAGATATGCTACTGACAGAAATGTGCCCTGAAAGTGGAGGGCATAACTCCCAAGACAGTAATTTCACTATTCTTCTATTAAGCTGGCTAATCCAATTCATATTTTGGAATACTTCAGCAATTCACTGGCTAAAAAGTGCAAAGCCTTTAACACTTTATTATTTATTTTTTTTGGTGGGGACATTCCAGCTTTTGTTCATAACCAAATTAAAAGGACAAACTTAATGTCTTCCTTGGGGGGGGGATAAAATGGATCACCCCACAATGCCAACTGCTTTTAGGATTTCAAGCAAGACAAGTTGTAAAATTAACATTCCTGATCACTTGCCAGTTTCAGAGTCTCGTGCTATTTATAAGTCAGCCAGCTTCTGCTTTTTTACTTAAGTGGCAGGTTCCTCTTTGACAAGAACATGGAGATTTCCCCCCCCCACACACACACCCTGTTACCATTAAACTGAAGGGTGAAGAAACCACTCACCCTTTTGTTTTTCTCTGCAGAAAGTAAAACCAATTAAAAAGGAGGGGAGAGGGAAAACCCAAAACTGAAATGCTTGATTTAGATAAGTGTGGCAATTTTCTGGGCAAGTCAATAAAGGTTCAAAGTATAATTTAGATTAATCTGTTATTTCCTCTTGATAGCAGCCTGGGTTTTTACTCACAGTAAGATAGAGGAAGTTCAGCAAGTTTATATTTAAACCTGCTCTACAGAGACAAGTCTCAGAGGAGTTCAGAGCAGTTAATAATGCAGTTTGAACTTCAAGTTGTAGCTGCTAACAGCACAGATCTAAAGATCAGTTCAAAACTACAGCAGGTTTGTAGCCATTGATCATCTGGCCTGGGAAGTTTCCCTGCATAGGGAACTACAGAAATTGGGCTCTTGCAGCAGGCAGGAAAACAGCAGAATGGAGCAAAACTGGCTGTGGAGCAGGCACCACCATTGCAGCACAGGTCCTCAGAGTACAGGATAAGGGTGGGAAAAGCACTCAGGACTCAATTTTGGTGATGCTCTGTCCCTTCTGTGTGGTGAGAAATCAGCAGCCTGTATGGCTACTATCCCTCAGAGGGATCCTGCTAGGAACAGGAGAGGAAAGAGTATTGCATGCTCCAGTCCAAAATGCAAAGTCCACTGCAAAAGGCTGTCTGTCTGTAATCATTAAGCATTGAAGGTGTGCACTTGGCTCACCAGCAGAGCATGAACGGTGAGCTTCTCACCCCAGTGACTGTAAACACAAGAGCTGTGCCCAGCACTGCCTGACAAGCTCTCCCACTGTCAGCACTGCCCAGCTCCAGTGCACACAAGGGCTGCTGCTTTTAGTTTAGCAGCAACAAAACATTGTACCTATATTCTGTGAGAGTCTTCCCTGCCCGTTTGAGGTTTGGGGGTTGTTTCTATTTGGGTTAGAATGGTTTTGGTTGGAGAAGACCTTTCAGATCAAGTCCAACCATTAAGCCAGCACTGCCAGGTCACCACTAAACCATGTCCCTCAGCACCACATCTACATAGCTTTTAAATCCCTCCAGGAATGGGAGCTCCCCCACCTCTCTGGGCACCTGTTCCAGGGCTCAACAGCCTTTTCAGGGAAGAAATTTTTCCTCATGTCCAACCTAAACCTTCCCTGGCACAACTTGAGGCTGTTTCCTCTTGCCTAACCACTTGCTGCTTGAGAGATGAGACCAACCCCAACCTGATTTCAACCTGCTTTCAGGGAGTTGTAGGGAGCAATGAGGTCTCCCCTCAGTCTCCTTTTCTCCAGGGTAAACACACCCAGTTCCCTCAGCCTCTTCTCACAAGACTTGTGCTCCAGCCCCTTGACCTCTCTGAGTAAAAGGAGACACTCCAAGAGGAGCAGCCACATTAGGTGGCAAGGGATATTGTCACTAGTATTAGCTGAGCCCAAGATGTGTTCTAGGTGATATTTTATGTGTACAGAAGGTTTGGGGTTTGCCTCTTTTCCTGTGCGTCGATTGATTTGCTCTTTGTTCTTTGTTTTTCAGGTGGCTTCCTTAGCAGGCCCAGGAGGGAAAGTTGAAATAGAACAAAATTTTCTCAATAACAAACTGAAGACAATAACAGCTTATTTTGGTGATCTAATAAGGCATGATACCTCCTGAACTCAGTGTGGATTCTTCCCAGCTCAGCCTTCCTGAATGCTGCTTTGTTTAAGCTCCCGTACAGCTGGCTGGTCAAAAATGACTTAAGAGACATTTTCCACTTCTAATTCCTGGGGTTTTGCAAACAAACAAACAAAAAAAATCTGTTTGTTGCTGCTGTCAATAAATGTTTTATACTCATTTGGACAAAATTCTGAATGGAGAATAGCTGCCAGCTTCAAGTCCAACCAGCTGAAGGAGAGTTCAGGGTTTCTTCATCACTCTCCTGTGTGCTGCTTCTGTACTTACTCTGGCTTAGAGTATTCTGAGGGTCAAAAAGAATGGCTTGAAAGCTGCTGTGTGTCAAGAACTGCTTTCTGCTTGAGAAACAAAAGCATCTGAACATCAGATGGAACTAGAAGGTCAGGTACACTACCAGAGGTCAGCTGCAGTTCATCTCTTTGGCTCCACTCTCGCTGGGAAGCCTTTTCAGCTTTTCTGTGTGTGATGTAGTGAGGTGAGAGTTGGCCTCTTCTGCCAATAAACAAGTGGTAGGACAAGAGGAAATGGCCTCAAGTTGCACCAGGGGAGGTTTAGGTTGGTTATTAGGAAAAATTTCTTCATGGAAGGGGTTGTCAAGCCATGGAATAGGCTGCCCAGGGCAGTGGTGGAGCCCACATCCCTGGATGGATTTAAAAGCCATGTAGATGGGGAGCTGAGGGACATGGCTGAGTGGTGGATTTGGCAGTGCTGGGTTAACAGTTGGACTTGATCTCAAAGGTCTCTTCCAACTGAAACAGTTCTGATTCTATGAAGGTCCACACATTTCTCACAGCTCCTTGCAGCTGGACAACTATCTCTTCATGGTAGGACAGTTGTCATTGTGCCCCTCAGCCCTGTTAGTGTTATGGTAAAAAATCCTCATTCCATGAAGTTTTAATGTGTAGGTTTTAGAAAATCTTCCCCAAGTGTAGTGGTTGTGAAGTAACATCTGGGTCTGCATGTGCAGCTCAGGGGTTATATAAACAAATTCATGTTACACCACAGTGACTGTGGTAACATTTAAAAGAGGGAAAGCTCATAAATAGCAGAAGGAAAAAATGACTTGCTGTAACTCATTGAACAAATCAGTAGAAAATTGGGTCATTTTCACTTGGTTTGCTCTCTCTCTGCTTTCATTTGCCTCACACTCAACTGTTTGCTTTAAATGTCCTCTCACTTGCAAAGCTCCCCACCTCCAAATAATCCTAACACACAGTGTGAGCTAATCCAGTGTTCATAGAATCATAATAAGGCTGGAAGAGACCTCAAAGATCATCAAGTCCAACCTGTCACCACAGACCTCATGACTAAACCATGGCACCAAGTGCCATGTCCAATCCCCTCTTGAACACCTCCAGGGATGGTGACTCCACCACCTCCCTGGGCAGCACATTCCAATGGCCAATTACTCTTTCTGGGAAGAATTCTCTCCTCACCTCCAGCCTAAACTTCCCCTGGTGTAGCTTGAGACTGTGTCCTCTTGTTCTGGTGCTGGTTGCCTGGGAAAAGAGATCAATCCCTTCCTGGCTACAACCACCTTTCAGGTAGATGTAGAGAGCAAGAAGGTCTCCCCTAAGCCTCTTCTTCTCCAGGCTAAACAATCCCAGCTCCCTCAGCCTCTCCTCATATGGCTTGTGCTCCAAACCCCTCATGAGCCTCATTGCCTTTCTCTCAATGTCCTTCTTAGGTTGAGGGGCCCAGAACTGGACACTAGTACAGGCTTTCCAACATGGATATCTCTGTAGTCCTGCACTGGAACACCTTGGTGCAGTCCAGAGTACTGTAAAAAAGTTGGTTTTCAGTGACAGGGAAGCTCTAGATTTCTGTATGAAAAGAGAGCAGACCTTGTTCTGGAAGTGTGGTGCAGTGGTGAAGGATTGAATATGCTTGAACCAGGCTTGAAATTCGTAGAATCATAAAATAGTCTGGACTGGAAGGGACCTCCAAAGGTCATCTGCAGTAAGCAGGGGCATCCTCAACTAGATCAGGTTGATTGATTCTGAGTCTCTCCTGTTGCAGCTGTCAGATGGTGAAGCTGTCAAGAGGTCCAACCTGCTTCTCTTCTTCAGGCTGGACAACCCCAGCTCTTTTAGCCTGTCCTCGCAGCAGAGGGCTTCCTGCCCTCAGATCTATTTTGTGGCCACCTCTCTACCTGTTCCAACAGGTCCATGTTCTGGGTTTCTGGTTTCTCAAACTGCTGAAGTAAAAAACCCTGTTGGTGGAGGCAGCCTGGGTTTGATGACAGCACACAGATCCTTCCTGGAGCTCTCTGTGGCTCAACTCATCCCCAGAGCTTTAGCACTGCATAAGCATGAGTAAAGAGGCTCTCGGAGTGCCTGTGGTGTGTTGGCAGAAATTAAATACCTTTCCCTTTTATCCTGAAAAATGTGGTCAAAGAAACACAGAATCACAGAATGGTGGAGGTTGGAAAGGACCTCTGGAGCTCATCTAGTCCAACCCACCTGCTAAAGCAAGGGTCACCTAGAGCAGGTTGCAAGAGAATAGGCATCGGAGAAGATGCTCCTCTGCATAGTTACTGCAGATCAATGCAGGTTGAATAAACACATTAATCATATCAGTGCAGCACTACCTGGAGCTCTGGGGGTTCTTCACACTGTCACAGTGTCAGACTCTGTGATGGTGACAGTCTCAAGAGCTTTTGTGAAAGGTGGTATTATGATCTGACAGCAAACCCCATCCTAAGGTATTCATTAACTTGTTCCAGGCACTGGGACAGCCTGTGATTATGTCAAACAGGGGAGCAAAGGATGCTCTGCTTTCCCAGCCTGAGAGTCTGCCTGGGAAGGTTAAACACAGACAGCTTCACCCAAGAAAAGCCCAAACTGGCTGAGAATCACCCCTGGAGGGGCACTGCCCGTGCCAAACATTTGTGCCAGCGCAAGAATGAGTTCCAGTAGGTGTGAGTTGCAGCTGGGCTTACCCAAGGGGTTCCACTGGACCTCACAACATTTGAATGCTCCCAGCAGATGCAATGTTATCTGCAGCTCAGGCTCAGACCTGTTCTTCTGGAACGTGACTGTCCCCAAAAGCAGAAGCTGGAGTTCCCCAGGAAACAGCTGTGTGGGGAACCCCCGGGTGGCAGCTCCTGCTGTGGGAGAAACCACACTCCAGGAAATGCTTTTAGTGCTGGGTTTGACACTGGCAAGCTCAGTTCTCCCAGGAGAAGTGAGTCTCATGGGGGTTCTTCACCTAACGCAGAAATTACCAGCCAGGGTGTTTGTTAATCCTGCTTAGAACTGCTAGAAGAGCTGCTCACTCAGGCCTGAGGACAGCCTTACTGATGATGCAATGAAGAGAAGGATGTTCTTGTACAAGCAGAAGCTCCTGATGGCCCAGGAACCACAGAATCACCAAGGTTGGAAGAGACCTCAAATATTATCAAGTCCAACCTGTCACCACAGACCTCCTGACTAAACCATGGCACCAAGTGCCACGTCCAATCCCCTCTTGAACACCTCCAGGGATGGTGACTCCACCACCTCCCTGGGCAGCACATTCCAATGGCTAACAACTCTCTCTGGGAAGAACTTTCTCCTCACCTCAAGCCTAAACCTCCCCTGGCACAGCTTGAGACTGTGTCCTCTTGTTCTGGTGCTGGTTGCCTGGGAGTAGAGACCAACTCCCTCCTGGCTACAACCTCCCTTCAGGTAGTTGTAGACAGCAAGAAGGTCTCCCCTGAGCCTCCTCTTCTCCAGGCTAGGCAACCCCAGCTCCCTCAGCCTCTCCTCACAGGGCTGTGCTCAAGGCCTCTCCCCAGCCTCTTTGCTCTTCTCTGGACACATTCAAGTATCTCGATGTCCTTCTTAAACTGAGGGGCCCAGAACTGGACACAGGACTCAAGGTATGGCCTAACCAGTGCTGAGTACATGGGCACAATTACTTCCCTGCTCCTGCTGGCCACACTATTCTTGATGCATGCTAGGATGCCATTGGCCTTCTTGGCTACCTGGGCACACTGCTGGCTCATGTTTAGGTGGCTGTCAATCAGCACCCCCAGGTCCCTTTCTGTTTGGCAGCTCTCCAGCCACTCTGACCCCAGCCTGTAGCTCTGCATGGGGTTGCTGTGGCCAAAGTGCAGCACCTGGTACTTGGATCTGTTGAATGTCATCCTGTTGGACTCCACCCATCTGTCCAGCGGGGCAAGGTCCCTCTGCAGAGCCCTTCTGCCCTCTGACTGACCAACATCTGCTCCCAACGTGGTGTCATCTGCAAATCTGCTGATGACTGACTCAATCCCCTCATCCAGCTCATCAATGAAGATATGAGCAGAATGCTGGGTGTAGGACCAAGCAGAGGGCCATGGAGCCATGTTGAAGCTGCAGAGCTGAATGCCATGATGCCTGCACTGTAATTTCTCCAAGAGGTGCTGCTCGTGTCCACTTTTGCTTTTTCCTGCCACGTTTTGTGACTTTACTGGCAGTCTTTTGATTATTTTTTTTATCCCCTGCAGCTTGTAAAGGGCATTGTCTGAACAAAAACAACCCTGAGCTTTCATCTAAAAATAAATCTGTAGCTCTTGCAGTTGTTAAAAAAAAACCACCAACAACAACAAAAAAAATATATAATAATAAAAAATTCAAACAAAAACAGCTGACAAGACCTGGATGCATGATAATAGTTCACAAATCAGATAAGAATGTCCAAAATGTCCCTATTTTGCAGTTGCTTTCCTAGGCAGTTCCACCTCATGTTTTGGCCTGAGGCACAGAGTTGGAGAGAGGCTGACAGAGGATTTTTCAGCACTTGGGACTGACCAGGCTGCTGCTCTGATTTGTCAGCTGTGTTTAATGAACTGGGGCACTCATTATAAATATCTTAAAGTAGGAAACAGTCTGACTGCTCCTGTTTATTTTCCTCTGTTAATGGGAAGAAAGGGCCTCATCCAAAAATGATCATTGCTTGTCATACAAATTCCAAGTGGGGAAATCACTTTGTCTCTTTGCACGTGGCAAACCAGTTCACAAGTGGATGTGGAGGGTGCAGAATCAAGGCCTGCCAAGAAGGAATCCAATTTGGCTGACCAGGCAGCAGGGTGATGCCAGGTATGGTCCTCACAACATCTTAAAGACCTCAAGCTCCTGAAGGGTCTCCAAAGAAAGCCAGGGTCAGGAGGCAGTGTGAGTGGCCAGCTCCTGTCCCTGCAGGCTGGCACCTGCCCTGCCCTTTCCTCATTAGTTTCTCATAAAAAAGGAAGGAAGGAAGGAAGAAGGAAGGAAGGAAGGAAGGAAGGAGGAAGGAAGGAAGGAAGGAAGGAAGGAAGGAAGGAAGGAAGGAAGGAAGGAAGGGAGGAGGAGGGAGGGAGGGAGGGAGGAGGGAGGGAGGGAGGAGGGAGGAGGGAGGAGGGAGGGAAGGAGGAGGGAGGGAGGGAGGGAAGGAGGAGGGGGGAGGGAGGAAGGAGGGAGGAGGGAGGGAAGGAGGAAGGAAGGGGAGGAGGGAAGAAAGAGAGGAGGAGGGAGGAGGAAGGAGAAGAAAGAAAGAAAGAAAAGAAAGAAAGAAAGAAAGAAAGAAAGAAAGAAAGAAAGAAAGAAAGAAAGAAAGAAAGAAAGAAAGAAAGAAAGAGAAAAAAGAAAGAAGAAAAGAAAGAAAGAAAGAAGAAAGAAAAGAAAAAAGAAAGAAGAAAGAAAGAAAGAAGAAAGAAGAAAGAAGAAAGAGAAAGAAAGAAGAAAGAAAGAAAGAAAGAAAGAAAGAAAGAAGAAAGAAAGAGAAAGAGAGAAAGAGAGAGAGAAAAGAAAGAAAGAAAAGGAAAGGTCAGAGTCAGTGGCCTGAGGTGGTGACATTTAACTGCTGGGGTGTGGTAACTTTTGTTTTCTGGTGGTAGAAGAGCAGTGCAGCAGCCTGCTGCTTGCACTACATTTGCCATTGGGGTTAACACAAAGAGCTGTGAACGCTCCGCCTAGTAAGGGTACGCAGTAGGAGTTTTGAAGTCAGGACTTCTTGCTGCTGCCTGGTTATTCTAGCTGAATGCCCTCTTGGTACAATGGGTGGCACAAGCCTCAGATTCCCTCCGTGCAGCAGAGGGGACATTCCCAGTTTTCTGTTATATCATCTTCCTACCAGGGCAACCTAGATTCCAGTCCCCAGATCAGTGTCCAGCCGTGCAGGAAGAGTTACTCCAGTCTGGTCTGCATAAGCAAGTCCTGTAGCAGCCTGGGAAGGCAGCTTCAGGTGAAAACAGCTGGTGCAGAGGCCCCATGCAGCACACATCACTGGGGTTTTATCTCAGACCATCTCTGATCAGTCCTGTTGGTGGTGGAAGTGATGTCCTGGCTAAGGTTCCCCAGGCAGGAATCCAGCTTGCACGCTGCAGGACTGCAGTGCAGTGTGAGCCAGACATTTCCAAACCGGTCACAGAGCCACAACAATCATTTAAGAAGAAATGTGTCCTGGATCTAAATTAAACTGGAGATACCTGGAGATAATGGGTGCCTTACCCAGAGACTCAACCCAGCTCAGCATCCTGATTCTCTCTAGCTGGAACAGCTGGAAGGCTAACTCGACCTAAAAGAAAAATCACAATCACTGCCAGCCATATGTGCTGCTTCTCCTTATTTCCATGTCTGTCTGTCTCTGCAGACAGCAAGCTGAGTGCTTATACTTTGCATGCCAATACCATTTCACTTTGCCTTCACTTAAAATTCATTTCGGTTTGCTCTGAGTGGTTTCAGGCCGGCTGGCAAACCACCAGCGTCTTGTTCTGTGGGGAACAGAGTCCCAGCTGGGACTGCGAGAGCAGGGCAAGGTCCCTGTCAGTGTGGGGCACACAGGGCTGTTCCTCCACCCAGCTGGAAGGGCTGGTTTGAAGCAGCAAAAGGCAGCAGGAAACTGGAGTGGGCAGGGACACATAGCACAGGACAGGGAGCACCCAAATCCTGGCTGCCTCTCCACAATGGACACTCTTTCCCTTCCATGGTATTTTCTGTGGTCTGCAACTGTGTTCCCTCACGTGAGAGCCGCAGATCTGCACCACCCTTACAGGTGTTGGCTGAGAGATTCATCTAGCAATGAACATTATTCTGTTAATTATAGAGCTACCTTGGGGGTTCCTAAAATATCAGATGCTGCTGTGTAAACACCACAGCTATCTAGAGAGGTTATCTCACACCCTACCTCCACCTCTGTGCAATTCTTCTGAGTCCGGTGAGCCAGGGAGTGCACACGGATGCTGTCCATCCTCACACCCACAGCTGCTCTGGACAGTACAGCTCTGGAGCTGGGATGCTGGGTGTAGCTCAGGAAAGAAGTGATGCAACTCAGGCAGAGAAATTAATGAAGTGGTAGCAAGTAGGGCAAGGTTGTTTGGAAATCAGCATGAATCCTTGTTGTACACCGAGCTGATTGTGCAGCCAGGTTGAGCGGTACAGAATGGGTGGGCAACGCTAGAGCTGGGAGAAGCCAGGCACGCAGCCAGCCCCACACAATGTGTGTGTTTGTGTGGCTGGTGGCAAGCACAACCCTCACCCTCTTCGGAGAGTGCTGTACATGTGAGCAGGGCCTGCCAGATGGCAAACATCCGGAGAGGCAGGGGGACAGAGCCAAGTGCTGTGCGCGGCGGTGACCCACAGGGTCTGGCCACAGACGGACACGTGCAGCTCACAGCCCTGGTGTGAGCCCAGGAGACAATGCTGGCAGAGGCAGAGCCCCGCTCCACAGCCTCCTCTGCCCAGCTGGAAAATCAGGATGAGGATCCGGATCAATCTCATCGGGAGTGGTCAGGCACTGGGACAGGCTGCTCTGGGAAGTGGTGGAGTCACTGTTCCCGGAGGCTCAAAATATGTGTAGAGGTGGCACTTTGGGGCATGATTTAGTGGCCGTGGTGGTGTGGGGTTGATGGTTGGACTTGGTGATCTTAGAGGTCTTTTCCAACCTGAATGATTCTATGGTTCTCAGGTTGCAGCAGTCTGGAGGGAATGGCACGTCTGGATGTAGCTGAGCTGCTCTCGGTGCAGGGCACACAGAAGGGCTGTTGGAAATAAAGCTGACTTACAGTGCTTTCACAGCTCATTAGCTCTGGGGCTAATTAGAGACTGGATCATCCTGCAGATTATATCAGAAAAAAATTCCAAACCCAGAAAACACAAGGAATGCAAATGTGTTCCTGCTCCTCCTCCCATTTCCTCTGCTTGTCAGTCTCCACGGGCAGCCACAGGATAAGGTATCCCAGAGCTGCTGAATGCCAGCGTGGAACAGGGAGGGGGAACTTTTATGGAGCTGTTTTCTCAGTTGCTACTACTTCCAAAAACTGAATTCCATGAAACTAAGACAAGAATGGCTGGAAGAAAAGAAAACTTCCCCCTACCCTGCACTACATCCAGTCTGTATTTCACTAAATTTCTTGCTGCTTTGCAGAGCTTTTTGCCTTTTTTGTCCCCTTCCAAGGCAAGACGAGGAAACAGGCAGCAACATGGGACTTGTGCCTGTGTCCTCCTCCCTGCTCTCTCTTGCCTAGACTCAGGAGACATGTGGGCAAGGGTGAGCTGCAGCTTGGTACTGAGCTGATGCTTTAGGCTCAAGCCGCAAGTCTGTGTGCAACATGCTTTCTGAACGGCTTCTCTGCTTGATAAACAGGGCCAATATTTTAGCTTATGTCTTTAAGTTTCATTTTTACCTGATATGAGCCCACATAAGAGAAGCCTGAAACCTGTTGGGGCATCTTGAGGAGCACGTGTCAGTGTATAGGCGCACCTCAGCCTTTGAGGGTCAGGTGTGGAGTGCAGCAGGGGAGAGGCTGAGGTGCATGCTTTAATTGAAGTCTCCTTCCCAGGAGACATTCCAAACCCACATGGATGCAATCCTGGGCACCCTGCTCTTGGTGACCTTGCTTTAGCGGTAGGGTTGGACTAGATGATCTCCAGAGGTCCCTTACCAAGCCCTGCCAGTCTGCAATGATAATGATGATTCCAAACCCTTAACTGGGTCCAAGTGAAACCAGGTAGCTCAGAAAAGTTAATTTGGTTTACACCAGTGGACAAACCTGTCTGGACAAACTGGTGTGTGCTTTTGATGCCAGTTATTGATACGGTGTTGGAGTTCCACCTTACTCCAGGAACAACAAGAGCTAACAGAAACACCAGGATTTGGGGTTTGGGCTGTGGCATATTTTAACATCTTCTGTGCAGCAGCTCTTTAGCCCAAGCTGGGGTGTGTGTATTTGTCAAGGGCTGGCAGAAGGGTGCTTTGTAAAGACAGGAGGTTCTCCCAGCCTGGTGTGATATAATGGGTGGTTAGGGACTTGTCAGTTCATGTTTCCAATTACTGTTATTACTATTATTTTAAAACTGGGGCTGTTTCTAAAATTGCTTTCTATCAGATAATAAGTGTACTCATTCTTCAGTTACAGTAATTAGCATTCTGAGTTTGATTCTGCCACCTCCATGGCTCCAGGAGCTGGGGCTGCTTACCACATACGCAAAGCTCTTAGCTCTCTCCCATAAATAGATTACAACCGCCTAGTTTTAACTCTTGATGTGCCAACAACCATCCTGCCTGCCTCTGGCTTTTCTGTGGCTCATTCCTGTTGTTCCCTCTCATTGTCCCAAATGAAAATATAGTCACCTAGGGGACACTTCTGACCATTGCCAGGAGAGACCAAATGGCCAAATTCGAGCTCAGGGCAGAGCCAGGTCTATGGTGGCTGCCTGGGGGTGTTTGCACCGCAGGACATCTCGCTCTGACTGCAAGATAAAGCATTGGAAGAGTGGTAGAGTCCCATCCCTGGAGCTGTTCAAAAACTGTGTAGACATGGCACTTTGGGACATGGTTTAATGGCCATGGTGCTGTTGGCTCAATGGTTTGCCTCAATGATCTTAGAGGTCTTTTCCAACCAAAACAATTCTATGACTCTATAAAGCTGTGAACCGGAACATGGCTTGACCAAAAGTACAGGAAGAGCCAAGCTGACTTTTTGTTAACTGTGACAGGGTTAGAACACACTGGGTTTATTTTTAAGGGGGAAAAAAAGAATACAAATGCTCCTAATTATAGCCCATTTACTCTCTTTTGTAGCAGGTTTTTTTGTAGCAAATACTTCCACCAATGCTAGGAGACAGCTCCCTACCAATGCTCCACTCACTGCATACAACCAGCACCATGGTAATTACAGAATCACAGAATCACCAAGGTTGGAAGAGACCTCAAAGATCATCAAGTCCAACCTGTCACCACAGACCTCATGACTAAACCATGGCATCAAGTGCCATATCCAATCCCCTCTTGAACACCTCCAGGGATGGTGACTCCACCACCTCCCTGGGCAGCACATTCCAATGGCTAACAACTCTCTCTGTGAAGAACTTTCTCCTCACTTCCAGCCTAAACTTCCCCTGGTGCAGCTTGAGACTGTGTCCTCTTGTTCTGGTGCTGGGTGCCTGGGAGAAGAGACCAACCCCCACCTGGCTACAACCTCCTTTCAGGTAGTTGTAGAGACAGCAATAAGGTCTCCCCTGAGCCTCCTCTTCTCCAGGCTAAACAACCCTAGATCCCTCAGCCTCTCCTCACAGGGCTGTGCTCGAGGCCTCTCCCCAGCCTCGTTGCCCTTCTCTGGACACATTCAAGTGTCTCAATGTCCTTAAACTGAGGGGCCCAGAACTGGGCACAGTACTCAATACAGTGTATTAATAAAGAAAACAACAACCAAATAACACAGGTGACCCAACCCCTTCTGCTGGCTTGGCTGCTGCCAAGAGACACATTGCAGATGTGCTGAACTCAAGGCGCATCCCCTTGGTTTTGATCTGCTAGGGACACCTGCCTTGGGGGGAGGCAAGGAATGCCACCAAAGCCATTTATCTCTTCCCTGAAGGCTTCATCCCCAAACAAACAGCCTGTCTTCAGGAGATTGGGAGTTTCTTAAGATGCAGTGAGTAGTATGTTGGAGAATGTAATTAAAATGTATTTCAATCATTCATGAGCACTCTTCTAGCACAGGATAAAGCTCGATCGTGTCTGTGGCTGCACTTCAACCTGATGAAAGCCCTGAATGGAAACTTCTGCAGTAGGTAGTGTTTACTCTGGCAGCGTGTCAGTAGACAATGTCTACTGCTTTTATTGCTCTGTGGAATAAAAGTTTTGAGTTTTGCTCCATCCTGAACCATTTATTGTCTTGAAATTGGCAGCAGCAACACCCAGCTGGACGCCGGCGTGTTTTGTGTTTGCGAGCGGGCTGATCCATGGGAAACAATCGAGCAGACAAACCAACTGCCTCAGGAATTAAACAAAATCTCTACTTGGGTAGGAGGCATTTCAGCCTGAGGGAGCTGTTAGTTTGGAAAAGGCCCATAAAAGGAGTCTTTTAAGACATGGGCTTTCTGAGTCTTAAGGACGATATTCTTAGGCTGCCTTTAGTTCTGCCTCCCTTTGCGTAACCCTGTGGACTTTTATAAAACAATATCTTCTGTGCAAGGGCTGCTGGGGTCCAAAGCTCTGAGCTGTAAGGCAGAAGAGAGCTTGATGTCTGGCCAAGCCATTGAGCTGCTTGTACTGTTCTTCTTCTGCCTCCCTTCTGTCTGTCCCTGAGACAGGAATTGCCGTTTCCTATCTGTTTCTCTATTGCACAGCTCCTAAAAAATTCCTTCTAGAGGCAGAAAGTTTACCCAGCAATAGCTGAGTGCTCAGTACCAAAACCAAGCATAGCACAATGAGATAATCCTGTGTGCTGGGATATCCAGTCCTACCAAGTCTCACAATCCTGTGAATGTCATGGGATCTGATGTTTGCTTGAGTCTCTGGCTGATGGTAATCGAGGAACCACATGATGATCTCGACTTCACTAGCACACTGAAAACATCACATCTCCACTTCCAGCTTTGTGGTTGCTGAGAAAATGTGAAGCCAGACAGCCTTAAACCCTGGAGATAAATACAATCATCTGATGGTCATCCTGACCCTTGATTCACTCCTCCTGGGTCAACATGCCTAGCGTGCCTTGGCAGCTTCTTAGACATGAGCACACAAGGACTGGTCCATTGAGAAATGTCCAGTAACAGTCTTTGCTCTCACCCCAGTCAACCACTTTCATGATTATTTTTATTTCTCATTTACAGGTCCAAAATTGTGGAGTAGTGGAGTTCCCATCCCTGGAGGGATTTAAAAGATGTGTAGATGTGGTGCTGAGAGACATGGTTGAGTGGTGACTTGGCAGTGCTGGGTTAGTAGTTGGACTTGATCTTAAAGGCTTCTTCCAACCAAAATGATTCAGTGATTCTTCATCTGATCTGTTTCAGACTACAGATTCTTTGGACAGGTCTTTTCTTAGCACAGGTCTTTTAGACAGGTCTTCTCTTACCCAACCAGGCTTTGTGACCAATCTCTGTTTACTTTACACATCCCTTGGAGCAGGGACTGGGACTCAGTTGTTCCCCCATCCCAGGCTGGTCCAGAGGAGATGTGACAAAGGGAGGAAGCAGACACCAAACATCTTCACAGCTGTGCACAGGCCACATGCCAGTGACCTACAGCCTGGACAATCACAGGTGAGTAACCTTCCAGTGGGTTCTGTAACACATGAACTGGGAACAGTTTAGGGTTGTTGATACTGGTGTGAATCGTGGCTAACTTTTCTACTAACTTTAATTCATGGCAAAGATCACCAGTGATCTGGGTGATGCAATGGACACAAACTGCAACTCAGGAGGATTCACATAAACATAAGGAAAATATTCTTCACTTTGAGGGTGCCAGAGCACTCAAACAGGCTGCCCAGAGAGCTTGTGGAGTCTCTGTCTCTGGAGGCATTCCAAACCCACCTGGACATGTTCCTGGGTAATTTACTCTGGGTGATCCTGCTCTAGCAGTGGGAGTGGACTAGATGATGCTCAGAAGTCCCTTCCAACCCCAGCATTCTGTGATTCTGTGACACTGTTTGCTTCCTTGTGGCACAGCTACCAGAGATGTGCAGGCACGTTTTTGTCATGTGGGTTTCATTCCTCCCTTCTGGGCTATGAGAAGCTTTCAAAGACAGACTCAGCTTCCTTATTCTTTCCTTGAATTCACAGAGCTTTAAGATGTCTCCTTTAGCCATGTTTCAGAGGTTGAATGCTTGATATTTTCAGGAAGAAATGTGAGAAAGAAAGAAAAACATAATGGTTTCCGATCATCAAATATTTGGGGTGAGTCATTCGCCTGCTTCGCTAGATAAATGCGACAGGACATCCTGTAACCGTTGTGCAGTTGCCTTAACTTCTACTTTTTCTTCCCTACAGCATAAATAAGTGAACCAGGGAAGCAAGTGGCAGTGGAGCCCTGTCTGGGCACTCCTCTTCAGCGGAGTCCTCTCCCGCGTCAGGAGAGGGAAGCCTGTCGCTTCTTGGGTGACTACCCACCTCGGTACTGAGACATACAGAGGGGATGTGATCTCCTTGTGGTCCCAGCAGCAGGGAATCCAAAGGCACAGCTTCCAGAGGGAGGTCAGAGAAGCTGATGCTATTTTCCTGAGCTTTTTGCCTCATTGGAACATCAGAGGGAAAGCATGAGTCTTCACTGCAGCTTTCCTGGGAAAGACCTGGAAGGGGGTTTCTGTGCCACCAGCCCTTTCACCCACAGTCTCAGGACCAATCCCCCCTGCCAGCCACTTTTTTCACTCTTCCATACCAGCAAAGAATTTTTTTTTTGAGAGAGATTTCTCATTTTTCTTTTGGCTGCTGATCCCTAAAGGGATACAGCTGACCAGAACCAGTGGCATGGCTGAAGTCAGACATCCAACTCTTCTCCAGTTTGAGCCACGGCACAGTGGTCTTCGGTTGTGGTCACAGTTTCAATAAACCCCATTAATACTTCCCAGGAACCAAATCTGCCCCTAAGTAAGTTTCATTAGCTATTTACACCAGCATTGTCTCCAGTGTGAGAAGCTCCCTGTAGTTCTTTTACACACCACGCACGCACTCTTCTGCCACTCCCTCATTCTTTTTTTCCCAGGCACATTGGCAGCAGGCATTTCTCTCTCTGTGTTGGCAAACCTTTTCCTCCCACTTTGCAATCACCAGTTCCCCTGTTCTCTTCCCGTGCCATCTATTTCACAACAGCTTTTGTCTACAGAGCATCTTCCCCTCCTCTATCTGCTTTCCACATCAGTTTTGTGCCTTGAGTCTAGACTGGGAAGTCTCTGGGGCAGGGACTGTCTCTAGGTTGACATGTTTATATGTTTACTTATCCTCCAAAAGCCCCAGCCCCAAACCTCAAAGTCCTGTTACAGTAACTAATGCTGGTGTGGGTGAAAAAGCTTCAGCCTATTAATTCCAGGAACCAGTCCAGCACCGATTTGTTGGCTTTTGGTCAAAAGGTAAAGATTGCTGCGAATTTCTTCATGGTCCTCCTAATCCTTGAGCTCTTCTTTCATCCAGCTTCAGGTTCTGCAGCCTCTTTTGCAGCTGTTCAACACCAGTAGCGTAGAGCCTTTTCCTTTTCTTCCTTTTAGTTGCCACAGCCTATCTGAATAATTTGGATTTACCTTGGCTTTTTTTCCCCCCCTCCAAATAATACCTGAGCCTTATCTTCCTCTTCTAATTGTTCTCACAGCATTGTTTTCGAAAACCTTTGATTTATTTGGCTGAGTAAAACACGCTCTGAAAAATGCCAGAGGAAAGAATGTTCTGCTTTGTTCCAGATGGTATTTTGATTTCTGCAATAGCTGGGAACTCTCTTTAGTTTGCTCACTGATCTGCTCCTCAGTGCTTGGGTTTGGTGACTGTGGTATCGCTTTCCTGTTACGTTCTCCTCACCTAGTCTGGTGTAATCCCTGTAATCCTTTCTTTTGTACTTCAGAGCACACCTAACACACTCAAATGTGCCACTGAGCATACAACTCAGGTATGATCATTAGTGAACTTAGTGCAGTACTGGCCAGCACTGTTCACTGTCATTCTGCTATGAGGATGAGATAAACCACCATAATTCAAGAGTGAAGGGAAGAAGAACCTTCTAACTTACATCTACTGTGAGATACACAGCTGACTTTATATCTGACCAGGCTGGACATTGGTCTTCCTCCTAAACCCCTCCTCTTTTTCCCTGTTATTGCTGAACATGGCATTGTAATGGTGCGGAGTACCTCTTTGGTTAGTTCAGGTCATCTTCATAGTTGTGTCCCCTCCCGACCTACTGTGCACCTCCCTGTCTAAGCACTGGAGGGGGAAGGAGAAACAGAGATGGCCTTGATGCTGTGCAAGCACTGTTTGGTAAAAGCTAGACCATTAGGCTGTGTTTTCAATACTGGTTTGGTCAAAAATCTAAAACACAGCACCATGTGAGTGACAGTCCCAAAACATTTCTATCAGAGAACTGGTGGATGCCTTAGATGGGGGAAGGAGGGGGGTACCACTGACCCCTTCCTTAAGTACAGCATAAACCATCCTCAGGATTTATGTCATTGTATGCAGGCAGCACAGAGGAACAATAAGGAGACAAAGGAAATTGTCCCTTCATGGCTTGGCTTTGTCCCAGCCTCCTGGGGTTGGCCAGTCTTGATGATGGAGCCTGGAGCTGCAGGGCAGCAGTGTCCAGGGAGGTGATGTGCTGTTGCCTCCCAGAAGCTGTGGCCTGTGCCTGTGGTTGTACGAGGCTCTGGCAGAGGCTGCATGGTTCCTCTGAGCAGGAGTTTGATCCTGGCTGATGTGCTCAGCCTCTGAAGGCCCAGAGGTAGTTGCAGAGCGTGGCTGTCCTGTGCAGGTGCTTCCTGAGTGCCTGGGAGGCACGGCTGAGGAGCATCCCCTCCTCTGCACAGCCTTCCGCTCCCCGCCACCGCCGGCTGAGCCAGAATCATCAGACTGTCCTACAGACGTCTTTGTGCCTCACAAACGTCTGCCCCTGCTCTTTGCTTTCATGTCCTACCACAGCACAGCTGTGCATGTGAAGCAAATCACATCAGCCTGGTCAGCTGGTGGCTGACCAGGTAGGGCAGGAGGCTGGAATGGGGTGGGTTACAGGGAAGCTCATTTGAGAAGGTCTTAAGAAAACAAAGATTAGCAGACCAAAGAGACCTGAAGACAGAATCACATCGTTGTTGGAGCTGGAGTTCAACTTGCCACTCAAATCAGGACTAGCTTCAAAGTCAGATCAGGTTGCTGAGGTCCCTGTCTAGGAGCTTTAAGCATCTCCAAGGATGGAGATCCTCCAGGCTCTGTAGGCAGCTGTTGCAGGTTTAACCACTCACACAGAGAGAATATTTTTCCTTAGATCCTTCTGGATTTTTTATTGCTGTAACTTTGCCCATTGCCTCCTGTCATTTCACTCTACACTTCCAAGATTCTGACTCCTTCTCTATTACACATTTTCAGGTAGCTGAAGACTATGATAAGACCTCTGAGAATTTCTTCCCCATGATGGACACAGGTCTCAGCTTCTCATACATCATGCAGTCCAGTTCTCTGCTGAACCTGCTCCAATTTGCAAGTCCACCCCTGCAGAGGAAGATGTCAAAGAAAATAGAACAGGAGGAAAGGTAGGAGACAAAAGAGAATGAGGAGGGGAACCTGCAAAAAGCAAAGCCCAGAGCAATTAGGATACTGTATGCAAAAGAAAATGGAAGGCAGGGAGGCACAGGAAGGCAGGAAGGAAAGTGGCCACATAGTTCCAGCTGTGCCCTGAAGTAGCTCTGTCACTAGAGCACCTTAAGAATTCATCCCCAAAAAGCTTTTATCCATCCCCCAAAAGCTTTTCCTGATTAATTTGACAGGTTAGAGCTGACATGGGTTTCTTTCTAAAATGGCTTACTAAAATCAAATCAATTTTGCAGCAGTGTGCATGCATTATGGAGGGCATGAAATGGGAGGCTGTTCACATGAGACAGTTACCCAGAAAAGTGAGTGGCACTGGGGTTTGTGTCAGGCTTGCGCTCTCACAGACACAGATGTCCAAGACAGACAACTCCTAGCACAGATGTGGGGGTGGCAGAAAGTGATGCCTAGGCTGTGACACCTTGATTGTCTCTGTTACAGCAGGCGTGGACAAGAGCTTGCAGTGCAGCCACATTCCCATTTGTTCTGAGGCAGCCTCACCTTCTGGAAGCCACTGTCTAGCTTAGTGACATTTGAGTCACTTGACAGGTTTTGCTCAAAATGGTCATCAGTGCTGTTGCTGTCACTAATAGTAATTTCTTCTGCTGCTTTGGGACTGCTGTGATCCGTTCTTCTGATCATGAGCTTGACAGATCCACTGGCTGTTGCTCAATGACCCCATCACCAGAGCTGGCAGGCATTGATCTGACACATCAGCACAGGCAGCTACTTTGGAGGCTGGGGGATGTCAGTCCCTGACAAGCAGCTCTGTTCGTGCAGAGGTGATGGCAAAGCAGAGCAGCACTTGGAGTAATGTCACCAAGCAATGGGACAGCAGCTCCCCCGTTTCAAAATGGGTGTACTTTGCCTCTTGAGAGAGAACATCTGTGCAACTAACTGCAACTCTCAGCTAATACATGGGTCTAGGGATTGTCACCTAGGTATTTTTTCTCACTTACTGCATGACTTGGTGTTACAGTTCAAAGGGGGAACTTTAGCCTAGTCCCTGACTGCAAAGACTGAAAGTAAAATAAATTACTATTGGATGCAAAGGGTAAATAATGATAAGGTTTGTGGAATTCATTGGGCTGCTAATGGGAATATAGAGCAGAGGCACAAACAGCTCTCTCTCTCTTTTCTTCTTCTGTTGCTTCTGCTTGCAAATTCTCTCTCTTCTCATGGCCTTGCCAGGGGATCTCTGTTTTGACTGCTGTGTGAGGTAACAGGAAGGAGGGAGGGAGTAGGGGGAAGGAGGTGAACGGACCCCTAGGTCCATCCAGGGGGGTCTGAGGAGTTTCTGTGCTGTTTATAAACTGTAAATATCTCTATGTTGCACAGCTATTGTATATTTTGTACATATTCATTGCATTTCATATTTCTAGATTTTAGTTTGCTTGTAAATAGAGCTTCATTTGCTTCCAGCCCAAACTGAGCTGGTCTGGCAATTTTATGTCGGGGGGCAACTGTCTCCAAATTAGTTGGGGGGTTAATTTCAATCCCACTACACTTGGTCAAGTAGATCCTTTACATTTTCAGCCATACCTGCAAATTATGGAGCACATTTCTGCTGTAGGTAAAAGCTTTCCACTTTAAAAATGCTTTTAGGACAAATCAATCTGCTTGAGCATCTAAGTAAATGTCAACAGCTATCCAAAGCAGTGATCTCCACTGAAATACTGCTATCAACAGAAGGCATTTGAAGATTTGCAGAATGAGCTGAAATCTTCATAGCTCTATATACTCTAGTTAAGTCTAAATGCCAAAATGAGGAGGAAATCAGAAGTCAGAGCAGTAGGAGAACATGAAGGGGCAGACAGATCAGCTATGTCCCACTTGAGCCCATTTAGGAGCCTGAACGAAATGGAACCCACTGAGCACTTTTTGGTGATGATATCCAAGGTGCTTGGGGGTGCCTTAGCAGTTACACTTCTGGATGGTTCTCATTCCCCTCCACCTATCCCTGTTGCTCCCTATTTCGTGACCTTCCTGGGAGGGGCAAGACTTGGAAAAGACCTCACCTTTTGGATTTCTCAAGCTGATTGATTTGATTTTTCTGTTTACTCTCACCTCTCAGCTTTATCTAGCACGAATCACAAGGTTAGAAAAGCTGCCTCTAGCTTGGGTAGTGGATTGCAATCAGATTAGGATCACAGATTTTAGTGCTGGACATTAAAGATCGGGTTCATCCAGTTCATCTCTGACCTTCCATACTGCTCAAGCCCCCTCACAGCTGCACCTGAAGAAATGCAAACAGCACATTAGCCACGCTTATCAGGAGGCAATTTGCATGCCTAATGGAGTGTATGCATTTCTGTATGTTGAGGGACTACACAGTGCACTTCTGTGTTTCTTTTTTGTGAGCAAACTTGATTTACTTCCAAGTACTTAGCTTTAACCCTTCATGAGCAAGAGGGCTGCCTTAGTGACAGCAATGTGTGTACATGCTGAGCCTGCTTGCAGGTTGCACTAAAAACCTCATGTTAGCAGGGTGAAATTTTGACTTATTCATGGAAGCTGTTTAATAAAATCTTAGGCTATGCATCACAGGTGGAAAAAAATAATCCATATACTTGCCATTTTACCTCTTGTGGATGAAAATTGAGAGGAGAAGAGAGGAGAAGAGAGAAGAGAGGAGAAGAGAGGAGAAGAGAGGAGAAGAAGAGAAGAGAGGAGAAGAGAGGAGAGGAGAAGAGAAGAGAAGAGAAGAGAAGAGAAGAGAAGAGAAGAGAAGAGAAAGAGAGAGAGAGAAGAGAAGAGAAGAGAAGAGAAGAGAAGAGAAGAGAAGAGAAGAGAAGAGAAGAGAAGAGAAGAGAAGAGAGAAGAGAGAAGAGAAGAATTAACCAGGTTGGAAAAGACTTTCAAGATCATCAAGTCCAAGCATGCTTAACACACATACATACACACACACACACCCCCTGGGATCCCAGCCTTAAATTGCTTTTGACATCTGAGTTGTATTTGTAGTGCCAGCCTTGCCTCTAGGGCTGTGGTCCAATATTAAAGAGAGACATCTGATAGAAATTCCTCGACTGGCATGGAAGAGCTGAAAAAGTGACAAGCTGCTGTTGAGATCACAAGTGCAAGCACAGGCTCAGTGTAGGTTGGTAGTGACCAGAATGAATGTCAGGAATTTTGCTGCCTCAGAACCTCCTGCTACCTCAAACTGAGCCTTCCTGACCCCTTCATATCCTATCCTCAGCACCTCCATATCAGATAACTTATCCAAGGCTCAGTCTAAGGAACAACTCCAAATGGAGCAGACATTGCCTGCAGGAGACACTGCATGAGAGTCGTGCTGTAACCTGACCCTGGACAAGAACTCATCTTCCACACTTCAAGTATGTCTGGAAATAGTTCCTGTGTCCAATTTTGTTTGAGATTTAGTTTTCTTTTTGCCTTTGTTTTTTTATGGTTGCTTCCTACTTTTCCTTTGTTTCCCTCTTAAAGGCATTATTTGGGGGGCTGTCAGGGCAGGGCTGGATGGCATCAAAGATGTTAAGGGTTGAGATTTCAATCTTTTCAAAGCCTGGGGCAAAAAGCTGCAGAGCTGCAATGGATGGATGGGATGGCACAGCTGGGACTTCAGACCAGCAGGGCTTGGCTCCAAGAACAAGATATAAAGGGCTTCAGGGGGAAACAGCAACTGGGAACAGGAAAGTCAGAGAAAAGTTGATTTAGTGCTCGCGTCTGACACATGCGTGATTTCAAGTTACAGCAAACAGCTGTCAACCACTCAGCAGAAAACAATCGGTCCCTAGGTTGTCCCTGACAATGTGACCCTCCCAGTTTTCACAGGAAATGAATGAGCTGCAGCTGGTGGAGGAACTGGCTGAAGTTCCACTTGTTCCACTCCTACCCCACCGCCATCTGTTCTTTTGGCTCTCCGGGCTTTTTGCGAAGGGCACAGCACGCGGACAGGAGCTTGGTTTGGAAGAGCAGCTCAGCAGGCCTTCAGCATCCTTTCAGCCACATTGCACTGCCATTTTGAAGCCCTTCCCTAAGGAGGTAATGCAAGAGCTTCCAGCAGTGCCCAAGCTGCTGCCAAAAGCAAGAAGTAAGCAGGCTCCATGAAGATGGTTCAGCAACTGCATTGCTCCAAACAGGCTCAGCAGCAAGTTTGTACTTGGCATGGCTGCACAGCATCAGACAAGCAGGAGATATGAAAGATGGGAGGGGCACATGCCTTGTGAGACCAGCCAGCCTCAGCTGACAGTGTAAAGTATCTGTAAGGATCCATGATGGCTCCTCTTGGAATTCCTGCTGATGGGAAATTGTGCCAGGTCAGGAGCCAGGCATAAAGAGGTCACTCTACCATGTTGCCGTTACAGGTAGCACAGCCTTCCAGCACATCTTCTGTGTCCACAGAAAGTGCAGGCTGAGAACTTTATGGGTGGTAGCTGACACCTAACTCAATAGGGTAGCTGTCCCAAATCCAAACATTCCCAAAGCCAGGCTGATGGGTAAAATTTAGGTGCTTCCAGGTTTCATACAACCAATGCAACCTTCTTCTCGATGCTCAGTGGTACTCTGGTGCTAACCATTTTCTGTCCCAGGTAAGAGCAACTTCTTAAAGAACCCTGTAAAGCAAGGGAAGGGGGTTGACAACTTCAGCTAGCACCAAATGTTGTCATCACTGCTACCAGCTCTGACTTCGCTAACCCAACATCCAGATGTGTTGCCTGATGCTCTGTGCTGTCCCAGAAGAAAATGAAAACTGCACTTGGCACAGGGACACCTCACAGAGCTGTAGGCTCTGACCAGGAATGGGGCTGCCCTCCTACTCTGGCTGGACAAGAGCAGCTTGAGCACTGCACTGCTCTTGCAGTGCTAATAATGGTCCACTGCCTCCCTCTAAGGAAATTTTCTGTAGCAGCTGGCTGATCTTGGAAAAGGAAAGGTGCATTTTGACAGCAACCCAGTCTGGAAGCTGCCTTGCTTTTGACCTAGCGGTTCACGTGGGGCAGCACAGGCAGGATACAGGCTGGGTGTCCAACCAGGCTGGTGCTACTGGGCAGCACACACACACACACAAACTAGAACATCACCGGTGTGCAGTGTTGCTAATCTGAAATAATCACACACCTGGCCCTGCAGGTAGTTAAACACTACTGATCACAGAGCTGTGCTCTAAATTAGAAGTAAATTCAAACCCGTTCTTCAACAGTGTGGGCAGCCTCTTTGGACCAAGAACATCTGCCAGTGGCCACAAATCTTTGCAAGCAGAGAGCTCCTGGAACCATTTGTTGTCAGCTCACCCTTATCCTTGCCTACTCAAGTGAGCTGTGAAGAACTCACCAGTGCAGCTGCTGTAAGATGATATTCATGAGACCCAAGATGTGTCTTTATTTGAGCTGTCATTTCTCCAGAAGGGCAACTGAGAGACTCTGTAGAGCACACGGAGACCATTTTCAGTCTCCATCAGGATACTCACCAGGGCTGTGCCACCAACACAGCCTAGCTCCTTGCAAGCAGTTCTCAAACTAGCTTCCAGTGATGGACACGGTTTGATTCACTAACAAGCAATTTTTCAGCACACTGCCATGAAACAAGTGGGAAATAAATGGGAAAGATTCCTGTACATAAGAAATAAAGAAGGGCAATGGCAGATGAATCCAATAGTTAAAATCAACAAAGCAGCAGCAACTTTTATTAACTTCCAGAGTTAGAGCACCTCAAGACAAGCACTTTTTCTGTGTGCTTGGGAATTAGAAGTAACAAGATGAAATTTAAAAGGGTGAATTTAGGATTTATGGCTGGAAAAAATCAGTGTAATGACATGGAAGCAGCTGTGCATTAGGCAGACCACTGTCTATAGGACAGATGCCAGCTTTCCCTAATTCACCCTACTGACTGTGTGTAGTCTTGGTCTGAATGACAGCTCAGATGTGGATTGACTCAATACAGAGATCTGTGCATTGTTCCCCAAAGCATTTCAAATCATTTCCAAGCTTCCCCCCCCCCCCAAAGTAGTGAAGATCCCAACTTCACGTGGGAAACATTTCAACTAACCACAGTGGAACTGCCATTAAGAGTCCACATTACTTTTTGGTCTGCTTTAATTTCTCCTCAGTGGCACAAAACTTTTTTCTTTTCCAGGCTGCAACCTGGAAACAAGAACAGGAACTGATGAATACCCACACATAAAAGTGCAATGGAGTGGAATGGAGTGGAATGGAATGGAATGGAATGGAATGGAATGGAATGGAATGGAATGGGATAGAATAGAATAGAATAGAATAGAATAGAATAGAATAGAATAGAATAGAATAGAATAGAATAGAATAGAATAGAATAGAATAGAATAGGATAGGATAGAATAGAATGGAATTAACCAGGTTGGAAGAGACCTTCAAGATCGTGTCCAACCTACCATCCAACACCAGCTAATCAACCAAACCATGGCACCAAGCACCCCATCCAGTCTCCTCTTAAACACCTCCAGTGATGGCAACTCCACCACCTCCCTGGGCAGCACATTCCAAGGGCACTCACTCTCTCTTTGAAGAACTTCTTCCTAACATCCAGCCTAAACCTCCCCTGGTGCAGCTTGAGACTGTGTCCTCTTGTTCTGGTGCTGGGTGCCTGGGAGAAGAGACCAACCCCCACCTGGCTACAACCTCCCTTCAGGTAGTTGTAGACAGCAAGAAGGTCTCCCCTGAGCCTCCTCTTCTCCAGGCTAAGCAGCCCCAGCTCCCTCAGCCTCCCCTCATAGGGCTTGTTCTAAACCCCTCCCCAGCTTTGTTGCCCTTCTCTGGACACGCTCCAGCAAGTCAACATCTTTCCTAAACTGAGTGGCCCAGAACTGGACACAGGACTCAAGGTGTGACCTAACCAGTGCTGAGTACACAGGGAGAATGACCTCCCTGCTCCTGCTGGCCACACTGTTCCTGATATAGGCCAGGATGCCATTGGCCCTCTTGGCTGCCTGGGCACACTGCAGGCTCATGTTCAGCCTACCATCAATCAGTACCCCCAGGTCCCTCTCTGCCTGGCCGCTCTCCAGCCACTCTGACCCCAGCCTGTAGCACTGCATGGGGTTGTTGTGGCCAATGTGTAGAACCTGGCACTTGGATGTGTTAAATTTCATGCTGTTTGACTCTGCCCATCTGTCCAGCCTGGCAAGGTCCCTCTGCAGCAGAGATCTCCTACCCTCTAACAGATCAACACTTGCCCCTAGCTCGGTGTCCTCTGCAAACTTACTGAATTCACTTTGTTGCTTCATGTTTGAAAGCAACATTTCCTACATTGCTTTTCCCTGAACAAGCAAATCAGCTTTATGACCTGAACAGCAATTTTCCTATAGAATAAAACATGTGAATATTCTTCTTAACATAGGCCAGTGTGGCTCTCTCAAACATCATAGGTTACAATAAGAAAGGAAATGGTGCAAAATAAATGCCAGAATGTACTGCTTTTATTTTTTGGAGGTGGGGGGGAGGTTGGGTGGGTGGGGTTTTGTCCCCCTCCAACAGCATGGTGTGCAGAATGACTGTGTGACTGTGTGATCTCATTTCTTTTGTTTTAATAATCCACTTTTCACTACTTGTGTAGAAATGGCTTCGTTCTTCCAAAGCAGGTTAACAATTCAGACTTTAACTGCTTAATGACAGTCCCCTGAGGAAGAAACAAACCACAGAAAGCCAATGCCTGCAGTGACCATGCAAATGCTGGAATTTCTAGGGGGAAAGACATTTTACTGTGTCAAACTGAGAATTTGCTTCCAAAACTCTGGCTCATAAACCCCCAGGTATCTCACTGGTTTAGTTTCATATGGTTCCTTGCTCTCTCTTTCCCTCTTCTGTGAAGAAGTGAAATCCTTCTAAACCTATTTTTTACCAAAGTGATCTTTTCCCTGCTGGACCTTTTGGGGAATGAACTCAAGTGTTTCTTGGGATCTCTCTCAAATTACTGCCCTGTGCCACTGAACACTTCAATGACTAACCATTATTCTATTGCTGCTCTGCTTCTGGGTTCAAGTGTGCTGTAGAGAGTGCTCGGCAGCTATGGGATTGAGGCATGCATAAAAACAGAGTGAAGTTTGCTGTTTTCATTGCCTGTGACAGTTTGACTTAACTGTCCAGGGCCAGTTCCAGCTGTGATTAAGATCTGACTGCTTCTACAGCAGACTGAGTCTTCTAGCCCATGTGCTGGAGTCACAGCCCCAAAGCAGGACTGCAGCACATATTGGGGTGCAGGGATTGTGCCCATTGCACCTCACTGTGAGTGGCAGAGCTTTAGATCTCTGTCCTACTGACACGATTCAGGTTCTCCCTCTTAAACTCATGGGAGTGTGCAGCATTCAGCCATGTTCAGCTGTTTGTGTGCCCTGCTGGAAGTCCTCACCAGCTGCCCAGTCTGCTCCAACCTACAGTTAGGCCTTATTGGTGGGCTGTAGTAAAGGGTAGAGAGATACCTTTGAGCATCTTGCCCCTAGCACCATTTTTGACTGTTCCCCAAATTTGTTCTGTTGTCTTCAGCACTTCACATGGAAAGTTTGAATGCTTTTCTTTTGAACCTCTGCATTTGTAATCCTAATGATCTGACTTCATCCAGGTGCTCTGGCAGTGCACATAGGACACGCTGACTCCAGTCCTTGCTCTTCCAGTTCTTCTTTTCAGCTGCATCCTTTGGGTGTTATGTCCACACATTTGTAATTTCCTGTTTTGCTGACCCATGAAATTTTATTTCACTTGTCAACAGGCTAGTAAATCATTCTGTTAAAAAAGAAAAGAAAAAGGAAAATAAAATGTAAAATATGACTTTAGTCATTCCTTTTTTCCCCCCCTTTTTTTTTTCCTTCCAACAGACCTTGGAAATTGCCATAGTTGAGTTTTGTAGAAGTTTATGATGTTTTGGGGGGCTGTTGGTGGAACAAGCCAACCTTTTCTGCTTTGCCTCTCAGACTAACACGGTTTTATTTAGTTTCAACTTTCGATGGAGACCTCACCGAGTCTGCTCTGGAGTTCAGGGACACTTGCTCTGGGTAAAGGCAGAACCCCAAAGCCCCTACCTTCATTCCACAGCCCCTGCCCCACCTTGTCCCCGTCACAGCCCCGCTCCTCCGCTCCGGGCTTCAGCCGGCGGATCCGCTCCTCCCCGCCGGCAGCCATCGAGGCCGGGGCCGCCCGCTCCCCGCCGCCCTTCCCCGGCTCTCGCCCCGCTCTCCCTTGGCACCCCCGCATGCAAATTTCAGCCGGCACCAGGAAGTGAAGCCCAGAGGCTGCGAACCAACCGCTGCCGGCCCTCCAGGGTTCCTCCGCCGGCCGTCCCCCCTCTCCCGGCCGGCGGGGCAGCAGCTGCCGCTCCCCGCTCCTAGCGCCGGCCCCGCCGCCCCCGGGTCGCCCTGCTCGCCGCCCCGCCGGGAGCCGCTGAGTTCGCTCGCTGACGCTCAACTTGCGCACCCGGGAAGTAAGTGCCTTCGCCCGTCGTTCCGCTGGGCACAGCGAGGGGAGGCAGCCCCGGCTCTCCCGGCTTCGCCCCGGGAGTGCCCCGGGAACGGCGTGGGGAAGCCGACCCGGCTCACCCGGCATCTCCTCGGGAATGCACCGGGCACAGCGAGGGGAGGCAGCCCCGGCTCACCCGGCATCTCCCCGGGAGTGCACCGGGAACGGCGTGGGGAAGCAGCCCCGGCTCGCCTGATTTCTCCCCGGGAACGTGCCGGGAATACACCGAGATCGCACCGAGAACAGCGGGGGCTGGTGCCCTGCCGAGCTGCCTCCGTGCCCCCTGCCACGGCCCGGCAGGTACAAGATGCTTTTCGGGGCGACTTGCCCGCAGCCCTGACTCCCGGACGAGGTGCTGCTACCGCTGCCTGAGCTTCCCGACGGGGTCTTAAAGGAAATGGGGCGTTTGAAACGCAGTAACCACTCCCCAAAGCGGGATTTACCTCTCGCCGCTTTGCCCGGCTTCAACTGTGAGGCTTGGGTGCCTTCTGGCTGTTTCCGAGCTGGAAAGCAAGCGTGTGAAATGAGGTGAGCAAAGGCTGCACTCGGTGTTCCGAGCCAAGGAGATAGCCCTGACCTGGGAGAAACAGAGTGGCCTCTGGGGATGCCTTCTTGCACTGCTTTTTTTCTAGGAGAATAATTCCTGGAGTGGCTTCCAAGTTAAAGCTGGTTCCTCTTTAACTGTAAGTTCCAAGGTGCTTGAGCTTAAAAGAGAGAAGAGAAAATGCTCTTGTGATGTTTGGTGCGTGGTGTTCCTTGCTGACTGCTATTGTAATGGAATTGTATGCCTGAGGAATGGTCTTGAGGAGTTTTCTCCTTCCAGTTTTAATTTTGGGTCTGAAGCTCAAGCTAGGTCTTCCTAGCTGATGTTTCACCTTAAGTAAAGCAGCTCAGAGTTTCTGTTGAAATTGCATCCTTTCTGTGTTTGCGGTGAATGGGTTTGCAAGAACTCGTCCTGCTCCTTGCTGTTGACGCTAAGGATCAGAGAGATTAACACTTAAAGTGTGTTTAGCCACATGCATGTTTCTGTGGATATACGCAGGGAGCGCAGAGGCTGAGCTCTTACTCTGCTGAAACCCGAGCTCAATAGCCCATCTCTTGCTTTCCATTCCCACCTTTAGGAAACAAACCAAGCAGCCTGGCCAATCTTAGCATATTTTAGCACATCAGAGTCTTTTGCAGTCTTCACCTTGATGTTTTCTTATGGAGGATACATGCTTGGTCTGTGTTAGTCATTTGTGCACACAGTTATTCTCAAGCCTGAATATTAACATAAAACCCATGGGCTAAACTTTTTATTTCTTTGATTTAATCCTCTTGAGAAAGGAAGTGGCAGGAGTGACAGGAGGAGCATAATTAGATAGGGACCAGTGTGGATTATAGAACAAAACTCTTAAGTTGGTTTGCAGGTCTGAGAGAACTTGTTTCCCTGGTAGAACTGAGAAACCTTTGTGTCTGTGAGGGAAGGGGGGTTGATGTGCCTGTTGTAGGGGTCTGGGGGATTACTTGTACAGCTCCAGTGGTTATACAAGCTATAGATGTGAGCAGGAAGCTATTTCCACGGGCAGGATAAGCCAGCTCCACAGGCCATGGTACATAAAGTCCTGTTTGTCAAAATTCGATCACATTTGCAGCCGGTCTGCTGTTGCTGTGCTGGAAGGTTCACTCTCCTGTACTTTCTGTGTCTCCTCCTGGTGATTCTGTGTCTGCTCCTGGTGATGTCACTAAATCCTGGTGCAGAGTGGAAATGAGATTTTGTAGCTGGATCCCATGAAGTACCTGGAAGACTTCTGTCGTTTAAAAGTCTCTGTTAGTTGCAAGTATGTCTTAAAGTATCGAGGGCTAGGTCGTGTCACGGCCGTGGTGTCTGTGCTCGTTGTGGTGTCACTGAAGAGTTGGTTTTCTTTTCGTTTGTTTGGGGTTTGCTGGGGCGGGTTGGTTTGTTTGTTTGTTTGGGGGGTTGTTTGCTTTAGTTTAAAAGAAGGTTATTTTTGTTGGGAAGTTGCAAAGCTCTGTTGGGAAAATGTAGCCCAGTTTTGTTGATGGGAGGGGCAAATTGTTTGTGTGAATCGTTTCTAACCCAGGACTGAAGGGCCGAGTAGGTGTTGCCTTCTCTCTCTTGTGCTGGGACTCTGTATCTTTACTAGAGGCACTGAAAAGTATGAATGAGAAGAATCAAATGGTTTATCCCCCCCCCCCCCCCAAAAAAAAAAAGTAGCAACAGGCTAGAAGTCAGCTAGGTACTGGCAGCAGAAAGTTGTGAAGTCTTGGGCAAGGATGAAAATTAATCAACTCCCATCAACAGATGTCTCATTCTATGAAGCTCATTTATAACTCCTTTCCTTCCTCATCTCAGTTTTGTAAGCGACAGACTAGTCAGAAAATGGTTATTGATTTAGTAAGAGCAGGTTCTAGTTTTAATAGTCTGTGGTTGAGTGGGTTTTTGAACTGTAACGGTGCAGAATGATCATCTCTGTTTGTACAGTAGCTGGCTGACATGAAGTTGCTCTGCTTCTCTCCTCTATTTTTATTTTTGAGTAAATAACATGGGGTTTTTCCTACCCAAATAAGCAGAGGACAAGGTAAGGGCTGTCCTTGTAAGTTCCTGGACCAGGGGAGTTGTGCAATGACTTTTTCAGACCATGCAATGAATTATGAAGCTTTCACCTATGAAGTCAACCCTCATTGCCTGTAAGATGTTTAATAGTCCAGTTTTTAATGGTACCCTTTCAAGATAAATTCCATAAATGTGAAAATCATTCTTGCATGTATTTATGAATATCTTAAGTGCTTATGAATGTATGAGTAACTCTCTCATTTGCCCCCCCCCCCCCCCAATTTATCTATGTAATTGATCTCTCTTCCTATGGCCTCATTGGCTCTTGTAAGATAAATGGCATTGCAGAACAGCAAGTGTTGCTGGAAGCAAGTCCTAAAGTGGGCACTGAAGAAGGTCCAAGGTCCTCCTGGCTCAGCTTAGTAGCTGATCTTCAGTGGGTGGCTCACAGGACCAGAGACCCTGCATCTGGGCTGCCTTGTGCTGCACGTGAGAGAGCAGCACTTGACCTGCTCAGGAAAGTTTAAGAACTGCAGTATTTAGCCTCAGATGTGATTGCATTTCTGATTGCATTCCTATCTGTACCTGTTATTTGGACTCTTAATGGGCATCTTTGAGGTTTTGGATGGAAATGTGTTGATCCTGAGCCAAGTTCTATCTGTTTGAAGGGGCTTTGGTGATCTGGGAGGGGTTGAGTCTTTCCTCCTTTCTGTGTGTGCATATTCCGAGTGACTGAGTGACTTTATTTTGTGCCCAGGGAACTGTAGAGCTGATTTTACTGTGGGGCTTCAGGAAGTCCTTTGTAAAACTGAATGGACACAGGAAAACAAGCAGATGAGGAATAAATAAAAGCATGGGGTGAGCACTGGATGTAGATGAGGACTCCTACTGCTCTAGAAGGATGGCTGTACACAGAGGTGTATTTTTGCAGCACTGGTGGGTGTGAGCTGCCACATGCATGAGATGGGAGGAGAATCCCTTGGCTAAGGATCCTGAGAGTGTGTGTGTGAGCTTTGTGTGCATACTTCCTTCTGAAGCTATGGAGCCTAGTGTGTAAATAATCACACCAAACCCCCTGACTCTGTTGTGTTTGCTGCTATTTCACACCTATAACAATTTCTGTCTCTAAGAGGAACAGCATCATTTGTGAATATGGAGAACCAGGAGCTGGGGTGAAGAGTGGAATGTGTCCAGAGAAGGGCAACAAAGCTGGGGAGGGGTTTGGAGCACAGCCCTGTGAGGAGAGGCTGAGGGAGCTGGGGTTGCTTAGCCTGGAGAGGAGGAGGCTCAGAGGAGACCTTCTTGCTGTCTACAACTACCTGAAGGGAGGTTGTAGCCAGGTGGGGGTTGGTCTCTACTCCCAGACAACCAGCACCAGAACAAGAGGACACAGTCTCAAGCTGCACCAGGGGAAGTTTAGGCTGGATGCTAGGAAGAAGTTCTTCAAAGAGAGAGTGATTGGCCATTGGAATGTGCTGCCCAGGGAGGTGGTGGAGTCACCATCACTGGAGGTGTTCAAGAGGAGACTGGATGAAGCACTTGGTGCCATGGTTTAGTTGATTAGATGGTGTTGGGTGATAGGTTGGACTGGATTATCTCAAAGGTCTTTTCCAACCTGGTTAATTCTATTCTATTCTATTCTATTCTATTCTATTCTATTCTATTCTGAGATTAGGACTTCTCTTTTCCTACTTCCTATTTCTCTCCTGTATTTGTGCCCCTTCTTTCATGAGTTGAAGTGTTAGAGATGATACGGGGAGAAAGGATTCCAGCCATGCCACGGGAAACAATATAGGTTAAAAACCCAAGAAGTAAAATTATATTCATATGAAAACAGCCTTTAGTGAGGCATCCAAGGAGAAGGAGGCTGCCATAGTGTGAACACTCATGGGACCTCAAAGAAACCAGCTTGTGCTAATAAAAGGCATATGCAACATAGCTGTCCTAAGTGTGGCTGTCCCTAGTTTAAACTTCATTGTCCTTCAGGGAAGGATGGAAAAGGTCTGTGCTTTCGTATTTATTTCTGCCTGATTCAGATACATTTCCTGTTGACATTGTCACTCAATGCTGTCATTTCCGAGGCTGAATCACTCACCGTGGTGTTCAGCATCTTTCCTGCAAATGTGGCTTCATGGGACAGAATGCCCAGGCAGGATTCATCTTGGGTTGGAAGCATTTCCTCCAAGTATTTATGAGCTACTGGTATTTGTTGTGTGCCTGGTGGAGGTAAATAGGGGAAGGTATTTTTGGCAGCCAAACGTCAGAAGAGAGGTTGCTATTTCGACAGCAATGCTTTGCAGGGGAGGGAGGAAGGAGGAGACCAGGGGAAGGTGGAGGAATGGGTGGATCTCATTTCTCCGGGGTAAAAAGGGGTCACTAACACCGTTCAGGCCAGTATTTGCATCCCTGAAGTCAGCATGGTCTGCCTTTTTCAAACTGCTGGCATCTGAAGTATCTACACTGGGTTCCTGTGTTTGCACAGCTCTATCTTGCTTCTTTGGTTCAAAGGGCTCAGATGATAAACAGTCTGAACAATGTGTCCTTCTTCCTCTATGGTCTCTGCTGTCTGTATCATGAGGCTACTTCTTCCTGTCTAAACTGAGGTTGAGGTGGTGTAGAATTTGCTGCTGTAATGTGCAAAGGCCTCTGGTGTGCTGTGACCCTTCTTGCAGCCAAGCCACTTCTTGGAAGCGCCTGTGACAGCAGATTGGGATAATCTCAAACTGGAAACTGGGGTAGCTCACCACGGGGATCGAAGTTTGGGATGCAGCTCCTCCTCTGGACTGGTGTTTTCTGCAGTTTTCTCTTTTTTAGAAGAGCTGCTGGAAGTCTAAACATGATAAAAGCCTGGAGGGAGTGAACTCCCTCTGGGACATCTTCTTAACTCCTCCTTTGTTACTTTAGCAGAAGGCCATTTCAGGAAGTTCATCAACAAAAGCACAGTCTGTTAAGTGGGCTTTCTGAGGTGACATCTGTAATATATTCCTGTTTCCTTCATTACTTGGTGCAGTTGGGTGTATACAAACCTGCCTGGTCAATTTTGGGGGGGATTGAAATCCTACTCAAATGCTTTATTGGGCATAAACTGAAACAGCATGGTCTTACAGGAGTGAGTTGGCTGCTAAGCAGGCTTGTTCCTTGTGTGCATGGCTGTACTAGGGGCTTAGAACAAAACTCATATTAAAAGGTAAAGAGTGTGTTTGAGTGAATTCCTCCATGATGAGGATTATAAATCAGCAGGTCTGACCTATGACTAAGTTTTACTCTGTCCAAAGGAAATATTTCCTGGTAGTATCAACTGAGTAGGAAAAGATGTGGCTAGTAGTGCATCAGTTGTGTTTATTGGAACTGCCTGCTCAAGTAGCTCATGCCAGCAACGTGAGGCTTACACTCATGAGATCCAGTGGGCAGAAAATGATTTCCTCCAGGGCAGCCCCAGCCTTGCCATTGGGATTTGTAAAACCCTTCAGTAAGTGCTGAGTGCCCCAGGGTAGCTGTGATTCAGGTGGCAGCAGATGAGAGCTGGAGAACAGGGTTAAGTGATGGTCAGAGCTGGTGTCAGTGCCACTGAGGAAGTGAAAGTTTTGGGTAAACACACAGGAAGGGGATGGGTGGGAGAAAGAGGAAATCCTATGTTGGATGTTCTGGGTTCAGCTTGTCCAAAAGGCATTGCAAGAGGCATCTGAATGTGCTGCTATGGCAAAGCTGAGCATGAAAATGAGACTCAAAGCACATTTTGGTAACTACAGATCTAGCATTGCAAAAGGTCTGCTCAGCTGTGCAAAGGGTACAGAGGAGCATTGCAGCCTGTGATGGGTGTGGGAAGTCCTTCCTTTTAAGCAACTCTGCTGCAGTATTGCTGCTGTGGCACTTTATCTTCCTTTTTCTGCCCTGTGAGGTCTTTGCTTTGTCACCAGTTTCCAGCCGTATTTGCAGTGGCTGCAAGGGGGATTGCAGCAGCTGTCCTGACACCAGGCCATGCTCAAGTGGATGCTAAGCTCATTTCTCTTGGGGTGTAGATGGCCTGATTGATGGTTTCTGCTAGGCAAGCAGTGGACATAAGTGCTGAGCTTGCCTCATCTGAACATCTCCCACTACATTTCCTGGGTAGCAGCTCCCATCCCTCTGCTGTGATGCTTGCAAGTGTGTCTGAAAAACCTTAGAACCACCCTGCTGCAGAAGTCTTCATTATCACTAACGAGCTGTTCATTTGGGCCTTTTTCTCCCTAGTTTCCTACCACTGTGCTGTTCCCTTCTCCCATCATTCTTTTATTCCACACACTCCCCACCCCCAATCATTCTGTTGTTCCTTTCTCTCCAGCTTTGTCTTCAGGACTGTCAGCAGTCTAAGCTGTTTATATATAATCTCCTGATTTAGATACCTGTGCAGCAACTTTTCCCCCTTCCAGAAAAAAAGGTCTCAGCACCTTTCATAATCTAATTGCCATTTGTATGCTACTTGTGTGACCTTATCAGGGAATAGTACAATACAATACAATACAATACAATACAATACACCAGGTTGAAAGAGACCTCCGAGATCATCACGTCCAACCCATCAACCAATCCAACCCACCTAAACAACTAACCCATGCAGCCAACATGTTGTTGCAATGTCTGCCCCCCAAAATATGCACCCTCAGCCCCTTGAAGAGGTGTGAAGGTCAGTGGAGTACCAAGCTGGCAGCACTGACATGGTCTTCACAGTATGTGCCTCCTTAAGGGGCAGCTTTGTACTGCTGTAGATGGCCAACTCTTCTAGCTAGAGCATAGAGTGGGTAGGTGTGAAGTATCTTCAGAGCCAACTGCCACAGTTTACTGCATCTAAATTTAAATGGTGGCCACAACCTAACTCGAAAGAAGTTAGTTTCTGTCTCCAGGATGGTCAGTATGGACTCTTTGCTAGCCCTTTCTCACAGTCTCAAGCTGCACCAGGGGAAGTTTAGGCTGGAAGTGAGGAGAAAGTTCTTCCCAGAAAGAGTAATTTGCCCTTGGAATGTGCTGCCCAGGGAGGTGGTGGAGTCACCATCCCTGGAGGTGTTCTAAAAAGGATTGGATGTGGCACTTGAAGCCATGGCTTAGTTAGTCAGGAGGTGTTGGGTATTAGGTAATAGGTTGGACTTGATCTCTGAGGTCTTTTCCAGCCTGGCTGATTCTATGATTCTCTGCTCAAGTTCCATTTCTGTCTGTGCAGGAGGATTTTGCTGTGCTGTGTGGTGGCAGATTAAAAAAAAACCCAAACAAACATTTTGAGCCAGCATTGCCCCTGCTTGTAAATCCACCTGGATCAGTGAGGCAGAGCGTGGATTTATTGGTGTGTGCACTGGCCTGTGAAGAGGAAAACAAGGCTTGGTGTTGAGGGGAGGTGGTGCGAAGGCTACAGCTCTTGTTGCAGGACTTCTGTGCTGTGCTCTCCTTGGTGTCAACAATGCCCCAGACGCTCTCTCTGCCCCCACAGAAAGTGAAACTTGAGAAACTGAGCTCTGGGAAGGCAGTGCAAGCTCTGGGAAGGCAGTGCAAGCTCTGGGAAGGCAGTGCAAGCTCTGAAGAACCAACTTCGGCAGAGCTGGCAGCGGGAGAAGAGATTTGGCTGGTGAACAAGTCGGGGGGGAAAAGGTGCTTCAGGTGAGATGTTTCTGCTCCCAGTGGAGCATTTGAGCAAGTCTGGAGATACAAGTGTCAGAAAATGCAAAGGGCAGCATTTGAATAGCTTGTTTGAATTGGAGGTCAGAGCAGTGTTCTCTAATGTAACGTATTTGATTGTGTGCAATGGCAGGCTTTTCCTGCCGGCTTTGGGTGGGTGAGAAGGTCTTTCCCTTGCTCCTGCAATAAAAGGAAACATACCAAGATGCTTGGTATGGCATGGCACAGGAGGGAAATTTCTCCTCTGGGCATGGGATACAGTTTCAGTGATGTAACTGTATTATGTTCATTACATGTTCTGTATCTTCTCATACTGAGTGAGATTCTGTGCTGTCCTAGGGATTGTAATTGTCTCTACCTTGTTAGTTACCACCTCCTGCATTATTATTGGATCTGGGTTTTCTCTTTTTCTCTCAACTTCTGCAGTCTCCCCTCTTTATTTGTGCTAGGGGAGGTTTAGGCTGGATGTTAGGAAGAAGTTCTTCCCAGAAAGAGAGATTGGCCATTGGAATGTGATGCCCAGGGAGGTGGTGGAGTCACCATCCCTGGAGGTGTTTAGGAGGAGACTGGATGAGGCACTTGGTGCCATGGTTTAGTTGATTAGATGTTGCTGGGTGATAGGTTGGACTTGATGATCTCAAAAGTCTTTTCTAACCTGCTCTGGTCTATCCTATCCTATCCTATCCTATCCTATCCTATCCTATCCTACCCTATCTCTCAGCGCTTTCAGCCTCCACTCCTCCACCTTTTCTCCTTTGATTTTTGTTAGACTAAGAGCTTCCCATGCATGCCCAATAATGAAGCAGTCTCAAGGGTTTTTTTAAATCTATTTCTTTGCACAATGCTTAATCCTATGGAGTTCAAATGAAAGTTCATTGTGGACTCATTGCAGCTCCCCCGAAACAGTCTTGGGTAACCACTGTGAGCACTGATTTGTTCTTGCTTGGGAAGTTAGCTGCTCTGAGTGCTAAACTCACATAGGAGCACTGGGGCTTGGGCACAGGCTAAGATGTTTTAGAATCATAGAACTGTTAGGGTTGGAAGGGACCTCAAGGATCATCTGGTTGCAATCCCCTGCCACACTAGATGAGGTTGCTCAGAGCCTGCTAGGTGCAGTGTCATTATTACTAAACCATGCCCCTCAGCACCACATCTACAAGGCTTTCAAATCCTTCCAGGGATCCTTCAGGGCTTGACAACCCTTTCAGGCAAGAATTTTTCCCTGGTGTCCAATCTAAACCTCTCCTGACACAACTTCATCCTGTTTCCTCTTGCTCTATCACTTGTTACTTTGGAGAACAGACTCCCAAGGACTCTCAAGGACTTAACCTAAAGTCCTCCATAAATTGCTCCTGATACAGCTCTTTCAGTTCTCTTTCTCATCTCTGCATCAAACTGTTGGTTCAGACAATACCCTTTGGTGCCCCTGCACCTCTCCCAAATGGCAGCAGTTTACTAAGCTGGGGGAGAAATCAACTGGAACATGCCTGGTTTAGATTTGTGCCCTCAAAGGAATATAATTAACATCGAGTTTAAAATTAGTTTAAAGAAAAGGAGGTGGTAAAGAAACCTCTGTGAAGTGCCAGAGCCTGGAGTACAATCTTACAGCCTTCAAGTTAAGGGATGTTTTGCTGCCTAAACCAGTGAGGGCAAGATGTGGTGGTTCCTCACAGACATACTTACACAGTTAGTGCTGAATGTTCTTCTGGTATCCCTGCAAAGCACAGAGCTTCATTTTTTGCTGCTGGGATTTCCTGGCACTGGATTAGACACTGTCTGACTATTCTTTCTTTTGAGAACTCTTGCAACTTCCTCTTGTGACTTCAGAAAACTTGTTCAAGATTTGCTAACTTCCAGGAGGAACTGGACTCTGAGTAGGAGTCCACAGCAGCATGAAATGATTTAACCCCCAAATCCTCACCTGAGTTTAGAGTCCTTGCTCAACTCTATATCACATACCCCAGCCCTGAACCTGTGTGCTGGTGTTTGAAGAGGGTGAAAAATAAATCTGACTTCCTTTGGTGAGTTATTTAGAATAGAATAGAATTAACCAGGTTGGAAAAGACCTTTGAGATCATCAAGTCCAACCTATCATCCCACACCGCCTAATCAACTAAACCATGGCACCAAGCCCCATCTAGTCTCTTCTTAAATGCTTCCAGTGATGGTGACTCCGCCACCTCCCTGGGCAGCACATTCCAATGGGCAATCTCTCTATGAAGAAGAACTTCCTAACATCCAGCCTAAACCTCCCCTGGCACAGCTTGAGACTGTGTCCTCTTGTTCTGGAGCTAGTTCCCTGGGAGAAGAGACCAGCCCTCACCTGGCTACAGTCTCCCTTCAGGTAGTTGTAGACAGCAATAAGGTCACCTCTGAGCCTCCTTTTCTCCAGGCTAAGCAACCCCAGCTCCCTCAGCCTCTCCTGACAGGCTGTGCTCCAGACCCCTCCCCAGCTTTGTTGCCCTTCTCTGACACATTCCAGCAGCTCAACATCTTTCCTAAACTGAAGAGCCCAGAACTGGACACAGGACTCAAGGTGTGGCCCAACCAGTGCAGAGTACAGGGGCAGAATGATTCCCTGCTCCTGCTTGAGGCAGATGCCCAATGCAATGCTATTATAACAAGAATGCCATATTTAAGTTGCAGTTTTGGCCATGGGCCCCCTGTGAGCATTTAAACATGGAGGTGACAGCAGATGAAGAAGCCCTCAGACCAATGGAGCAGGATGGTAAACGCAGCATGCTGCAAGATAATGAGTTCCAAAATGACCAGACCTAGTACAGAGACACAAAAGTCCTTCTGCTCTAATTCAATCACAACTCTCTCTCTGCAATGTGTCAGGCCAGGTAAGGTTTCTAACAATGGGTTTGTTCCCTGAGGATGTGGTTACCTGGATTTGAGAGAACAAGAGCTTGTCATGCACGAAGGATCTGCCCCCCCTTTTCTCCTGTTTTTTTAAACACCCTGAAAACAGAAGACAAACCCAAAGGAGAAGTGGTATACTGAGGCCACCCTCAAAACCTTCATCAGAGCTCACTGGCTGTGAATGTGCTGTCCTCCATCAAGTTCTCAAGGACACAATGTGATAATTCCATGATCTTTGACTCTTGCTCACAGTATGGCAAGGGGTCTGAGTTACAGGCATGTCTCAAAGCAAAACATCACACCTGCAAAAGACTTTTTATTGCCAACACCACCTTGAAGGCCATGTTTGTAAATAAACCTTCTTCTCCCCTTAGCCATAGTAGCTATTAATGCTTCTCCCTAACCAATGTTTGTCTGGACCTGTGGAGGGTCAGCTTTAGGCTGCCTTTCTTGAGGGAGGGGAAGGGTTCAAGTATCAGCTGCTAGCTGGAAATGCACCTTCCTGTGAGCCTTCACCCCATGTCTTCTGAGGCTCAATGAAACAGGGAGAGGCTAACTCTTTCTCCTTCAAGTATCACCTAGTTAAATGCTGACTACTGCAAAGTGTCTTGTGCAAGGTCACCTTACTCAGTGTGATTTGTCTCTTTTCAAGTACCTCACCAATATGTTGAGATCAACACCAGGGTAAACCATTTGTCTGTTTCAAGCAGGCATTTTGGCTGTTCTACTGATGTAGAAACCCTTCTTGCACACCTCTGAACTGGACCTTGTTTTGGGAGGCTAACTTGTGTGTGAAGAAGGGAGGAGTGAGGACCTGGGTAAATAGCGCTGGGAGTGAAGGACGGGTGGCAGATCTGTGTTCTCACTGTGAAGCTTGTCCTTCTGCCCTTCTGTCCTGTTGCTTGTTATGAGGATGACATCATTTGGGCTTCTTATAGCATCACAGAGCTGTTTCAATTGGAAAAGACCTCTAAGATCATTGAGTCCAACCATCAGCCTAGGACCACCATGTCCACACATTTCCCAACCTCTAGGGGTGGTGACTCCACCACCTCCCTGAGCAGCCTGTTCCAGTGCCTGACCACTCTATCAGGAAAGAAGTTTTTCCTAAACCCCAACCTAAACCTCCCCTGGTTCAACTTGAGGGCATTTCCTCTTGTTCTATCACCTGATACTAGGGAGAAGAGGCTGATCCCTGACTCACTACAATCTCCTTTCAGGTGGCTGTAGAGAGCACTGAGGTCTCCCTCAGTCTCCTCCTCTCCAGACTAAACCACCCCAGTTCCAAAACCCTTGTCATTTTTATGGGTAGTTTCTTGTTTTCCTGTGCCACAGTGATTGCTATAGTCATCAAAAAGGGAGGGGAGAAGGTTCCTTATGGAACATGGATATCTACAAAGCTCAGGACAAGTATTAGACAACTGAGGGTTCAGCGTGTTGCCATTATAGGCCAAAATCATTCATTTAAAACGGGGGGGAAAAATGCATATGAATTACAGAGACACTCAAAGTGGAATGTAGGTGATGGAGTTGGACACTTCCAAATGAGTTGGGGGGAAAAGACTGTTGATCTCTTCAGTGTAGTCATTTGGCCAAATTCTCACCTGGAAATGGAAATGGTTGAAGGGAAGAGACGAGAGGAGACGAGAGGAGACGAGAAGAGAAGAGAAGAGAAGAGAAGAGAAGAGAAGAGAAGAGAAGAGAAGAGAAGAGAAGAGAAGAGAAGAGAAGAGAAGAGAAGAGAAGAGAAGAGAAGAGAAGAGAGGATAAACCAGGTTGAAAGAGACCTTCCAGATCATCGTGTCCAACCTATCATCCAACACCACCTAATCAACTAAACCATGCAACCAAGCACCCTATCAAGTCTCCAAAGCTGCTGTTTGTCATTACTGAGGTTTTTATTAGTAAAGAAATGACATTTTTACTTGGAGTTTGCATGACACTTCAGTCTGGAAAGTAGAATCATAGAATTGTTAGGGTTGGAAGGGACCTCGAGGATCATCCAGTTCCAACCCCCCTGCCATGGGCGGAGACCCCTCACACTACATCAGGTTGCTCACAGCCACATCCAGCCTGGCCTTAAAAATCACCATGGATGAGGCTTCTGCCACCTCCCTGGGCAACCCGTGCCAGTGTCTCACCACCCTCATGGTGACATACTTTGGGAGCTTTACCTTGCAGTTGGGCTCTGGGCTCTCTGTTCCGTTTCATACGCTCCTTCAGCAGAATTCGGCAGCAGCGTTTATTCTGTGATGACAAACGAAGAAGTCATTTGGCCTTTCCCCCTGTCTTCAAAAGACTGAGTGCAGTGGAGAAAAGAAGAAAAAAGAAAAAAAACAGTTGAGGCAATGGAAGCTGTGGTTGCCTGAGGGCTGGCAAAGTGAATTAATTCATTGTTGATATTGGTTCCAAGTTCTGGAGGGCGCAGTCGAGGCAAATGATTGTCATAAAACGCAGCGAGTGCTATGAGGTCAGGAACCAGATGTTAGTTTAAGACTTGGTTTACAATCAGTGCCAAAATGACTGACTCCATGGGCCTGGCACATTTTCCTTCCATAGAAAGCCTGTTAACAAAGTCACTCTCGTGCAGCTTCACTTTTTCTTCTGGTTTGGTATTTGCCTTCAGTCAAATAAATAAGGGAAAGGATCAGTCCTTGGTATAACTACACTTTGGTTCGCTTCAGTGCAATGTTTTGTTTCAGGATTTCATTCTCAGCTTTTCACAAGCATCCCAACAGTGTTGTAGGACCTCAGTGACATTAAAAAGTCAAGACAAAACCACTGAAAATAGCTAATGTTCTGTTTGTTTGTTTAGGTTTGGGGTTTAGTTTATTTTTTTGTACCACTGACTTTTGGGGGGGGGGGAGGGGAGGGAGAGTTGGTTTGGTTTGCATTTTGGTGTTGTTTTGCCACTTCTTTTTTTTACCACTGCCAAAATCACAGAATATATCTGGTTGGAAGAGACCTCCAAGATCATCCTGTCTGACCTGTGACCCAGTGCTGAAGGGTCGACACTAAACCGGGTCCCTAACTGCCAGGTCCACAGGCTGCTTAAATGCCTCCAGGCAGAGCATTCCAATGTCTGAGAACCCTTTCAGTCAAGAAATATTTCCCAATATCCAGCCTGAACCTCCCCTGGTGCAGCTTGTAATCATTTCCTCTAGTCCTGTTGCTTGCCACTAAGGAGAAGAGGCTGCCCCCTCCTTGCTCCAACCTCCCTTCAGGTAGCTGCAGTGAGCAATAAGGTCTCCTCTCAGCCTCCTCTTCTCCAGACTGAGCAACCCCAGCTCCCTCTGACACTCCTTGTAGGCCAGGTGCTCCAGCATTAAAAAAGCTTTGAAGAAATCCAGGCAAAAACTGTGGCAGGTTTATAGAAAAGCAGAAGATGCTTCTTTCTTGGCCAAGACTCCTCCCCCTATCAGAGCCACCTTTCATCTCATCAGCTGTGATGTTATTTATTACCTGTGTTGTGGTGTCACCTGTGAGTTCCAACAGAGGTCATGCATCATTTAGCTGAGTGCTGAACAAACTTATCCTCTCCCAAGAGACTTAAGGGCTGGGCTGTGGATTAGTGTCATTTGAATATACAAAACTGATTTACCTGAACTGATGCAGTTAGCTTGACCAAGCTGCTCCTGTTTCAAAGGCTGCAGAGGGAAGAACATAATCCTCAGCTCTTGCCTGAGCACAGCAGATTTCTGTGTGACTGTCTCAGATCACTTCATACTTGGAAGTTTGAAAGGTGATAAGTCACAGAATCAATCACAGCGTGGTGGGGATGGGAAGGGACCTCTGGAGGTCATCCATTCCAACTGCCCTGCTAAAGCAGGGCACCCACAGCAGTTTGCCCAGGATCACAATGTTCAGGTGACTTTGGAAGCTCTCCAGAGAAGGAGATGGGAAGGGACCTCTGGAGATCATCCATTCCAACTCCCCTGCTAAAGCAGAGCACCCACAGCAGTTTGCCCAGGATCACAATGTTCAGGTGACTTTGGAAGCTCTCCAGAGAAGGAGATGGGAAGGGACCTCTGGAGATCATCCATTCCAACTCCCCTGCTAAAGCAGAGCACCCACAGCAGTTTGCCCAGGATCACAATGTTCAGGTGGCTTTGGAAGCTCTCCAGAGAAGGAGACTCCACAACCTCTCTGGGCAGCCTGCTCCAGGGCCCTGACACCTTCAAGGTAAAGAAGTTTCTCCTCATGTCCAAATGGAACCTCCTGGGCTCTAGTTTGCTCCTATTACCTTGTCCTGTTGCTGCACACCACTGAAAAGAGACTGGCCCCAGCCAGAGAATCTGGACCTGCACAAATATGCTAAACTAAAAAAAAAAAAAGAGATATTAAAATACAGGAGGTGAGGAGTGGTTGAAACACACAAAACCATTTCAGCAGAAGGGCAAGGGAAGAACAAGCTGCTTGAGTTCCCCTAGTTGGTCTCAAGTGCAAAACCAAGATGCAGGAAGTGAAACAAGCCCAAGATGGAAACTGACCCAGGAGTTGTGTTTGCAAGAATCGAGTCTGGTGAAAGTTACCAGGCAGTCAGGACTCACGGTGCAATTTCAGGAGGGGGGGGGGTGTGTGCATGTGTATATCTACATGTAGGATTTGGGGGTGTCAGGTGGTGACAAACACCCCAGGAGCCAGCAATGGTCCCTGGCAGCCCAGCGGGCAGCTGTGTGCTGAGCTGCATCTAGAGCAGGGAGAGCAGCAGCACAAGGAGGGGATTCTGCCCCTCTGCTCTGCTCTGGTGAGACCCTACCTGGAGCACTGCATCCAGTTCTGGTGCCCCCAGCACAAAAGGGATGTGGAACTGCTGAAGAGGGTCCAGAGGAGGCCACCAAGATGATCAGAGAGCTGGAGAATGTCCCCTGTGTGGACAGGCTGAGAGAGTTGGGGCTGTTCAGGCTGGAGAAGAGAAGGCTCCAGGGAGACCTTGGAGCAGCTTTCCAGTGTCTGAAGGGGCTACAAGAGGGTTGGGGAGGGACTCTTTACAGGGGCTTGTAATGACAGGATGAGAGGCAATGGACTGAAGCTGGAGGAGGCAAGATTGAGACTGGACATTAGGAAGAAATTCTTTACAGTGATGCTTTTGTCTGTCCTTGGCCAGAGTGGGCTTGAGTCTTCCTCCCCAGCAGTTTCAGATCTCAGCTGATCACTGTGTGTGTGTGTTTTCCAAGACACTTCTGCCTTGACCTTGAGGACAAGGCAGAGAAGTCTCACATTCTTGATTATTCAGGAGATCTGATGGAGGCATCACTGTTACCTCTGCCTTGATACTTGTGAAGCAGCAGCAAACTAGCTGGCATTCAAGGCCAGAGTGAAGTGTCTGGAACAGAGGAGAGGAAAGAGATTCTATTCCAGCTTTGAAAGAGGTGTTAAAAGATAAAATCCTTTACCCTTCTGCTCTCTAAGCTGCTTTAAAGCTCCAGGTTTAAAAGCAGGTGGGGTTTTAAATCCATAGAGGTGGAAATAACTGCTTCCTGTTCTTTGATTCAGAAGGTTAAATACAGCCCAAAGTTTGGGGCTCAGAATAATTGGGGCTCTTGATTATTTGTCTTTATTTTAATGAATACATTTAAATATTTAACATTTTAAACTTTTAATTGGTTTTTTCCCCCCCTCTTTACACTTCTTACTGCCCTGCCTCTCCTATCTGTACTGCTGAGGAGCAACTTACACCTAGGCACAAGAAATGTTGTGGCCGAAATGAAGAGTTTACTGCTGGTAAACCTCCTCAGTGAATACCAATTTGTTTCATCTGTGCCCCTGCTAAAGTCCATGTGAATAAATTTGCTGGAAGGCAAAGGCAAAACCAAAGTTCTGTCAGATTCTGTGAGCTCCACCCTCAGAACTGCTGCTTCTGGTCATGATTTCTGACCTCTTGATATTTATTTGATAAAATAGAGGTGTGGTTCTAATTCTTTTTGAAGTGACTTTGTTATTGGCAAAGCCAAGGTATACCTTGGTTTAGATAGGGGGGGGAGGGGTGTTTAAGGCTTGCATTTTTCTGCCAAGGCTAAAATGAAGCCACTCTAAACCATAGGACAAGAGGTAATGGATATAAACTACAGCACAGGTGGTTCCACCTCAATATGAGGAGGAACTTTTTCACTGTGAGGGTCACAGAGCCCTGGAGCAGGCTGCCCAGAGAGGTTGTGGAGTCTCTTTCTTGGGAGACCTTCAAGCCCCATCTGGATGTGTTCCTGTGTGACCTGTGCTGGATTCTATGGTCCTGCTCTGGCAGGGGGGTTGGACTGGATGATCTCTGGAGGTCCCTTCCAACCCCTAACATCCTTCTTGGGAGACCTTCAAGCCCCATCTGGATGTCTTCCTGTGTGACCTGTGCTGGATTCTATGGTCCTGCTCTGGCAGGGGGGTTGGACTGGATGATCTCTGGAGGTCCCTTCCAACCCCTAACATCCTGTGAGCCCGTGTGATCTGAGGATTGTTTTCATGAAGATGTGACTTGGCTGGAGGAAAGCCCAGGTGTGTCAGGTGGATCTTATAAGAGCTGAATTCTTGTGGGTAACAGAATCAGCAGGTGGAGAGTAGCTGTGCCCATGAGCAGAGCAACAGGTGAGGTTGGCTTTGTAGGTGACACAAAGGATAAGCACTGGGAGGAAATGAAACTTCGAGTGCTGCTGCTGGTGGACGGACAGGGGGTGGTCACATGAACCTCAACTGCATGCAGTAGGTGGTATTGTGGCTTCAGCCCCGTTGCTCTGCAGGTGAAGTAGCAAAGAGCACAGCTAAAGCAGTGGTGTTTTAGGGACAGACCACAGCTTTTAACCCTGGAACAATGTAGTAGTTCCTGCCACCCACCCGCTCAGCCCAGGCCATTTTGGAGTTAAGACCGGAGTGATGCAAGATGAGATAAGGGATTCAGAGTGAAAATTGAAGGGAATGCTTCTGCAGACATCAACACTGGTGTCCGTGGAGCACCCTGCTGCAGAGGCTGTTGTGGCTGAGTGATGCAATGTGCTTTTCCTGCAGACAGAAGCTGTTACTTTGGTGGCTGTAGAAGGTAGTGTCCAGCAGAGAGCCACTAAGATGCTGAGGGGACTGGAACAGCTGCCTTAGGACAGGCTGAGAGACCTGGGGCTGTTCAGAACAGGGGACTGAAGTGGGATCTTATTCATAGAATCAGTAAGGTTGGAAAAGACCTCAGAGCTCATCGAGTCCAACCTGTCACAAACACCTCCTGACAACTAAACCATGGCTTCAAGTGCCACATCCAATCCCCTCTTCAACACCTCCGGGACGGTGACTCCACCACCTCCCTGGGCAGCACATTCCAATGGCCAATTACTCTTTCTGTGAAGAGCTTTCTCCTCACCTCCAGCCTAAACTTCCCCTGGCACAGCTTATAAATATCTAAAGAGCAAGTGTCAAGAGGATGGGGCCAGGCAAGGGGGCAATGAGCACAAACTGGAGCACAGGAGGTTCCATGTAAACATAAGGAAAAAAAATCTTCACTTAGAGGGTGGCAGAGCCCTGGAACAGGCTGCCCAGAAAGGTTGTGAGGTCTTTTAACTGTTAGCATTGAAAACTCCCCTGGCCTTGTTCCTGGGTGGTTTACCCTGGGTGATGCTGCTCTAGCAGGGGGGTTGGACCTTGAGAGGCCCCTTGCACCCCTCCACCATTCTGGGATTATAGAGAGGTTATTTTAACGAAGCGTTTCTCTTTTATGTGTGAAATAAACGAGAAGCATGGCTAGAAAGCAGTGTCTCCTGTATTGCAAAGCAGCTGGAATGGGAAATGTTGGAGCAGAGACTGAGAGCATTTCCTCTAGGGTCTACATTATTTTTCTCTCTTGCAAGCACTAACGCAGTTTCCCTTCTAAAGGTGCTGTGCTCTCTGGATTGCTCTTGCTTACCACATTCTCTTTATGTCTGCACAAAAGGCTTCCTTGATGCTACAGCAACAGAGAGCTATGCAAATAGAGATTTTACACCTGAGTGAAGTATTTTATTTATGCATTAGAGAACTTCCCCCCTTTCAGATTTTCCCTGTGCCTACTGTATAAACTAAAAGATGTACACAGCACACACATGTGGTTTTTTTCCTTTCTGTTTCAAAGCTGCTTTCTGGTTTGTTTTTGTGTAGGGAATCTGCTAGGGTTGAGCATTTGTGAAGCTGACTTTGGTAATGAGACAGGACTTTGTCATTTGAAGAGCCAGTACAATGTGTGTGGAGGTGAGGAGAAAGCTCTTCACTGAGAGAGTCATTTGCCATTGGAATGTGCTGCCCAGGGGGGTGGTGGAGTCACCGTCCCTGGAGGTGTTCAAGAGGGGATTGGATGTGGCACTTGGTGCCATGGTTTAGTCAGGAGGTCTGTGGTGACAGGTTGGACTTGATGATCTTTGAGATCTCTTCCAACCTTGGTGACTGTGTGATCGAAACCTTCCCACCAGTGCCTGTGGTTTATATTTGCTCTGTGAATCTTCCCCTCGCCACCACTCTCCAAAGCCTGGGAAAGACCCCAGCTCAGATTTCAGTTAACCAAATAACGTGTAACACTGTGCTGGAAACAAATAAAACCGACTGGCACTGCCAAAGCTGAGCAGTCCTGGGCAGAAACTTTTGTAACCAAGGCAGTGACGAATCCTTTGGGCACTGCCTGATCTCGGGGAGCTTGAGACATGCAGCCTGCAGCTCAGGGCACGAGGCTTTAGCCTGTACAGAAGTGTAAGATCTTGTGGCCTTTGAAGAGTTCAAAGATCTTTTGTTTCACAGTATCAAAAGAACAAGTGCTCATTGATCTGGTTTCTTCTCCTGCTTGAAAACTATTTTTCAACCTTGTTTATGCTTTGTCTCCCTTTGTCTGCCTCTCTTTGTTTAGAAATTACCAAAGCCACAAAGTTAAACATGAAATTGAAGATCGTGAACCTAACTACACTGATCTATACAGAGTGCTAAACATTAGCACATGCTATTGGGTATTTGTCATATGCTGCTTCTGCAAGATTCTGCAGGGCTTGTTTAGAATGAAACTGTAAGTCTCAGGATGTCTCCACCAGCATTTTAGTCAGATCAGGCTCCCACTCCCAAAGCAGTTGCTGTAAGTCTCAGGATGTGTCTCCACCAGCATTTTAGTCAGAGCAGGGTCCCACTCCCAAAGCAGTTGCTGTAAGTCTCAGGATGTGTCTCCACCAGCATTTTAGTCAGAGCAGGGTCCCACTCCCAAAGCAGTTGCTGTAAGTCTCAGGATGTGTCTCCACCAGCATTTTAGTCAGATCAGGGTCCCACTCCCAAAGGAGTTGCTGTAAGTCTCAGGATGTCTCCACCAGCATTTTAGTCAGAGCAGGGTCCCACTCCCAAAGCAGTTGTCCTTGCTTGCTGGGCTGTAGTTGGTGTTGTGGTGTGTGTACAAGAATGGTACTGCTTTAGGAAGATGCAGATGGGTAAAGCCTTGCTGTGGTCTTGCTCCTACTGGATGAATGTTCAGCCCCTGGGGCTGTGCTGGAGTGAACTGGGCAGTAACCCCTCCTGAAGCAGCTATGGGTTTCAGCACCAGCTAGTGGGGCTGCTTGGTTTAACAGGCCTGAGTCCTGTGAGGACCACAGGATTTCACCTCCATGAGGAGAAAACCAACCACCAGTGCTTTGTGGTGAGGCTCAGGATGTTCTCTATGACGCCATCACATCTATTCTCTCCCACACTGTGAGATTTCACACAACATCAAGGAGACTTCTGTGGGGTTATGGAGCCCCTGTGCCTTGGCATCACTGATCCCTCGTGGTTACTGTCACAAACAAATGCAAACCTTGGGTTTGACAGCACAGCCTCCTCACAGCAGGCTTAAGGTAGAGCTGTTTGTGTGCTTTAAGCTGCAGAAACAAAATGGGAGTAAAAAAGCTTTTTGCTGAGTTTACAGCAGCACTGGGCAAGGTGCAGCCTCTAAAGGGGAAAGGGATTTTTGGCTGACAACTTGGATCCAATTACCTGATGTCCTCCACTTCAGCTGTTTTGTTCTGTAGAAGCAGAGCTACCCAAGGTCAAAAAGGTTAGCACTTAGGTGGCTAAATACCTGACCTTGCAGATCCAGCAGGCAATTAAACACTGGGCTTGCTGATGTGAGCAAACCCCAACCTGCCTGGGGGTGCACAGAGATGTTCCCCTGAGCCATTAACTGCAGAACAGGAGTCATCCACTGTTAGATACAAATAATTGTTTTATAGATATATATATTTAAATCCTTCTCAGTATTTCAAAACAGCTGGTCTGTAACCCATGTAGAACTGAGAATTTGGAAGAATCTGGGTGGTTTGGATATGGGTTTGGGGTTTTTTTTTTCCACAGACCAAAATTAAACATCTAAATATTTCAGCTTTTAAGAGAAAAAAAAATCTGGCTGAAAGTGCCCTCAGTGCCTTCAAACAAGTATGGGAACCCTGAAATGTGGAGACAGAAGAGGTGAAACTCTTCTCTGCCTCAGTGGGATGATGATGCCTGGTCATTGCCTATTGATTTTCTGCAAGATTCCTTTTAGTCTTATTTCAAGAGCAGATGAGAAGGGGAGCAATGAGTTCTCACGCTGCTTTTAAGCCAGTATCACAGTTCACTGCATCACTGCTGCAACCTGAGGGACACCTGAGATTTGTTGGGGGTAGGTGACAGATGATTTGTAGAGAGGGTAGGAGAGGAGGTACAGTCCTTGCGTTTAGAAGAGAAGCAGAAGAAAAGCTTCAGCTCCTTCCAGGCAAGGTTTAGGTTGGATATTAGGAAGAGTTTCTTTGCTGCAAGAGTGGTCAGGCATTGGAACAGGCTGCCCAGGGAGGTGGTGGAGTCACCATCCCTGGAGGCATTCAAATAAACATGTAGATCCCAGAATTGCCAAGGTTGGAAGAGACCTCAAAGATCATCAAGTCCAACCTGTCACCACAGACCTCATGACTAGACCATGGCACCAAGTGCCACCTCAAATCCCCTCTTGAACACCTCCAGGGACGGTGACTCCACCACCTCCCTGGGCAGCACATCCCAATGGCTAACGACTCTCTCAGTGAAGAACTCACTCCTCACATAGATGTGGCACTTGGGGACAGGGTTTAATGGCCATAGAGGTGTGGGGTTGATGGCTGGTCTTGACAGTCTTAGAAGTCTCTTCCAACTGAAATGTTTCAGTGATTCCATGATTTCTGTGGACAGGGCAGTGCATCTGTCATCATGTGGTGCTTCCTCCATGGCAGGGTGGCAGATGACACGAAGGTGATGTGATACAGTGAGACCTGCCCCCGTGAGAGTGCTTGTGGCCTCGGCTTGTTACTATAGTCAGTTGGGATTGTGGTCATTATCAGCATTGTTCAAAAGTGCAAAGCTAAACATCAACCCAGGCCACCCTGGCTGATTTTCCTGCCTGCAGGGGTAGGGTGTGTAAGGCCCTAACACAAGGAACAGTTGTGTCTGCAAGTGGACACCTCTGCTGCTGTAACTGTTAACTGCAATGACCTTTTCTATCCTAGAGATGAAGGTAAAAGTGAGATGGAGCACAGGGTGTTGCTCTCCTCTTTAGCTTCTCCAGCTGTGCTTTATAGTCAGTGCTGGTTTCTTGAGCCCATGTGTGCACTGGGCTCTTGTTTTAGGTTTTACATTGTTCTTCAAAGATCTGCCTTTAAAGATTAATTAGAGCAAGGGAGGGGGTGAGAGTGTGTGCCTGCAAGGGAAAAATGTGACTCTGAACCTAGCATTAGAGCACTGACCTGAAAGGAGGGAGAGAGAAGAAGGAAGGAGAGGTTTGAATATTGTTCCTAGTGGATTCTTTGAAGAGTAAGTATAATTACTGTCCTCTGAGGGAGGGATGTGGAGATAATGCTGTAGGTATGCTTGCTGAAGTGCTGTGTAATTACATCATGGGATTAGCAGGCTGGCTGCAGTCATGTAGATGCTAACAGCTGTGTCTGGTCGGGCATGGATGCACATCCTGAGAGAAGAATCAGCCTTCCAAATTGCGCTGAAGGAGAAATCCTCGTGTGCTGCTGTGCCCTCACCTCAGCTGTTTCAGAGCAACAGCCCCGTCTGAGCAGGGAGATTCATTACTGGAGGTGACAGCAGCCATGGGGCTGGGGCTGCACAAGTCATCAGCCTCCTGTGGGACGGGAAACAAAGTCAAAGAGAGCTCCCTGCCAGCCTGGCATACACAGGATGAGGTGGGGAGATACAGGTGGGGCTAACTCCAGCAGCACCTCATCATCTGGACTGGAATTTTCCCCTGCTTCTTCCAAAGCAGCCTTTTCCTCTAAAACATAAGGAATTAAGTTCTCATTACAGCAGTTATCTTTTTCTTCTCTCTGTTCTGAAGCTTGCAGAGAGGCATAAAGAGGGGTGTGGGGCTCGGGGAGACGGGCTGCTAAATCTGGGAGTGTTGAGATGATAAATAACTAGTTTGAAGTCTTCACCTGTGGACTGAGACAGAACAAGCCTTTTCTTTCCTTTGCAGCAGGAGGAAAACCAAAAACCACACACCCAAAAGAGCTTTCCATGTGTGCCCCTAACCTTCAGCTGCTCTGCCCACCGACTATTGTGTGTGAAAGGGAAGCAAGCTCAGGCTGCACAGCCCAGAGGATTGCATGGGAAATGGCTTGGCTTTAGGGCATAACGGGGGGGGGGGGGTTTGGGGTTTTTGTTTGTTTGTTTAATACCTTTTTTGTTCCAACAGGAAATATGGGATGTATAAAATCAAAAAGGAAAGAGAATCTGCATGGAGATGGGCTAGATTTGAAGAACCAACCAGTACGTAAAACTGAACGAACTATTTATGTGAGGGATCCAACGTCCAATAAACAGCAAAGGCCAGTAAGTAGATAGTCTCAGGGGAGAATTCCAGTAGCAAGATCAAAGCATGACTGGCATAACTTGCATTTCAATCCCAAGCACGTGCATGAAGCCATTCAAACGGTGTTTTTAACCCCACAACTGGGCTTTTGGCCTTCTGCAGCTCACCCTCGATGAGCTAAGGAGCGAAGAAATAAACAGCAGTAATTGGTGGTTTGTTGCTCATGGCTTTGCCTGTCGTAGTTTGAGGGTGTTTAAGACAACAGTCATCCTTGGCAAGGCTTCTGCCTCTGCAGAGGAATGTTAGAAACCCTGCAGTAGCTGAGGACTCTTTTTAAAAGCATTGGCATTGGGCTCTTTCGTGGCAACGGGCTCCAGGCATGGATTATTGTGTTTAAAAAGGCTGGAGGCAGCCCAGGTGGTTCTTGAGCAGCTCAAGGCAACTTCCCTGGCACTCACTGATGGGAGGGTGGAGGAAAGCAGTGCTGTGCTGCAAGAGGAAAAAGCCTTGGCTGGGAAGGGGAAGACCACTGGCTAACAGCTGAGTTTGCTGTTCTGCAGACTGCTACCTTCTTTTCCCCACCCTCTGCACTGTGCTGTGGAAACCACATTTCCTGACTGCCCTTACCCTAAGTCCGTGCTCTCTGTAGGTGTGGCTGGCACCCCTCACCCCCCACCCGCTGACATTGGTGGTGGACTCAGGGTGATCTCAGGCAATATACACACCACAAACTATCTAATGATTTTAATTACTCTTTTTGGTGGGGTTTTTTTTTCTGGCAGAGTCCTAGCAACATAACCATGCTTGTGGTTCTTTGGCATGACAGCTACGTGGAATCACAGAATGGTTTGGGTGGGAAGGGACCATTGAAGCTCATCCGGTTCAACCCCCTTGCAGCGAGCAGGGACAACTGCAACTCAGTCATATGCTGGTAACTGCCCTGTTAGAGGGCACTGCCTCCTTTCCTTCCCTATTTCTGAAAGGCAGCAGTGAGGGGGAAGAAATGGTCTGTAAGCGAGGCACAAAATGATGAGAGCAAACTCAAGGGGCCTCCAGGTAAAAGCAGTGTAATTAGCATCATAGCATCTGACTAAACAGCTCCTGCTCCCCAACCACCACCATTTCTGCAGCCATCCCAGAGCCAGGGGCATGACCCTCACCAGCCAAGATACCACCCAGAGGAGCCCAGCCCCAGTGAGGAGCCCCAGCCAGCACCCGTGGAGGATATTGCAGCAGTCATCAATCCTGGCCCTAACAACCGGGGGGCCACCAGGCCCCCCGGCCTTTGTTGTCACCACCACCAGCACCCAGTGGGCACCAGGGGCACTCACCAGTGATGAGAGGAGGATCCTCAGCCCAGATGGGCTCAGCTTAGGGCTCCTGCCCTTCCTGGCAGGGATTAAATAGGGGAGTGGGTGGGGAGGGCCAAGTGGCCACAGCTGGGGTGGGAGGAGACTCCAACAGAGCCCAGGTGCTCTGGGTTTGAGGGAAAAAAGGGGGAAATGGGGCAGGTGAGGGATGTTTAGAGTGTCAGGTATTGATAGGACTAGGGGGAGTGGAAAAAAAAACTAGAAATGGGTAGATTCAGATTGGATATTAGGAAGAAATTCTTGCCCATGAGGGTGGTGAGACACTGGAATGGTTTGCCCAGGGAGGTGGTGGAAGCCTCATCCCTGGGAGTTTTTAAGGCCAGGCTGGATGTGGCTGTGAGCAACCTGATCTAGCATGAGGGGTCCCTGCCCATGGCAGGGGGGTTGGAACTGTGTGATCCTTGAGGTCCCTTCCAACCCCAACAGTTCTATGATTCTAAAACAGTTTTGCAGTTTAGGCTGGGTGTTAGGAAGAAATTCTCCACAGAAGGAGAGATTGGCCATGTGCTGCCCAGGGAGGTGGTGGAGTCCCCGTCCCTGGAGGTGTTTAAAAAGAGATGGATGAGGCACTTGGTGCCATGGTTTAGTTGATGAGATGGTGTTGGGTGAGAGGTTGGACTGGATGATCTCAAAGGTCTTTTCCAGCCTGGTTAATTCTGTAAAGGCTCTTCTGCAGAAGACACAAAGCTTGTGTCACACCTTGCTGACGTCCGAGCTGCTCGCTTCAAAACCCAGTGGGGAATGGTCAGATTTTCATGTTGCAATTTGTTTTTGATGCAAAAAAATAATGATGGAGGGGAGGAGATTGAAGCATTTCCTTTTAATTGAAGGTATCTTGACTGAATCCTCTGTCAATGTAATCTAAGATTGCCACAAGGATCTAAAACTGCTTAATTAAAGATATCTTTTGTTGTAGGCAAACCACGAAGCCCAGCTCTTACCAGGACAGAGGTTTGTCAGTGAAGGTAGGTTTTCATCAGGAGCCTGTCTGCTGTGTGCTGTGCCTGTGCCAGGCTGTGAAATGACACACCCCTGCCTTTGGCTTTCTGCCTTTGTAGAATCAGAGGAGCCTGGAGTCATCGTGGTAGCTTTGTATCCCTATGATGGCATTCATGAAGATGACTTGTCCTTCAAAAAAGGAGAGAAAATGAAAGTTATTGAGGAGTAAGTATGGCAGTGCTGAGGGGCTTGTGATTCTACTTTTCCCCCTTGGGCTCATCTGGTTCACTTTATAATGTTCTGATAGCCTGCTGACAACATAAGTGTGTGAATGGTAAGCAAGCTCCCTTAGATTCTGTGATTCAGGCTGGCTATTAGGAAGTTGCTCTTCACAGAGGGAGTGATTTGCCATTGGAGTGGGCTGCCTGGGGAGGTGGTGGAGTCACCATCACTGGAAATCTTCAAGAAAAGACTGGATGAGGCACTTAGTGCCATGGTCTGGTTGATTGGATAGAGCTGGGTGATATAGGCTGGACTGGATGGTCGTGGAGGTCTCTTCCAACCTGGTTGATTCTATGGTTCTGTGATTGTATGATAGGTGGGAAAATACAAATGCCTAGGGAGCTGTTGGCAGGATGAGAGGAAATGGACTCAGGTTGGGCCAGGAGAGGTTTAGGTGGGATATGGGGAAAAATTCTTTAGTGGGAGAGTGGTCAGGCATTGGAACAGGCTGCCCAGGGAGGGGCTGGAGTCACTACCCCTGGAGGTGTTCCAAAAACACATGGACATGGCACATGGGGACAGGGTTTAGTGGGCATGGCGGGTTTGGGTTGATGGTTGGAACTGATGATCTTAATTGAAGGTCTTTTCCAACCAAAGCAGTTCTATGATTCTGTGCCCACAGTGACCAACCACTCATAGAATCAGTAAGGTTGGAAAAGACCTCAGAGATCATCAAGTCCAACCTGTCACTCAACACCTCATGACTACTAAACCATGGCACCAAGTGCCACGTCCAATCCCCTCTTGAACACCTCCAGGGATGTGACTCCACCACCTCCCAGGGCAGCCCATTCCAATGGCTAACAACTCTCTCTGGAAGAACTTTCTCCTCACCTTGAGCCTAAACCTCCCCTGGCACAGCTTGAGACTGTGTCCTCTTGTTCTGGTGCTGGTTGCCTGGGAGAAGAGACCAACCCCCCCCGGCTACAACCTCCCTTCAGGGAGTTGTAGAGAGCAGTAAGGTCTCCCCTGAGCCTCCTCCAGGCTAAGCAACCCCAGCTCCCTCAGCCTCTCCTCACAGGGCTGTGCTCCAGACCCCTCCCCAGCCTCGTTGCCCTCCTCTGGTCCAACAGTGCCCACAGCTTCTCAGGGAGCTGGAGTTCAGAGGACAGATGCTGCTTCTCTCTCCAGTTCACCTAAAGCTCTCAGCACAGTAGGACCCACTGAACGCTTAGCCTCTTGCTCTGCAGTGAATGCTTCTGTTGTTGCTGTTTTCCAGGCAGGGGGAATGGTGGAGGGCGAAATCTCTCACGACCAGGAAGGAAGGCTTCATTCCCAGCAACTATGTAGCAAAAGTAAACACCCTGGAAACAGAAGAGTAAGTTCTGCCAGGCTCTGAACGCTGAGCAACTCCTTCACCCTGGCAGCGTATCCTTCGTGGGTGGGGGAGAGAAGTGATGCTGACTCTTTGAAATGCTTTTTGCAGATGGTTCTTCAAAGACATAACCAGAAAAGATGCTGAAAGACAGCTGCTGGCCCCTGGAAATAGTCCTGGAGCTTTCCTTATCAGGGAAAGTGAGACATTAAAAGGTAGGCTTGGGGAGGGGTGGGGATGTCACCTCAAAACTGGTAGCAGAGTTTAAAACATGAAGTCTGCCTCAGAAAATGCTGGGGCCAGGTGGCACTGGGTACGGAGTACCTACTGTGTGGCTTTCTGCAGTTCTGTAGGGATGAGATCAATGAGAAAAGTCCCCAGGAAAAGAGAGAATCACAGAATCCATCAGGTTGGAAGTGACCCTTGAAGGTCATCTTGTCCAACCCCCCTGCAGGGAGCAGGGACATCCTTAACTGGGTCAGTTTGCAAGGGCCACATTGAGCCTCATGTTGAAGGTTGGCAGGGATGGAGGCTCCACCACATCTCTGGGCAACTTGTTCCAGTATCTCACTACCCTCATGGTGAGGAACTTCCTCCTGATGCCCATCCCATATCCAAAAGGATAGTTTCTGTCTTTCTAATATCCAAAAAGATTAGCATTAGAATTAGCATTACAATTAGAATTAGGATTAGAATTAGAATTAGCATTAGCATTAGAATTAGAATTAGAATTAGAATTAGCATTAGAATTAACCAGGTTGGAAAAGACCTTTGAGTCCAACCTATCACCCAACACCATCTCATCAACTAACCCATGGCACCAAGCACCCCAGCCACCTCCAAGCTGTCCTTTAGCCAGCTGGCCCATGACACCCAGCGTGTTCCCCCTGTGAAACACTGACCTCTGAACATCAGCTTCTGCCCAAGGAGTGGCACAGCCCTGGCCTTGCTTTGCCAGCCAGTTCCACTTGTGCCAGAGGGACTTCCTGCAGAAGTGGGAGCTGGATGTGGAGCTGTCTGGCTTAGGGAACTCCTGAATGTGTTGAATAAGATTGAAAAAGAAAGTGTGTCTGTAAGCATTTTGGTGGCCAGCTCAGGGCTAACTTCCTCCTCTTGATTGCAAAATAGTTTTTTGAGGAAATAAGCGAAGAAAAAGAGAAACAGACAGACAGGTGAATTCCCGAGGCTCAGCTGTGTTATGTGTGGACACTGCAGGCTTTGCTTTATTATCTCTTGCTGATCATTCTTTCTTTCTCCACAGGCAGCTATTCCCTCTCCATAAGAGACTATGATCCACAGCATGGTGATGTTATTAAGCACTACAAAATTAGGAGCCTGGACAACGGAGGGTTTTACATCTCACCCAGGATAACTTTCCCCAGCATCAACGATATGATCAAACATTATCAAAGTAAGTGGGAGCCAGTTAGTGAGGGAGTTGCTAGAACACAGCCTGTGGAGGAAAAGAAAAGGTTTCTTGTTTTGTTTCAGGTCTTTTTCATCTTTGTTTTTATTGTTGTTGTTATCATCATCACTGTTGTTGTTATTTCTACACAGCCCAGGCATGCGTTTTGTCAGAGAGTAAATAAAACTGCTTGGAACCCAAGTCATTTGCTTACCATAATCATAACCCTCGTGCTGCTTGCTCTGTGGTGCCCCAGCAGGAACTAAAGAGCAGCTTTATAAAACACCTCATCAGAGCCACGCTGATCTGAAGCTCTGGGAAGAATTGCCCTGCACTGTAAAGAAAGGGGTTGTGTGTTTGAGAGGAGATTTGCATTCACAGCTAGGAGAATCATAGAATCAAGAAGGTTGGAAAAGACCTCAGAGATCATCAAGCCCAACTTATCATCCAATGCCTCATGACTAACTAGACCATGGCCCCGAGTGCCACATCCAATCCCCTCTTGAGCACCTCCAGGGATGGTGACTCCACCACCTCCCTGGGCAGCACATTCCAATGGCCAGCAACTCTCTCTGTGAAGAACTTTCTCCTCACCTCCAGCCTCAAGCTCAAGCTGAGGGAGCTGGGATTGTTTGGCCTGGAGAAGAGGAGGCTCAGGGGAGACCTTATTGCTCTCTATAGCTACCTGAAGGGAGGTGGTAGCTTGGTGGGGGTTGGTCTCTTCTCCCAGGCAACCTATGACAGAACAAGAGGACACAGTCTCAAGCTGCACCAGGGGAAGTTCAGGGTGGAGGTGAGGAGAAAGTTCTTCCAGAGAGAGTAATTGGCCTTTGGAATGGGCTGCCCAGGGAGGTGGTGGGGTCACCGTCCTTGGGGGTGTTCAAAAAGGGATTGGATGTGGCACTTGGAGCCATGGTTAGTCAGTCAGGACGTGTTGGGTGACAGGTTGGACTTGATGTTTTCTGAGGTCTTTACCAACCTTATTGTAGAGTATAGTTTTTGCTTGTAGATACAGCTTCAGTTGCTTCTGAGTGAGTTGGTCAGGCAAAGTTAATGTTGGGGGGGGAAACTTCAACCCACCACAGGGGATTTTTGTTTTGTACCTGGGAAGAGACCCAGGGGTTTTTTTCTGTCTCATAGCCACACTGAGGACCTGGCCATGAGATTCCTGTGAGCTGCTGGCTGGGTGGTAATTCTCTGGGCACAGCTGGGAAGCCTGAGAATTCTGAAGTTCCACGTTATGGTTGGTCAGTGTCTGGAGGAAAAGAGAAATCAACAGTGACCTACTTATGCTTGCATGCACATGTGGCTGAAACCATGCTGCCAGAAAATGCAATGACAAATTCAGAGCACAGGTCCCAAGCCTGGCCCCAGTGTGTGTCTTCATCACCACGCTGTCAGTAACCAGAGCTCAGGTTGCCTTTATTTGGTATAATTTGGACTAAAACCCCTTAACAGCCTGATGATAACCAGGAGCCTGTGACACTTCCTTCTTCATTGTGTCTCTGAATACCAGATCTCAGTGCAGAGGTGCTTGAGGTTGTGTGGAGGCACCAGAAAGCAGACATTTTCCTCCAAGCACCTGAGCAGCTTGGACGCTGGTTTTCAGCTGGTGGCCGCACACCCGCAGTCGCTGTAGCGCTTGTCTCACATCCTGAAGCACAGAAGTCTGATGGATTTGTGTGGGTTTGTGTTTTGCCTTCCAAAACCAGAGCAATCAGATGGCCTGTGCAGGAAGCTGGAAAAGGTTTGCATCAGCCCCAAGCCTCAGAAACCATGGGATAAAGATGCCTGGGAAATTCCACGGGAATCCATTAAACTGGTGAAGAAACTTGGAGCTGGTCAGTTTGGAGAGGTCTGGATGGGTAAGTCTACTCCTTTGAAACCAGTGGTTAAACCTGCTGAAGGGACTCTTGTTTCAGAGTCATTCAGGAAAATAAGGGACACAAAACAGGTCCAATCTCTCTGCAAAGCAGCAAAATCAGGCCCACACTAAGCTTTGGTCTTCCCAGTTCAAGAGAGACAGAGACCCACTGGAGAGCATCCAACTATGAGGAGAAAGTTCTTCTCAGAGAGAGTTGTTGGCCATTGGAATGTGCTGCCCAGGGAGGTGGTGGAGTCACCAGCCCTGGAGGTGTTCAAGAGGGGATTAGACGTGGCACTTGGTGCCATGGTCTAGTAGTCATGAGGTGTTGGGTGACAGGTTGGACTTGGTGATCTTTGAGGTCTTTTCCAACCTTACTGATTCTATGATGAAAGGATTTTGACATCTCTCCTATGCAGAAAGGCTGAGCCCTGGGGCTGCTTAGTCTTGCAAGGAGAAGGCTGAGAGGGGATCTGATCAAAGTCTATAAACATCAGAGGGGTGAGTGTCAAGATGAAGGTGCCACTGTGGTACACAGTGACCGGACAAGGAGCAATGATTGCAAGCTGGAGCACAGGAGGTTCCACCTCAACATGAGGAGATACTTCTTTAGGGTGAAGGTGATGGAGCACAGCCCAGAGAGGTTGTGGAGTCTCCTCTGGAGACTTTCAGGACCTGTCTGGACACATCCTGTGTGACCTGCCTTAGGTGATCCTGCTTTGATAGGGGGTTTGGAATTGAGGATCTCTGGAGGTCCCTTCCAACCCCTAACATTCCTTTCATGAGGGGGAAGATACCTGACAGAGACGTGGAACAAATCACATTGTTTAGTGGTGGCCTGGTAGTGCTGGGTTAGCAGTTGGACTTGATGATCTGAAAGGGGTCTTCCAAGATGATTCTATCTGGATAAATGAAGCACAGAGGGATGCTGTTCAAATGGCAAATTCCACCCACAACTGGTGTCAGTCAGGAAGCTCCAACTCACTCATAGGCACAGCCTTTTGATATACATCATGTAAAAAACCCCACATGCAACACATCTCTCTACTACCATCTAGCCAAAGCCAGCCTTTTATCTGGCCCCATGAGAAAAGGCTGAAGAAACCCCCTAGCTATGGCATATGTGAGTGACAAGTCACAGAGCAGTTAAGACAAGCATCAACCCTGGTGCAGTTTTTTTTCTGTCTAATGAGCCAGGTCAATAAATGTTTAGCTGACACTGAAATGCTCTGAAAGCTTTTTGTGGCAGGGGGTAATTCCCTGCTTGAAAATGAAAATCATTTTGGGAAGTGACTCTTTCTGCACAGGCACACACAAGGGCACCAAACTAGGAGGAGTTTCTGGTTCAAGATGTTTCCTCTTGTTTGTGTCGTTGCTGTAACCTCTAAGCTGGGCCTAACCCTTCCATCTGAGCACTGTGAGAAAAATTAATGTTCTGTGAAAGTGATGGCTGAGTTTCCTCTTCTGGGCTTCCTTTCTGAAGAAGGAGAAGCTGATTTGCACAGTGCAGGTCCTCTCAGAGAACCACAGCGTGGTGGGGGTTGGAAGGGGCCAAGGGACCTCTGGAGGTCATCTCGTCCAACTCCCTGCTAGAACAGGTTCAGCTCGATTGAGCCTCAGAGGATCACAGTGTCCAGGTGGGTTTGGAATCTCTCCAGAGGAGACTCCACAACCAAAATAAATGCCTGGAACAGGAGTTTTGGAGGGTTCTAGTCTAAGGTGCAGAATCACAGAATCAGCCAGGTAGGAAAAGACCTCAGAGATCACCAAGTCCAACCTATAACCTAAAGCCTAACAGGGGAGGATGTGGCTCTCAGTGTCGTCATCACACTCCTCAGACTTCTGCACTGGTGCTTGTATTACCTTTAAGTTTTAGCAGAAGTCTAAGCTGCCAGGAGATTTCCTTCCTGCCACGGTATGGAAGGATTTCTGACCAAGGGGTTCAGTGCATGTGGGCAGCTCCTGCCGTGCTGGGCTGAGGCAGGGTGGCCCTGCAGGAGCAGGGGCAATGTTTTATGCAGTTTTGTTCCTGGTGTGCACTGAGAGGATGTTAATCAGAAGGCTCTGTGGTATCAATAAACCATGAAGAGAATTCTCAAGCAGGGCTAAGAGGAAAAGTTGACAAGCCAAATGGAGCCATTATAGTGTCTTTTATTGATGAGACACATCTTTGCTTGCATCTCCTGTGTAAAAGATGCCCTGATTTGGTAACCCCTCATTTAGAATGTAAGGGACATGGATGTTGGGGGGGTGTGTTCTTGTGCAGCTCTTGGAAAAACCAGAGCAAATCATAGCACAGAAATACCCTTTCTAAAATAACAGGCATCTAAAATCATTGCATGATTTGGGGGTGGAAGGGACCCCTCACAATGTAGAGCCCCGGAGCAGGCTGCCCAGAGAGGTGGTGGAGTCTCCTCTGGAGAGATTGCAAACCCACATGGATGTGATCCTGGGCAAGCTGCTCTCAGTGAAGCTGCTTTAGAAGGGGACTGAAGTAGATGATCTCCAGAGGTCCCTTCCATCCCCACCACGCCATGATTCTGCAATACCTGGTGAGATAAATGAAGGTGAGAGAGATCAGGATCAATGTTGTGTTGTCATCAGCTGATTTGCTTTGTGTGTTGCCAGCAGAGGGCCAGGGTAGAGTCATAGAATCAAAAAGGTTGGAAAAGACCTCAGAGATCATCAAGTCCAACCTATCACCCAACACCTCCTGACTAACTAACCCATGGCTCCAAGTTCCCTGGAGGCGTTCAAGAGGGGATTGGAGGTGGCACTTGGTGCCATGGTTTAGTCAGGAGGTCTGTGGTGACAGGTTGGGCTTGATGGTCTTTGAGGTCTCTTCCAACCTTGGTGATTCTGTGAAGTGCCACATCCAATCCTTTTTGAACACTCCCAGGGATGGTGACTCCACCACCTCCCTGGGCAGCACATTCCAATGGCCAACAACTCTTTCTGGGAAGAACTTTCTCCTCACCTCAAGTCTAAACGTCCTCTGGCACAGCTTGAGACTGTGTCCTCTTGTTCTGGTGCTGCTTGCCTGGGAGAAGAGACCAACCCCCTCCTGGCTACGACCTCCCTTCAGGTAGTTGTAGAGAGCAATGAGGTCTCCCCTGAGCCTCCTCTTCTCCATTTTCCTGCAGAAGAGCTCAGTGTGGCTGAGGTGGGGCAGTGACACACGATTTCCATGAGTAGAAGCCTGGATGGAGGATCTCTTCAGGGAATGTAAAATACTGCATCATTAATGTTAAGAGTGTTGGTCACACTTGCTTCACAGAAATAGGGATATTAATTAATGTGTTTAGCAGAGCATTCAGCAAATGGGGAGTGGAATGAGTGCTCTGCTTTAGGGTATGGGGTGGAATAGTGGAAAGGATACAAATGAGCTTGCTGCTGCTTAAGGAAATAGGTTTGACATTTGGGTGGTTTTTTTTCCTGAGAGAAACAGACTGTATAGCTGAGCTTTAACAGCAGCTTTGACCTGGAGCTGTTGTTTCTTGGGAGTAGATCATTTAGGGGCATAGCTTTGGCATGCCTTGACCTGACCACGTTTGGGGAAATACATTTAATAGCCATGCAGATGATATTTTGTGACAGAGAGAGTGACTTCTCTCAGGGGATGAGCCTGCTTTAGAAAGAAAGGTGAGAGGAGGTGGAGTGCTTAAAACAAATAGATCTGAAAATTAGCTCCTTTGCCTTTGCTTTGCCACTGATTCCCTGCACTAGGAGGATAAATAGTGCAGGGAAATTGTGGGCTCCAGTTTAGAGGGGGATGCATTGTGGTCATGCTGTCTGGATGGCTGCTGACTAAGGAAGTGAGGCTGTTTCACTGAGTCAGGACAGTTTTACCCTGTTCTGAGAATGATTTTGCAACGTTGAAATGGGTATGACAGGGAACAAGAGTTGCATTTATATTGCTGCCCCCCCTCCTCCCCTTCTCTCCTTGCCCCCCTCCTCCTCCCTTTCTCCCTTTTCAAATCAAATGACTTCACAAGAGAAGCTTTGGGAGCAGAACTTGCTTCCCTACTTTTTAAACTACTACTTCAATGTTTATTTTGTCTTTGAAAAAAAACAAATGCTACAGAGCAGAGGGGCTGTTCAGTCTGGAGAAGAGAAGGCTCCAAGGTGACCTCCTTGTGGCCTTCCAGTATCTGAAGGGGGCTAAAGAAGGCTGGGGAGGGACTGGTCAGGATCTCAGGTAGTGATAGGACTAGGGGGAATGGAATGAAGCTGGAGGTGGGGAGATTCAGGCTGGATGTGAGGAGGAAGTTCTTCACCATGAGAGTGGTGAAGCCCTGGAATGGGTTGTGCAGGGAGGTGGTTGAGGCCCCGTCCCTGGAGGTGTTTAAGACCAGGCTGGATGGGGCTCTGGCCAGCCTGATCTAGTGCGGGGTGTCCCTGCCCATGGCAGGGGGGTTGGAACTAGATGATCCTTGTGGTCCCTTCCAACCCTGACTGAAACTATGAAACTAAGAAGACTTCAGCCCTGTGCTGCTAGCTGCTGTTTACACAATTAGAATGTTACCTTACAAAGTTTGTTAAGCAGAGACATCAAACAGCCACAGCCTCTTCCCCTCCTGGCACAGGCTGGGTGCTAAGAAGTTATCACCCTTTAAATCTTGCCTGGGCACTGTGGGGTTGGAGCCCTGGCAGCTTATCTTTGTTGGTCATGAGAATCCTCATTTGATTGCACTTCCCTGTAATGCTCTGGCTTGAGCTCTGAGGGTTACACAGAAAGGATTCCAGGCATGAGGGCTGGCATGCATGAAATGGTTATAACTGTGGCAGGTAAAGATGCTCCAGGATCTTGAGAGCAATCCACAGACCTGGTCAGCCTGAGACAATTTACAATACAATACACCAGGTTGAAAGAGACCTTCAAGATCATCTGCTGACATCCAGTAAAACATCCCTTCACTGTGTGAATATTTTATGGGCCTCTTGTCAATGAAAACTCGGTTTGAAGTCAGATAGTTTGCTTGCTTTTCAGTTTTAAGTTGGTTTTGTTGGGGTTTCCCTCCCCCCCCAGATGACTGATAGCTAAAAATAAGGATTGGCTTCATTTTCACTGCAGGGTTCTATCAGTTGCAGAAGGAAAAGGAATTGCAGCATAAACATTTGTGCTATGCCTGGCATTTGCTCTCCAGCTCCGAGCTGATGCCGGAATCCAACCTCACCTGCTTTACAAATCCCTACTAGTCAGGGCTCTGGGTGGCACTGAGTGACTTCAAGTGCCCTGATCATATTCCCTCCTTCTAGGTTACTACCATAACAGCACAAAGGTGGCAGTGAAGACTCTGAAGCCTGGGACAATGTCAGTGCAAGCCTTCCTGGAGGAAGCCAACCTCATGAAAACGCTCCAGCACGACAAGCTGGTCAGGCTTTATGCTGTAGTCACCAAAGAAGAACCCATTTATATCATAACAGAATTCATGGCAAAAGGTGAGAGCATTGCATTGGCAAGGCCTGTTTCAGCAAACCCTTCTGCTTCTCCTATAGCAGTCAATTGTTCTCTCAAAAGGAAGGCATAAAAAAAGAGAAATCAAAGCTTGGGGGAGGTTTAGTGTTATTCTTTTGAATGCTCTGCTCTGAAGTGAAGGAGCAGCTCTCCTGGAGGAGGTCTGAGCCTCTACACTGCTGATTCATTGTTGCATCTGTGAAATAAACCGGGGTTTAGCATTTCCTTTTACTGCTTCAGCTGCAAAACATAACCCCTCCCCCCCAAAGAGCTCTGGTTCCTTTTGGCCTCCCTACCTAACCCATGGGTCTGGTTTCATAGCAAGGCAGTTAAAACAAACCTTAGGAACAGCTTTATCTGGCCCTTGAGTTGATAAAGATGTGTGTGTAATGCAGTGAGCAGCAAGTGGCTGCACTGCCAGGAAAGGAGAACCATCAGAGCATCTACTAGGAAAGGAGACCCTTCAGTAGAGCATCTGCTAGGAAAGGAGACCCTTCAGTAGAGCATCTGCTAGGAAAGGAGAAGCATCAGTTAGAGCATCTCCTAGAAAAGGAGAACCTTCAGTAGAGCATCTACTAGAAAAGGAGAACCTTGAGTAGAGGATGACCTCACAAAGAAAGTGAGGTTTCCTTCTCAGATTGTCTTAGGTTTTCTGGGTTTGCTCTGCTTTCATTCTCTTTCCAAGCAACTCTGCTGTTAACTTCATAAGCAAGTGTTGAGCTGCTTATTCTTTGTGACCTGGGAAGGGCAAGTACAAAGAGGGCAACAGAGATGGTAAAGGGCCTAGAGCACAAGTTACAGAGGAGCAGTGGAGTTGTTCAGCCTGGAGAAGAGGAGGCTAAGGGGAGACCTTCAGGCTCTCTACAACACCCTGCACAAGGAGGTTGGAGCCAGGTGGGGGGGTCAGGCTCTTCTCCCAGCTAACAAATTAAAAGACTGGGAGGAAATGGCCTCAAGTTGCACTGGGGGAGATTGATGTTGGGGGCTAGGAAAAATTTCTTCCCTGAAAGAGTGGCCCAGCATTGGAAGAGGCTACCCAAGGAAGTGGTGGAGTCACTGTCCCTGAGTGTTAAAAAAAGGTGTAGGTGGCTCTTAGGGACATGGTTTAGTGGTGGGCTTGGCAGTGTTGGGCTCCATGACCTTGGAGGCCTTTTCCAACCCTGTGCTTACATGATTCTGTGATCTGTGTGATTCTCTGAGGCAGCTTTCCTGATAATCCATAGACCAGGTAGTTGGCAAACTCAGCACCACTCACACAGGTGCTGAGGGCTGATGGGAGGTGTTTTCTACACCCAGGAAAATGGCAAAACTTAGGTACCTGCCTTCTGGACTGGGTGCTACTGGTGTTACATCTGATGCCTTCCTCCAGCCAAATTGAAAACACATCAAAACACTTCACTGGAGAAAGAAATAATCCTGTGGTCCAGAACAAGCAGGACCTCACTTGACCTTTGTCTTGCCAGCAACTGCACCGAGCTAACCTTTCTCTGTCATCACAGGAAGTTTGCTGGATTTCCTGAAGAGTGATGAAGGAAGTAAGCTGCTGCTTCCCAAGCTAATTGACTTCTCTGCTCAGGTAAAGTTGAAGGAAGATGCTCAAAGTTAAGGGGGTTTATGGTCTGGAACTTGCTGGGCAACTTTATCCTAAGGGTTTGGGGGTTGTTTTTTAACTCTCACTTGGCACTGGGGAGATTTGCACAGCACTTTTGCCATATTCCTTTCCAGGTTTCTTTCATTTTTAATGATCCCCTCTAACATTCCAGTGCATAATCATATATTTTACTTTAATTATTCTTTGGTTTTTTTTCCACCCCTGTGGGGCTGCTTTGACTGCATATCCACTTGAGCAGAGCAGGAGGAATTTGTTTGTGCAGCTTTTCCTGCCTTTGCCTTCAGGATGAGAGCTGCTGCAAACTGAGAACTGCTGTTGCACTCGTGCATCACTTGAAGATTGAACTGTGGCTGTTCCTCGAGGGTTTTCAGTTCCCTCATATACCCTCTTCAGAGACACTGCACAGGTTGTCCAGGGAGGTGGTGGAAGTCTCATCCCTGGAGGTTTTCAAGGCCAGGCTGGATGTGGCTCTGAGCAACCTGCTGTAGTGTGAAGTGTCCCTGCCCATGGCAGGGGGCTTGGCACTGGATGATCATTGAGGCCCCTTCCAACCCTGACAATTCTGTGATTCTATGAAACAGTTGTGGGAAGATGAATTCTCATTGTGAAAGCTCTGTGGTCAAGAAATGCATTTTGCTTTATCATTTGTCTGGAGGTTACTGAAAGGAATCTGGGCTTGGCTAATCCCAGACCAAAGACAATCTTGTCTGGACCGATAACAAATGTCTGCCTCAAACCTCTCAAACGTGCAGACTGCTTTTAGTGAGGGACCTCCAATCACAGAATGGCTGAGATTAGAAGGGACCTCAGAGATCATCTGCTCTGTCCTCCCTGTCACGGGCAGGGACACCTCTCAGCTAGGCTCAGCTGCCAAAGCCCTCATCCAACCTGGCCTCGAAGGGCTCAGCCCCAGCCAGCACCCGTGGAGGATATTGCAGCAGTCATCAATCCTGGCCCTAACAACCGGGGGGCCAGCAGGCCCCCCGGCCTTTGTTGTCACCACCACCAACACCCAGTGGGCACCAGAGGCACTCACCGGTGATGAGAGGAGGATCCTCAGCCCAGATGGGCTCAGCTTAGGGCTCCTGCCCTTCCTGGCAGGGATTAAATAGGGGAGTGGGTGGGGAGGGCTAAGTGGCCACAGCTGGGGTGGGAGGAGACTCCAACAGAGCCCAGGTGCTCTGGGTTTGAGGGGAAAATGGGGCAGGTGAGGGATGTTTAGGGTGTCAGGTAATGATAGGACTAGGGGGAGTGGAAAAAAACCTAGAAATGGGTAGATTGAGATTGGATATTAGGAAGAAATTCTTGCCCATGAGGGTGGTGAGACACTGGAATGGTTTGCCCAGGGAGGTGGTGGAAGCCTCATCCCTGGGAGTTTTTAAGGCCAGGCTGGATGTGGCTGTGAGCAACCTGATCTAGCGTGAGGGGTCCCTGCCCATGGCAGGGGGGTTGGAACTGTGTGATCCTTGAGATCCCCTCCAACCCCAACAGTTCTATGGTTCTAAAACAGTTTTGCAGTTTAGGCTGGGTGTTAGGAAGAAATTCTCCACAGAAGGAGAGATTGGCCATGTGCTGCCCAGGGAGGTGGTGGAGTCCCCATCCCTGGAGGTGTTCAAGAAACCCATGGCCATGGTGCCTGGGAATGTGATTTAATGGCCAAGGTGGTGCTGGGCTGATAGTTGGACTCAATGATCTTAGAGGCCTTTTCCAACTGAAACACTTCTATGGTTCTGAGGCCACTCTCCCCCAGGACAGGAGGGAATGCAGCCGGGATGTCCTGTTGGTGGCTGGAGCCTCAGGGCAGCATCCCTACCCTGGTACAGCAGGTCAGCCCCACTTGCCCAGCAGGCAGCAGCCATACAGAGGCAATTCCCAAGCTGCCTTTGTTCAGCAATCCCTGGGATCGTGTGTAGAGTTGTAGCATGGATCCTGAAGAGAAAAAGGGAGCCAGTAGGGCATGAAAGGTGAAGGGAGCGGTGGAAGCAGAATCCTCCCTTCAAGGCCACGACTCCAGAAGCCCAAACCACCTTTCCTAGCCTGTTCCTGAGCTGTAGCTGCATGTAGCTGAACGATGCTGACAGGTACCAATGAGCACTGAAAGAGGAGGGGGAAAGGCTTTCATTTTCTTTTGTTCCCCTGAATTTCTGTACCTTTAACACATCATTTGGCAATGAAAACCCAACAATTAGCAGAAAGATTTATCACAGGGGCCCTGGCACACATTCCCCTCATCAAAAAAAACCCCTCCTTTTCCCCCTCCCCTCCTTTTCCCACAAGCAGAGGTTTAACATGACCAGAGGTGTGAACTCAGTTGTCCAGTTGTGTTTCCCCTCCTTCTCCCATTCAGATTTCCTTGCCCATTAGTCTTTGGAGGTATTCAGGAGGAGACTTGATGGGGTGCTTGGTGCCATGATCTAGTTGTTTAGGTGGGTTGGATTGGTTGATAGGTTGGACACAATGATCTTGAAGGTCTCTTCCAACCTGGATTTATTGTATTGTATTATTGTATTTTCCTACCTGGGACTACTTTGCATGCCCAGATAGTTGCACATCCAAGTGGCTGCTTGGAATGTCTCTGGTTCAGTGCAGTCAGAGCCACGGTCCTGGGATTTCCAGGAACTGTAGCTGGTGTTTGTTGAAAGCAGAATGGATTGTTTGATGCCACATTCTTCAGCCATGACTGGTCAGATGGTGAGTTCAGTGAGGCTGGCACAAACAGGAGGAAATAAAGCCACTGGAAAGGCCATTTTGCTTGGTTGGGATGGAAACTAAATATCACCATGAATGTCTCTCTGAAGTAGTTCTTGGTTCCCTAGCCAGCAGTTCACCCAAATGTTTGATCTGTGCAAGGGAGCAAGGGGGGAAATTGATCCTTTGTGACTCTGGTAAACCTGCCTGCATTTTGCTCCTACCTGCCAAGCTGGCCAGTCCAATCTCAGCACTGACCTCAGAGCCAAAACTTCCCTTTCATCCCTCCTCAAGCCTAAATAGTGGATGAGGAGGAGTAAAGAGAGAGAGACCCACGGGGAAGAGAGAGAGGCAGAGCAGCCTCTATTCAATGACTTCTGTTTTGTCTGTAAGTCTCTTATCTATCTCTAGTAAGACTCTGTGGCAACCATTTACCAGTAGCTGCTTCCTTCTTTAGGAAGCATCTTACTGATTTCTAGAGCCTGTGAGCTGCAGGTGTCCCCTCTCTTCACCAGCAGAGGTTCTTTCTGGTTCAGTTGGGAGCCCCTTGCCCGTTAGCAGGCAATGCAAGGCTCTGCTCTGAAGAGTTTGTCAGTTTGTGGGAGGCTTGCAGTGGGAGGTGGGAGGGCAAGTGGCTCTCTTTTTCCATTGTCTGAAGAGAGAAAGAGGAACAAGAAGCATGTGGTTCTGTGTTGTAAGTGGTGGCACTGGGTGCCTTCACAGCACCCCTGGGGGGCTTGTGAAAATGGATAAGCAGAAGTGATGCTTTCTTCAAGCTTGGTTGGGTGCTGCTGCCTGCTTTACTGCAGGGCCCAAACCAGCACCTCTGGTGCTGTGAAGGAGGCTGTGCCTGGGGCTTCTGCTGAGGTGGGCAGAGCCTGGGTATGAGTGTGCTGGGGACTGGTACCGGAGAGAGGCTTTTGCTGTTGCTTTGGCAGCAAGTCTGAGAGCTTGTGTGTTCCCCAAACCACACAGCTGGGAGTGAGCTGCCACCCACCCACAGCCAGCCTGGGGAAGTACCTGTGGCACAGGCTGGACCGTGCTGGGGGAGGGAAAACTTCAACCCACCACCCTGGCTTTGCCCATCACCATCTCACAAGGAAGTGGAAAACCGACAGCTTGCAAGCACTGAGTTTATTTTAAGCTAGGTGCTCTGAATCCACCATCTCCACGTCAGTTTCATTGCTCTGAGTTTTACAACTAGGATTTCAGTTTCTTCTCTTTTTCTGAAAGGTAAAATGTTTTTCTTTTGGGGGGTGGGGGAGGGAAGGAAAAAGAAAGGTAGTCTGGACAAAGCCTGCACAAATCATCCCCAGTGCCTAGTTTGAGGACGTGAATCATCTTCAGCTTGTCAGGAGATTCATTTGGGCTGCTGAAATGCAAATCAAATGTACTCATGATAGCATCTGAGAGCTGGCTGTTGCCAAACACTCCTCCTGTAGGAGCATGTTGTGGTAGAAGAAAATGAAGTTGTTTGCCCTCTCTTAGTAATTGTTTCCTGATTGTCCAGACCCATTCTGGGTAAACACAAAGTCGCTGGGGTTTGTTTGGCTGATTTTGTTGTTGGGGTGGGTTTTAACTCTGTCTGCACTGGTTGGTTCTCCATTAAGCTGCAAAGGAGCAATCTGTATCTTGTTTACCTTATTGATTCCTTCCATTCTTCTTAGGATTTAGAAGTGGAACTTGTTAATAACTAGGGGAAGAGCCTTTTTAACAAGGGCTTGTAGGGGTAGAATGGGAGGGAAGCTTGAAGAGGGGAGATTTAGACTGCAGGTTACGAAGAAATTCTTCCCAGTGAGGGTGGTGAGACACTGGAACAGGTTGCCCAGGGAGAATGTGAATGTCTCCTCCCTGGAGGTGTCCACAGCCAGGCTGGATGAGGCCTTGAGCAACCTGGGCTGGTGGGAAGTTATCCCTAGCCATGGCAGGGGGTTTGGAACTGGATGATCTTTAAGGTCCCTTCTAACTCAAACCATTCTATGTCTCTAAGTACAAATATTAGGAATGTTTCAAGATTTTTTGTTTCAGGAAATGCCTCTAAAGCATCTCTCTGATCCTGCCAGCTGGTGTTCACCTAAACTATCCATTTCAAGCTGCTACTGTGAGCACAGCTTTGCAGCTGGATTTACCCCTGGGTTTTCCATGGCAATCATAGAATCAATAAGGTTGGAAAAGACCTCAGAGATCATCAAGTCCAACCTATCACCCAAGACCTCATCACTTACTAAACCATGGCTTCAAGTGCCACATCCAATCCCTTTTTGAACACCTCCAGAGACAGGGACTCCACCACCTCCCTGGGCAGCACATTCTAATGGCCAATTACTCTTTCTGGGAAGAACTTTCTCCTCACCTCCAGCCTAAACTTCCCCTGGTGCAGCTTGAGACTGTGTCCTCTTGTTCTGGTGCTGGTTGCCTGGGAGAAGAGACCAACCCCCACCGGTCTACAACCTCCCTTCAGGCAGTTGTAGAGAGCAATAAGGTCTCCCCTGAGCCTCCTCTTCTCCAGGCTAAATCATCCTTTCCCTTCTTCCATGATCATCACCTTCTCCTTCCTTCCACCTAAAACGTTCCCAAGCCACTGGTGACGACTGCAGGGCTGTGACTTTGCCCCTGCCTTGAAAACAGAGAGAGGTAGGGACGTGCTGCCGGCGTCGTGCGGCGCTGAAGGACCCAACCAGTGGTTTCTTTGCTTGCAGATTGCAGAAGGCATGGCCTACATAGAGAGGAAAAACTATATCCATCGAGATCTGAGAGCAGCAAACGTTCTGGTTTCGGACTTGCTGATGTGCAAGATCGCTGACTTCGGGCTGGCCAGAGTCATCGAAGACAACGAATACACCGCCAGGGAAGGTGAGGCCCTCCCTTCATGGCCCTTTTCCCCTCCCCACCTCTGGGCCCCTTTTTCCCTGCTCCCTTCTTGGCCCTTTTTCCCCACCCTTTTCCCCTCCCCACCTCTAGGCCCCTTTTCCCTCCCTTCTTGGCCCTTTTTTCCCCACCCTTTTCCCCTGCCTCCCCTTTGAGCCCCTTTTTCCCTGCTCCCTTCTTGGCCCTTTTCCCCTACCCTTTTCCCCTCCTCCCTTCTTGGCCCTTTTTTCCCCCCCTTTTCCCCTTCCCCCCCTCTGAGCCCCTTTTTCCCTGCTCCCTTCTTGGCCCATCTTTCCCCACCCCCGTCTTGGCCTTTTTTAATTCCTGATCCTTGGGGTCCCTTCCAGCCTGGCATCCTATGGTCTTTAGATGCTGCATTAGGAGCTGTAGCCTTGATTTGGATGTGCTGCAGGGAGACTTTAGAGCTACATTTCACTGTCTGCAGGGGACCTAGAGGAAGGCTGGGGAGGGACTGTTTAGAAGGTCTTGGAGTGATAGGAGGAAGGGCAATGGTTTGAAACTGGAGCGGGGCAGATTTGGGTTGGACATCAGGAGGAAGTTCTTTACTATGAGAGTGGTGAAATACTGGCACAAGTTGCCCAGGGATGTGGTTTAGGCCCTGCCCCTGGAGACAGTCAAGATCAGACTGGATGTGGTCCTGGGGAGCCTGATCAAGTTGGAGATGTCCCTGCTGCCTGCAGGGGCTTGGAGAAGATGACCTTTGAGGCCCCTTCCAAGCCCCTGCAATCTGTGACTCTGCATGTTGCAGCTAGAATGACTTCCTTTTCAAGCAGGACAAATGAAAGCCTTGTGAAGCTCCACGTGGTGGGAGTTGTAAGACTGTTGCCTGACCCTGGGCAGAAGGGGAAATGGTGACTAAGTGTAGCAAAAGTTCACCATACTTGAGCCCAAGGCTGCTGTGGTACTTGCAGCATCTTATTTGCACCTCTGACACGGGGCCTGCAGTGTGGCATCCTACAGTACATCTCTGCTGATTGTTCTTGGGGAGGAGGTGGTGGTCACTTTGCTCATCTCAGGATATCATAGGCAAGTCAGTTAAGAGCTTTGAGGGACCTGGTACTGAGTGTCTCAATTTGCCTTTGACTGAGAGTGTGCTGCTTTTGCAGGTGCCAAGTTCCCTATTAAATGGACAGCACCAGAGGCAATCAACTATGGATCTTTTACTATTAAATCTGATGTGTGGTCATTTGGGATTCTCCTGTATGAAATTGTCACATATGGAAAGATTCCTTATCCAGGTAAGGACAAGTGTTTGTAGCAGCACCTCTGTGTTGATGCTTTGGTGTTAAAAAGCAGAGAAAAGATGCAAGGAAAGAGGGATCTGCTGGAGAGAGGCCAGTGGAGAGCTGTAAGGATGACTGGGGGACTTGAACATCTCTCCTATGAAGGCTGAGAGACTTGGGGCCTGTTTAGCCTGGAGAAGACTGAGAGGGGATCTTATCAATGTCTATCAATATCTAAGGGGTGGGTGTCAGGAGGAAGGTGCCAGGCTCTTTTCAGTGGTGCCCAGTGATAGGACAAGGAACAATGGTACAAGCTGGAACACAGGGGGTTCCACCTCAAGCTGAAGAGACCTTTCTTTAGGGTTAGGATGATAGAGCACTGGAATAGGCTTCCCAGAGAGGCTGTGGAGTCTTTTTCCCTAGAGACATGATTACATGGTTTTACAGCCATGGTGATCTTAGGTTGATGGTTGGACTTGATGAGATCTATTCTGATTGAAAGCCTTCTTGTCTATGACAAGGGCTAGAGGAGAGCTGGAGAGGGACTTCTGACAAAGTCATCTATTGACAAGACAAGGAGGAATGGCTTCAAGCTGGAAAAAACTGGATTTAGATTGGATATGAGGAAGAAAGTCTGTCCCCAGGAGGGTAGTGAGACACTGGAACAGGTTGTCCAGAGAAGTTGTGGAGGCTGCAACCCTGGAAGTGTAAGGAGGCAAATAATGCATGGTTCTTCCCACAGCCAGGATGCCTTGGTTGGTTTGGCTTAGGCCATGCCTATGTATCCAGAGAGCTGCCTGCACTGAGCTCATTTAGGGATACCTTGACTCTTGTCCTTTCCCTGAGCAAACCTCACTACAGAAATACAAGCCCCAGTCCCCTAGTTAAGCCTACAGCTAGGTCTGGGCTGTCTTTACCTCTGCAAAACAGAGGTAAAGACTTCCAGAGCAAAATCAGTCCACAGAGCAGCTCTGCTGTGGGAAAAGATCTCTTCCAGGGGAAGTCTGGGCAGACTGTTTTGGTTTAGGTATGGGAGCGTTTTTATGAGCACCATAAATAGTCTGTACATTGTGGATTCATTTGTCAAGCAGCAATTAGAAGCAGAAGTTCCTTGCCTGTAGAGTGGAAGAATTTCATGGTTTGCAGGCATTGCTTGCATTGAAGCTGGCAAAGGGATCCAGGGCCGTTTTAAACAGCAGTAGAAATTGACAGAGCCTCTTAAGGCTGAAAGGGGATAGTGAAGAACCAGGACAGCCAATTAACTGGGTGACCAAGTTACAGCAAGAGAGGGGACAGGTTTAGGCAAATGAATCCAGCACAGCAAGAGCAAGCTGGTGGGAGGTTGTAAGCAGCAGCCACTGGAGAGAAACACTAAATTTTCAGTTCCAATGGGAATGCTTCAAAATACTGCCTTTAATTATTAACTAACCCCAGCAACTAGCAAGAGTTCAGTAGAAAGCTGCCTGGGAAACAGTTTGAGTTGAAACTGGCAAACTGTTGATACCAGGTGGATAATGTGGGAGGAAGCCTTTCCAGCCCAAAAAACTTGCAGCTTTTGGGGGTCTTTGTTCTATAAATGCCAAGAGCTCTTCCTGAGAAACTGAGCAATTAGTGGGACTGTAGTTTGAGGAACTACCTCTGAAACATGAAAAAGTATCTGATCCTCTGGGCCAAGAAGGTGAAGTGGGTGGTTAGAACTACTCTGGTACTCCTAGAGCAGGGCAGATACTGGCACCATCCACACCTGCACTCCAGTTGTGCCTGCTGCTCTTCCAGCTGTGCCATTTTCTGTGCTCACCTCCTTGCCCAGGCTCTACCTTAAGGAAACATGTCTGCATGTGGGAATCTTCACAGGTACCAGAGCATAAATTAAGAGACATACCAAACAGGTAGAGCTCACATCCTTTACTGGCTTTGAAGAGGGTCTGAGTGTAACAAAGATGCATGTGGCATAGATTTCTTTTACCAGCTAGGGTGTGACCTTTGATGAGACAAATTAAAGGGAAAAGAAGTTAATTTATTAGTTTAACAGTTAGCTAGGTAGAAGCAGTGTGGGGCAGAAGTGAGCCTTTTTGTCCTAAGGAAGCCCCCAAATAGCTGCAGGTATGTTCCTGATGTATTTACTGTGGAACAGGGACACAGGTAATTCCATGTTTCTTGGGAGCTTGAAGGGTTATGGAGCAGGGACTTTGTCTGCAGGCCTCAGTCAGCACCAAACCCAGGAGCACCAAGTCCTCATCAAGTGAGAGTTAGCTAAGACTTGCATAACACAAATCACTGTTTTACTGCATGTATTATATACAACCTACTTCAAGCTGCAGCAGCTGGAGCACTGCTCTCTATAAAAGGCTTTATTGGCTTACTGTCTGTGTTTATTTAGTCTCTTTATAGAATTATACTTTGCTTCTACACAGCATTAGAATGCCTTACTCTGACAACATGCCCTTCCACAAAGCTTTTTTTCCCCCTACACATCTGCAGTGTTAGCTCAGGAAAACTTCACTGCTCCTTCCAACGAGGAACTGAAGAGATGTGCCCAAAGTAAGCAATCTGATCCAGACTCAGAGTCTAGAGCTGACTGTTTCTAGGACAGGTCAAAGCCAAAAGGCCTGAAGTCAGTTCTGTCCTGTAGCCATCTTGACTAATCCAAGTAATCCTGGGTGAAGTTGTCATTTGCTTGTCATTCAAATATGTCCTTACCTGTCAAGTGGCTTAAATCATAGCTCTCAGTCAGGTAACAGGTACAAAGGGCTGCAGCACCAGTGTTCAGTCACCAAGTACTTCTGCCTCTCCTGTTCTGGCAGGACCCATCCTGCCTCCTCTCAGTGCACACCTCTGGGAACTGGTGAATGTCACCTAAGTCCTGGAGCAGAGGCTGAGTTGCCTGAGAAAATCCATGAGAAACCACAGCCTTGGGTAGAACTGTGCCACGTGGAGCAGGTAGGCTGAGGGGTCTGGAACACCTCTCTTAAAAGAGAATGTCTTCACTGTGGGTGGCAGATCTCTTGGCTGAAGCACTGGTGTTCCCTGCATGCCCAGTCATCAGCAGAAACAGTAGCCACTGGAGTGCAGAAAGCTCAGAGTCCACATCCTGGAGAAGGCAATCCTGACACAATTACTCTGCTGGGTTGTGCAAGACCTGCAGAGGAACAGACAAGCTATAAGGAAGGTTCCTGGGGAGGAAGTGCTGAGTCTTTTTATGGCCCTGGCAGAGCTGACCCTTCTGAGAGGAGGTGTTGAAATCCTTCTGTGAACCAATCTGTCAGACTTTAAAAAATGGGGGGGGGGGGGGGCAGGCCAGGGGATGGGGGGAAAGGAGATGAGGAGGATGGAGTCCAGGGCAGGCCTCTCTCACACAACAATAGTTAGCATATGAGGCCCAGGGTACGCTGCTGGCAGTTACAGTTCTTACCTTCTGAAAGAAAACCATAGCAGGGAATCAAAGCAAAGCTCAGCACAGCTGGCAGGATGGTTTTGCACAATAGGATGAGGAAGAAGGGAAGGGAAATTGCCAGTTACAAGTAACACACTCACGAGTGGCCATGACCAGCAGCACTTAGATGCAAGCTGATGCAGAAGGAAATCTGAAGGTGTTACTCTGCTAGGCAGTGTGGTTAGACAGGGCAGCTGCTGGCTCGCCCTCGGTGTGGATGTGGTCTGCAGGAGGATTAGCAGCGCTGCAGCTAGAGACAACAGCTGATGCCAACGCAGGCTTTTGCCCACCACTGGAAGCAGAACAAATGGTGCTAGAACTGGTCAGAAGAACAGAAGGGAGCTGGTACTGGAGATGACAGTTATGATCTCTCTCATAGTCTAGTTGGAGTTGGCTCTGAAGAGGTCAAGGCACTCAAGAGAGGAAACAGAAATCTTCCCCTAAGCTTTTCAGAGCAAGTCTCTTGGTTCTGGTGCACGCTGGCCTTGCTCGCTGACCTCCTATTAACAGTCACCTTTAGCTAGCAATAGTCTTGTACTACTGGGTGAAGACCTTTAGAGTGAAGCAGATGGAGAAACATTCCTGTAGGGAGCGAGATTGTTTCAGCACAACTGTCTTTTTGCCACTGCAGGGATGAGCAATTCCGACGTGATGGTTGCTCTTCAGCGCGGGTACCGGATGCCACGCATGGAAGCCTGTCCAGCTGAGCTTTATGAGATCATGAAAACCTGCTGGAAGGACAAAGCAGAAGAGAGGCCCACGTTTGATTACCTACAGAGTGTGCTTGATGACTTCTACACAGCAACAGAAGGGCAGTATCAACAACAGCCATAGAACACAGACGACTTTTTCTGTTGCCGTGGCTCATTGGGACAGACTGCTCAAGGCAATTACTTCATGAGTTCGGATGTCTGAACTGAGTGTGGAAGCTGAAACACTGCAATTCTGCAGCAAAATGAGAATGGATTTATTTGGTTAAAACAGCTCCTCTAAAGCTTGGCCTTCTCCTTAAATGCTCTGTCTTTTGCAGCTGCAGAAACACCCCGAGGCAAGCAGGCTTTTCGGGGTGGGGCAGGAGAAGGAAGGAAAGTGATCGTGGTGCAGTTTGGCAACACCTTCTCAGGATCCCAGTCATGCAACACATGACAAGGAGACCTTGATGGAAGGGGCAAGAAGATGCACAAACAGCTGTCTGCAAAAGAACAAGTCATGCAGGAGAACTTGCAGGTTTGACATGGTGATGTTCTTAAGGTGGTGTTTTTGTTCCTTCAACCCAGCCTATTATGAAAACTATTTTTATATCCTTGTTAATTCACATTGGTGTCTGGAGTACTGTCACCTCTGGTAGGACTTCCTAACAGTGTCCTGGGTTCCTCTGAGGAAGGGTTATGGATAAAGTTCTTTACACTGAAGATGAGTCTGGTTTTTCTGCTGTATTACTCATGCTAAACTTGAGCTCCTCTCCAAAGCCATCACAGCTGCAGAAGTGCAATATGACCATGTGGCAGCACACCCTGCTTCATGCTCAACCCTTCAGTTTCCCACCAGGCCAAGGCCATCCTCTGCAGTCCCTGGGAAAGCACAGGATTTTGAAGGAAGTGAATCATTGCAGTTGCTGAGGCTTACCAGTGAAAATATGTTAAGATTAACTTGGAATGCCCTGTGATTATCCAAGAATATTCCTTGTATTTTTGCTGCTTTAAATCAACTAACCTCAAGTCTGTTCTAAAGCTAAAACTAGCTCTAGCACTATCAGGAACTTGTGGACAGCAAGTTACATTGCAGGGACACTATGGGTGTGTTGTTCAGCATCTAAACCTCATTTGTGAAGGCAGTTTGCCAAGCTCTGCATTTTGTTCTACCAAATCATGCACCAGAACAGCCAAGCTGGTGCAATTGCAATGTAACCACAGCATAGATTACTTCTGGTCTTTCCCAAGGTGGCACTGGTTCTTACAACTGAAACCCAGAACCATCTCTGCCACCCCTCCCCCCATTTTATTTAGGCAAATGGTACTTTGCAGAAGCTTAAACCCCTTTTGATAAAGCTTCAGTGTGCCTGCAGTTGGAGTTCAGCAGCATAAATACCCATTGCTTTTCTTCTCCAAAGGCTTCCTTCAAACTGTGCAGTTTGAGCAGCCTCTCAGTTAAATATGTAAATAGTTTCTACTGTATGGTGATTTTTAACTTTAATAAACACTTACTCTGAAGCAAGTTGTAGGCTACTAATTTGAGATACAAAGGGCTGATGTTCTACTCTGGATAGAACATCTGTTCATCACCACTGACAAGATTCTGCCTTTCTTACACCTACTGAACTTTGAGAAGCTGAAGATAGCCAAACCAACCTTTTTGCATCTTTGTTAGGGTTGTGTTTTGGGCTGGAGGGCAGGAAGAGAAGCTGTCAGTGCTTAGCTGTCCCTTAAAACAGCTCCTCCAAAGTCTTTAGTGCAACAGCAAGACAGTCCACTGCAGCTCTTAGGAAAACACTCCAGTTAGGAATTGGTCAGTACTTCACTGCAGGCTTCATTTTAAGGGCAAAAATAAATAGTTTGAGATAATATATAACCTTGTCTTCCAAATCATGGCCTCTAGCCAACCAAAGAGCTCTGGGAAGTAGGAACATGGAAACAGCAGTTGCTCAGGGAATAAGAGCTTAGTGTCTCACAAACTTGCTAACATGCAGTCTCAGACAAGTGCCAGGCTGCCAAGGTGCAGCACTGGATTGTTTGAAATGGTATTAACAGGAAGTTGCCAGCATTAGCTTCTTGTGATGGTTTCATTGGTTTTAAACTTCTGCTTGCCTGCTGCTCTTCCTGGAGCAATTTGTACAGCACAGCTCTCTTGGTCACGGGGTCGCCACTCAGTGTCTAGTACCACTACACCGGAATATTTTTCATAGCTGGAATAGTTTGAGGAGTAGAATAATATTGTAGGAGCTCTACCCTGGAGAGCTACTTGAGGCAGAAAAAGGCAAGTCTCAGGGCAGGAGACCAGCACTGTATCTCCAGCCTAGTAAAAGACACAGCATAGTGACCGCTTATCACTACATGTGCCCAGTCCAACCCCAAAGACCTGGCACTAGCAGTCACACTAGAGCAGGGCTGTTCTCAGTGTCACACAGGAAGGGTGCACCACCTAGTGTCACCACAAGGAGTGTGACGTTTCTCCTCTCAACTGGGTTCCCTCTATTATAAGGAACAACATTACAGGGACTGCAGTCCCATTTACTTACAGGTTCTGCCTTGTTCTAAAGCAATCCTCCAGCACTCACAGGCTTGGGACTTTCACAGGAGCTACACAAAGCTCTGGTCTTCCTTCCAGTCTTCCTTCCTTGAGCTACTAGATAAACATAATCAGGGCTATGATTCTTTCAACTCAAGACCATCCTATGTCAGTCACTATGATCATCTGGCATCTAAGTTTATGATCCTACCTTGATTTTACAGATTTTTCTCACCTTTGTAAGGCAGAAGGAATAGTCAGAGCTTAATTTAGCAATGGAAAAATTTATTATAAAACAGATATTTTTCAGACTTCAATGCAGACTCTTAGTGGAAATTCAAGTGAGCTATTAAAACAAGGTCCTTTACAAAACCAAGTTGGTTTAAACATAGCAAGGAGCCAGGTAAGACCTCATTTTGCTGCCTCTTTTAGCAATCTGCTCACTTTGGTCCCAAGATGACATTCCCCAGGTCACAGATTATGAAGAACCAAACTGTTTTAACTGCTGGAGATGAAGCTAAGCAAGCCACCTGAGTTCTAGGAATCAACAGTGGAATTAAATACTTACTCAAAACAGGTAATGAGCAGCAAGTGAGGAATATCCCACTTTGCATGAATCACATTTATCAGTATCAAAGACCACAACAGCAGTTACTCAAGGATTAAAATTACATCTCTCAGATCACATCCCTGTGTCAACAGTAAAAGCACAAGTGTACACCTTAAAACACAGCTCTAAATTCAACCCTGATCCCACTTTAAAACATTCTGTACTAAACATTTATCTGTCAGTTAACAAGGCAGTGAAAATGGTATCTTAGAGGAAGAGAAAGCTGACAGCTTAAGATTCAGAAAGCCCAGTAACTGCACACTTTGGTCAGCCAAACATCATTCTTTTGCTTTATGAGCCCACAGTACTCGCTTTCTTGAAGAGGATGAAGCATCTTCATGCTTCCCCCAGCCTTTACCCAGAGTTGTATTAGCAGTGGCTGCTACTGTGGATTTCAGGTTAGCCAGTAAACCTCTCCTGGGCTTCTGTGGGTTGGGCTCCTCTGGAGGGAGAGGCTTTTTCTGTTCATCAAGTTCCTTCTGCAGGGAAGAGACCATTTCCTCAAGCTCTCGAACACGTTTAGCCCAGTTCTGAAGATTATTCATTTCTTGATCCTATGAGGATAAGTCTCTGTTAGGTTTGTGAACACTCCAAGGTCTTTATCAGGAGGTTAATTTTGTTTCAGATCATTTTGGGCTCAAGGTGGGGAGAGGGTTCTTCCCAGAATGAGTGATTGGCCATTGGAGTGTGCTGCCTGGGGAGGTGGCGGAGTCACTGTCCCTGGAGGTGTTCGGGAGGGGATTGGACACGGCACTTGAAGCCATGGTTTGGTTGGTCATGAGGTGTTGGGTGACAGGTTGGGCTTGATGATCTCTGAAGTCTTTTCCAACCTTATTGATTCTATGATTTTATCACACCAGTTGACCCCTTTGTTATTACTATGCCAAACTCAGTGCCCAGTTCTGATGATTGACTTTTATGTGATTTAGAGAGCAGCAACCTTTGGGGTCGACAGAAGCAGTTAGAGACCAAGTCTGACTAAGAAGCTGATGCTAAAAGCTCAGCCACACTGCATTTTTCTAGGAACCAAATAAAGGCAGCTCCCCTGTCTTAACCTGCAATTCCTGAAAGCAAAACTGCTCAAATCAAAACTGAACAGTCATAAGTCTGCTAACCAGGACTAAAGAAATGCTTTGAGTGGGCAGAACACAGAGGCTTGAAGATGCTCTCTAATCCCTGTGGTTAACCAAAAGTCACCTTTTCCTACATCCTAGAACCAATTAAGAAACAAGGGTTCAAGATGAAAAACCCTGGAGCCTCAGACCTAAGCCAAAAAGCTTGGCAGAAGGTAAATCAATGTTTATAAAGCAAACCACCACTGAGCAGTCTTGCCTTGCTTCCTCTGCAGATTACAAAGGAGGCCGAGATGCAAAGTGTTAAGTGTTCTATTTTCCTCCTGTTCTGGAATCTAGTTGTCCTCTGAAGTCAGATATTCATAAAATCCCTGCTTTTGAAGGAAATCTTTCTTTTGTTTCAGTACAAAGTAGTTTACCTGCCCACATCTCTTACTGCCACCTCTGCAGGAGTGTCAGTATAGCTTCAAAGGCAGAGAGCCTTAGGTCTTGTTTCACTCAGATTTGCGCACTGACACCTTGCTTGCCATCAGCAAAACAGTTCACAATTAGAGTTCTGGGTTCTATTTTCATGGCTTGACAACAGTTTGTGGTATCTTTAGACTAGATGTTGTCAGCACAGTTAGCCTATTGACCAAACCCATCACTTCAGCTGAAAACTGAGTCGTGTCTTACAGGACACAAAGTCAAGGAGTGAAACAAGAGCTCCGACTCTGAATTCAGGAAGCAGGGACAGAAAAATGCTAACACCAAAGGAAATCAGCGAGGCTGAAGAGTGCTTCTACATGCACACAGATGCAGAAGCACCCAGGAAAAGTATAGATACAAAGAAGATGAAAGTTGCCTTTAAATTGTTGCCAAACCTTGAGCGCGACTGTACGCTTCAGCTGACTGTTCTCTTCTGCCATTTTCCTGTAGCCTTCGTTGGCTTCTAGCAGGGTTTCATTTAATTTCTGTATTTTAAACTTCAGAGACTTTATAAGCTGAAAATAAAAGCCATACCCAGTGAGGCTGAAGAGAGCATGTTTTCCATTAACTTTGTTTATGACTAGAACTCGGAGACACTGGAAGCAGTTCTGATTAGTGGTGAGCAGTGCAAACTGCAAGATCAAATCACTGAAGATGAAGTTTGCTTCCCTCCACCTCCTGCATCCCAACCCATCCCTTCTGGTGATAAAACACAGGTGGAGCATTCAAGGGCTATTGTGCTGAGGCTACCAGACTTGCACAGACCTATCAACCCAAGAGCAGCAGCACAGACTAAGCTACTTGTGGGACAGTCTGCTCTTTTTCAGTGAGAGGAGGTGAAAGAATGCTGGTCTCACTAACACTATTCATACAATTAACTGGAGCACAGTTACAACAGAAAACCTCACCTTTCTGATGAGAATATTGATGGATTAAGTTCTGAGAGGGAAAAGAAACTCTCAACCAGCAAAATTAACATCATTAACTGACTTCTACAAGGTTGGAGGGAAGCTAACTAGGTTGATGAGGAAAGCAAATCACCCTTTGCCCATGTCTGATAGCTGGATGGGAAGAGAATGAGTGAACTGCTCATCACACACAAGCAGATACACGAGGTGATGCAGCAGATGGGCACTGATGGAACCAATTTTCTGCCAGGCAGCAAGCCCATCCTTCTAACCCCTCCCAGCCACACAAAACAACCAACACTGTATCCCTGTATCAAGCAGTAAAGCCAAACTTTCATCAGCACTTGAAACTGACATAGGAAATGGAAAATTATGTAGAGCTTTCAAGAACAGGAGTGGAAAGCAAATGCCAAGGCCATAGCACAAGACTTGGTAAGGAATAAGTTATTTTTGGAGTACACTTTGTAAATAGAAAGGGATTTAAGCTCACTTTCCATTTACATGGTTTATTAAAACCAGCTGGAACTATTTCTCCAGGCCCTACTCCTATTTGTCAGCAGTGAAAGGAGCAAGGCTTCTCTCTTCTTTCTTCCCCATCCTTTTAAATGTGAGAAACTGTAGCCTTACAAGAGAATCATTCAAGGTATAGACTAAGAATGCATACCTATGAATAATGTGTTCCACAACATAGCCTGAACCTCAATTTCTATCTCTATAAGCTGTGCAAAACACCACTGTCTTGTTTGAAGACCAGAGACATGACCCTTTATCCTTCAGTCTGTGGGGATGGTGGAGTTCAGTACTGACAGAAAGGACTGGCTTAAGGCACTATTTTGGTTCTAGATCTAAACTTGCCAGAACATAGCCAATCTCCAGCAAAAGCCATCAGGGTCAGGCAAGGGCTTTTTTGTTAGCTTGACACCCATTTGCAGGAATCTTCCTGCTTTTGTCTACAGTGCAGCTCTTTAAGCTTTCAACTGTGTCAGAGTTTAGGATCATTATCCCCAGGTTGGTTAAACCAAGCAGTAGCTACCTCTTCTTTCTCTTTGCACTGTTTCTGCAGTCCTTCATTGGCTCTCTGCATGGCCTTGTTCCTAAGATCTAGAAGCAGAAAAGTTGGTTTGTAGGTACCCAATGCCAAAAATAAACTGAACTTTGAGTATCCAGATGAGATTCCTACCTAGTTCCATGTCAGCAGTTTGTGTATCTGAATCCAGACTTCCCCCAGCCAACAGCCTCCCAGACTGCTCATCCAGTTGTCTTTCCAACTGCTGTATTTTATTCTCTCTATCCTGAAAGAAAGAAGGGCACAGGGTATAATTTGTATGAGTTTCTGCTTAACTTATAGACTGGTTTGGGTTGGAAGGGACCTTAAAGATTATCTAGTTACAACCCACCCTGCCATGGGCAAGGAACACCTACTAGACCAGCTTGCTCAAGGCCTCATCCAGCATGGCCTTGAACTCTTCCAAGGCTGCAGCCTCCACAACTTCTCCAGGCAACCTGCTCCAGTGCCTCACCACCCTCATGGGGCAGAATTTCTTCCTAATGTCTAATCTAATCCCAGCTTTTTCCAGTTTGAAGCCATTACTCCTCATCCTGTCACTTCATGCCTTTATAGAAGTCCCTCTCCAACTCTCTTGTAGCCCACTTCAAACACTGGACAGCCACTTAACCTTATGGTCTCCCTTGACCTTTCCCTTCTCCAGCTCTCTCAGCCTGTAAGAGAGGTGCTCCTTCCCTTGCATCATCTTCATGGCCCTCCTTGATGCACTACTGCAGATCTTTCAAATAAACTACACATGTATATGCAGTTTCAAAAGCATCTCACAGGTGGATGGTGTGATGGTGTGATGATTAGGCTTGAGAAATCACAGCAAAGAATAACACTCAGACCATGAGACCTTACAGGAGGAAGTCACTTTACACAGGAGTCAACTCTTCCAGTCTAAACATTTCCAAGCTGTATAAAAAGTACCCATGTGGCAGAAAGGAAACTTTTGTGCATCTGGCTTAAACACTGCTTCCAGTTAAGGAAGAACATAGAATAGAATACGTTCCTAGATCTAAGTTTTAACCTGCATCTTCCTTTCCTGTACCTCTCAGATTGCTAGGGGAGCATTACAGGGTGAGAAATCAACCATCTTACCATCAAGAAAAGTTACTAATCTAACTGTAGGTCTCTGAAGCTACTTGCTCAGATTTCATGTTGTGCTTTCCTCTGTCAGTTCAGACTTTTACACCTTAGGGAATTCAGTTTCTTATCCGACTTGCCACCAAGACCATCTTGCTCTTTGAACGTTCCCTTACACAACCCTATCACCAGCGTCAAGAGGCAGCCATAAGTGCAGAGAGCACTACTGAAATGCTTTTCCTCCACCCTAACATGGTTTGTAGCCAGAGCTCAAGTGAACATACAACCAGAGTCTGACAGGGGAAAAAGGACAAGGGTGAAGGAACTGGAAAATCAGAGAGTGTTGGAGTGCTGCATGCCAGCACCTGCACAGCAAGCTGTAAAAGCAGAAATGTTTGTGGATCACCACCTGCAACAGAAACCCACTTCCCTCATGTCTTGAAAGGAACCTGCCTACCAGAGGAAGGCATCTTATCAGTTCCTGGACAGGAGAGTGGAGTGAGGGAGCAGCTCTGGTGTATACCACAGTTGATGTTCTACTCTTCCACCTTAGACCTTCTGAAAGGCTGACACCAATAGGTCTCATCCCTTGCCTGGACACACTTAGCCACCTCTGTAGAGGCTAGAAGTAGAGCTGCACACAGCTAATGTGGCTCAGCTGCACAAAGGGACAGCAACTTCCTTATGCCAACTCTGAGCAGTTCTAAGTCCATTCAGGAGATAAAGTTCTTTCCTGCATAAAGTTTGATTTTTCATCTCAGTTTCTTATCCCACAGATCTCCCTCTAGACCTTCAGAGCAAAGATCCATCATAATTAAAATAGCAGTCCTGTACTCAATTACCCACCACCTTTTCAGACTAGCTTTTTTACTCTACAGTTCCAAGGATCTCCACAAAGCCAGGCTGCTCTACACTCCATCCCTCGAGGTGTTCCAATCATTGTGCATAAATGAAGATGACTTAGATTTCCTTGTCAAAGATCAGGAGGTTTAGGTATAGACTGCAGGTACTGTTAGACTGAAATGTCTCTATCCTTAGAGTTAGCACTGGACACCAGAACAGACAGCCTGAGCCAGTAGTTATTTGGACAGTTCATTGTTACACTTAGGACTCCCAAATGATTCTGCAAAGGAAGAGCAAGATTTACAGACACCTTTTAGCAGCAACCAAGTCATACCTCAACTTTCTCTTGTTCAGCCAGAAACTCCTCTATGGGAACATAGTGATGCTCAATCTGTTCCATTGCACACACATAGGCATGTTTCTTGATGGCCTCTTTGTACATCTCAAATTTGCTCTCCAGCTTCTCTTCATAACTGTCTTTCAGATCTTCCAAGCGGTTGCTGAGGAGAACAGGTTAATGAATTTAGTAGATTGCCACTCCAGCTAGTAGTCTGACTGCATGTGGTCAACACATGCACATAAGGGCAACAAAGCTGGTGAGGGGTTTGGAGCACAAGCCCTATGAGGAGAGGCTGAGGGAGCTGAGCTTGTTTAGCTTGGAGAAGAGGAGGCTCAGAGGAGACCTTATTGCTGAAGGGAGGTTGTAGCCAGGTGAGGGTTGGTCTCTTCTCCCAGGTGGCCAGCACCAGAACAAGAGGACACAATCTGAAGCTGCACCAGGGGAGGATTAGGCTGGATGTTAAGAAGTAGTTCTTCACAGAAAGAGAGATTGGCCATTGGAATGTGCTGCCCAGGGAGGTGGTGGAGTCACCATCACTGGAGATGTTTAGGAAGAGACTGGATGGGGTGCTTGGTGCCATGGTTTAATTAATTAGATGGTGTTGGGTGAAAGGTCTTTTTAAACCTGGTTAATTCTATTCTATTCAAACTGTGCTTGGTGCCATGGTTTAATTAATTAGATGGTGTTGGGTGAAAGGTCTTTTTAAACCTGGTTAATTCTATTCAAACTGGCAACATCAAAGTTATTTATCTCACCATAAAGAGTGAAGTTAAGAGACCAAGAAATAGCTTTTCTCCTTTTTCTTCTTATTACCTTTGTCCTTTTTTTCCTTATTCTCAATGATCCCACAGACTTGCACCAAGGTGTAACTTCTACACCTTGCTATAGAACACCACACACTTAACCTCTGTCAAAAGTTTTATATGTATATAAATATCTACAAGATTCCACCACCATGTAGTGACAGTCATGACTACACCAAATGAAACCTGATAGTTGAAGCATATTACCAGGAGGTGTCTTTCACATTGGTTTGGGTTTAATTTTCCCCATTACAGATAAATGCCTAATTAATTTTGCCCTATTTCATTACACTTTACTCTTGCCACAATTGACAATACATGCCCCAGCAGTGACACAGAACATGAGCTCAACAGAGAAGAGGTGTCACTGCTGGTTCATGTGTTCAGCCAAAGGTATTCAAATGATTTTTAAGTCAGTGCAGGTGTTGAACTATGGTGTGTTCAGCTGGCAGCTTAGCTTGGGGTAAGTCTCTTCTAGCAACTCAAATGAGGAAACTGATTTCAAGAAGAATTAAGAGGAAATTAATTCAGCTTGAGCAATCTGAACACACTTGAAGAAAAATCCCCAAATTAGATCCCCCAGTGCAGACAGCCACAGTAATTTACAGGACAGTAACCTAACAATGGTTCATAAGTCATCCAGGAGAGCTTAGAGAGATACAATCTACCCTACCTTAAGCACATGCAGACATTAACATGACCAAGTCACATTAAGCCTCAGTGGGGTACCTGTAACAGTCTTTCAAACACTGAGTCAAGATAATCTCCAGCAGTTACAGATTAAAGAGAAAAGGTCAACAGAGCAGAAAGCAGCATTTCTTCTTCACTGTACATGGGAAGAGGTAGAGCTGTACACAATTTTTAGTGTTCCTTCTTCCCTTTTCATCAGATGCTTTGAATTCTCCTGCCATGGCTTCTCTCAATAGTATCAGTGCATGTGCTGCATACACACCTATGTATACAATACAGATGTGTATGCATTACAGATGTGGAACCCTCTGCAGAAGGCTAACATGACTTGCCTCCAGGCTTCCTCTGTCTCCAACAGCTGTCGGAACATGGCTCCTGCCATCTCTCTACGTATCTTCACCTCCAGGAGGAGTTTACTTTGCCTTTCTGCAACTAGCTTCTCCTTCAGGCTCTCTGTAGTTTTCAAGAGATCCTAAATGTAACAAACTTGAGGTCAGAAAACAAGCTGGAAACACACCCTGATGTGCAAGTCAAATGAAATATTCACAGAGGCAGCAAGCCACAGAGGGAATTTCCACCAGCCTGCATTCTCAGGAGGCAGCACCAAAGCTTAGACATTTTCAAATGTGAATTTCTCTTTCAAATAAAACCTTCCTCTTTCTTGGTGGTTTCTGCTCTCTAAGAGTTCACTACTGCTTTGGCATTTAACTATGAATTTGTACAACTGTTCATTGCAGGCTGCAGATCTTTTGTTTTTCAAATGCTGTAGAATCAACCAGGTTGGAAAAGACCTCAGAGATCATCAAGTCCATCCTATAACCTAATACCTAACACCTCCTGACACCTAAACCATGGCTTCAAGTGCCACATCCAGTACCTTAACTTGCCCCTGCTGTTCCCCCAAAGAGCACAAATGACTAGAAAATGTTGGTCTAAACACACAGTTTCCTTACTCTTCTTGTTGGGCAACCAGTTGAATTCCAAATCTAGCACTTGACCTAACTAGAAAGCCACCAGCAGCGTTCTTCAGCATCACCTCTTCCCTCAGATCTGGACCACAAAGTCTGTGCCTGCCTGACACTAAACAGAAGCTTGCAGCTCTCCTTTGATACAGCTTCCAGCACTCCTCCTATAGAACCTAGCTAACAGCAGAGCTACCAGCAATGCATTTCTAGGGTACAGTTTCGAATGGATGTGCATCTACCTCATGACTCAGAATGGTGATGTCCACTTCCTCTTCTGCAGAGGTTTCAGCACTGTCAGGAAAGTCATCTGTAGAGGTGTTGGCATCAAAGTGAATGATAGCTCTGCCATCACCTCCAACCAGCTTGGGTGGAAAATAATTGAAGCTCCTGGGTAGGATTGTCTGGATTACCTGCAAAACGCAGAGTTGAAGGCACTGACGTGTCAGTGCTGCCAACACGGCAGAGAACAGAAACCTTTCAGGGGGCAGTCACAAGCAGAATTACTGCAACGCACTGAAAGGCCAAATAACACACAAGTCCCTGTAAGCCTGATCACTTCACAAGCCAGGAGTAACAGAGAATGCAGGAGAGCAGAGAAAGCCGAAGCTCTCTTACCTGCTTGGCTACAGCTGAGAATTTCATGACATGCAGCGTTTCATCGTAAGTGGCAGCATGCTGGTTGATGTTGACAATCATACAAGCTTTGCCTTTCCCACAGAAGAAGGGCTGAAACAGACGAGTCAGTTTGCTCTCTCTGAAGGGAATATAGCTTGGCTTCAGCCTCATGGAGGAAAGAAGAGGAGAAAAATAAACAAATTGTGAGACACTGCAGATGAGCTTTGTTCTGTTTCTCTTTAAGAGGATGCTCAGAATCATTAAGGTTGGAAAAGACCTCCAAGATCAAGTCCAACCTTCTACCCAACACCTCCATGGCCATTAAACCCTGTCCCCAGGTGCCATGTCTACATGTTTTTTTGAACATCTCCAGGGATGGTGGCTCCACCACCTCCCTGGGCAGCCTGTTCCAATGCCTGACCACTCCTTCAGGAAAGACATTTTTCCTTATAGCCAACCTAAACCTCCCCTGGTGCAATCTGAGGCCACTTCCTCTCATTCTATCACTTGATGCTAAATACTCCTATTTGAGCCTTGGCTATTTCACATCAGAGACTAAAGTCTTTCCTGGATGCCAGCAGCTCTCCAACAAATGGAAATATTTAAAACTAAAAAGGAATGAGATGTCTACATCACAGTTTCCCAGTGTCACAAGGCAGAGACTGAAACAAGTCAAAAGCCAGCTTGATCTACCTGCATAATTTGGATGTGAATGGAAAGAGGACAAAACAGAGCTCTGTACATGAAGAATTTTACTCTCACACACACACAGGGAAAAGCTTTGCAGTTTGCTGCCAATTGGCACTTTTATTCTCCACAAACAACAGGTTTAGAGACAGATGTTCAGTTCAGGTATTCCAGTGAGACCTGTAATAATGCTTACAAGATTGTGCACATTTCCAGTTTCCTCTGAACCCCTCAGAACTATCAAGGGGTGCTTAGGATTTCAACAGAAAGCCTGGCACATGGCTCACAACTTGTCACTTACTTTGGGTTTTGGTTTTGCTTCAGTGCTGCAATGCATTTTCCAAGGATATGGAGAGAATTATTAATATTCCCTGCTTCTTTTAGTCTGTCTCCAAAGGCTTGTGTTTTATTGCACCTCTCTGATCCAGCCAAGTCACAGAAAGACAACCTGCATGAAAGAATTATCCAGAACACACACATAAACTGGTTTCTAAACAGCAGCAGGAAAACAGAAGTGCCTGTCTGTTTATCTCTTTGTGCCTAAAGTGTGACAGATGACTTGTTTCAGCCTACCTAGATCACAGAATAAGCTGTACTTTAATGCTGACCCTTTGTCCAGGAGGCATTACACACAGTATAAAGGATACCAGCACCAACATCTCTCTCTCCCCCTCCACTGTATATTGAGATATTCAAACAAGATTGCTTCTTCTGTCTATTCAGAACATCCAAAGAAGTTTGGCTTTAGCAGTTGTGTGCTACTAAACTCAGGCCTTGAGGTACAACAGGTTACAAATCAGAGGTAATTATCCTGAATAATCAAGAAATTTCATCACTTTTACTGCTAAGGAATCCCTTGAAATACAGGAAGTTCTGGAAGTTAGATAATTTGTGTCACTTGAATGTAACCTCCATATACCTACATTTATTTGTAGGATAACAGCCTTTCACCCAGCTGAAATTAGTATTAATTCCTGCAACTCTGCAGTATCTTCAAGGCACATCCTTCAGCTGTGTGAAAGGCTATGATCTTTATTCTTTCCAGCACAAGATGAAGAGTTTTTCTGCTTCCTTGTGCAACATACAAACTCTGACATTCACCCAACAGTTGCTGCAGGCTTTGCCAGGGGAATATATCAAGACAGGGAATGGTGAGGGATACAGATGCAGTCATTTCCTCAAGTTATCTTTCCTTAGAGTATTTATCACTGGAACATCTGACATGAAAAGCTCTTATCTCACAGTGAGGTGTATCTATTACCATCTCTACTCAGCAGAGACAAGAGAGAATTCAGTAGGAGCTAGGACTGAGCTAAACTACTCTATTACAGGCTGTCCTCATTTTTCCCTATCAACCTAAATGGACAGTTACTCAGGAGAGAACAAAAGCCATCTAGATGGATTCAGGTCAAAAGATTAGGCCACTTCCCCTAAAGCACAAAGGGAGCAAGAGGTGTAAGGATTTAGCACTGCTCTCACATACATTAGGGTTTTAGACTAGGAGAACAGTTTTGAAGCAAATCACTCAACTCCCTCTTACCATGAATTGTAACACAGAGGAGGCCCAGAGCATGTCACCTGCAATCTTTTTGCATGATTTTGTATTCCAGGAGCACATCCAATGTGTTGCCACAAACATTCAACCCATAAACTCTAGGCTGGCTCCAAAGCAGAAAGAGACACCAGCATGGTTTGTGTGTTGGGCATTCAGCACTAGCTACTACGCTCCAGCCTTAGGGATTGGCTTCTGCCAGCCAGCCATTTGATTTCTGCTTGCCAGAATGTATTGTGTGGTGATACACAGGACTGCTTTGTCCCCACCTCCCCAGCATACATCTATTTCCCTCAATTCATGTAGTGACAGAATTTTAACAGGTTCCTTCAGCTAAGTCATAACAGAACCAAAGAGAGGAAAACACTTCTACACCTCTCCTTACTGGGGACAGTCAGTTCTATGCAGCCAGTGGAGTTGTGATTTGCTTCTCAGGTCTCAGAGGATTTATTGAAAGCAAGTTGCCCATTTCAGCATGCTTACACCTTACCAACCCTCCTGAAATATTTACACTCTAGTAATCAGCTGAAGCACTTACTCTGAAACTCCAAGAACACGGGGCTGGTGCTCATCAGTTAGCTTGAGTAGCCTGATGGAGAAGATGCTGTGACTGGAATGGAAAGAAGTCCTTTTTAATAACCACAACTAAGCAGTCACTGAAGCAAAGTAAAACCTGTATATGCTACAGAGAGTTCAGTGCTGAAGAACAAGAATTCACTGATTTACATTAGCTACCCTTGCAATGCATTCACTCAGCAGCAAAAAGCAGCAAGAGAAGTTGTAGCTTGTGCTTTTGCATTTGTATATACAGGAAAGGGGAAAATCCCACAAAGCCTACAGGCTGTCTTGGATTAAAACCCAAGGCAGTTCAATACTGATCAGAAAATGAGCAGTCAGGGAGCCACTTTGTGCACAGAACTTAGGCAATACCCAACTCAGTTCATCTGAAGAATTAACTTAGGACAAAACAGGATGGAGGCACAGGAATAAGTTAAGGTTTACCAGTCCTGTAATTTTGCTTGCTTCAACACACACAGGACAAATTAACAAGACATTCAAATCAAGAAGGTATTTCCAACACAAAGTATACCACCCTCTCTGTTTCCCCCACTCCATCAAGCTAGAGTCTTTCTGATCCTTCTCCAGAGTTGGATATGAGCTTGGAGCTTAATCCTGAAGACATTAAGTAAGCTCAGATACTACACAACCACCTAACAGCATCTGGATAACCTAAGGCCACTGCAAGGTGTGGTACAACTTGCTCCCTCCTACATCCCCTACTGACAGGCTCCAGGCTTCCAAGGATTATACTGCCAGTGGTGAAGAATTAAGCACATTTTGGTTCAACATCCTTGCACAGCCATTCCCACTCAGCATCATTAGCATGTGCCAAGATGTCTAGCCCTGCTGACTCAAAACTGAAAGCCATTTGATCTTTTTTGCTTGTCCAAAGCCACAACCAGCAACCCAAGTTCAGCTCTCATTAAAGTCAGAGGGCCTCTGTGAGCTTCCTTCCAGAAAGAATCTCAGAATAAGCCCAAAATAATCAAGGAAAGTCTTAACACTGTTGTTGAAGAATGGCTCCCTTCAAACATTCTGAAATCTTCTCCTCCCTCCCCTTAAAAGAGAAGAGCATGCTTATAATTAGAGGAACAAACCTTCTACTTGATTGCTCATTCATTCTAGTACAGGCAAAGCTTCGGTTCTTGTTTCCTATTTTTAGCAATTTGCAGGCTTCTTCGATGCTCTGAATGTTAATCCACTTTAAGTCTGTCAAAAAGAGAGGTCTTTTACATACACTTCTGATCAGAAAAAGAAATCCTGTGAGACTGCTGAGCCCACAACCCAGAACCGTTACCTTTAATGTAAGAATTTCCTCCTTGATCCTCGCAGATCCGCAAGACTCTGCGCTTCTGTGTTTTTGAGGTAGAAGACACATTCAGCAGGTCATACACATATTCATTGTAAATCTCACAGAAGGAAACCCACACAGCTGCCTGTGTTCTTTGGTGCAGGTTAGTCCTGTATATGTCAAGTGGAAAGAAGTTCCTCTCTGCTAACCCAAGAACAGAGAAACAGTTCAACAATTAAACAGCACGCTGATGCATTTAAATGACAATACACAGAACCCCCCAGAAGGAGGAGGCTCCTATGCCTCTGTGCTGCACAATGAGATACACTCTGCTGCACAACTTTGAGTTGATCCAAGAACAAACTTGTCAGCAGAATATATCCAAGTTCTAAGCTCTTGCCCCCTGCCAGCAGAACTAAGGCTCCTTCTCCCCAAAAGGAGCAAAGCTATCAAAGTATTTTTACACGTTCCACCCCCAAAGTTGAGACATTAAAATTTGATTTACAGCTCCATATTTACTCAAGTAGAGAGGTTTTTAAATCCACCCTTGTTGTCCTAGATTTCTGTTCTTTCTTTTTTTACCCCATTTTTTTTTCTACTTTACCCAGTGAATCTGTAGGGCTCTCTGAAGTGCAGTTGGAAGACTCCGAGTCCACACCACCACACACATTTGCATTTGAGATGCTTTCTGTCTCCTTGAGGAAAGGGGAGACCATTAGATCCACATGAACAGAAATTTCAAATCATAGCCATTCCAGTAAGACTTAAAGGGTTGAAGTAGTGTTAAGTGTTAAACCACCCTCACTTCAGCTGCAGATGAAATGTTTCTAACGCTGCTGAGCTGTAATCAATTCACCCGGAGCAAACTCAGCTCAGCTGCCCTGGCTGACTCCAAACTGCTAACGGCCTACAGCCCATGGCTGGCCCAGGATTCTGTCCCAGTTAAACCAGGACACCCTGACTTCCCCAAACCTGACAGAGGGTCATCCTACAGTAGAAGAGGGGAACAGACTGAAAGATGTTAATGCTTTAGCGATTCAAATGCAGCACTAAGTTCATTGTGGGTTGTCTGCTGGTGCCTATTATTTGGGAGACCCAAAAAGGTCTTCTGACGAGCAGGGAAGTATGAAGCCACGTTTGCAGATCTTCCATTTCCAAGATCAGCAGCACATGATTTCATTGTAATTTACAAGTGACCTTTTCAAGGGCTGCACTGCCTGTGTATTCATGTTTCTGGAGTAGTTGCAGCATAACCACAAGTGTGGACTCTCTTCATTCTGTTTGTGAAGTACCAAGCAGAATTGTAAAGCAGGATTACAAGACCAAGACACAGCAGAGGTATGCACGTGAGGAATGCAGAGGAATGTGAAACCCCAGCAGCACAGAGCTTGTGCAGGTGACAAGTTTTTGTCAAGGTGTTTCAACAAAACTGAGCTAATTAGTTCTGTTCCTGCACTGCTCTTCAAATCATAAGACCAAATACAGAAAGGAGCATGAAGATGACAAGTGGGAACCTTGTTTGCCCGTGACAGAAGCTGACATTTAATAGCAAATATGAGGACAGGTGGGAACAGAAGTGCAATCTTTTAATCCAGAAACCCCCAGTATTTAATCCCCCAAATAGAACAAATTAAATAAAAGAAAAAAAAAAAAGAAGGAAGGAGAGGCTGTGAACCATGCCAAGAGTTTTTGCAGCAGTACTGTCAAGAGAAGAAGACTAAATACAAGGGTATTGCAGCACCTCAGAGCAGTTCGAACAGAGAATGAAAGGCACAGGAAGCTCTGTCTGCACAAGATGTAAACTGAGCCTGGGAATGGGGCCTGCAGGGATCCCTGTAAACCAAAACCAAGCCCACCAAACCGTATCTGCTCTCACATTACAAGCCTGAGTGAGCATCCAAACAGCCACACTATTCATTCACAAGCTATCAGGAAGCACAGCCTTGGTCCCAGGGATGGCTGAGCTGTTGCTGTGCAAGCCCTGTGACACAAGATCTTGCTGAAGGATTTTCTAGAAGCATTTTTACCTTTCCTTCCTGATGGTGGAGTCCTGCTTGATTTTCACTGCAGTGCAGCTAGACCACCTACTGCAACATTCAGTAACTAAACTATTAATCCAGTCAGGCTGTGATTCAACAGGAAGGATTATCTGTCAATACAGGGTTATACTCAAAATAAGATATCTGTGCTCCTGTTCCAGCCCCTGAGCTCTGCTTGCTCTTTCTTGTAAGCTTGTTTAACAGGATTTATCTACTGTCCTCCTGACCATCTCAATTTTTAAGACTCCCACCCCCTGCACACACACAATGTGAGCAAGCTTTTAAGACCCTCTCAAAATATACAATCTTGAGAGATTGCTCAGCTGAGCTCTTTGCTCAGAAGTTAACCAGACCCAGACTAAACAAAGTTTGGTTTGCAGAGTTTAAATTAAGGAATAGAATTTAGAGGGAAACTTGACATATGAATTTGATTCAGAGAGGATATGCTGTCAGAGCCAACTGGAGTGCTTCAATAACATTGATATTGAAGGCCACAGAAAACAGAAAACCCAGTCAGCCATTGCTCCTGTACTTCCCAGAATTCATTCAGAGTCGCTTTGAATGATCACCAGCTGAGCCTACCACATTTAGGGATCAAATGCATGGAATCACACTTCAGAATAATAATTAAAAGAAGTGTTCTGAACAGAAATTTTAAAAGCCAGGCAGCTTGTGACAATTTGCAAGTGGGTCTAGAAGCACAGAACAGTCACACACACAAGGGTGTCCATTTTCTGGTGAGACCCATGTCTCACACTGGAAACACAAATGGCTAGGTAATGAGAACAGGAGACTGCCACAGTAAAGACTTCTCTATTCTACCTAGGGCCTTCAGGACTCAGAACCAAAGACTCATGCAATCCTCTAAAGCAGGCTGTAATCCTTGCAGGAAATTCACTGCTGTTATCACAAACTGTTTTTTTTTTTCATTAAGTGACATAAATCACAGGCTTGCAAACTTTTTAATCTGTCTGCCACCACAAGGGACTCTCCAGCCTTCTTCACTGCCCCTGCTAAGACATTGCCATCATTTCTCCTGAGCTAGTACTGGAACTTGAGCAAATGCTCCAAGATCCAGCCTGGGAACTGCCCCAGAAGACTGACATATCAAGGGGTGAGTTTTCCTCTCAGATTGTCAGAACTGCTCCTCTATAGAAACCCAGGTTTTAGCTTTGCAATGTTTTTTGCTTTGAACAGTGTGCTGCCTGCTGCTGCACCTTCTTCCAGTTTACACTGAGCTCCAAAACCAGCCAGTTGCCTCATTATCCCAAGGTTTGCCAAGTGTTTAGAGAAACCTAAAGACTGTATTGGAGGTACTCTGTTAGATGGGAAGCTTTAAGGAAGTTTCATTCAGTAACAAGGAAGTACTTGGTCACTGACCTCTTTCAGTGATGCAAGAATAGCAGTTTTTATGGCTTCTTCTTGCTTAACTTGCACATCTTCTAGTTTCTTAACCTCATTGCTCAAATATGGTTTGAAGTTCATCTTCAGGTATTGTCTTCCCCTGATGTGGTTAAACACCACATCGAGTGAGCGAGGCAGAATGCCAAAATCTTTTGAGGTCCCTTAAAAATAACAAAAGATGAAAGGCAGACATTCATACAAGTGTCTCACTGGATCTTGACTCAGCTATGTGTGCTTTTTGGCAAGCTTTCCATACCTTGGATGGTGAATGTCTTGCCTGCATTAGTAACCCCATAAGCAAACACCAGTCCATTCACTCCATTAATATAGGCTCTTACTATGTCTTTCATCGAGCCTTCAAAAAATTCCCTCTGAGTAGTTTCTGGTCCAAAGACCTTAGGAAAGGAGGGGAAAATAGGAAAAAAAAATAATTGGCACAAAGACATTTAATATGTCAAAATATTAAGCACTGATTATTGGAGGCTACTTTTTCAGAGCAAGCTGAGCAGGACCTGCCTTGCCTGAACTCTTCTGATACAAGGCTTTCTGCTGAGCTCTCCAAGGATGCCTGCTTAATTCTGGGAGGCACTCAGCCTTGCACTTAATTTTGCATATTTTCCTACTCCTAAAATAAACCACTCATCATGCTTCTGAGCACATTCTGTTCAGTGGACACTGGTGATGATGCACAACTCCCTACTCCAGTCACCCAGTTCAGCATTAGGATGGTCTAAATGACTCGGTGCCTGGAGATGTTTATCATTTGACACTGTAAGAACAGAAGTTCCTGCTGTAGGTAACAAATTTAGCTTAACTCCAGTACAGAAGGTTTAAGCAGCTGGGCTACTCCTCTTTCAAAAGTAAGTGCCTTCCAACATGATTTCCTGCAGCCCTTCCAAGATGAGGGCACCTGCAGAAGAGCAGGAGCACAGGAAGTCTGTGTCCACAAGAAGCTTCTGTTACATCTAATCAAAGACAAGAACAAAGAGGCTTTCTTGTCTCATCTAATAGACACCTCCATTATAACATGGCTTTCTTGACAGCCTCACACTAAATAATCATCAGTTTGGGTTTTTTAAGGCAAGTCTACCACATGTAATTCAAAGAAGGGGAAAAAAACACAATCATATTGCATTATAAAGTAAAAACTTCAATTTTTATCACTGCAGTGGGGATGAAATAAAACCAAACAAACTGTGAATAAAAGTGGGGGAAAAGTTTGCCTACCTGAGAGAAGGTGAACTTGTGCACAGAATGACCAATCCCTCTTTCACTGTTTTTCATTGCAGAAGACTCTCTGGGTGCACTCAGAATTACTGTCTGGGAATCTTCAATAGTCACACAACCCTTAAAAAACACAACAAAATAAGTACCAGGGGAAAAGTTATTTAGGAAGAAAGCTACCTGGGACCAAAAAAACACCCAACCAACCACCCACATAAAACAAACTTGTGGCTTTATTTATAAACAGTTGCAAAAGGTACATAAAATCTCCCTTGAAGGGTGTAACAACTAGAGAGATACTTGCTTCACATGAAAGCCAGAGCGTAGACAAAGCTCAGGCAATCATCTGGAGTTTTCCCAGAGGTTTAAAAGTTCCACCAACTTTTTGGGTTTAGCTTTCTACACCCTGGTATTTTGTGGCTTGCAGTTCCCTGTGCAGCTATAAAAGCAAAACTATATAGAAACACACTGGGGTTGCACTTCAGTCCTTTTCAGGGTGAAACAACAGTACAGCTCTAAAGGTTACAGAACCATAGAATGGCTTAGATTGGAAGAGACCTTAGAGACCATCTACTCCAACCTCCCCACCATGGACAGGGACATCTCTCACTAGACTCGGGTGCTCAAGGCCTCATCCAACCTGCTCTTGAACACCCCCAGGGAAGAAGCAAGAAGAATTTTACAGCATGAGCAGCAAGTCACTAGGACAAAGTAGTAGATCATTCTAGCATTCCAAAGAATCTCAGTGGTCAGATACCTGAATTATAATTGCACTGTCTCTTCCATGAAAGTCCTTTCATTCTCAAGCCCTCTACAGAGTCAAGAGGGTCATCAACTTTTAAGTAACATACCCAGTGGGATTTTGCAAAGCTACAGATTAGCAGGTCTGTGCCCTGTGAATCAGCAAAAACTGAGACACAAAAAGTTCATGTTTATCCAGGTGAATCCACAGATGCTGTTTGGAAGCAGTACATTGATTCATAAAAGATAGGGAGCTCGCATTAATGAGTGGTCTTTGAGGGGAGAAGAAAAACTTCTTACTTCTCCAACTAACCTGAGACTTGTGGTTTTCAAGCTCAGCTACAGAAAAGGGTCTCACCCTCAAGAAGACTTTCAGTGGTTGATTTGTCTATTTGTTTAAAAAAAAAGAGAAAAAGAAGAAGAAAAGACACAGTTACAATGGCCACTTTTAAGCAGGACACCCCCAAATACAGTATTTCCTGGCTTACTTTCCTGGCTCACTACTGCTTTCCTTGTGAAGCTCAGACTCTAAGCTCCCATTTGCTTTTTTACCTCCTAATGTCCTTAAGTAACTCCTTTTTGCTTGCCCCCCTCCCTTCATTAGTGGTCTTTTATAACCAAGCCAGTGTTTCGATTTAAAAGAGCTCACTGCAGGAGGCATAAACTGCTCTGCTCCCACCTCCTGGCCTCCCTCGGTATTGAACTCCAGCTGCCTTTCCCAGCAGCCGCTCTGCAGTGCCGCACTTACCGTAGGTTAAAACATCCTTAGCCTCAAGAGACCACCCCATAGTCACTATCCAGGCACTCATCTTCCTCACATTAGCAGCCATGAGGCAGTTCTCAGATGCTAAGGTGAGCTTTCCCATGCCCTTCCATTTCACAACGGTATCTCTCCATCCAAGTGAAGTTACACTATCAGGGAGATTTTTGGTTGTTTGTAAGAAGGATTCTAGCATTCCTTCCTTTCTTACAGAGAACACTGCCCCACTTCGGGAACTTGCTCATCAAGCAGCTGGACTTAGCAGAGCTCCTCGCAGCCCTCCCATGCCCAGCACTTCACTGATCACACAAAACAAAGTCACCTGGGGGCACTCAGTAAGGACAACTACAACTCTCAGAAAGCAGAGGTGGCTAAGCTATGTTCAAAAGTCTACAGCTGCACAGTTATAGGTGGGTTGGGTTTAATTCCCCAAGCACCTAACGTGCTTGCACCAAGGATCCTTTTTTAGCTTTTTTACTGAAAAGTAGAGTCCTGTTACACTCAAAGTGCAACTCCTTAGGTCCTTTGCCTCTCGAAAGCTTAGCACACCACATAGCATTGACCACCTGCACTTACTACTGGCTATGAGCCTATTTTTATGCAATGAGCAAGAAGCAAGAGAATCAAACACATCTTGAAGGCAAAATACAGTTCTTATGGGGGTGGGGGGGAGGCGGAAATTGCCAGAAAAAGCTTTCTTAAAAGGGGGGTGAGGGGTGTTTAAGCATAGGCAGGAAGTGTTATTACAGAAGCAATCCACACCTCCTGCTCCTCTGCAGCAGGCAAGACTGTTGACTCCATAGGTGAAGGTTTATCTGCCACACTCAGGAAGGAAACTGATCCTAAGGTATCAGACACTTCGTCAGGAACATAGTTTTTCTTCTCACGATCCATTGGTGTGGAAAGGAACTTGTGAGGACAAAAAACAAAGACAAGAATTCCATCATTTTCTCACTGAAGAGGTAACAATGCACAGGGAGCAAAACCGACACCAGAGTAGCTTGAGAGGATGAAGGAACCGTAGTAGAACCTGGGTTATACTAAGAAACAAGCAACTGAAAGCATACTAACAGGCTTTGGGGGCATTCCTCTCTCTCACCCACCTGGAAGCGCTGGGCCACAGCCCGGCACCCCCTCACCCCTGCCAGGCGCAGCCCTCCCCAGCTCCCAGGCGCGGCGCGAGGCCTCCCGCCGCTTCCCGCCAAGCGAGAGCAAGCGCGGCAACACCCAACCGCCGCTACCTTGCCGCGCGCGGGAACGCACCGAACACCGCCCCCTGCCGAGCGCGGCGGGGAAGCATTTGGGCGGAGGGAAAAGCGGGCGCTGATTGGCCGAGCGGGAGGGGGGTGGAGCGACAGTGATGAGCAAGCCGGTGCGGGTTCGCTCCGCCCGGCAGGGGCGCCGTCACACAGCGCAAGGCGGTGACGCTGCCGGCGGTAACGGGGGGGGACAGGACCACCGGGGGTGGGGGGGAAACGGGACGGGGGCAGCGTCACTGGTGACGCAGGGTTTATTCGTCATTTTTAATAAGGCACGGGGGCAAGGAAAGGGTTTGAATCGTGAAGTAAAGCAGCACCGACAGCGGCGGCTCAGCGGCCAGAGGAGGGGTGACTTGTCTGGCGTGTGGGTAGATAGGGGGACAGACGCAGACAGCTAAATATTGCCATCAAGAGTTATATAAAGTTACTGTGGGCCTTTCGTAATACGGGACACTGCGTGGTGCTGTGGTAAACTGAATAGAAAACAAATCACAAAGTGTTCAGGTTACACAAAGCCAGAACTGGGACAGCAAACTCTGTACCACGGGGAGGAGGACAAACCCTGCCCGACAGGGGACCTGGCTCTGGTCCCTCACCTTCAGCAAGCAAGGATCTGCTCCTTTTTTTGGGGTAAAACAGTGGGAAACCTTCACCTTTGAGACCATCCATTCAGAGAGCAGGGAGGGAGCTGCGTTTCTGCGCAGTGCAAGACGGATGCAAAGAGCAGGTTGTGTTTGTCCTTCAGCTTGAGTTGGAGGCAGGTGAAAATAGCCCCAAAAGATTGCAAAACCCGTGAAAAACCACAGCTGCTCAAAGAACATTAGGTGGGAGTTGAGGTTGTTTAGGAATGTGTAAGGGGCGCTGTGTGATTCAGGCACAGCCAGCTGAAAGCTGGTAAAAGGCAGGTTCATAGCAGCAGTCTGACTAACAGACAAGACCAACCACAGCAATGATGTCAAAGCCCCCCAAGTCCTCCTTGGATCCAAGTGGTTTTGGTCAAGCTATTGAGTCAAACAGAAGGAAGTCATCTTGGGTGAAACAGCCAACCTCATGCAAAGGTCAGCCTCAGCTACCAACACCTCCAGTTTGTTACTTGTTCTCCTGTTTGTCCCCTTGTAATCTGCCTGATGTGATCAAGCTCTTCACATGCTTTTCAGGGCACTCCATAAAATACACATAATTAGAAGACAAGTAATTAAAAACTAAGGCTAAAAGTATCTGTCAGGCACCTCACACATTACCAAAAGCTGGCCTTTAGGATGACTCTTGTGTTTTTCTGCTCACAACTGAAATGCTTCCCAAGGAAGCAGGCTGGTCACAATCCCTCTGCTAACCAGAGGGACAGAATCCTTCCAAGGTTTTAATGAAATTAAGACAAGTAGGTATCTAGATGGACAGCTTAATCCTTTGAGGAAGAAAACTCAAGCTCTTGCTGCTGTTTTTAAGGCCTTAACAGATGTAAACGGGTCCTCAAGCTCCACACTTGTTTCATTAGAATTCAAGTTCTCTTCCATGCTTGAAGCAGAAGTAGCAACCTGATCTTAAAGTGGATGAAATGAAGCTTTTCTTTTTCTCCACCCCCCCCAACTTTGGGGCTTTCTCTTGTTGGTTTAACAATTAATCATAGTTCCTTTAAGGATTAGTTTGCAGACAAAAACCACCCCACCACTGAACTCGAGAGGCCTAAGCAGCAGCAATGAAAATGGTGGGTTTATTGCTATACACATTAGACTTCAGTATTTCCTTTAATATTCAAATCCATGGAAATCTAAACCTAGAAATGCAACTAGAGAGTTCCACAGCTTAGTTTTGTGACTCTACATGCAAGTCTAAAGAAAGAACTCGCTAAATTCAATGTATACACCACAAATTATGAAGTCCTCTAGCTAGCATCCTCGGGATCCAGAGACTGAAAAGCATGGGGCATAAAAAAGGCCAAGTGTTAGTTCAGCCCTGCAGAGCAAAACCAGAATTGAACCCTTGGTAATGTACCTATACTTTGATTTTAATGCTGCTGCTTTCTGCTAGGATTTCAGCCCAAGTTAAACTCTTTCTGGAAAAGTATATTTTTAATAATTTAAGTGCTGCACATAGAGTCACCAACCTCCAGGCAAACTATGATGCCCAAATTTCATCTCCCTGGTGTTACAACAGGCATGTCCTTCCCTAAATACCACACAATCCTCCTTGGTGAGGATGATCAGAGGGCTACCTGGAGAGACTCTCTCCACAGACGTGGAAGCAAACAGCGATGAAAATTGGTAAAATCAGCTTTATTCAGGGGTGACCATCCCTTAGGCATCAGCAATTGTAACCTCAACTTCTACACCTGGCTCAATGCTGATGGAAGTGATCTGCTTCACAATCTCAGAAGGGCTGTGTAAGTCAATCAGCCGCTTATGGATCCGCATCTGGAACCGATCCCAGGTCTTGGAACCCTCACCACAAGGCGTCTTCCTGGTCGTGATTCGCAGAGTCTGCAGACAAATCGTGAGCACAGGGCAATGAGGTGATGCAAACACTGGACTTACCAACAACCAAAAGCACTGTATGGTATCTATGTCATTTTATAGTTACTGAGGTTATGCTGAACTGATGTGAGCACTCCTCCCCTCCGTTTGATTCAATTAAGAAATGCCAATCAAAGTAAATTAGATGCAGAAAGTGAGAAGTGAAGGACAGAAAAGCTCCTTCCCATGTTGAAGATGTTTTGCACTGTCAAAGCAACTTGAGAAGTACTTATCTCTTCACATTGGGTCACCCTCTGTTCAGTAGTACTGCTTTTCAGAGAATCATAGCATGGTTTGGGCTGGAAGGGACCTTAAAGCTCCTCTAGTTCTAACCTCTCTGTCCCATGGGCAGGAACATTGTTCCCTACACCAGCTTGCTCAAAGCCCCATCCAAGCTGGCCCTCAACACTTCCCCAGAGGGCCATCCACAACTTCTCAGCAACATGTTTCAATGTCTCACCACCCTTATGGTAAACATTTTCTTCCTTCTATCCAATCAAAATCTCCCCTTTCCGTTTAAAGCCATTACTCTTTGTCCTATCACTACACTCCCTGATGCAGCCTCCTTCCCCATCTTTCCTGTAAGCCCCCCTTTAAGTATTGAAAGGTCTCCCCAGAGCCTTCTCCAGGCTGAACAATGCCAACTCTGTCAGCCTTTCTTCACAGCAGAGGTGCTGCAGCCCTTTGATCATCTTCGTGGCGTTCTCTGGACCTGCTCAAGCAGGTCCATGTCCTTCTTATGCTGGGAGCTCCAGAGGTCTCACCAGAGCAGAGGGACAAAATCCCTTCCTTCACCTGCTGGCCACAGTTCTCTCATTTTTCATTTAAGAAGGGCACATTTGCAGGAAAACCCCAAACTTGGAAGACAGGAACACAGTGCCAAGTACCTTGGTGGGCATGCGAACAGGTCCTTTCACCTTCAGGTTTTTTTCCTTAGCACCTCTGATCAAGTCAGCACAGACTGAAAAAAAGAATAAAGTACAAACAGGGCTCAGGTTTGTGAGGTAGGTTTGTTTGTTTTCTTAAGTGATGATTTCAAACAAGCTGTTGGCTCAGAATAGCGTATGAAGTGATCACTGCCATTCATTTTCCATGTTATCCTCATTGCCAACCACACACAAGTGAAAGTAGTATACCATGGGGAGCAAAATCACGTTACAACAGTGGGCAGAAGCCATCACTACAAGTTTAAGCTGTATTTAGGCTGTTACCAGCCTGAGGTTCTTGCATCAAGCAGTGATTCCACAACATTTGAGTTCCTAAAGCCAGTTCCTAAATGAGACTAAATAATTTCTTACAGAATGTTGGAACTTCTAAACTAAACTCTTCACAACAAGAGTGACAAAACATTAATCAAGAGACTGGTGCCTCTCAGTTCTTATATATTCAAATAAGGATAACTAAAACCCCCCATAAGCAGTACAGGGAAGAATCATTGAATGCTTTGGGTTGGGAAGGACCTTTAAAGGTCACCATAGAATCACACAATGGCTTGAGGTGGAAGAGATCTTAAAGGTCATCTAGTTCCAACTCTCCTGCCATGGGCTGAGACACCTCTTACTAAGCCAGGTTTATCAAAGCCTCATCCAGCCTGGTCTTAAAATACTTCAGGGATGAGTGTTAAAACTTCTTGGGGCAACCTGTTCCCATGTCTCACCACCCTCACAGTCAAGAGCTAGTCCAACACTTCTGCAGTAAGCATGGACATCTTCAATTAGATCAGGTTGCTCAGAGCCCCATCAAAGAAGCTGCACTTAGGTTAGTCATTGTGACATGAAGTTTTCAGCGTGGTGAAACACCCTGAACATCAGCTTGCATTAAAAACTGAATTATAATCTGCTTGTCAGCACTTTGGGTTGACTTTGTTAGCCAAAGCACAAACAAACAGGCAAACACCTGGCTCCAATACGTTCTATCAATGATGTCATCCGTCACTTAACAAGCTACCCCAGTTAAATAAAGACAACCCCAAAGTGTCACTCACCCTTCTCAAGTGATTTCACATTGCGACTTGTCAAAGTAATCCTAATGCGATGGATGGCCACCTCTTGTTCCACAGGTGCTTTGCCAGTATCTTTAAACGCCTAAAACATTGCAATCACAAGCATGAGACACTACAGCCAACATCAACTAATGCCAGCCACAGCCTCTTAAACCTCTGGAGCCAAAAAAGAATAAATTAGATACGAGCTTGTTACGTTCCACTGAGTAGATGCCACACCCAAAGGGCATAGTGGCATGGAAGAGATGGTGGGAACAGAGAGGAAGCCCAAAGCTTTAACTGCTCTAAGGGACAGCAATTTCTCAGTGCCCAAATGCATTTCAAAAAGGGGAAGTTATGGGAATCTATCCTGCTCTGATGTCCAGTCACCAATCCCTCCTGTCCTCAAAATAAAACACGTTCGATTTCACGTATCTTGTAACTTAACCTCGCCACCAATTAAGTACCAAAGGTCTCGACAAACCAGTACAGAGAGAACAAAAAGGGGCATCTGGGCAGAAGGGCTAATTCAGCCCCAAGGAAAGCTGATCTAAGAGCTTTAAACTGGTCTGTAGAGCTTATGCAATTAAACGCTTGCACATAATTGGGCATGAACGTGGGCCACGTCTATTGATGAAAACAAATAAGGAGTAAAACCACGGAAAAAGACGTGTCGTGGAAGCCCGTGGATGAAATAAGGTGATTCCCCAGCCTGCCGAGACAGCACCTGCCACTTCAACCGCCACACTCCTCTAGACGAGCAGGTTTTGAGGGCACACACTCGAGGCCTTGCCGCCGCCGCCGCCACCACTCACACCGGCCCCGGGACCGCTCAGCGAGGAGCCGGCGCGGCCTGGCCTCCCGGGCCGCGCTCCCTGCGGGCCGGCGCTACGAGGGGAGCCGGCACACGGCCCCGGCCTCCGGGAGCCGCCCCAGCAGCGGGGGATGCCTCTCGCACACCCCCGGCACAGCCAGCCTGCCGCGGGGCCGAGGCCCAGCACCGGCGCAGCACACGCGGCCGCCCGGGCCTGGCAGCCACGCGGCGCTCCCCACCGCCGCTCCCGGCGGCCTCCCTCCCGCTCCCCGTTCCCTCCCGCCTCACCATGGCGGCAGCGGAGCCTTCCTGACCGACTTATTCCCGGGCGAGGGGCGGCGCGGGGCCCAGCGAACAGCGGTGAGCCAGGAGGCAGCGGCGGGCGGCGCGGGTAGAGGAAGAGACGCCGGCGGCAGGGCCCTTTTATAGCGGGCGGCGCCGCCTCCATCCGGGCGCCGCGGAACCTTTCACCCGCCGGGGCCCGGAAGCCGGCGAGGTGAGCAGGAAGGTGCACCGCGGCAGCCTCGGCGGTGCTGGTTACGGAGGTTCACGGCACGTCAAGGGGATAGAGAGGGCTGGGAGCGGCTCCGTTCGCCCAGCCGGGCTCGGCAGCAGCTGCCAGCGGCAAGGCTGGCAGCCGGGCTGAGCTCCGGGGCCTGCCGCAGACGTGCTGAACACACCGCTCACCGCCCAGACGGCCGTTCGTGGGGGCACCGGGCCTCCCGCACCGGCGGGGTTACAGGTTCCTGCTTGGTCCCCACGGGCACCCTGCGTTCCTCGTTGCCTTTACCTGTGCACTTCAGCTTTGAGATGGGGGGAGTAGCGAGAGCTGAAACACCAGCGAGTGTCTGTCGCTTCCAGTGATAGCCAGAATGTCCCCATTCCACCTTCTTTTTTTTTTCTTACCTGTCTTTTTCAGCTGTTGCCGAAAGTGGAGGTGCGAGAACAGAAGCTTGAAGGCGCTGATTACCTTCATTCTTAAATTGCAGAACTTAAATTGTTTTTATTTAGCGACGTCCCTCTATTTATTCAGTTTAGGCAGTGGAGGGTTATTTTTTTAAGTGAGAAAAGTCATTGATTTGGCCTGGACACTGAAAATTCTGCCCCAAAGCAAGCATTTTGCTGAGAAAGTGCCCCTTTCTACTTAAAAACTCTACACGATTGATTTATCACACTGGACAAACAGATGCCACATGGTATGAAGTGATGACCTAAAGTCAGAGAATAGAATAGAATAAAACAGCTTGGAAAAGACTTTTGAGATCTTAAGTCCAACCTATCACACAACACCATCTAATCAACTAAACCATGGCACCAAGCACCCCATCCAGTCTCTTCCTAAATACCTCTAGTGATGGTGACTCCACCACCTTCCTGGGCAGCACATTCCAATGGCAAACTCTTTCCATGAAGAACTTCTTCCTAACATCCAGCCTAAACCTCTCCTGGTGTAGCTTGAGACTGTGTCCTCTTGTTCTGGTCTGGTTGACTGGGAGAAGAGACCAACCCCCACTTAGCTACACCCTCCCTTCAGATAGTTGTAGACAGCAATAGGTCTCCCCTGAGCCTTCTCCAGGCTAAGCAACCCCAGCTCCCTCAGCCTCTCCTCACAGGGCTGTGCTCCAGATCCCTCCCCAGCTTTATTGCCCTTCTCTGGACACATTCCAGCAACACACCTTAATTCTGATTGAGGGGTTTGGTAATCATAGACCTGTGTAGCCTTAGCAAAAGTACTGCCAGCTTTGGAAGCCCAATAATTACTGCAGTTATTAAAGCCTGCTTGGTGGCTTAATATGAACTTACTTTTTGGTCATTACACTGCCCTTAATACAAGTTACAATTAACAATTACTGTATAGCCCTTCATATAGTCCTTAAACCAATTGTTCCATTGTGATGCACAGTGTCAGACTTGTTTTGCACTTGGATCACTTGGACCTGCTCTTTGAAATCTGGTTTGCTAGCAACTCACTTGGGCTGGATGCTGTACTGTGATAAAGCAGTTCCAGTAAACAGGGATATAGAAGTTGTCATCTTGTTGAAGCTTCCTGAACTGCAGCAATGGAGATTTGTAACTGAGAATAATAAACGTGTTTTGATGATGGTCTTTGTTTCTCTGGCCTCTTCCTGCCTGCAATGAAAGCAGCATTTGGTGCTGGTGGTTTGTTTTCTGAGCCATTTAACAATTATATTAACGATTTTGAACTCACTTATGCATAAAAAACCCGTGTTTACTCCCTTATCAGCTATTCCAACTACTTCCTGAGGAAGTTTTCCATCTATAAGTGTTTTATATTCATCACTCTTAAATACATGACCTCACACTGATCATGCTGAAACAATTTCCCCACTAATCCAGATGGTTCCCAATCAGCAATCTTGATACAATATTTACTTGGAGCTTTTATGAATGTTCTTAATAAACTTTTATCTCCAGATAAATATTGAGTAGCTGGCTGCCAAGAACTACTTCCTGAGGGATTCAGTTAGAAATGGAGTCCTCCTTGATGACAGACCTGTAACTTTGGCTTTGATTTACTTGCTATGAACTGTACATGCACAGCTCTGCCAGTGTGTTTCCTACTGAACAACTCATTGTACAAATGCCTCACATCAACACTTCTCTACCAAACACATGCTGTAATTGCATCAAAAGAAACCTGTGGGGAAAACAAACCCAGATTCTCCATTCATTTAAACCACAATTGCAGTAGAATCTCCTCAATTTATTCCTTGTTCATATATCAAGAAGTCAGTTGTTGCTTTGTGCTTTGGTTTGTTGTTTCATTTTTTCCTTTGGTTTTCCCTAGGATTAGCACAAACTTGACAGTAATTTATTCCTTTCTTATCTTTTTACCTCTAGAACTGGCACCACCTCAGCTTTCTTTGAAGTTGGTTGGGGTTGGGTTTTGTTTTGGGTTTTTTTTTTTCCCTGAGCTTCCTCAGATTTCTCAAAGCTTATGGAAAATCCACATGAACAGCACACAGGTCTCCTTTGCCAGCTCTTAAAATTCTTGGATGTGAGCTATCTGGAACTGCTGATTTAAAAACCACCTCATTTCTGTTCCTATATTTGAGGCTTTCCTTAGCTATTGTTAGAATTTTCTGATACATGTTGGTTTTCTCCACAACTCTAGAACAGAAAGGTACCTGAGCTTCCTGCTTTCTCTAGAATATGCTGTTAAAAATACTCCTTCATGCTGTTCACATGAGTAAATACCCATTGTAAATACAACTTTTTTTGCTTCCCTTCAGCCAGCTCCGTTGCCTTTCTCTGGACACACTCCAGCACTTCAATGGCATCGTAGTGAGTGGCCCAAAAGTGAATCCAGTAGTCAAGGTGCAGCCTTGCCGCTGTGGAGTACAGGGCTATAACAACTTCCCCCAGTCCTGCTGGCCAAGGGGCTCTCTGAACACAGCAATCTGTTCAAAGAACAGAGTTTGAAATGCCTTCCAGGATTCATAGCATGGTTTGGGTTGGAAGGGACCTTAAATATCACCTAGTTCCAACCACCCTGTCTTGGGCAGGGATACCTTCCACTACAGCAGGCTGCTCAAGGCCTCATCCAGCTTGGCCTTTAACACCTCCATGACCTCCCTGGTCAGCCTGTTCCAGTGTCTCGCCAGCCTCACTGTAAAGACGCAGGTTGGTTTGCTGCACTTACCTCACTGGCTTCTGTACAGCCACTTTATGCTTAGTGTTTAGGAGCTAGCAGCACATGCTGGTGGATGTGAACTCTCAGTACTGCGCTAATAAAAACTTCAGAGCTGTCCTTCCTCTTTCTGTCAGCTTCCTGCAGAGACCTTGTGGGAAGCCACCAGCAGCAGCGTTTGCATGGTTGGAGGTCTCTCCTTGAAGAAAGCAACTGATTTTACAGCAGTTATGTTTGCTCATATATGTAGCCCACATATATTTTTGCCCAGGACCCTCTGTCTACTCTTTTAAAGCCCAGTCATGAAGTCAAAGATGACATCTTTCTCTTCCAAACACCACTTAAATCTAATCTAATTCTTTGGCGAGACAGAGTAGGAGCAAATTGTTTCACGGTGCTTGCACTGCCTCTCCATCATGGAGCAGGGATAATTTAAGGAATGATACTGACCTCACACTGCCTGATGACCAGAGGAAAGACTTCTCTTGATATAGAGTACATCACTGCAATGTCTTTTGGGCTTTTAAGTTTTTTCCCTCACCCCTCTACAATCAGTTTTTCTCCTTGTGATATTCTCCAAAGTGATTCTCAGGTAACCAATGTCTGCAAGCACAATATTTAGCAAGTGCTTTCCACAGATTAAGAGATTTAAAGCCAGGGGAAATCACTGTCTTGATGGTACAAAACTATTAGAGCAGGATATTACTTGCATCTCCATTTTATCTCCATTACATCCAGGGGTCGGCTTGCGTTCTGTGGGATGTGCAGAGATATTCCCTTCCCAACCCTGGAGTCTGGAAAGAAAAGACTAAAGCCAGGTCGGTAATGCTTCTCCTGTTGTGAGCCGACCCTCTGTGAACTAGCAGAGTTAAATTACTCCAAACCTGACAGAAACAGGAGTCATAACATAAAACACAGGGCCTGGAACTAAAGGAGATAGCACGGTGTTAAAGATGTGCTTTAGAAGCAGGAATTGTTAGCCACTGAGGAAATCATTACCCTGTGATTGTTCGGAACAGCTGGTCAGATCCACAACATCACATGAAAGTGATCCAAGGGCATCAAATAATAAGTTTTGGTTTCAAAGGGCTTGCTAACTTCTCTAAAAAATGGCAGCTGCAGCTTGCAACGTAGAAATCAGGAGGTTGCAGCAGGGGGGCAGGAGCAACAACCATGGAGTCTGTAATGTGATTTCATAGAAGACCCAGCAGGTCTGCTCAAGAGAAAACTTGCAGGAGAGCACAGCAAAGTCTATTAAACTTTTCTGCCACCTGGTCAAACCCTCACCCTGCTAAAGAAGGGTCTCCCAGAACAGGTTACACAGGATCACATCCAGGTCAGTTTCAAATGTCTCCAGAGATGGAGTCTCCACAACCTTTATGCTCAGCAAGGTTGCAGCACCCTCTCAGCAAAGAAGCTTTTCCTTACGTTTAGGTGGAAGCCTGTGAGTCCACAGTGGCATCAATGAGCTCCATCAGTATTTGTGAATGCATCCCATCAGAGGCATTCTGGTTGGATTGCTCCCTAACCTGATCTGTCTCTAATGGTGAATCTTCCTTGCTCCAGCCTTCCACTGGTCTCTCAACTGTTGCATGTTTACTTTTAAATGTTTGAGTTTAATCCATGTTTATTCTTGGAGACATCACAGAGCCATGGATTCTGAGCTATCATCCTGAGCTGTTTTTTGAGTAGAATTAACTCAGTACTCATCAAAATTAAAAAGGCAGCAAGTAAAAGGGGGAAAAAAATAGGACAACCTTATGACAGCAGAGTTCTCAACCCCTCTCAAAAGAGAATTCAATTAAATTGGCAGACATCTGCAGAGCTGATTAAGCTTCAACAGCAGGTCTTGGCCATGCAGTATTCTCCTGTCAAGTATAACAGAGACTTTAAAGGGTGCTTGATTTTGCACAGGGACTCGAGTAGCACTCAGTGATGCTAAAGTATCCTTAAGCACCAGCCAGCAAGTTTCTATCAGTTTAAGCAACAAGCTCCCTAGTCGGGCAAAATAAACACAACACCTCAGCATCCAGGAACTACTACTGGAAGTTTCAATTCCATTTTTTTAAATCATTCCTTTGAGGGCTGCAGAAACATTCTTGTGCAAGGCTTGATGTTAAGGTGAGGCATGCCAATGGCTTTATCAGAATTTATATCTTAACATGCCCTCAGCTAATCATTTTACAAGGTACCTGGCTTATTCTGATAACTTCTGGAAGGTAATTCCTTGTTTATTAAAAGAAGTTATGCAACAAGGAAAAAAAACCCAAACAAACCAACCCCAAACCCAAGCCACAGAAGTTCTGGTTCTATAGCATAATTGTTTTGACAGAGAACACAGGAAATCCACTGCAGAAGCTACCTTGGGTTTCTGATTCCAGCTGGCCTTCTACACTTCCACTTCAGGGGGAGAGAAGAGCAAGAAACAGTTAAGCTTAGATATGCTTTATAAAGTATTTCTTTCAATGAGCAACCCAAATGCCATAAAGACCTACAGAATCATCTCAAATTCACATAGTTGCTCATTTCCAGGATTTCACGGGGCTAAGAACAGATGTGTGTCAGAAATCAGGAAACTGGCTCAATTCCTTTGAGAGGTGGTTGGGTTTTTTTTTTTTCTTTTCCAGAATGGAAGCAAGGGGGAGGAAAGGAAACTCAATGTGACTGAGACATCACCATTTCTGCCTCAAAAAGAAGCTGAATCTGCAAGCAGAATGGCAATATCAGCTACAGGAGCCAGGTCTTTATAGCGCCAGAAAAGGGCTGATATCTCAACAGATCTGTGGTTATCAGCTCTGATAAATAAAGGATCAGAGCTCTGTCTTCAGCATTGCCTACAGCACCTCCTCTCCTAGACAGGTTACAACCAGATCAGGAATGATAACGGGTAAGACGCAAGCAGCACAGAGGGTAGTTCAATAATGTAAGGTTTGAGCAGCACCAGAGTATCATTATCACTGCTTTAAGCAAACAACTTCTCAGTGCTTCCAGTATCTTGCCCGATCCTGACCTGCACATTAAGAAAGGCTAACTCCCCTCACACACACTTACCCTGATTGGGGGATTTTTATGTTGATATCTCTCTCTCCCTCCACCTTTCCCCAATTATTTTTAAACTCCCCCTCCAAAACCTGGGAACTTCCTACTCCACACAAGATGCTCTTCAGATACTAAAGTTTACAACAGACCAAGCAGCAAGCTGCAACTGACACCTGGTAGCATAAAGGTCTCGTAAACACAGGTTGGTCTTGCACCTTCTTGCTCTTAGCAGCCTTAGACCAACAGAAAGGCTCCAGATTGCAGTGGGGAGATTGGGTGGCTCCCATTTCACAAACACCACACTCACTGAAACAAAATACACTTCAGAACAAGGAGGGGGAAAAGCCCCACTGGCACTGTCCTTTTTTTCCTGCATTTGCTGGTTGGTGATGCAGACTCATTCCTTAGCAAGTGAAGAGGAAAAGCTCAAATGCACAAACCTAACTCTCTGTGAAGAGCTACTCATAGCTGACAGTTTGGAAATACCAGAAGGTATTATGAACAAAGAACCCTCCAAAAGCAGCCTTTTTTTTTTTTGTACTTCACTTGAAGACAGCAATTTTTCTGTGTATCACATTCCCCAGTTTCTCCCCAGGCAAAGCAGCACACACCAGGTCAGCCAGAAAAAGCCTTCTCTGCCAACATCTTGATCCTTGTGTCTACCCCCTCCCATGGTAAAAACCCCTCAGCTTTGTTAAATCTCTTTATTTATATTCTTCTTATATCAAAACAGTTCCTTCTTTTTCAGTATATAAAAAAAAAACAACCCACCAGCAACAAACCTTTAGATCACACAAGGCCCAGATTCATTCTGTTTGAGGAAAGACAGAGGGAAAGGAAAGAAAAGTCAGTTCTAAAAGACAGGGTAAGAGCCCTGAGCTCTCCTAGAGGCTCCCCTTGAGAGCCCTGAGTTTGGGAAGCAGCTGGGTTGCGCTCAGGCGCTCCTCAACATTGGCCTTCCAGCAGCAGCTGATGATGCTCTGGAGCCTCTGGCCCACTGGTGACTCGTGGAAAACAGCGGCAGCCAGGGAAGGACGCAGGTTGTAGGCCACCACAGCATAGAGCACGTACTGCCTCTCGCCCAGGTAGGGCTGCTCCCGCATGACAATCTGCCAGAGGGTGATGGCAAACGAGTAGATGTCTGCCTTGGCCGTCACCCTCTCCCCTTTGAGGAGCTCAGGGGCACGGTGTGTGTACGTGCCCCCTTGCTGGCACACCTGGGGGCTCTGGGACAAGCCCTCCTCCAGTTTCTGGGAGCACCCAAAGTCTCCAATCTTGCACGTTCCCTGCTCGGTGATGAAGACGTTCGCAGGCTTCAAGTCCAAGTGCACGATGCCCTGGGAGTGAAGGAAGGCCAAGCCTGTCACGATGTCACAGGAGTAGCAGACGGCCTCCTGCATGCCCAGGGCCTTCCTCCTGCAGCTTCCTTCCTCATCCTCGCCCCGTCCCCACGCGTCGCCGGTGCCGTAGATGACGTGGTGCAGGGTGATGCTGCCCACGTACTCCATGATGACGGTGCCCAGGCTGTCCTGGCTGGCGGGGGCACAGGTGCTGGCAGCCACCACGCGCACCACGTTGGCGTGCTGCAGCCGGGCCACGTTCAGCTCGGCCCAGAAGCTCTGGCGTGAGGCCAGGCGGTTCTTGCTGCTCTTCTTCACCTGCTTGACAGCCACAGTCACCCCATGGTAGGTGGCTTTGTAGACAGAACCAAAGCCACCAGAGCCCAGGGGCTGCAGGAGGCAGAGCTGGTCCCAGTCAATGGAGCACCAGGCCAGGCGTGGAGGCAAGCGGCGAGTCCTGCCTGAAGGAGCTTCCCCCAAGAGGCTTTTGCTGTTGGTGTCAGGGATAATCAAGGGGCTGGTGCAGGGCCTGAGATCCACAGATGGGGAAAACTCCAAAGGAAGAAAGCAATTAAGAGGAATAGGAGAGGGCATAATAAGGTGGAAAAAACAAGAGGCACTTACTGAGACAGAAGACCAGAAAGTTACCCTGACAGAAAGGACTGCAGAAGGGCTTCCAAAACCTTTTATCCTCTCTTCACCTTCCTCCCCTCCCACCCCAAATGAGCTGCATCTGTCACAAGCAGCTGAACCCAAGCAGGCTCACCTGCAAACACTCTTCTCCAATTGTGAAGTTAAACTCTAGAAAGTCAAGGCAAATGGAGAGGAACCATATGGTAGTTGTGTAGTGATCATAGAATGGGTTGGGCTGGAAGGCACCTTTCAGGGTCATCCAGTCCAATCCCCTCAGTGAGCAGGGACACCTTAAGCTCTAGCAGGTTGCTCAGAGCCCCAACCAACCTGACCTGGAATGTTTCCAGGGATGGGGCATCTCCCACCTCTCTGGGCAGCCTGGGACACTGTTTTACCACCCTCAATGTAAAACATCCCTTCCTATTATACAGTTTGAACCTCCTTTCCCTTTTGTTTTTTTTTCCCCTCTTTTTTTTAGTGTAAGACCATCACCCCCTGTCCTGTCTCAACAGGACCTGCTCAAAACTCTGTCCCCAGCTATCTGATCAGCCCCTTTAAAGCACTGAAAGGCCTCCTTGGAGCTTTCTCCATGCTGAACAACCCCAGCTCTCAGCCTTTCTCCACAGCAGAGGGGTTCCAGCCCCTAGAGATGACCCTGGGCACTTTGGTGGGCCGCCACAAATTCCCAGAGGTCCCCTTACGTTTCAGGGTCTTAAACCTGCCTGATGAAAATGGGGCACACAGGCCATGGCTGCTGGTAGGTTTGCCCCAGTGACCAGGGGGGAGCTTCCTGTGAAGAAAAGCTGAGCAGAGCATGGGAACTGTGGGGCAATGCTGTGATACCTCACTGCATAAGGAGCCAGGCACTGACCAAAGGAGAGGTGACAATTTTTAGGTGACTTCAGTGAGTTTGGGAGCCTAGTTTGTTTGTATTTGTCATTCATGTTTGATATTCCTGTGTGAGAGCTCAGATGTCACTCATTTATGGCATGCCCCTTGCCCACACCCAGCCTGGGCTTTATTTTCATTTTCCATGTAAGCAGTTGTGAGGGAACTTCAGGATTTACACATGACCATGGGGCTAACAACGTAACACACAGGCAAGAAGCCAAGAGCTGAGCTTCTCTTCATCCACACAGCCCACAGCATGTCTCTGCTGAAATCCTATCTACTGCTGCACAAGGACAGCTGACAAACACCTTCCCTGCAGGAGCCTGTGTGCCCCTTAGATAAATTGCTGTCTCTTGTAGATTAATCAAGTGTTTGGAAGAAACTCTTCCAACTTGCCTGGGATTCCACAGGCTGTGTTAACTTGGAGATAACTTTACAGACTGCAGGATTCTTCTGGGACTTCTCATGGCATCAGAGACTTGTTTTGGTTGGAAAAGACCTTTAAGATCAAGCCCAACCATCATCTAACTCCACCAAGTGCCAAACAAAACAAAAATCCTTGGTTTTTCAGTTTCTCCAGGTTGGATTGCTCCCCTCCCACCCATCCATGCACACACACACACACACACACACACACACACACATCTGCACACACCCTCCAGTTTGAGCAATGTGCAGCTCTTCAGACCCTGGAAGCATCCAGGTTCTCCGTGTTGTTTCACAGACACCAAGCAGAGATCTGACGGATTTCTGTGGCAGCGACACTCAAACCATTCTTCTTCTCTGCAGACTGCAGCTCAGTGCAACAGGAAAATCAGTGGCATGGGCAGACAGGTCAATGGAAATGATTTCCAGCCCACCCCCAGCATGCATTGTCATCACCCTGCTTCCAGAGGGCTCAGCTGATGTCTCTTCAGTGCCCTCTTCAGTGGCAAACTGGCTTTGTAGGTGGTGACTTTATGACACAAATGTCCCCAGTGGAGACAAGGTCGTGGGATGATGATGCCACTGAAGAACACAGCTGCTAATTCTGTATGTTTAAACACTGACTACTCTGAATATGTTCATTTCTTGAGGGCACAAGGACCATTGCCACAAATAAAAGTAATCGTATAAAAACAGGGCAAAATGGTTCACCTTTAAGAGGAGCAGGGTTTATACTGAATGACCTGGGATATAGCACTCAGGTAGGAACTTGAAATTGCTGCTGCTGGGGTCTATCATTTTCCACATCCCCACCTCCACTGCTGTTAGTTTGCTGAAGGCCCCGGCTCATAGTGGCAAGCAGCAGCTCATCCTCCATTGCACTTCTCAAACTCTTGTTTTGTAGTAGAGGTTATCTCCCTGCCCTGCTCTCTGCCTGTCTGTGATCACCAGCCCTCGCTGTGCCAGCTGCACCAACTGATACTCTGGAAAACTCAGCTCCTATCTGACTAAACCCAACGTTGTGATTTGCCAAGCAGGGAAGGCACCAGCACATAGCTGCTCAGTCCTTGCTAGTCCAGCAGCAGCTCTGCACCACAGTGGGATTTCCCTGTCAAAAAGACCCATTCTTTGTCCCAGGGCATGTTGAGCTGTGGGGAGGAAGAAAGTGAAGGGGGAAACTGGAATGGTCTTTCTCTTCCACTGCTGGAGGACAGCCAGACCAGGTGTAGAGAATACCGAGACCACTTTTCTGCACTTTCTTATGCAAGTTTTGGGAAGGGCTGGCTGCAGGAGAGAGAGAAGGGGGGAGGGATGCCCATGGCTCTGAATTTACCAAGCTCTGGAGGGACTGCACCATGAGATTTGTGGATGTAACATCAGTATGATCCAGGCAATCACATTCCCTTTATTACAGTTCCCAGGGGGTGTCTGTCTGGAAGATGTTCATCCAGGAACGGTGGGCAAGACCAGCTATGACAGCAACACCATGGGGTGGTTTTCTCTCAGGGCAGAGGGGGAACAAATGATTTTGCAGAGTATTTCAGAGTTTTTTGGCCCTTCAATATACCAAGGCCACTGCTCTCAGGCAAGTGAGAAACCTGTGACACAGAGGTGGTGAGCTCAGAGGAAAGGGACAGGGATCACAACAAAGGGGAGATGTTGTGCACAGAGCCAGCAGCTCTCTGTAATAACCATTTCTCTCAGACTGGGTTACAGCAAGAAGTCTAGAAAGTCAAGAGCTGGAAAAGAGAGGAACCCAAAAGCAGGAGAGCAGAGACAATGCTGAGGATGGTATAAAGTATGTCCCAAAACCTAATGACATGTGGAATCTTTACTTCCCTGGTAAAGAGTCTAGGCTAGGCAGCAACTGTGTGCAACCAGCAGAGGCAGCTTTCTGCAGGTGGGAGCAGGCTGCTCCTCGGGCTGTGCAGCACCTCTTCCCCTTGGGAGTTGGTCAGACTTCTCCAGCAGCGTCAGGGGCAGACAGATGTTCGGGATCAGAGCAAGAGAGCGTCCCTGGCAGTATTTCCAAGAGACAGCCCACAGGCTGTGCCTAGCACCTGCCACGCTCTGTGCTTTGTCCTGTCAGGACTTGTGTTAATCTGAGGTGGTGGAGACCCACTCACCCACGGCTCCCAAATCAGCAGTCCCACCCTGGACACCCCAAACTCACCTTCCAGCGCCCGACAACGTTTCAGAGTGCAATCTGATGGCAAACTCAGTTGCTTCCTTCAGCTCAGCTCTGTCTTTTCAGAGAGACAGGAGCACAATGCGGTCCGCTCCTCGGTGGAATCACCGAACGCAGCCTTTAAGGCTCTCTGAAAACTCTGACACTTTACCAGTGACACAGGATCACAGGATGTCAGGGGTTGGAAGGGACCCAAAGAGATCATCGCGTCCAACCTCCCCCCCCTTGTCAGAGCAGGACCATACAGTCTAGCTGAGGTCACAGAGGAACGCATCCAGACGGGCCTTGAAATCTCCCGAGAAGGAGACTCCACAACCCCTCTGGGCAGCCAGTTCCAGCGCCCTGTCCCCCTCCCAGCGACGAGGTTCCCCCTGGCGTTGAGGTGGAACCTGCTCACATCCGCCGCTCCTCGTCCTTGCGACAAACGAGAAAGCTGCACCTTTGCCCCCTCCCAGCACCTCCGCCCAGCAGGGCCGGATGCGTGCTTCAGGTAGCGACCCCCCCCCCCCCTTTCCCTCCCTCCCTCCCCTCCCCTCCCCTCGCAGCTCCAGAAGCAGCTATTGAAATGCCAGGCACCCGCGATTCATTAACTAAAACCATTCTGTACTTTTATTGATATATTTTGTGGAGTTCACATAGTTTTGGTTGTTTGATTTTTTTTTATTATTTTTTTTTTTTCTTTCTTTTCTTTCTTTTTTTTTTTTGTACAGCAAACATAACACTGTAGGCCACAAGAAGCTGCAGCACTATTGTTTTAATAGCAGCAAGGTATATCTTTCTTTTTTCCTTTTTTTTTTTCTCTTTTTTTTTTGTTTTAATAGGGTATGTGGACAATAAATAGTCTGTGTCTTTGGATGTGTGAATGGTTTAAACATGAAGTCCTGCTGCAGCTTCGTACTGTGATTGCTATTTTTACAGAGCTTATACACAAAAATATATATATGCCATCTTTTTTGTTGCTTTTTTTTTCTCCTTTTTTTTTATCATCTATATTTTTTTTATACAAATACAACAGTAGTTTGTGAATACATTTTGTTTTTTGTTGGGTTTTTTTGTCTGTTTGTTTTGTTTTCCTTAAAGTACATATACATGATAAGCAACTCGATTTTCCCATATCACAGGATAGCAAATTTTAAATGCAAGAAACATATACAAATTCGGGCTGGAATGCAGGGTTTTGTGTTATTGTCTCGTTTTCATTCCTTTCCCCCCCCCGCTCCCCCCCCTCCCCCTTTCTATTTTTTTGACACAAAACTTTTCTCTTTCAAAAACCTTTTAGCATCCAAGTCCAAACAGTTCATTTATTCGCTTTTCCCACTAGCTAAAACATAGAATTTCAGCAATCCAAGGCAGGGTTTGGGTGTGGCGTCATCCCCCAGTATTTATTTGCTTTCTGTGTGTTCAGGGGTTTTTGGGGTGTGTTTATTTTTTGTGTATTGTGTGTGTGTGTGTGTGTTTTTTTGTGTGTGTGTTTCGTGTGTGTTAATTTGTGTGTGTATTTTGTGTGTGTGTTTTGTGTTAATTTGTGTTTGTGTGTTTGTGTGTGTTAATTTTGTGTGTACCGCGTTTGTGTGTTGTGTGTTTGTGTGTGTTGTGTTTGTGTGTTTCGTGTGTGTTAATTTTTGTGTGTGTTTTGTGTGTGTTAATTTGTGTTTGTGTTTCGTGTGTGTTAATTTGTGTTTGTGTGTTGTGTGTGTTAATTTTTGTGTGTAATTTTGTGTGTGTGTTTTGTGTGTGTTAATTTTTGTGTGTGAGTTTTGTGTGTGTTTAATTTTTGTGTGTTTCATGTGTGTTAATTTTTGTGTGTGTGTTTCGTGTGTGTTAATTTCTGTGTGTGTTTAATTTTTGTGTTTTGAGTTTTGTGTGTGATTTTTTGGTGTGTGATTTTTGTGTGTGCTTGGTGTGTGTTTAGTTTTTTGTGTGTATTTTTGTGTGTGTTTTTCTGTGTGTTTTTGTGTGTGATTTTTGTGTGTGTGTGTAATTTTTGTGTGTGTTTGGTGTGTGTTTAGTTTTTTGTGTGGGTTTTTCTGTGTGGTTTTGTGTGTGATTTTTGTGTGTTTGATTTTTGTGTGTGTTTGGTTTGTGTTTAATTTCTGTGTGTATTTTTGTGTGTGTTTTTCTGTGTGTTTAATTTTTGTGTGTGATTTTTGTGTGTGGTTTGTGTGTGTTTGATTTTTGTGTGTGTTTGGTTTGTGTGTGTTTAATTTCTGTGTGTATTTTTGTGTGTGTTTTTCTGTGTGTTTAATTTTTGTGTGTGATTTTTGTGTGTGGTTTTTTGTGTGTGTGATTTTTGTGTGTGTTGTGTGCGTTTGGGTTGTGTGTGTTTAATTTCTGTGTGTATTTTTGTGTGTGTTTTTCTGTGTGTTTAATTTTTGTGTGTGATTTTTTTGTGTGTTTGGTGTGTTTAGTTTTCTGTGTGTATTTTTGTGTGTGCTTTTCTGTGTGTTTAATTTTTGTGTGTGATTTTTGTGTGTGGTTTTCTGTGTGTGTGATTTTTGTGTGTGATTTTTGTGTGTGTTTGGTTTGTGTGTGTGTTTAATTTCTGTGTGTATTTTTGTGTCTGATTTTTGTGTTTATTTTTTGTGGGTTTTTTTTGTGGGTTTATTTTTGTCTGTGTTAATTTTTGGGTGTGTTTGGGTTTTGTGTGTTTAATTTTTTTGTGTGTTTAAATTTTTTGTGTGTTTAATTTTTTGGGTGTGTTTTTTTGCACATTTACTTTTTGTGTGCTTGGTTTGTCTTTATTTTTTGGTGCATGTATTTTTTTTTGGGCATGTTTAATTTTTGTGTCTTCATTATTTGGGGGGTGTGTGTTTCATTTTTGTTTCTTTTTTGTGTGCCTTTTTTTGTGCCTTTTTTTGGGTGTGTTTAATTTTGGTGTCTTCATTTTTTTTGGGGGGTGTTTCATTTTTGTGTGTTCATTTTTTTTGGTGTGTTCATTTTTTTGTGTGTTTGATTTTTGTGTGTGTGTTCATTTTTTGGGGTGTCTTTATTTTTTGTGTTCATTTCTTGTGTGTGTGGTCATTTCTTGTGTGTGTTCATTTCTTCTGTGTTCATTTCTTGTGTGTTCATCTCGTGTGTGTGTTCATCTCTTGTGTGTGTTCATCTCTTGTGTGTGTTCATTTCTTGTGTGTGTTCTGTGTGTGTTCTTGTGTGTGTTCTTGTGTGTGTTCGTGTGTGTTCATTTCTTGTGTGTTCATTTCTCGTGTGTGTTCATTTCTTGTGTGTGTTCATTTCTTGTGTGTTCATCTCGTGTGTGTTCATCTCTTGTGTGTGTGTTCATTTCTTGTGTGTGTTCATTTCTTGTGTGTGTTCTTGTGTGTGTTCATTTCTCTTGTGTGTGTTTGTGTGTGTTCATTTCTCGTGTGTGTGTGTGTTCATTTTGTGTGTGCTTGGTTTGTGTTTATTTTCTTGTGTTTATTTTGTGTGTGTGTGTGTGTGTAAAATGCAAAGGCCTTTTAGCAACATACAGCATGTTTCCTCACTCCACACCGTGTCAAAAGCCCACACTGGATGGGAACTAGCTGTCACCTGTTGTCGTGAACAAGGGCTGGGGCTTGCTTGTCAAAGAGTTGAAATTTGCATGTCCAAAAAAATAAGGTTGTTTCTTTTTGTTTGTTTTTTTTTTTGCAAGTGCATATGAATACATTGTGGTGTTGCACAAAGTTCATTAATGACAAATTCAGTCACAGTATAAAAATATATCATACAACTATAGGTCTAGTATAGTCCTTTTTTTTTATTATTCTTTTTTTTTTCCCTTTTTTTCCCTTTTTTTTTCTTTTTTTTCTTTTTAATTGTTTGTTGGTTTCTATGGGTAAAAAATACATCTGAATGAGACAGGGAGGTTTGTAGCACCATGAGAGGAGTTGTATCCCAAGTTACATTAGCAGCATGATCCAATATAACAATATTGCAGGAGTGTTTCTGAGGAGATAAACATTCACTCTGGTTGAACTGTACCACTGAAGCTTATACTGAAAAAAAGTGTTTACATGTGATTAGCAAGAGTTCTGTGTCACTTCCAGGGCTAGATAACTGTTATCAAAAGACACTGCCTTCCAACAAAAGTAAGACACCCTTATTGCATGAAAGCTTTGGGACTATCCCAACGTGTTTCGAGCGACTCGGAGGTCGAGTGCGATCTAGGAGGGCTGTGGTTTTATCTGTACACTGGGAGGATGCAGGATGGGCAGCTAAGCCTACACGCTTTACTACGTAGGAGATAAGTACATTTATTTCAGAGGCTTATCTATAAGACTGAGAAGAATACAGGGTGAGCTGCTAAACCAGTGTATGAGACAGACATAACAAAGGATGCAATCCTGCTCCCCTCCACCTGGGCAGGTGCAGGGACCAGGCCCTAAGTTAACTTCAGACAGCAGCATAGTGAATGGTAGGATATGACCAAAAACCCAAACTGGTATCAAATACTGCATGTTAAAACATTATCTTTTTTTTTTGCCATAGTTTACCATCCAGAACTCCAGAGGACACAATTTGCAGCTGGTGAGGACAAACTCCCAATTGTTTGGGTAGGTTGGGGTTGTTTTTTTTTTTCTGACTGGTATTCAGCATGGCAGTAGAAGACAGTGTAGTTTGAAACATGTAAACCTAGTTTAAAAAACCATTGTAAAACCCTTAAGAAAGACACACTGGTTCTGTGCAATAGAGCAAATTGATAAGAAAACACTGTAAAAATGTACCTGTTTAAAATTACAATGTCTACCATTTCTTTTTTTTTGTACACAAAGCATTATACCAAAGGCCTACATATATGTCATCTAATGGCACTTGAAACAAATTATAATAAAAGGTTTTTATAATTAAAAACAAAACAAAACAAAAGGCATAACCTGTAAGAAATTTTCTTAAAAGGTTTAGGTTTTCTTCTCTCTCTCTCTCTCTTTTTTTTTTCTTTCTTTTTCTTTTTCTTTTTTTTCTGCTTTTGAAAGTGCTATATCTTGTAATATGTGTAACATAGAGGTTGACCAAGCTTTTATTTTAAAAAATATTGGCCTATAATACAAGTTTTTAGCTCACTAGGCAAATGATCCTGAAAATATGTACTCTTAACATTCATTATTAGCTTAATAAAGCAATCAGCTCTGGCTCATGTTTCAGTCAGTATGTGGTTTTTAAAAACCTCTACTGCCAAATTAACAATAAATCACTCTATCCCACAGTTTACTACTAAATAAAGCACAAGCAACAAGTACACCAAAAAAAAAAATTATATATATTAAAACAAAAGCCCCAAACAAGAAAACCCCAAACCAAACCAAAACCAACAGAAACACCACCCCAAAAGAAAAAAGAAAACAAACAACCCAAACCAAAACAACAACAAAACCTTACTAGAAGTTTAGAAGTTGCACAAAGAGTGGTGCATGATCAGCCAGCCCTCCCCCCTCCCCCCGAGAAATCTGCCTGGAATGGGGAAACTAAGGTTTAAAAACGGATGGTTTAGTAGTAGCCAATGTTGCCTCTGCCTAAGCGATATGGAAAGCACTCCGTGGTGGTTGTATTGCTTCTTGTCAAGTCTGCTTCCACCTTACCCTACATCCTAGTTTGGTGGCAAACCCACTGAAACCCTGACTGAATGAGGTTCAATATCTTGTCTGAGGTCCCTGTTTCTCAAGCGAAATGTACGTCTGACTCCAAGTGAAATGTCAATCCCCTTGGGGAAGCTAAGGCACGAACAAAGTTGTAAGGACTCTGGCTCCGCACTAAGAAACCGGTCTTGGCAAAGTGTCTGGTGGGTTTTGTGTTTTTAATGAAGTCTAATTGGCAACTGAGACTGATCAACAGCCGCTGCAGACTGGAGATTTGTGTGCCAGAGGCTGCCTGGCCATGCTGCTGGGCTGGCTGCAGGATGCCGAGCGCTCACAGGTCTCCTTTGCTGCAGGGCCACGACTGGGGTTGGACTTGATGATCTCTGGAGGTCCTTTCCAACCCCTAGCCTTCTATGATTCTATGACTCCAGGCAGGACATAACCCACTGGAGGAATTAACTCCATTTATCTTCAGCTCAGACCAACTGAAAGGACTGAGAACAAACCCGAGTTCTTCCTAGGTGCGCTACGGTTACTGATTTGAACTAGAGTTACATTTGGTTGCATTTACCTTGTGCTCTGCTCATCTGTGTTTTTCTTTCCTTTAGAAAGGTGAAGAGACAAGAAAAAAATAATAATAATAAAAAACCCAAAAATAAAAGCAATATTGAACAAATCATTCAACTAAAGATGTGAGTAAGCGAGCAATCTGTTTCACAGAAACCAGAGGAAGCAGTCATGAAGCAGAGCTAAAAGCCCCCTTTGAGATAACGTGCTCCTAAACTCAACATCCAGGAGGAGCTTGCAGAATTTCAGAAGGTATTTTCCTCACAAGTACATCCTTCTTGTAATGCCTTTGGAACACAAAAACCAACACCACCCCACATTTAATAAAAATGTTATCTTTCAGTAATAAAGTTTAAATACACATATGTATAAAATAGTAAAACTACACCTGCAGATTGCTCCTGGAATTAAACCAAAACCAAAACAACCCCCACCCCTCCCCCCCCCCAAAAAAAGTAGGAGCTACTGATAAAACATCTGGAGCATCAGCTCCTTAAATGGGAGCAACTTTTTGTTTCTGTGAAGTTGGTAAGTTGTAAGTTTAACCACTTAAAACCTTGGATGGATCCTCATTATTGTGTGAGAGATACTAAGGTACTTGATTTCTATTTTTTAATTCCTTGTACCAAAATGACAAGGAAAAGAAGGGTCCTGGCGAAATGACAGCAAATCTACTTTGCTTCCATGCATCACAGGGGTGGGGTAGGGGAGGGTTATTTCATCTGGGTTTTTTTTTTTTCCCTCTTTTGGTTATTAGGGGTTGGGGGGAATAGAATATATTGCATTAGGTAAAAGTGGTGTAAGCAATATGCTTTTACTTCACTCCTAAGAGTCCTGTCTTTTAATCTTGGCAATGGGCAAAAAGTCCCTAACCAAGTACCCAGGTGTAGAAAGTGTGATCAACATCTAAATTGTTGCTTAGGAGGACATAACACACCATGTAACACGACTGAAAAGATCATTCCAGTAAGAAAGGGAAAAATAGAAAAGAAAAGGAAAAAAAACCAAAATGAAACAAACTGCTATTTGCAAATTTACATTCACTCTCTGACTGCACACTGGTTTGGAACTGCAAATAGATACACACTTTCTGGCTGGACTTAATCCACCCTTTGGCGGTGGCAGCTGGGAGAAGACCGATGCCTACCGATGTGAATACACTACTGGGAGATTCCTATGCAGTACTCTTTCTATGCTACCAAAAAGAAAACAAAACAAAACCAAAACCCCCAAAAAAACCAACCAACCAACCAACCAGCAAGTTAAGAAGTAAACCAAACCAAAACAAAAAATCCCAAACAACTGGTGACAAAAATCTGCTGCATGACTACATTACAACACTTCTGTGTTTCAAGGTCAGCCATTCCTTTCTGCCCGTTTCCCTCTACCAGAGTCATGAAAGCACAACAACAACAACACAGTTCCAAATTCAACTTGAAACATTTGTCATTCAGGCAAGCAGAGATTCTCTGTTAAAATGCTGTTTCAGCCATGGTTTGAAAGAATTAAACTAAATTTATTCTTTTTTTTTTCCCCCCCTCTCTCTCTCTCTCTTTTGTTATCTTGTCCACGAAACATAAAGAAAAAATTCAAGCCAGCAAGTGGCAACGTTCTTAACACCTTTTATAGTGACTTCAATACAAGTCAAAATGCTCCATGTACGTGTGTAGATATGGGCTTCCATATATACACACACAGAAGTTTCAGAAAAAAATCTGAATTCCTACATTTTATTTATAAAATTTCAACGTGTCATCCTAGAACAGCTCAGAAGTGTCACCATTTGGGAGGAGGATTTGGTAGGAAATGGACTAGAGAATGTTTTTCTTTGTTGTTTTTTTTTCCCCCCCCACATCTTCAGGGAATCTTCAACCTGATCTAGTCCCTGCTCATTTTTATGTGGGGGGTTGGACTAAATGACCTTGAAAGGTCCTTTCCAACATAAAGCATTTTGTGATTCTATGATTTGTGATATTGGATTCTTTGCAAGATGGTTCCACATCCAGGCTGGATGTGGTTCTGGGCAACCTGATCTAGTGCGAGGTGTCCCTGCCCGTGGCAGGGGAGTTGGAACTAGATGATCCTTGAGGTCTCTTCCAACCCTGATATGGGTGGGAATGGACCTCCAGAGGTGAAAGTGGCAGCTCTACCACTGACACCACCCAAACAGGATAGCTGATGTGGTTGAAAAGGTTTTGAAACAAAACAAAGAGCTCTGCTTGGGATAACTTTCTACTGAACATTTTAAATGTGTCACTTGGCAGTGAAGAAACGAAAACAATACAACGAGACTTGGGGAAAAAAAAAACAACAAACCCAAACAAACAAACAACAACCAAAAAAATCCCCTAACAAACAAAAAGAGCCCAACCAAACCCAGCCCCCCCCCACACCAAAAAAAAACCAACAACCCAAACAACCAACAAAGTAAACACAGCTGCGAATAAAAACACTTTCAAAACGTTTCGTAAAAAGTTAATTTAGATTTCTTACTGGCTTCATGAGATTGGTACTGTACAAAAGCAGAGAATTCATAATTGTCTTCTTGTAGGCACTAAGTTAAAAATGGTCACCTAAGGCATTTTCTACAAATAGACAGCAACAAGCCAGCTTTGTACATCCTATTGGAAAGCTTGATGAAATCGTGGTAGGGTGGTGGTTGTGCTTAGACTGCTCGTGAAAGCTGCTGACAACGAGTGCAGAGACCCAAGACCTATACTATTGCTAGGATCTTGTGGATCCTGGGTTTGTGGTGGAAGCTGAGTCATAGAAGAATGTGCCTCCTCTTGCGTGTAACTCATTCCGAGGTTTCCCACCGACACAGAGGGGTTGTAGGGAGGGCCGTTGACGGGGATGAAGTTGAAGAGCTGAGAGAAGTCCAACGACGGGGTGTTCAGAGGTTCGCTAATAGGAACGGAGCCCTTGGAAAGGGAAACCTCCCCAGACCCATCATCTAGTGGCCCTACTTGTGGATCCAGGCCTAGCTTTGATGAAGAGGCTTGAGAATCCTGGGATGAAGAAGGCATACCACTTTGCAACTCCATTAAGTAACTTTCGATTTCCCCTTTCAATGGCTGTTCTTTTTCAGGCATAGAAATTGCGTATGAGGTAGTACCGAGTGGGTATTTCAACGAGAGCTGGTGAGAAGGGTGGACAGACTCCATGTCTATGGGGCAAGGCATTCCCAATGGTAACGATGTGGCAACCATTTGGTGTGCAGATGCAGAACTCTGCATGGACTGGATCTGAGTGTTGTAGAGATTCAATTGCAAAGTGTTTGTAAATGGCTTTGATGTCAGTTCACTGGAAGGTAAAGACATCACCGGAAGCAGCTCATCCTTAATAGGCACAGAAACGTTGCAGGTAAAGGGATCTAGAAGGTCCATTGGCTCTGTTTTGACCTTCAACAGTTCCTGGTTGTGACTTTTCTTCATGTGGCGCGTGAGGTGGTCCTTCCGCCCGAATCTCTGTGCACAGTACTGACAGAGGAAGTCCTTTCTTCCAGTGTGCACTACCATGTGTCTGCGGACATCCTTGCGGGTGTAGAACCGACGGTCACAGTGTTCACACTGGTGCTTCTTCTCCTTCACCCCACCCGACGACTTGCCTGCGTGCGTTTTCAGGTGCTCCAGCAGCACCCCCGTGCTCTCAAAAGTCTGCAAACATACCTTACAGGTGAGGTCACCGCTCGTCGCAGCGTGCAAAGCCAGGTGCCGTTTGAACCCCAGCTTGGTGTTGTAGTTCTTGCCACATTCTTCGCACTTAAAGGCCTCTTTGTTGGGATTGTGTGTGTGTAGGTGATTCTTTAGGTGGTCTTTGCGGTGAAACATTTTCTCACAATAATTACACTTGTGGGTTTTCTCAGGAGAGTGAGTAGCCATATGCCTTTAAACACAGATATATTCTGTAAGTAGTTATTTTGACCAAAAGACACGCGTGCTCATATCTCTCTGGGGTTTTAATGGCAGCTAAACACTACGCTAAGGGCTGCTTTGCAACACAACCTCTTTCTTTTCTTTTAACTGAAAGCGCAGCACTAGAAACACAGTCTGACACATTTAAATGTAGCCAACCGCGAGCCATGCCTCTTAAACTCCACACTTTAGCTTTTGGGTGGGTTTTAGCTACCGTAACAGGGGGCAATAAGGGCAAGTATGAAAGTACTCGTGTAAAAGTCCATAGCCAACAAAATTTTCAGTCCATACTTTCTTTTGCTCTCTCTCTCTCTCTCTCTCTCTCTCGTGACAATTCCTTACACAAACGAAAACTCTACGCTCATTAAAGGTAAGAAACGAAAGAAAACAACAAACAAACGAACAGGAAACAAAAAAGAAGCAGAGAAACAAATGAAGAAACGAAATCAAAAGACATCATCAGCTTGCAAACTTAGGTAATTTAGAAAGGCTAGAGACAATCCCGTGGCTACTTTAATTAACACATCCTCTCTGCGATCGGCTGAAGGCGTACACAAATATATACTTTTACACGGCCAACATAAAAAAAAATAGATAATAGAATCTGAAAGATAAATAGAGTTTAATACCTTAGTAATTTGTACTTAGAAACAAAGGCCTTGGTGCAGTCTTGTTGTGTGCACTTGTAGGGCCTCTCTCCTGTGTGAGAGTATGAGTGAACCTTTAATTTCTCAACACTGTTAAAGGCCTTGTCACACAGTTGGCAAGGGAAGTTTTTTCTTGGTTTGGTTTCACCACGCTTACGTTTCCCTGAAGGGACTTTCTGGGTATCTCTTACTTCTGACAAATCACCAGGAATGACAGTGGCCATCGCAGCCTAAACCAGGCCTTCTTGTTGGACACTTGGGAATTGCCCAACTCCACTAAATGATTTAGCTTTAGATGGCTTCTCAAGTTTCATGTGGTCGTAAAAGAAAGCAAAAGGGGACTGGAAAAAAAAAATAAGAAACAACTAGTTTGTAACTAAACTTAGAATTTGAAGTTTTTACTTGCTATGTGATGCTTCTGAATAAAACTTAAAAATAAAATTAGGTTCAGCTGGTCTAATGTAATACCTGCAGGTTTCTTTACACTGTTTTGCTGCAACTCTTTTAAAACGCATTGCTCAGGATGAACAGATCCACATATGCCCTGAAATCACACCTCACAACCTTCCCCCCTCAAGCACTGATGGAGAACAGTTTCTCTCAGGTTATGGGAGGCAGCAGGCAAAGGGCCGCCCTACCCAGCCAGCTTCGGATTTCAAAGGAACTCAATCCCCACCTGTGGTGTTTGCACAGACACACACTCACACACGCACACAGGGTTAGCAAAGTGAAAACCTGGAAGCCTCAAAATGTTTGAAGACCTGCGTGAGAAGTGGCGGTGCCCATGCTGGCAGCCTGGGGGGGGAGGAGGGGGCAAAGCTCACGTTCCTGCCTGTGCCTCCACGCTGTGGTTCCTGCACATCTCCTCTAGTAAAATGTACACAGTGATTGCCAATGCCAGCTGAAATCCTGCTGTAAGCCTACCCTCTGCTAACAGAGACTTGATGTGTTAAGGATAGAAGTCCTAGGGGTATATTAAACAGATCAGTGTTTTATCAACCCAGGGCTGGAGACCCCCACCCTCCTCATGCTATCCTGCAAGAGGTAGGGGCTGCAAGCCTTCAGATTTTGGCTAGGTCAGGATGGAGGCTCTTAGCCCTGCTGGGGCCTTGCAACCTGTGAGCTAAACCAGAGGCTTTCAGCTAAAGAGGGTGCCTGATGCTCGTGTCTGACTTGTGACAGAACAGCTTCATATTTGTCATCTGGTAACATCTAGCAGCAACTGGGCGCCCGCCATTACAGGGCACTCAACAGCCCTCCTTTGTCAGGGGTAGCTGACAGCTTTTTCTCATCAGCAGAGCAGTTGCTACTAGAGATACCAAACGCCAGTGCTCCACGATGCAGGAAGGCTTGAGCAAGAGGTCTGCAGCAGCAGGGGCAATGAGGAGGAGGGCAGGAGGCTGGCACTCAACACAAGCCTTTGGCAGGGCTGGAAAGACCCAAAACGTGGCCTTTCTCCCTCAGAAGCGGCACGCCAAGCCCTTACCCTGCTGTCATGGCTGCTGTCTGCTCCAGCCTCTGCTGGGGCAGCTGCCCAAGAGGTGGCTGGGCTGGGCAGCACCGAGGCTGGGGCTCAGCGGCCAGCTTGCCCCCACAGCCCCCAGCAGCGGAGCAGGGGAAGCCAGCAGCTGCTGGGACAGGTGGAGCTGGGTGGCTGGGAACAGGGCAGGAAGCACCAGGCTGCAGCTGCTCCCCAGTCTAACACCACCCCCTCGGTAATCCAAAGGGACTCATCCCTGCTGGCAGTGAGGGGAGGCTGGGTGGCTCCTGGGCTCAGCTCTCCTCTCTGCACCCAAGGCTCAGCAGAGATGGAGGGAGCCAAGCGCTCACTCCAGAGGGAGAGCAAAGCCCAGGTGCGATGGGCCAAAACTGGACGAGCCCCAGCGTGGCCCCGGAAGAGAGAGAGAAGGAAGGAAGGTCTGTGTTCTGTCAGTGCAGGGCAGCAGGGGCAGGGAGGGGGTGAGGGGGATGCACCTCTGTAATGTTTGTGGTTTATGAAGTCTTCAGGCTGAAATCTCCATTTGAAACGTGCACACAGAGTATGCCTCTGGCGATGCCTCTTCCTCCCTCCTCCCTACAACGACTCCCTTGTCTTTACAAGAGGAGAGAAGCAGTGGCACACCAAGACAGACATCTGCTGGCTTTCAACCCTGAAGTCCTTGAATGGCAGGTTAAACTGGGCCACCTGCTTTAAGCAAGGAGTTTTGTAAAGCCACCTTTACTCCCCTGAATGTGATGTGGAACTGCTAACCTCTCTAAAGATGCCCAGTGACAGAAAAGAGTTTCTTTAAGGACTTAGGATTTCAGATTTGTCTCAGGCTCATTCCCACTCACAGGACAAAGCCTGGGGACATCAGTTCCATGAGTGGAATAAGACACAGGTCTTCAAAGCATCAGCTGCATTTTATTTTCTGTCTCTTAAATCAACTATCTAGTTCTTAAGTGAATAAAACCCAAGCCAAAACAGTTGTTTGGAGACTTGGGAGCAATAATTTCCCACAATGGAAGTAAATGAAGACCAGTTCCAAGGACTTCAACGAAGCCACCAATGTGACCAAAAGGAGGGTCTGACTCATATCAAAGTTGTGCTGCATTTGTGGATTTCAAGATTTCTCTCAATGCACATTTTAATCAGAATCTGGTAATGAAATTCATTTTGCTTTCCTGTAAATGAACACACTCTACATATTGGCCTGAATAAAGAAGGAAATCCTTCTTTAGCCTAATCTCTCCTGACAAAAGAAGTTTGGGGTGGGGTGGAGGGAATAAAATGTCCAACTTGATCTACACTCAGGGCATGACCTATGCCATAGGCACCTGTATGAGACCCTCCATGCACAGCCAGCAGCTGTGGCCCTCACTGCAGTCTCAGTGGGGTAAGAGTGGGGCCAAATCCACACCAAGCCCAAAACAGGGCAGCATTAGCAACAAAAAGCAGGGCAGCTACCTGCCTCCACAGCCTGCTGCAAGGGTTAGAGTGTGGTTAATGTGACCATGCTGGGACCAGAGCTCAGCAGCAAGTAGCCTCTGTGCCCAGATGGTGGCCAGGGAAGCAGGCACTGCTGGCAGGACACAGGGAGGGATGACAGGCAGGACTAGGATGGGACTAAAGGGCCCAGGAGGTGCAGGAAGCGCTGCAAAGCCATTGGGAATAACTAAGGACACAGGGATAGGGATGAGCTGGCAATGCTGGGAGCAGGTGGGGAGGTACAGGACATGCATCAGGCTGGGGGGATGCAGCACATTAGGCCATGCAGAAGGGCGATATGCAGAGTCTGATGTGAAGCCCAAAGCAGTGCTTGTGGAACAGCATAGGAGGCTTAACTGTTAAATTAACAGCTCTGACACCTTCTCACTCCTTTACTCAATGCAAAGATCACACCTCAGGCTGGAGACCATGCTATTCATGGGCCAACAGAACATTACTGTCATCTCCAAAACTTCAGCTAAGCTAGCTACTGTACCAGGAGAAACTCAGAACATTCACACAGATGAAGAATCAGGTTTTGTTCCTCTCTGATCCAAACTAATAAAGCTGACTTTGAACAGCTTTTATGTGTCCTTCAAATTGCATCATTAGAACAAATATTGTGTGGATCCAGTCTCTGAGAATGACAGTGTTTTATTAAGAAACAAGTATGCACTATCCCCTCAGTACCATTGCTAACAGATGAGGCAATTAAGAACTTTTGTATCGATCTCTGAATAGCAAATAACCACTTTTTTGTTCTTTTCTTGTGGATATATAGACTGAGCAATGGAGATTAAACTTTCAAAACCACTGATCCTCAAATATTACACTTTCCAAAGACCAGCTGAAAGAATTTTATGAGTAATATTGCCTGTTTGTGCCTCAACACATTATCACTTAAAATCCTCATTCTTACTGGTGCTTTCACAACTGCAGGATGAATGATTATATGCAGTAGCAAATATAGCAAACACATTACACAAAAGCTCAAATTTATACTACTACTTTTAAAGAAGCATATACTTAAAGAAGGATTAAAACAGCTTCTGTTCAATGCACACCTGATGTTTGCCCACTAAAGTCCTCAGATTTTGGTCTTAACCAGTTCCGCTGACTCTTCTTGGAGGAAACCAGAATCCAGTACTTCCCATTTTTACTGGTCTGAAAAACAAAAGGAAGAACGGACTAGACTCCAGCAAAACCAGTATGCTCAGAGAGGCTGGGACGTGGCAAGGCTGGGGGGGTTGGAAAGAAATTGGAAAGGAGGAGTTAAAAGGGACAGATCCGACCCATGCACAGAACATTACGGACCGTTAAGGACCAACCGGAGGGGATCGATCGTCTCTTGCATTACCAGCAACGAGGGTGCGCTTCAGTTGGCAGGATACTTACAGCATTTCAACTAACACTACGCTGGACAGTGACAAGTGAAGAGATAAAATGAGACACAAGGCAAAGGAGCTGTTGATACAAAGTTGAAAATGAAACACAGGAAAATCCACAGACCACAAATCATTCAGAAATAACAGCGAAACACGTAAGGCGCTGGGCTCGGCCTTGGGTTTCTGAATAAGAGAGGATTTCTGGATTAGGCCCAACTTTACTAGAACCTAATGCCTTCATTCTGCTTAATTAAGACAGGAAATAGCAGCTTAAAAGGTGACCTGCAAAGGAAAATAAAATTAATGTAAGGGAAAAAAAAGTAAATTAAAAATAATAAAGCCTCTTAATGATGTACATGCTACAGGTAAATCCCAATAGAGGGCAAGTCTTGGTGTGCCTGAGCAAATCCAGAGGGCCCTTCTGGAATTTCCCTTTTATCTCCCTTTTCCTTGCCACCATCCTTCCGCAGATGCGTAGCACGTCTTCCTTTTCTTGCTAGAAGCCTCCTGGATGACACGGGTATAGTCCCTCAGTGCAACAGGGAGGTTTATCCCCTCCAACTCTTCCAGTTCTGTAAGGGTGAACATACCCCCCCCACGGCACCACAGGCTGAAGGCACTTGGCAGGAGCTCTGGAGTAATGTAACATTTCCCCCCCTTCACCCCCCGCACAAACCACTTTCCCTTCCCAACCAGTAAATTATTCTTCCTTTTGGTACCGAGTTTGGCTTTGCACAGCCCAGCCTCCTCTGCTGGTAAGCATGAACGTCAGCAAACCAGTGTCCTTGGACACCTAGCGAAGGCAAAAATGCCTCAGAGCAACCAGCTGAGCTTCTGACAGCTGAGCAGCACTTATCTGGGGCATTGTACACACAGGCAGGAGGCAGAAACAGCTCCACCACCCAAAGAAAATGTGAAAGCTAACTAAGGAGTGAGAGAGAGGACACAGCCCTCACCTCCTCTTTTGGAAGTCCCCAAATCACCTTGTTCCAGTGAGCAAATGCTGATGGCTCCTCACTCCCTCTCTCACCAAGACCCTCAGAGATTAGTTACCATGCGAGGACTCTCTCAACGTCTTCCACTACCATAGCAGGAAAGAGCTTTACTATCAAGATGTTTCTACTAACGTAGCTCAACAATAATTAGATAATATTCCAGACAGCCACATAAATGTAGCCCTCCACTATTGCTATTTACAGACTGTTTCCTCTCCCAAATTCTATTTAAAACAGTGCAGTGCCCTCTCGACAGCATTCAGCATTTCCTCTTAAATGCTTCTGGTGCTCAGTTCTCACCACACGTCTGAATTCATCCAAGCAAAAAGCAGATGCCCTCAGAGAGAGTCCATTAGAGGCATGGAAAGATGACTGTATCAGGGGAAACTGAAGCAAGATAAACACCAGATGTGGTAAAAATGCTGAAGAGAACGAAAGAGGAAGGTCAGGAACTCTCATTCATTACCTTCTCAACACAGCAAAAGCACGAGGCAGTGGAACCAGATGAGGGCAATGCTATACCTACAATCAGCTGGGATCTCAACTTCTCCAGGGCTGTTTCTAAGCAAAGAGCTTAACAACCTGCACACCAAGGGGCTAGGTTTGTATGAAGAAAGGCAACACTTGCTACATTTGACAGGATTAAGGGAAAACAGGAAATAAAAAAAGAACCCCTTTGCTTTGTGACAATAAATCAGTGTTTGGGCAGGAGATCTGGGGGGAGGCTTTTTAAATCCATGCAAGGCTGTATTTATCCTGTCTTGAACTTCAGGACTTCTTACAGCAGGCAGCTGAGTTCAGAGGAACCCTTCTCCATGGGTTCAAGCTCTGGCCTGGAGTACACAGCATGGTAAGACAGGAGGCAGGAGGACACAACCAAACCCAAGCATGCAGCAGGAGAACTGCCTGTGGAAGGTGCTGCAGGAAAAGGGAACGATGTGGGCCAAACAGTGAAAATATCTATCCAACAATCTCAGGTGCAAACAAAAGAATGACTTGGAGATAACAACACAGAAGACTTTGCCCCTCAGGGAAAGAGCCTAACACAAAGAACTAACACAAGCACTGAAACTACAACCAGGCAACCACAGCAGTCTGCTGCTAGTGGCAGCACAGGAATGGTTTCTGCTGTGTGCAGAGGATGATTGGGCTGCAGAAAGCATTATGGAGAAGGTAGAAAAATGGAAGAATTGAGGTGCTTCATCAATTCAACATTTTGATGAAGTCTTTGTTGTTTGCTTTTTAACAGACATTTGCTGAAACTGATTTGAGCAGAATCCCCCCCCCCGTGGGCCTAACTAGTGTGAAATATGGGGAGCAAGGGAACAAATGCACTACAAGAGAGACAGGCAGGGACTTTCTGTGAGGGCTTGTTGTGATAGGATGAGGGGGCATGGATTTAAGATGGAAAGGGGACAGATTTAGACTGGAAATTAGGAAGAAATTCTTTATAGTGAGGGTGGGGAGACACCAGAACAGGTTGCCCAGGGAGGTTGTGGACATCCCTTCCCCTGGCGGTGTTCAAGGCCAGGTTGGATGAGGCCTCGAGCAACCTGGGCTGGTGGGAGGTGTCCCTGCCCAGAGCAGGGGGGTTGGAACTGGAACTATCACATCCCTTCCAACCCAAACCATGCTATGATTAAACCCATGTCCTCTGAGCAGTAAATAGATAAGATACATGTTAAACATACCTTTCATTAATTTATAAAGGAAGTGCTCAAAGGAAAATAAAAAACCCCAACCTAGGTTGCTGTGGGACAGTCACCATCATGGTTTAGTCATGAGGTCTGTGGCGACTGGTTGGACTTGATGATCTTTGAAGTCTCTTCCAACCTTGGGGATTCTGTGATCATACAAAAAGAGGGATTATTTTTAGGTATTTTTAAGGATTTTTTTTCCATTCCCCCCCTAGTCCCATCAGGTGATGACAGGACTGGGGAGAATGGAAAAAAAAAAAGAAATGGGTAGATTCAGATTGGAGGATAAGAAGAAGTTCTTCCCCATGAGGGCGGTGAGAGCCTGGCACAGGGAGGTGGTGGAAGCCTCATCCCTGGAGGTTTTTGCAGCCAGGCTGGATGTGGCTGTGAGCAACCTGCTGTAGTGTGATACTGTGTCCCTGCCCATGACCAGGGGGGTTGGAACTGGATGATCCTTGAGGTCCCTTCCAACCCTGACAATTCTGTGCTGTGTCACAAACCCTGGACAAGCAGCTTTTTAACTTCAGAAAAGAACTCATTCTTCTGATATGCAACACTAGAAAGAGTACTACATAACCTTAGCAGAATATGGGGGGGGAATATTCTATTGTGCCTGTCTTTTAATTCTTAAGTTTCTGGAAAAGTAGAACATGAACTTACCAACATTTATTGTACCATGACCTAACAGCCTGTAATTTAAGGGGAGGAGGGGAAGAAAAATATGACAATACTCTCCAGCATCTTGTTGTGGGCTTTTCATGCTTCAAATTACTTAGGTCTACTTTAAGCCCTGAGAGCTCAGTTTTGGTTACTGAGTGTTCCAAAGGATTCCTGATGATATACTAAATTGAAGGAAACAAGAGCTGCCTAGAGTTAACCCATCTGATAATTGTGGTTGTTATGGGCTTTTGATGAACCTCTGTGGCACTGCAGAGATGTTTTGCTAAAACCCTTGGAGAGGCTGTGATACAAATAACGTTGATGCTGCCTTAAAACCTGCAGAAGTGCTTTCATGGATTTTGGAATCACACCACCCCACCCCCTCTCCCTTCCCCAAGAACAATCTGTGTGCTTCTGTGCAAGCAACCTTTGGTGACTGTTTAATCTATGAGGACTATTTAATCAATCAGGATGTTCATTAAGAGACTTGAACAGTTCTGCTATGAAGAGAGACTGAGATCCCTGGGGCTGTTTAGTATGGAGAAGAGAAGGCTGAGAGGGGATCAGATCAATGTCTATAAATATTTGAGTGGTGGGGCCAGGATGAAGGTGCCAGGCTCTTTTTGGTGGTACCTAGTGATAGGACAAAGGATCAACAGGTACAAGCTAGTACACAGGAGGTTCCACCTCAATACAAGGAGACACTTTTGTATGGTGAGGGTGAGAGCCCTGGAGCAGGCTGTCCAGAGAGGTTGTGGAGTCTCCTTCTCTGGAGACTTTCAAGCCCTGTCAAGACACATTCCTGTATGACCTGTTCTCAGTGATCCTACTTTGGTTGGACTCAATGATCTCTAGAGGTCACTTCCAACCCCTCCCATCCTGTGATTCTGTGTATAGAACTGTGTTATTTCTATAAGCAACCCTGGCCAGAAGCAAATCCTGTGTATGCAAAGCAAATGCAAGCACACATCCTGAAGGTACAAATGAGATTAAACACCAATCATCCCCAGGAATTAATGACTGCTCATAAGGAACATTATTTTCCTGGGTCCCTGGGCATCTTAATATGAGACCAGGTGTGCAGGTTAGATTAGTGGTACATCTAGGCCAGTATTCTGTCTCCAGTAGCAGTCTAAAGTAAGAACAGGTCACAAATGTGGTATTTCTCACTGAAACTCTTCTGACCTCCAGCTGCTCAGGTGTCAGGGACCTCCTGACCCATATGTGGTTTCTGCCAGCTTAGCAACCTTCAGCACATCACCTTTCCAAGCAATAGTCCAGATGAAGGCTCCAGAGCTGCACACAGCCCTCGGGAAGCAACTGGACCAGACACTCTTGCAGTGACATTCTCAATTTTATTCTGTATTTCCTTCCTGTAACATTTGGGTTGTGTTTTGGTGACCAACGACCTCACAATCTCATGGAACCATCAATCCCATCCCCACATTTTACTCCTCAATGGCAATACTCAGCTCAAGATCATAATCTTACACATAATCAGAATATTCTACCCAGTGCTTCTCAGTTATCCTCACTTCTCTACACTGAATTCCATCATCCATTTTGAGGTACAGTCTTCAGCACTTCAGTGTCCTTCTACTGCTCTCCACAGCTGTCTCTCTTCTTCATAGCAAACTTGCTCACCCAATTGCTCACCCCTTTACAGATACCATTTACCAATGCCCTGAACAGTACAGATCTCTGTGGAAGACAGCTGGGACCCTCCTTTAATTGAGAACTGACCTTCTACCCTTTGATCCTACCTTTTAATCTGTCATCTACTCAAGCAAAGACCTTCCCTCTTACATTATTGCTCCTTAGTTTCCCTAAAAAGCTTTTTTGATCAAGTTCACTTTGATTTTTGAACCAGAACATCTTTAATTCTTGCCAATGTCTCCAAAGGTAGCTGCATAGGGCAGGACTCCTACAAATGCAGCTTTGAATCTTCCCAAATTGTGCCCAGTGGCCAGCAGTTGTGTTTCACAGCAGTCAATACCAAAATTGCCTGGTGCAGATTTCAGATTTGCCTGGTGCAGGCCTGCCTGGCTCAGACCACTCCTGAAACCATCATGTTTACCTACTTTGCAGAAGATTCTCCTAAACTGGAATGATTTAAGGGATCCTATGGGAAGGCTGCAGAGGGACTTTTCATAAGGGTGTTCAGAGACAGGACAAGGGGGAATGGTTTCAACCTGAGGGAGAGCAGGGTTAGACTGGAGCTGAGGAAGAAGTTCTTCAGTATGAGGGTGATGGACTCTGTTCAAGGCCAGGCTGGATGAAACTTTGAGCAGCCAAGTCTGGCTGAAAGGTGTCCCTGCCCATGGCAGGGAGGCTGGAGCAGATGATCTCTGAGGTCCCTTCCAACCTGAGCCATTCTCTGATTCTGTGATGACTGACTGAAGATACTTTAAACAACACCATTAGGTTGCAGAGCACAACCAGATAGGATGAGAAGTGACAAGTTGTACTTTTGGAGACAGAGTCGCCTAACTTGCAGTGCAAGATGTTTTTAACAGTTTCAGGAGTCTGTCAAGTAGAAGGGTTTCTGCTGCTCTGGTCTGCTAGGTGGAGATCACAATGACATCAGTGAACTCTGCTTTGTGCTGTGCTCCTCTATAACCTGAAAAAGTGAAACTTATTGAAGAGCTCAGAAGGTCTGCAGGGCAGGCAGCATCAAGGAACTGGCTGTGCTGGAGGAATTAAGAGTGCCAGAAGGCAGGGACAGGTTTTAAATAGCAAAGCCTGTAAAATAAGCATGGAGTGTAAGTCAGAAAATATGGGACTACAATAATCCAACCTGTGACTCATCATATGGGCTTGGAGAAATCATCTACCCTACCCCAGTATCTGTCTGCTATCTAATACAGGCTCAAGCAGAGGGGGCAAGGCAGTGGTAGTTGAAAAACCCTCCAGTATTACACAGAAGCTGCAGGGACTGCTGTTCAAGAGGGACAAGGAACCACTGGAGAGAGTCCAGCAGAAGCTATAAAGATGCTGAGGAGCCTGGAGCATCACTGTGAGGAGGAAAGGCTGAGAGCCCTGGGGCTGTTTAGCCTGGAGAAGCCTGAGAGGGCATCTTCTCAACAGCTAAAGGGCAGGGGGCAAGAAGATGGGGCTGGACTCTTTGCAGTGGTGCCCAGTGATAGGACAAGGGGCAACAGGCACAAACTAGAACACAGAAAATTCCACTTAAACATAAGGAAAAAATTCTTTGCTCCAAGGGTGCTGTCCAGAGAGGTTGTAGAATCTCCTTCTCTAGAGTGACTGCAAATTCCATTGAACTTGGGCAACCTGCTGTGGGTGATGCTGATTTAGCAGAGAGTAGATGATCTCCAGAGGTCCCTTCCAACTCCCACCATGCTAGGATTCTGTGGCTGTCCTAAGACAAGACCTTTCACAGGAGATTTCCCTCAAGAGATTAGGTTAGATAGTTGGGAAGCTCACATGTGGGACAACAAGACAACTGCTGAATGAGAGAAAGTGAGTGAGTGCTAGAACAGTCTCCCCAGTACATACACCACATCCCAGGAGTAGGTGGCAACTACACATTAGTCCAAAGAACACAGCAGAAGCCCAGTCCTGCCCTGAATCACACTGCCTGGGGGCAAAAGCTGTGACATTGCCTCTTGTAACCCTGGCTTCTCATATGATTTCTTGGAGCTATTCCAACTGGAATGCCGATCCTGGCTGACCTGTCTCTGCCTCTTATCCCAGCCCCAGAAGAAAAGCAACACATAAGAGAGTGCCCCATTTCTGAGCAGCCACTGATCTTCCAATGCACCCTACAGAGGGGAACTGCTGCTCTACCTGAGAAGGGGAAACACTCCATAGATCACTGCAACTTTACATTAACAAGTGTCATGTTTAGTCTCAGTGGCCTTTGCTACTACTGCTGCAGCTGGGACACTGGACAACTGTATCACTGACCTTGTGTGCTAAAACACAGAAGCCTCAGGCAAGGACAACTAAAGACACACACCACTTGGGGTAACATCAAAGCAAATCCCTCTTCTAAGCAGTGCTCAGCAGACCTGCACAGTACAGACACCAAGGGGGGTTGGAACTAGATGATCCTTGTGGTCCCTTCCAACCCTGACTGATACTATGATAAGTGGATCTCTGTTGATGTCCAGCTGTATCTATGCAGCAGTGTCAGCATACAACCTAAGCAGCTTACTCTGAGCAGTGATTCACAGGCTGTACCCCCGCCTGCACTGAGAGCCTCCTCATTCACAAGGCAAGCACACATCCCTGCCCTTGGTGCACCTCCCTTCAGCCTGTCAGGCAGCACATTTTGGGGTGCACCTCTGAAGCTGTAACAATTCTGAGACTTGCTGCCAGGCTAACGACTAGAAGCAGTCATGCATGATCGAGAGCTACACAACTGAACACAGCAGAGGGAGGTGAAGCCAGGCAGTACCCACAACAGTCACCTGGAGTACAAGTTTTGGATTCAGGTAACTGGCAGCAACTACTGGATTCAGTTTCAGGCGGCAAAGACAGAACCTGCCAGAAGTCCACACAGACTCCGCCTTGGAGCTGCACCAACAGAAAACCAATCTGGGAGGTCCTGCCAGCCTGATGAAATGTCATAATGATGTAGTCACCAAACAACTTTATCATTCAATCACAAGATAATCAGCTTGTTATTGGCAGGGCAATCAAGGCAGGAAGGCTGACAGGGATGAGGAGGTTTCTCCACATGGCGTCACCGCGCAGCAGGTCACAGACAGCTCGGAAGGGATCAGCTTCCCTGCTGGCACAGCAGCAGGTTCTGACACGCATACCTGTTGCCCTACTCTACCCCAGCTCCACCTCCCAAACACACAGCCTTTATCAGATCAATGGCATATTCCTTCACAGGCCTGCTGGACACGCTTTATCACAGTAAGCATTCACCAACACTAATAACAGGGGGGTCTGTGATGAAGGACTTGTGTCCTGCGAGGTCATTTTTGTTCTCCACAGTCCAAGAAACCATTTAAGAGCTCTCCTCCTTTTACTAAAGCAACTTAGCAGATTCTGCTGCCCTGATTTCCAAGCCTACACTAAGTGAAAGGATAAAAACCCGGGCAAGACTTTGCCTTGAACAGCTGCAGACTGCCAATGGGGCAGGCTTCCAGAACGGTGGAAGGAAGATGGTGACAAAAAAGATGGAATGGTCTTATGACTGTATGGAATGCATCAGTGTTTTGTGCAAATTACAGGGGACAAAAAAAAAAAAAACAACCTCCTGGAGGGCAGATGGACACAGGAGATGATTTTGTGAGTCCTGGAGAACGTGCTCATCTAAAATGCTCTCCGCCAAGATGCTTGAGCTCCCTTCACGGAGGTGGAAAGCAGCTGTAGGTTAGCAAAAAATGTGCAGCCCAAAAGGTGTGGTTTAGCTCCATTTTATTCTCAAAAAAGTTGTGAAGAGGTGAGTGTTACAGTCATCATGGGCTCCAGCCATTTTTCAAGAGAGGTGTTTAGGAAAATGGATTTATTCACTGATTTAGCTGATGGTGCCTTTGCAGCGAAAAATGATGACCTCAAAACCCAAAGCGGGTCGTGCAGGGAGTGCTCCCCTGGCTGCACACCAGATCCTGGGCACTGTCAGCAAACATTTCTAATGAGCTCAACTGGCACAGTGGTCTCAGTATGGAACATCTTCTGCATTTTGCAGGGTGTTGGAGGTTAAGTGCTTGAGCAGTGTGTTGTTTACAACTGTTTATGTTCAGCACCTTTGCATTGCCTGTTTCTTGTCCCCTTCCAGAATGGCATAATCCATTGCAATCTTCTGGGAGTTCTGCAGGAAACCCTCCTTTCACCACTCTGCCTTTGCAACCTCCTGCTGAGCTGAGCTGACAATTTCAAGGTTCAGATCCACCTTTCGTTTATCTTCTGAACTCTGATGGCTATCTTTTAGCTAATAACTCTCCCTTCTTCATATGGGCTGCAGCTTTTCTATGTGCTAAGAGAAATCAGAAAGAAATAAAGATGTTACTACCCCCCACCACTCATTCCAAACTCTATTTTAATGCTAACTAGCTTCTTCCCTCAGGAGCACAGTCAATTCACCACTCCCCCACCCCCAACTTTTCTCTTCACCGTGTTCCCTTCAGAAATGCAAGATGCCTTCCAAATTACTTCCACATACTCCATATGCTGCAGTAGGTTTTTCTGGGACGTACTTAATGGGGTAAGTTGGTTGCTATTGTTTCAAAACTCGAAATGGTCAGACACTGTTGGAGAGGCATTTGAGTAATAAAGGGCTCTGCTTTCCTTGGGTTTTTAAAGGAAAATGAAACACCAGGAACAACAGTAGGCATGGCATTTGGAACTGCACACATGTGCAGCTCACTGTCCCTATGCTGAAGGATATTACTCCCTGGCAAATGCCCGGGACATTTAAGGGGCTCATTTGTAAAGACAATATGGTCATACTCTGCAAGGCTGCCTATCAACAAGGCTTCACCCAGCAGTGGCTTAAAGGAATAAAAAAAATAAAGCCAAACAAACACACACCCCACCCCCAAACCAAACCAACCAACACCCCCCACACACACACACAACTCCTACAACAAAAAAAAACCCAAACCAAAACAACCAACAATCAAAAAAAACCAAAAAAAACAAATGAACCAACCCAAAACACACCAAAAAAAGGGGGAAAAAAACCAAACAAACCCAACCCCAAACCCCATCACTTTTTTTTAACCTGCAATGCTTGTGTTAAACCTTCCTTCCCCCACCCCCCCTCTTTTCATGGCTCCTACATATTCCTGTAACACAGACTGCAAAGCTCAAAGGGTTCTGGAGCAGTTGTTAGTCACAATGCTAAAGAAAAGCTTCAGAAGGGCAAAGCTGCAAAGCCCTGCTGTACTTCCCCCTGAGCAAAGCATGAGCAGACTGCCGGAGCCGGGTGACAGCGCAGCGCTGGATCTGAGGCTGCAGCGGGATTTACAAACACTCGGAGCATGACTGAGGTCTGGAGCAGGGGGGCAGCATAACCAAAGCTGGAGAAGGCCGTGATCAGCCGGGAGCAAACCAGGGATCAAACCAGCTGAGAAAGGAGGCAGAAGAGCGCAGCTCGTGTTTGGGACTTGGCACAGCAAAGAAATGCATCGTTAAAGCTCTAAAGTGAGAGTGATGAGAGGATGCCGTTTCAGGGAGAGGAGCAAGAGATCGAAGACATATAAAAACTATCCAAGCTTCTGACAGGGTGAGCAAGAGCTCTGTGCAGTCAGGGACTGGAGCAACTACCAAGCTCTGAACCAGCAGCACAGAGGTGACACATGACACTTGTCTGGGAGGAAGGCAACCCAGCACTTGTTAGCCTGAAGGGCAGGTAGCATGGGCAGAACGTAGGCAGCAGCAGGAGGAAGGAGAGTCCCACACAACACCCATCCATCCTCTGTGCACCCCCTGAACGCTCAGCTCCTTCCAGCCTTCAAACCCTCTGCCCCTGCAGCAGCCACACAAAGGAGCTGAGCTCTGGGGAGCATGGAGAGAACCACTCCACAGACCCAGCTCCTGGCTGTGTCTAACTGAGCTGGGCTGCTTTGTGCCTTTCCCACAGCCCCAGGCCTCCCCAAGGCAGGCAGGGACAGGGCAGTGTGCTCTGTTGTGACTTTAGCACCAAGAGCTGGGTCACCCCTCTGCCTCTAGAGATCTCCAGACTTCCCAAATAGGGCAAGGCAACTACGGGATAGAGCTGCAAAGACTTGGGCAGCAAAGATGACTTGATGCCACTCCTCATGGGATGGATCTTTCACACAGATGGTAGAGAGCACAGAGAACAAGGTGAAGAAGACAGAGAGGTATGAGGGAGCTGATACAGTAAAGTTTCTGAGAGGTCCTTCAGTACAGCAGGACGGGTAACTAGACAAGGGTAGCTGAGTGAAGACTGAACAGAATGTGCTGGATTTGCCATGCACCATTTTGGGGCAGGGGATACTAAGAGTAAAGGTTGTAACTCTGGGTAAGAGGCTAAGAGAAACACAGGGATGTAGGGACAGCAGCTGGAGTGCAGAAGTTTGGAGGTGGTCAGTGAGTGACAGTGCATCTGTGGTGGGTAAGGAGTCCACAGCAAATAAATCAACAAATAATCTGATCCAGGTTTGAGGACAGCTAAGTTAGATGCCAAGGAGAAGGCTGCTACCTGAGTGAGAGAGCTCCTCTGCAGAAGAAGGAGTTTAAAGCCTCCTGTGAGGTTATTGTGCAATGGGCATGCAATACTTACTGGATCGGTTTCCTCCTCCAGCCTCTGCAGGATCCTGTAGCCGTTTCTTGGGTATTGTTCACATCTGATGAGTCACAGTGCTTGCAGCAGGCCCAAGCCCAGCTGGACACTCTAGCATAGGTGAGGCTACTGACCTTTATCTGCTGGGTTTTGACCCGGTTGCCTCTGCTGGGGCACTGTGCACCATCCGGGGGGCAAAACCAAACGGCTCCTGGGTTCGGAGGCAAAGTCATTCGCCAAACCACGGCCCAGGCCACGCAGGAGGGTACTGATCAACAATCCTGGTGTGTTTCTTTGTCTTCTGCTACGTCCCTTGTGGTCCTTTGTGCTGATTCATCCCCGAGGCCAGGTCCAGGTGTGCTCTCTCACTTTCCTTTATGTGGGCAGTGACCTGTATCTGTCCATCCTGCAACGATTTCTATCTGAGTAGGGCCAGACACACCTGAACTGGAAGCCACCAGAGCCTTGGCAGACTCTCTAAGACTAATCAATCGTTACAATCAACTTGCTTACAACCCCCAACCACAAACAGCAGCGCTCTCGGCTACCTGCCAACACGTGCACCTCCAGTGGGGAGGATCCTGGAGTACAGAAGGACATGAGGACATGTGTCCTGAGCCAGGTGGGAACAAATACAAACTCCAGCACACCACAAGCCACCGACATGAAGAAACCTTCCAAGAGGAAGCCACCTCACTGCCACAAGCATTTAGTGCACTTACAACAGCAAGTAGTCCTTGCTGACACCAAGTCCAGCACGGACACACGATGCTGGAAGAGTGTGCTCAAGGTACCATCCTCCTGTGGACTGAGCCATAATAAATTGATTTTGTTAATTATTTCCCAGTGATCAACAGCCCAGACATTCTTTCTCACTACCTCCATTTTAAGGTTCACAAAGGAACAATTCTACCTATTATCTGCTTGAGTGAACCTTATGTTTCCACACTCAGAAAGGCAAAAGAGAAGGGAAAAAAAACAAGAATAAGCAGTACATTTTGCATGCAGTTTGTTTCCTTCCCTCCCTACCCCCCCACCACACAGGAAGAATATCATGCAGAAGGTCAAAAAAATCCCCACATTATTCCTCATCCTTTGCCTTTAAGAGACTAACAGATAACACAAATGGGTTTGAGTTGCAGTAGTGACTATTTTCAAGCATATCTTCTCTATGCCACTGAGATGCCAAAAACAAAGGGCTCAGGTGGGCATCCATTGCAGAGCTAATTCCTGCTCCCATCTCTCTCATGTACCTCTCTGCAATTTTGAGTCAAAGCACACCGTAACTCCTGCACACCATAGCTCCTGCTAGTGCATTGTCCTCAACCAAGAAACAAACCCAGGTGACTGAACCCAGCCCACCTCTGTCAAGCAGGCTCTTCTCTTGCAACCTGTCCCAACCATCCCGGTTTCTAACACGCAGCCCTACCCACTCTGCTCTTGCCAGATCCTCCACCACCCAGCAGTCACAGCACCACGCTCCTCCTTCAAAGCTTTTGCTGCTCTCACGGCAAAGCTGAGGAATCCCTTCAGCTAAAGCCCTCAGATCACCACGGATCAAGCGCTGGAGCTTTCCAGCAGATACACAGGTTTATCTTTATTTACAGAAGACAGTATTGATTTACAGCTACCACTACCAATTGACAAGCAAATGTACTAAATGTGCCAGAGATGAGCAGCTGAAGCAGTGAGTGGCTAGCTGGGTAGCTCAGCTCTCTTAATGAGCTTCAGTATTGCATCAAATGCTGTAAGAGCGACAGATCCCTAATGCCAAGTTAGTTTCAGTAACAGTTCTCATAGATTTTTTTCCCTTCTAAATAAGCAAAACAATTGGTCATTGGCCCTTATAAAGAAAAGTGCCACACCAAACAGAATTTCAGAAAACACAGCTGGATCCCTCCTGCACATCTGCAGCACCTGAAGCTTGGGGCTGCATTTTCTTATATTTTTTTTCCTAAACAACAAGATAAAGCTATTAAAATAATCAGCAGTAGAGCAACTTGCTCAGATGGTTGAATTTGCTCTTATGACAGTAGGAAACATCCAGTGAAGCCACAGAGTAATCCATTTTCAACTAAAAAACACCAACATTTTATTTTTTTAACAGCAAGGTATTAGCCTGTGGGCTTACTGCCAGAAGGATGCAGTCAGACAAGAATAGAATAGAATAGAATAGGAATAAGAATAGAATAAGAGTAGAATAAGAGTAGAATAAGAGTAGAATAAGAGTAGAATAAGAGTAGAATAAGAGTAGAATAAGAAATAGAATAGAATAGAATAGAATAGAATAAGAATAGAATTAGAATATAATTAGAATAGAATTAGAATAGAATTAGAATAGAATTAGAATAGAATTAGAATAGAATAGACCAGGTTGGAAAAGACCTTCAAGATCATCAAGTCCAACCCATCACACAGGCTTGAATGGCTTAGGTTGGAAGGGACCTCAGAGATCATCCACTCCAACCCCCCTGCCATGGGCAGGGATGCCTCTGATCCAGAATGATGATAGCAAGAGGGCTTCAGAGAAAACATCAATCCTTCTTTTTTTGTTGTTCAGGACAAAATCCAAATCAGCAGAGAGTTAAATAAGAGAGGATTTCCCCCCCTCTGTATCTTATGGTTATAGCACCCCTGGAAGCATCTGATAGCAGCTAATACCAAGACAAAATACAGGACTAGACAGAGCAGTAGTCAGAATTCCTGTGTTGTATTAGATCCAGAGAGGAAAACACTTCTGTGCACTCCTTAACAGCAGCCTCCCATTTCTCCAGAGCATCTTTTGAAACATGCAGTGGAACTTGCATGGAGTATAGCAAAGTGTATGTTTTAGGGCCTGGGGCACTGGGATACCTGCCAAGTCACAACAAATATGTATACATAATCTAATCTACTTACATTTTGAGTGGAAACTCTGTGCCCTTTAGATATATCCCTCAAGGCTACGAATAGCATACTTGTTGGACAGGATGAAGTTTCCCTGTGTAAGTAATAACTGAGTGACTAACCACGCCTCCTGGCTTCCTCCAAACACAAAGATCAGGGAGGGAGGAGCGACGAGGATGAAGGTGAGGAGGTTTGGAGAGAGGGAAGAAGATTAATTTTGAGATTAAATAGGAGAAAACAGAGGAGGAAGAGACAAATTCCAGGTGGATTAGGAACGAGACTCTCTTCACAAAAGTTGTAAGAAAGCAAACTCCTCACCCTGCTCCTCCTTTATCTGGCAGGTGACAAGTTGGTATAAAAATCCCCCCAAAGGACAATCCTGTGTGGAAGAGAAGGGAGCCTAAAAAGTGAAACGAAGCACACAGCAGGGGCAAGGCAGCAGTGCCAGCAAGCTGCAAGGCAACACTTGCCATCCAACTGATTTGAATACACAGAGGATTATTCAGTCTTGCTGTGGTCACCTTTTCTTAGGAAAGGTGTCTAGAGAGCCAAGTAACAAGATCCCTGCGAGCCTGGTCGGGCTTCTACAGCTAAAAATAACAGTAACAAACCAAAATCAAAACAGTTTAGAACACACACGAATGTAAACAAACAGGGGCATACTTTGACAGCACAAAGCAGCAGTTGGTTAACCAACTGCACTGCCTTCTAACTGGAGGCAATATTCCTAGCTCCCTTCAAAAGCAGGTGACTGCTGGCTTGGAATAAATAAAATTGGGTTTCACACTGCACTTGTTTCTGTGACCTATGAACCTTCTGTTAAGAAAAGCTAAACAACTGGATAAATTTTAATAAGAGATCTTTGCATGTGGACTCGAGAAGAAAAATGTCACTGGCAGCCTTACTTGCTAGCACTAACCAACCTCTTGTAATATCTCCTAATCCTTTAAAACACTTGGTCTAAGTGCACACAATAATGGGCAGACTTATCTGAAGCAGATCTAGTGTGGTCTACACTGCTTCTTTTAGTTCTGTTTTCCCCTTTTTCTTTACTTCTAACAGTTACAACTGCAGATTCCAAACTACAATTGCCCTGCTTACCCAAGCTGAATACCAGAGGGCAAGCAAGGCAGAGGTGGAGGCTCATGCCTGGGCCATCAGTGTTTGTAACTGCACAAACAAGCAGTCTGCAAGGAAAAAGAAACACTTGTGGACATGAAGCACGGATTCATGAGCATGTGAGGCTGGGTGCTTCACTTTGACAGCAGAGCACCCACCCAAGCTTTCTAGCATTAAGAAACTTGGCTGCAGAAAGTACATTTCCTTCCTGCCTCCCATCCCAGCGCAGAAACCTGCTGAAGTAAAGAAAGGTGTGCAGCCCCTTCCCCTGCAGAGAGGGCTGGAAGCTCATCTTACAGAATCACTCTTCTTCTGTATTACTGACCACACACAATGCACTTCTTTCTGGCCTGTAGTGCTGATAATCTTCCATCCCTCTCCCCAAACACACACTCTCTCCCAGCCACGTAAGCTGCCACCACAACCAGTGCTGGAGAGAAACATCTGCTAAAGGGCTGGGCACGAAATGACCAGAAAGAGTTAGGGTTAGTGAAGGAACGGCTAAGGAAAATGAGACAAGGCTACCCAAACAGGTACAGCCTGCTGGTTGCAACACATCCCTTTCTGAAATCACCCGTTTCCTTACCAAAGCAGAGGGGTGCTTTCAGAGCCTGTATCCCATGGGAACGTAAGAACGCGTCAGACATTTCTATTTCAGTCTTCCTGTCACCACAGTTGTCACCAAAACTTTAGGGTTTGTACCCAAAAGGTTGTACTCTCAAAGAAAAGGGCTGATACTTCCTTTGAATTGCAGGGCCAGGAAAAGCAAAACTGTGAGACACCGCCTTTTTGTTGGAAAAACCACCAACAACCCAAACTGACACAAAACAAACCAAAGAAGAATCACTCAGTGTGGAAATAGCTATGGTACAGATAATTGCTGCCAGTTAACCTCAAGGCCTGATCCCTCATCAGATTTGATAGCTGCCTTGGCAAGCAGCTTCAGCAGTTACTTTCTGATCTCTGGACTCAATCCCAAAAGCAAAGCAGCTACCTCCAGAATTAGCTCACTCCACCTAAGCAAGTACCTTGTTTACTGGGTTGACCACAGGCAGAGACAATTGTGCCCAGCCAGCACCCTGAGCTGGCCAGACACAAGAAACCTCCTCACTGGATGCCTGGCTGCATGGCTAATGCAGTGCCAGGCTCAAGTGCCCACAAGCTGCTGGGAGGCAGGGGGTAACAGCTCTGGCACAGCACATTAGCCAGCACTTTGGGACAGGAGGTGGACACATCTGTCCAGCTCACAAGACAGCAATCTGTCAGCTTGCCCACAGCTTGGTTATTTCGAGCATGCCTCCACACTGCAACAGTTGAAGACACGGTGCTTCTTCCTCTCTGCCTTTCCTTCTCACACTGAAGTGTGCTTGTCTGACCACACATCATACCAGGCCAGAGAGCTGAAACAGTCCAATTAACCCAGAGAAGTAAAATGGTCAACTTAAGCCTCCAGAACAAGCACAGGCCATTCCTGTCCAGTGTAAGCCTTTAGAGTAGCCCAGTGTTGACATAAGAGGAGGGAGAGAAGAGCCACCCCAAACAGGGATGAGCAGGTTGGGTTTCTTGCAGTTCTAGCTCAACCTGCAAAACACCCAGAAACTGCACCTACAGATTTTCCACGGTCTCTTGGCTCTAACCACACTGAGCAGCCATTCAGTCAGGAGCAGCAGAAACTCCAGTGCCCTGCTAAAGAAGGGGATTTGGCACAGCCTTGCAGACCCAGTACCTGGGAGGATGGAGAGGGGAATCAACTGGTAGAACAGACTGAGATAAGGCATGAAAATAAAAACCAGATTTTTTTACTCACAGCATCCCATGGCAAGAAATTCCACAGCTTCATTTCACATGTTATTATCAATGGCTTGCTTTCAGCTTGCTCTGAACCCATCTCCCACTATTTCATTTTCCTCTCATCTAACAATGTTGCTCCCCCATTTATGCACTCACGACTCCCTTACGATGCTGTCTGTGATATGAAATCTCCACTGTATTCTCCCTTCTGTAGTCTCTTACCAGGCTGAAAAAGCCTAAGCCCACTTAGACCTTCCTTGCATGGAAGCTGTTTCACCTCCATCACCTTGTGCTGTGTTTTTACCATTCCACACACACCTCTCACAGTATTCAGGACACAGCCACACCACAGATTGCTGCCCAGTTTCTGTCTTTCCCACCAATTAATTCCCAATGTCCACTCAAGTCCTGCAGCAGGTTGACCTCTACATCAGGCAAGTCACTATAAATGTAATTAACACTGTGAGGCAGTAGAGGACACATGAACAAATTAAACATATTGGCAAAAAGACAACACATCTTGGAAAAGGAAATCAAGCTCCACAAAGCAAGTGGAGTCCTCTGAAGGAAACAATAAACATGTAGATAAGGGAGATGCAACTGAAGACTGTTCAGATGTGTGCCCAGGCTGACCTGCCTGGAGGCTGTCATGAAGCTGAACACTTAGGTAGTTACTGCAACTGAAGAGCTGGAGATGTGAAACAAAATGAGGAGGATGCAGGCTCAACAAAGAACTGTATCTGCCCTTCAAACATTTCTGCCCTAGAACTCCTTGCAACAGTCTGGTTAGACACTTCAGAGTTTACACATGCTCAAAAGGTCACAGGAAAAGGTTATGGAAAGAGGCCAGTAAAGGTTAGTAAACACAAACCCACCACGTCTGGCTCAGGAAGCCTTTGACAAGTGAATTACTGAAACCCAGAGAGCCATGCCTATGCTCGTCCCGCCGATGGGCCTTTCACCACACCTTTGGTTCTGCCACTGCCAGAAACAGAACACCAGGCTTTGATATGCACACAGTGGAATGACTCTTATTGAATCAAATGCAAACACAGAATCCCTTCAGCATCTACCAGGTTGATTAAAAGCAGTTATTTGTCATCTCAGGCCTCGACTGGGCCGGTGACACCTATGCTAACAGTCGTCTCACGACTCTTGGGTCTGAAAGTAGGACAATTTCTCTGCAAATTTACAGGAGAGCTGACACTGCTGTCAGCAGGTACAAGTGCTAACTCAAATCCAGCATATTTTACTATTGGCAGAATAAGCAGGATCACATTTCACCACGCTGCCAAACACTTGCCATTATAAGACAAACTTCCCTACATAAGACAGCTTAGGACTCGGCCAATCTGCCATTGTTTGGGCTGAGATGTTAAAATTCCTGTCTGCTTGAGTGTTTTATTTCTTCACTTTTCCTTCACTCAAAACAGTGTTGTCACTTCAAAAAAAAAAAAAAAAAGGTTAATGTACAAAAAAGTTTTGTCTGTGTCAAAAAAAAAAATATCTGGCAGACTTGTCCTACATTTCCCTTTCCTGGAGTTCTGAACCCCTGTCCTTTGGGACGGGGATCTGAAATTAGACAGGGATAGTGGTAGAGCTGTCATGCCTCTGAACTCCACTTGAGTTGGGCCAATTTCTTGATCACTTATTCCACAAGTCCTTCAGCCATTCAGAAACCAACCTCTTGACTCAGATAACTGAACTCTGTCCTAGAGGACTCAGATTCTACTAGAGATCTTGGTGTCATTTAAATTCAACACTACAGGAGTCAATTTTCCAGGTCCTTGGCACGAGTCTACAAGAAGTGATTTGCAGAAATACTTAGTGCCTGCCACTGCAGTGGAAGCTGCATACTGAACAGGTTTTGAAGACAACAGCTTTGAGCAACTCAGCCTGCTAAGCCCAGAACAGGTTCTCCAAAAAAAAAAAAAGTCATGAAACTTGATTCTTAAAAAAACAACAACCCTCAGAAAGCCCACAGGAGCCCTTTGCTTTCTTCTCATTCTGCATTTTATCCTGTCATGCACTGCAGGCTCTCCTGCTTTGCTCTCAGGGTGCTCACAGTACAAGCCCCACGGCGCAGGCAGGCTGGGCAGGTAGCACCTCTCCATCATGAGTCACAAACAACATACATGCAAGTAGGTGTTTCACGAGGATATGGACTGTAGCTGTAGGACAGGGCTTCTCAGAGGATCCAGAGCCCAAGGCAATACATCAAACATGCTAGAGAGCATCCCAGGATTCTGCATAAATATGTTCCATTGTCAGGATCCACGTGTAAGTTTCCAGTCAGCAAACTGGCTTGGGAGCTCCCATCTGTGGGATACACAGAGCTCTGAGAACTGGCATCCCACTGGGTGATCCAGGGCCTGAAAAGCAGGACAGCATAGGAGTGCCCATGGCAATGACAGAGAGGAACATAACTTGGCTTTGTGTAAATGAGGGACAGCTGAATTTGCTGTTTTACTTAAAAAAGTAGGGTCAGCCACTGTTGTTAAATTAACACACAAAATTAAACAGGATACATACAAGCAACCACAAGTACTTTTAACTGCTCTTTCTCCTTTCCTTTCCATGTCTCAGTTCTCCTCCTTCAAGGAACACTGTGAGCCTGTCAGGGAAGGACAGATGCCTGCTGTGTTTTCCTTTTCAGCCTCTAGTACACTGAATCCTAAAAATGGATGCTACTTTTTTAAAAGACATGAACAAAGCAACACGACTCGGAAAGCCTCCTTTGGTTCTATTTATTCTTACCCGGTCATCAGTCCTTAGAAACAAACATTCTTCCTGTCCACTGCTCTCCTGTGAAAGACCACAGTATCTATAGTTACTGGAGAAGAGTGCTTCAGTTATCTAGGCTCAGATCCTTCCCATGCTTTACTTTCCAGCTTGCCCCACAAGGTTTGTTTTCTCAGAGGATACCAGACCCGAGATTTCTCTCTTTCTAAAGGCAGCTACTGAAATTCATCACTGGGAAGCTCGTCACTCCTTACAAGAATCAAATACCAAGATCACATCTGAAACTGAAGAGCTGAAGAGTCACTTCTGATCAACTTACAACTTCCAGCCAACTTGCCAGGTCTGTCCCATGCAAGGAAAGTGGTGAGACTGCAACTCCAGCCCTGTGAAATGCTGTCAGAGAGCACAGGCTGAGCCTTTTATAAAACAGGCAACCAACCTCCCCCAAACCTTTTTAAATTCTTGGTTGTAGGTCTTCCTGTCAAAGGAAGGCATACTAGGCAGGTGGCACACACCACCCAGTAACGCTGTGTATCTCTCACCAGAAAGGCAGAAATAGAATCACAAACAGCACCTCAGCTTCCTTCAAAATATCCATGATTTTCTAACAGCTCTATGAAGCAGACAGCACAGCAAGACCCCATGAATGGCATGAGGGAGCAGAGGGAGAAGGGCTACACCAAGCAAAAACCTTTCCTCTTCCTTTCTTAAGCCGTGCCTGCTTACAAGGGGCAATCTCATACAAACAGAAGATATTTTTGGCTGATCTTGCTGGGCTGTTTCTCCTTGGCCATGTGGAAATGAAATTTATTACATAAAATACTGCATTTTTGGCTAGAGGTAGCTTAAGAGCTTTCCTTCTCAGAATCCATGAGAAGATCCTTCCCTCTCCAGTTCAGTGGAGCAGCATGAATTTGTGGCTAAGAAGTTTTGGGTGTAATTCTGAGAGGCAAGGCAAAGTCCAAGTTCACATAAATACCCTCTGAGGACAGCTGTTTGATTGTAAAGAATTCTTCCAGTCGTGCAAAAGGTGCTCTAAGGAAACAGCAAGGTGCAGAAGAAAGGGAAGCAGCTCAACACAACCTGCACTGTGGCAGAGCTCTTTGCTGGGGTTTGGTGGGGGGAAGGGTGGGAAGTCCAAGCCCAGGAAGCTGCCGTGGCACAGTACACAGGGCAGCAAGACCCAGGACCTGAAGCTCTGTTGGCAGATGGACATTTCAAGGAATGTGCTAAGAACAGCATGCAAGAATCCACTGAGGCTTTCAAGTAGTCAGAAGACTGACATATTGCACACAAGAATCCAGTGAGGCTTTCAAGCAGTCAGAGGACTGACATGTTTTGCAGGTATATCCCTGGCCACAATCTGCTGGTGCTTTATCTGTAAGCTTCTTGCCAGCACACAAATATCCCTCTGTCTCCTAGTGCTCCTGTGTCACAGAGCACCATCAGACTAAGCAGCGCAGGAATACGAACATAAACATTTTTCTTTTGCAACCGATGAGTAATAAGTGACTGAAGATTATGAAAGCAGAGCAGCAAAGCAATCTGGTACAGGAAAACAGTACATTCAAATAGAAAGTGGTAATGAAACATTCAGGAGAGCATAAATCAAAACTTGGTAGAGGTAAATAATGGTTGGACTCGATGATCTTAAAGGTCCTTTCCAACCACAAATGATTCTTTTGAGTCTAAGACAAAACCCAAACTGAACATTTCCTAGAAATCAAAGATTCCAAAACACTGAACAGTAAGGGACTTCTTTATGAAGAAATCTAAACACATGCAAAAATGAAAGGGTCAGATCAACAAAGTGCTTTGAACTATTACTAAAATGGTAGTCCACCTTGAGAAGGTGGCCTTCAGAGGCATTGACAACTCCGGGCTTCATTTTTCTGCTCTGTGTTTCTGAAGGGATAGAAATGAAAACCAGCGCTGAGGAAAAACTGCACAGACTTGAGATAAACAAAAGAGAGTAACAAGATAGGGAACAAGTCACCACCAGACAGGAAAAGGGAGAAAGCAGAAATCCAGCAGAGCTGGAGCAGAATAACAAACAAACAAACAGTTTAATCTTTTTGAGGGCAGTGGGACAGGGTGATGACAGCTAGGAACACATTCCTCTGCTCCTCTTTTCCTTTAAAGAATTTATCATGGGCTTGACCTCTCGCCGGTCTTGGCTTTTCAAACATCGAAGTTCCCCTTTGGAAAATAAATCCTCATCTTTAAAACATAATTTGGTCTGAAAGTTAACACTAAAAATAGCCCTAAGGAGCTTCGTATTCTCGTTGTCTTGATTTCTGTATCAATTTACTTGATGGCAACACATCCTCCGGTCCTCGAGACTGAAAGGAGCTCTTCTGAGGGGCAGTCCTAAAGAGATGTTTGACAGGTGACACTTGTGAGTTTAGATCATAAATAACAGTTGAAGTATCAATGTGGGCCTGCAGAGATGTATAAAGGAGAAGCAGTCACAAATGTTTAAAACCATTCCTGAGAGAAATAAAGGATCTGAGTTTAAAAAAAATAAAAGAGTTTAAGGAAATGTGGGGGAAAAAAACCTAACTAAAAAGAATCCATATTGTACTAAGCCATACTGGCATGCCAGGAAATCTTAAAGACAATTTGGAAGAAACTTCACAAAGTCTTACAACTAGGAAATACATGAGGAATAACATCATGAATAAGTCTTCAAATTAGCAAGTGACCAAGAAGTAGACACTTTGCCAGCTTCGGTTCAGATCAAAATACTGAGTACTTGTAGTCCTTTCACAAAGAAACGAGTGCTTCGGAGTAAGATTCTTCACTCACTCACATTCTCTTCCCCCCTGTGTCAGGAACAGCCATTTCAAGATGACTTTTACAAGTCTGCAGACTGCGAGGGACAATTCACACATAACCTTGTGTGAAGGCAGTCCTTTAAAAAAAGGACAAAAATATCTTTTAAATAGAAACCATAGAAAAGTTGGGGGTGGGGGTGGGGAGGGATTCCTTCATGTGAACAACTGTCTGAAATAACTACTGCACTAACCTGATGATACACTTATTTACTCTATTTTCTTATGCCCATTATTCAGTTGTTGGCAGTAACACAACTTCATTTAGCAATAGCTTGGAGCCCTCAGTAAGGGAATGTGTACGTAGTAGCTCTCTAATCTCACTGCCCAGCTGCTAAGACAGTCACATGAGTCACTTGCTGCCTTTAGAGCAACACACACCACTTGCTGAATTTAGAGACATTCTCTGTTTCTGCACTGGCTACACATACAAATTGAGTAATACCCTATCCTGATCACACAGAGAACTCTCTAGGTGCTTTATTTTTATTTTATTTTGTTATGATTTAAACCAGTGAGTCAAAGGACAAACTTTGTACTGATACAGTTAAAACCCCAGCTCCACAAATTGAGTTAACGTCCTGCTTTTCAGCGTTATCGTTTTCACTCCTGTTAGGCTGACTTCAGGAATCAGTTCCAAGGTAGGTAACTTCATCTAACAGTTCAGTGAAAATCCAGCCCTGGAAGAATGAAGAACTCTGTCTGCCAGGACAGTTCAGTATACAGCTTTGGAACAAAACACTTTACAACAATTCCTTCCTTATCAGGGTTTTAAACGGTGACTGTTTGGAACACCACCTTATCCAACAGTCTATTTAAAAACAATTTACATGAAGCCTGGCACAGTGATTTCAGGCAGCACTTTGATCATCTCCTGATACAGAGAACTCCTTGGTGAAAATACTTTAATTATGAAGGCACTGGGTAGGAAGAGCTATCACATCCAAACAGCAGAACACTGAGGACAATCTGCTTTGGATGGTCACTGAGTCCCCAGTGCAGGCCCTCTGAGGCTTCACAGAATCACAGAACATCAGGCGTTGGAAAGGACCTCAAAAGATCATCGAGTCCAACCCCCTCTGCCAAAGTAGGATCACCTAGGGCAGGCCACAGAGGAACACATCCAGGTGGGGTCTGGAAGTCTCCAGAGAAGGAGATTCCACAACCTCTCTGGACAGCCTGCCCCAGTGCTCACTCTGTCATCCTCACCATAAAGAAGTGTTTCCCTGTGCTGAGGTGGAACCTCCTGTGTTCTAGCTTGTACCCATTGTTCCTTGTCCTACCACTGGGCACCACCAAGAAGAGGCCATAACCTTCATCTTGACACCCACCCCTCAGATATTTATAGACAATGATCGGATGCCCTCTCAGCCCTCTCTTCCCCAGACTAAACAGCCCCAGGTCTCTCAGTCCTTCTACACAGGAGAGATGTTCAAATTCCTTAATTATCCTCACAGCTCTCCATTGGACTCTCTCCAGCAGATCGCTGTCTCTCATAAACTGGGGACCCCAAAACTGGATATGGTGTTCTAGGTGTGGTCTCAACACAACCTTCCCATATTCTCTCCATGTCTCATCCTGGCCCTGCTCTTTGCAGATGGTTGTATATGGACATGCCCAACACAAGATGTTAAGGTCTGCTCATGCATGTTCACAGACTACCAGTGTAACAAAACCCCCATCAAATCATACTTGAAGGCACAGGGTTAATGCCACCAACACCAAGTCGTCCTTTAGATTATAGGAAACAATTCTCCAGCTGGCCCCAGTGCCTGAAGAAGAAAGCAGCTTCTCAAATCTTACCTAACTCTGGTAGTTTCAAGCACGGCCAAGCTTGCCTTAAAATGGGCTTTACAGACTCCTTGCCAGTAGGAAATCACAGTAGGCAATGTCCCAACCCGCCAGTCGAGCAGCAGCACATTTTCAAGTTAAATACTCTAATCTGTCAGATAGCATTAAATGGAGCTCCACAACCAGCCAGAATAGAGCAGCAAGCACTAACAACCACCGCGCTTCTCACTCCTGTTGTACCTTCCCGAATTAGCGTTTGTAAAAATAAATGGCATTGGTTGTTTCTCAGCTGCCTGGGCAAACCCTGCACTGCAATTCAAATTCCTTCTGCTGGTATCTGACAGCTAAAAAATTCGAGTCACTGATGTACACAGGGACAGGCAATCGGCAGGCACATTTCAGACTAACACACACATGCGTTCCTGCGAGTAACATCTAAGATTTCTGAAGGCAAAAGGTAAGTGGAACGATACTGTTTCTGTTGTATTTTTTACACAGAGTTTTCTGCCAAGTGAGTCTTGCTGTTTCCCACGTTTGTGTGGCTCTTTACACAGCCACAGTATACAGTTACAGAAATTGAATGAGGAAAATCCACCTTCAGAAAACAAAGCAGCAGGGGAACATGGGGTGAGATTAGCAACTGAAACTACTAATCCAGGTGAATCTCAGCCTCCAATCCAGCTGGCAGAAAATCTCAGCCTCCTTTACTTTATAATTTCCATGATCAGTAGAGCATTCCACTCAGGTATTTGGCTATCACGACTTAATATTCTACAGCAAAATTAGGAATTGCTACCCTCCCACACTCAGAAAAAATTTGCAGATGCCGTTTTTCATCACCAATTTGTCTCAAGTAACCAGAATGCCTTAAGGCAGCTCAGACCACGCTGACAGGAAACAATTCTTGGGGGGGGGAGAGAAAAAAAAAGGCTGCCATTTGATAAAACATGTATTAAGCTTCTTATTAAAGAAGACTCTCTCTTAAGAATTCAAGTTATCTCTGTGATAACCTGAAACCTTTCAGATGGGCTCTAGTAAGAGGTAGATGTCTGGAAAAAAGCCTTGCCTACAGAGTGATGTATGGTGGCTTAGTGGATTAGCATGTTAAAAGCATAATCTCTTTTGACACAGCTATTTTTAAGTAGTCTTTGTAAAAAGAAAAAAAAAAAGAGTATAAAATGTTAATTCTGTTTTCCAATAAACATAACTTTTGATCTGCTGAGTCAGAGGTGTTATGTGTAACAACCGCAGCAGGAGCACAATGCTGTTTGTATGATTTCTGAGGAAAAAGCACGAGCACGATTCTGTGCTTGCAACAACAACAACAACATCAGGGAGCAGAACTCAATTAAAGGCAAATACACCAGAAGGAAACAGTAATTCTGCCCAAACAAACCACTTGTTTTCTGAGGTAACAAATCCACAGTCCTAGCAAGTCAGCTCCAAAGCCACGCAGCATTTACATTCAGACACACATTTCCAACGCTGGACTAAAACACTCTGTGCCACCACTGCTCCATATCTCACCTTTAATTCTGAATTCAAACCACAGAACCAACAAACTCTCTAACCTCAGTGCGCCATCAAGTGCTTTCTATCTGGATGTGGTAGGAGAGCTTTGTGTTTGTACAGCTCTCCAAAACCATCATGGCAGGGTTTTGGACACCTCTGCATGTCTAGGTACCTAACCTTTTTAATCTCAAAAAAAAAGAAGCTATGTGTGTACATGGACACAACATAGTACTATTTTCTTTTGCCCTCATCAAATTCTGATGGGTTTGTTACTGAAGACTATGCTCTTTTAAACATGCACTATGTATTAGTTTCATAGATACATTAACATTCCATTACTGAGAGATCCAAGCTATTGCTAAATGAATCTCCCATGACATCTAAGTACTATTTACTTGGGTGAAAAATATCATCATCCTAACAGAACAGTTATTTTTCTTTGCTTTCCAGATAGTTAAATGTTTTTCCAAGACCTTTACTAAAAGGATTTGTCCTTTCCAAACACTCTGCCTTCATAGGCGGTTACACTAATTGCCTTTTCAAGTTGACAGACTTGTAAAAATCATCCTGGAGTGTCCATTTCTGATACTGCAGAATGAAATGAACATGCCAGTGTGTGAAGGAAGGATCTTGTTGCAAATAATTAATTTATTTGTAACACAGTTCCCTGTTCACACTGCAGATCTAGTCCAATCCTTTACTGCAGGGCTGCTCCTTCCATGCTCAGGACACTGCAGTTCCATCATTAAGCAGCATCCCCTGCTGAGAAGCATAGGACTGCTGTTCCCTGTACCCTCAACGACCACCAGATTCCAAAAGATGCTAAAAGAAATTACTGGTTTTAACCTAAATAAACCCTCCGTAAACACCTTGCTTCTTGATAACCTGACAGATCACCCCTTTGCATGAGTGTCACCTGAAACCACCTCAAACACGTTACAGTAAGAAGAACTTAAAAGAAGAAAGGGGGCAATACCACTTGCTCCCCAAGAAGCTTTTCAGCTTGTACATAGATCTGCCATTCTGAAACAGGCTTAGAACACAAGCTATGCAGACTATACAGCTTCTACTGGACATTTACTAATGACCTACTTAGAATTTGATAGATGGAAATGATGATATTTGGAAACCACAAAATAGAGGCTGAGTATCTTAAAGGTCACAGTGAAAAGAACTCTCAACTGGATTTTAATCAGCTTTGCAGAGGAACCCAGGACAGGTATTTTCATTGACTGTTTGTTCAACTTGGTTTGATTTATAACTAAGCAGTGTTTAAGATGCTGAGGAAACGTTTAAAATAATCTTGTCATGACCAGAGCAGAGGAAAAAAAAATCTCCTCCTTTCACCTACAAATTCTGTAGCTCAGGTCAATTAATACTTTTGCCAGCCACTGCAACATACTCAAAAAAATACCAAGAAAGAGAATTCCTAAACTGATGAATGCAACAAGTGGCAGGGAAAAGAACAATCCATTTTTACTTCCACATAACCAATCTAATATCCAAAGCAAGACAACAGAATATTTGCTCTTCAGGCCTGAGCTCTGCCATGCCCAGGGGGGTGTGTACCCATTTTTCACTGCCTGCTCTCTCAGATATAGCCCAAAACACAACATCACAGAATCAATGTGCAAAGTTGCTAGGTAACAATTCATAGGAGGGATACAAATACTGTATGATCTCCAGCCACTAGAACCCCTTACACTTTCCTATGAGGCCCAAGTTTCAAAAAGTCTGGAGAGAGACAGATATCAATGGATAATCTTCAGAGCACTGCTGGCAGCAAAAGTGGTGACAAATTTTTCCATATCTTTGGGAAGGAAGAACTAACAAATCAGTTAAGCTTTGTCTTCTTCAAACTGAGTTTTAATACCTTGATGAATAAATGTGATTTAAGTACTACTTCACCTAACAGTTACAGAGCATTTGCAGCCCGACAGCAACATTTCTGCCTGCCTTTAAGATTGTTAACTTATCTACATAAAACCTTTATGCTAAAACTACCTCCAAATATCAAACTCCCTCCTCCATGATAGAATTCAGACTCTTAGCAGAAAGGTTCATTTGACTTTCAACCACAGTTCAGCAACTAAAACTATAACAGGAATTACAGGAGGTTTAGGGCATCCATGAAGCCTTTGAGGGTTTACTCAGAGTTGAGAGACTTTCTGTGGCTTGATTCCTGATGAAAACTGGAACAAACAGCACAATACTCAAGTACTTATTCAGACAAAACCTTTAGGGAATTCAATCTGCCTAATGAAGAACTGTGGAGCTCATCTCAAGATGACTGAATATATTATCAGTTTCAAAGTTGCAACATCACTGTGCGCCTGAAATCACAAATTCACAGGAGTTAAATTTTTTGAGAGGCTGAGGGGCAGTGATTTAAGTCATCAGAGCCCCTTCCTGACCACACCTCCCTCGTCATCAGGGCTTGAAGAAAAGATCCAGTCTCCTTTTATGTTCAGTATTTTTACTAGGAAAACTACAGAAAAATAGAAAATAACAACACATAGTCGACCTCC